>JARWLC010000008.1:7492500-8692500 GCA_033318265.1 Phyllotis vaccarum
CAAATTCCATCATTAGAGACTGTGATTTATCTAGGTCAGGCCCTGGCTCCCCCTAGGAATTTTACATAGTTTCTTGCATGTAATAGACTGTTCAGTAAATATTTGTCAACCGAAGTCTCCATTAAAATGAAAATACCCCAAGGAGGGATAGACCATTTTCATTCGCTAACACTTCACTGTGAATTAGCTGATCGCACTAACTAGTGCCCCGGCAAAGGTTTCTGGGGGGCCACTAGTTCCAATAGGAAGTACCTGGTAGGCAAAGGAGAGCTGCCCAGTTTGGGCAAGCATCTGGGGGAAGTGACTGAAGCAGGATTGAGGGTAGCTGTGCTAAAGGTCAACACAAGGACACTGGAGCGTTTGCTGCCGGAGAAGGTGATGACTGGTCTCTGTGGAAACTCTCAAGTGATGCCTGTAGTCTCTGGGGGAAAGATTCTGAGTCCTGACCTGAGTACAAAACCGCTTTCTAAGCTGCACAACTGTTGACTCCCAGCCCCAAGTCTGGACCTTGAATACTTCCGTCGGACTGGTTCTCAGATTCTAATAGGGAAGCACCACTTGCTTTGCCCTGTGCCCTTTAGATTCCTCATCTGTGCCGGATCCCACCCCACACTCTTTGCTGGGTTAATGCTAATAGTTATTAAACAGACCTACCAGAGAGCCCGTGGTGAAGGGGAGATGTGATTGGCAGGATCCTAACCTCACCAGGATGAAACAGAGGAGAAAGGCAGATTCAAGTTGAGAGCTAACACCTGAGGCAGTCTCCTCTGACTACCCAGCATCCGTCTGTCCATGTTTGGACCTTACCTAATGAAAGCAAGAATAAATATATGTGTTAACCTATGCTCTAGTTTTATCCCATTGTAACAGACCACAGCCAAAAGCAACTTGTAGTAGTAAAGGGTTCATTTGGCTTACACTTCCAGGTTTACACTTCCAGGTCATGATCTGCCATTGAGGGAGTCAAGGTAGAGTCTCAGGGAAGGAAGCTGAAGGCAAAACTCATAGGAAAAGTGGCTTACTGACTTGCTCATTTCTAAGCTCATGTTTCACTGACTTTCCTTATTATTGTTATTATTATTAATTGTATTTCACCTTTTGAGACCAGGTTTTATTACGTAGCCCTTGGCTGGCCTCAAACTCATGGAGAATCGTCTGCCTTGCCTCTCCAGTCCTGGAATTAAAGGTATGTTCAATCTGTCCTTCTTATAGCCTAGGACCATCTGCAAAGAGAATGGTGCTTCCCACAGTGGGCTGACCTACCAGCATTAGTTAACAACCAAGACAATCCCCTACAGATGTAATTCTGGAAATTCTTCAGTTGAGACGTTCTTCTCAGATGATTTTAGACTGTGTTGACAGTTAAGTAACTAGGCGTGTTGGGTAGTTTTATGTAAACTTGACACAAGCTAAAGTCTTCTGGGAGAAGGGAACCTCAATTGAGAAAATGCCTCCATAAGATTAGGCTGTAGGCATGCCTGTAGGACATTTTCTTAATTAGTAATTGATGAGAGAGGGCTCAGCCCTTTATGCGTGGTGCTATCCCTGAGCTGGTGGTCTTGAATGGAGCAAGCCAGTAAATAAACACTTTCTTCCCCAAGTTGGCTGTGGCCATGGTGTTTTACCACAACAATAGCAACCCTAGGACACTAGGACACTTTGTAAGGGACACTTGATGTCTCCTCAGAAAGGAGAGATACAAAATCCTAACAGCCATGGCATTCATGTCTCTGTGCTGTTGAGTACCTCTTAAGTTTATCTGTAGTCCTGTAGGAATATTCTGTAGCTTGAAGACCAAATTGTAAAAGAAACCACTGCCAATAATCTTGGTGTAAAATAAAAAGAGACAAGAGCCAGAAATCAGTTAATATATGCAAATATAAACATGTATATATACCTAGGAAACCAGGAAGAATGGAGTCATTGCTGCTTGTGTGTGTTGTGTGAATGTGTCTGTGTATGTGCAATACATTTGTGCATGTATGTGTGCACATGCATACATTCATGTGTGTGAATGTGGGCATGCCTGTGCCAGGATGTGCCATGATCAGAGGACCATCTTGGGGGCTGGTCCTTGTCATGTTTAAGACAGAATTTCTGTGTTGTTTGTCTGCTGTGTATGCAAACCTAGCTGGCACATGAGGAGGTTTTGGGCTTTCTTTTGCCCCCCCCCCCCGACTTCTCTGGAGGAGTCTTGGGATTACAGATGCTCATGCTGTGTGTGTGTGTGTGTGTGTGTGTGTGTGTGTGTGTGTCTTTTATGTGGTTAAGGGCAATTGAGCTCAAGTCTTACCCCTTGCATGGCAGACACTATACTCACTGAGCCATCTCTCCAGCCCAGCCCAGGTTCTTTGTTTTTAATTAAATTTTTATAGCGTGACTGTTTTGTCTGCATGTATATCTATGCATCACAATCATGCTGGGTGTCTGCAAAGGCCAGAAGAGGGTGTCAGATCCATTAGAACTGGAGTTATGAATGGTTGTGAGCCACCACTCTCTGGTGGTGGGAACTGAACCCAGATTTTCTGGAAGAGCAGCCAGTGAGACGTCTTAACCACTGAGCAACCTTATCTCTCCAGGCCCCATGCTTTTGTTTTGGAGAGGCTGTAGCTGATGCCTTTAGCTTAACATCTCTCACAGCACATTTCTGGTGAACCACCTGGATGTAGACATGCTCATAGTTCATCAGGAAACTTCCTTGAACTCTTTGACCCCACCTGTAGCAGAGACCGTACCCACACTTCTCCTTTGTAATAAAAGAGAAATTCTTTTCTTTGTTGACCCAATCTAAAGAGTTTAAAGTATCCAGGGTTAGTCTGAACTTCCAATTTGGAACAACCATCATTTGGCCTCTGATAGAACATTCGGTCCCTTAAACAATGGTTTCTTGCTTAGGCCTTTTATTTTTCTTTAAAAACTGGTTATTTTATTGTATGTGCATGACTGTCTCTGCCTGTATCTGTGTCATGTGCATCACACGTGTGCCTGACGTCCACAGAGGCCAGGAGAGGTCTTTAGATCCCCTGGAACTGGAGTTGTAAACAGTTACCAGCTGCTATGTGGGTGCGGGTGCTGGGGGTCTCCTTTCCAGTGAGTGTCCTTTTGAAAGTGACCTCTTCAGAAAAAGTGCACAGCAAGTTAAGTTGCTTTTTGAGAGTTTAGATGCCCGAGAATTTAATTTTCTTTAGTAATTGTTTCCTGGCACATTTCCGATGGCATTTCTTCTGGGCATGTCTGCTATCTTCTGGAACCCAGGTCTCCCCTGGGGAAGCTGAGTTTTTTTTCCTTCCTTGTAGGGCGTTTTGTTCCTTCTCTAGAGGATCTGAGCAATCCCTGGCAGACTCGTGTTTTCCCAGAATGAATTCTACCTGCGCTTGTTTTTCAGTAACGTTATCTTCAAGTTCCCCCTGTCCGTTGAGTGTTTCACTTTAAATTTGGGGGCACCGACTTAAAAAGATTTATCCTTTATTTTATGTTCATATGTGTGCGCCTATATGAGCTTGCATACCACACACACATGTAGGAGCCACTGGAAAGGAGAAGAAGGCACCAGATCCCCCGGGACTGGAGTTACAGAGGGGTTTGAGCCACCATGTGGGTGCTGGGAGCTGAACCTGGGTCCTCTGCAGGAGCAGCCCGTGCTGTTGACTGCTGAGTGGTCTCTGCAGCACCTCTCGGTCTTCTCTCTCTCTCCCTCTCTCTTCCTTCCTCCCTCTTTCCTTCCTAGATTAATTGATTTATTGTGTGTTCTGCCTGCAGTCAGAAGAGGGCATGACGATATCTCATTACAGATGTCTGGGAGCCACCATGTGGTTGCTGGGAATTGAACTCAGGACCTTTGGAAGAGCAGCCGGGGCTCTCAACCTCTGAGCCATCTCTCTGACACTCTTTCTTTCTTTTTGAGACAGGGTCTCACTTTGCAGCCCTGAGCTCACAGAGATTCACCTGCCTCTGCCTCTCAAGTGCTAGGATTAAGGGTGAGTGCCACCATGTCAAGCCTCCCATACAAACTCTTTTTTTTAAATTAGTAGTTTATTCCTATGTTTTATATCTCTTTCTAAAATACCTCTGAGCCTGATGATGGGTCTCCTGGTTTAGTCTTTTATTTTGTCCGTAATTTTTATCTTTCCCCTTTTACTATACAACCTAGAAATATTCTTGACTTTCTCTTCTTATCCTAACCACACCTGTACATCTTCTCTGTGGCCTGTGCATTCAGCAGTTATCTGATAAGACTTAAATTCTAATTGCTTTTTTTTTTTCTGCCTCTGATCATCCGTTTTCAACGATGCTGTTCTTTTTTCACGGGTGCAGTAGTTTTCCACATTTCTTTGGTGACAAGATTGGGTTGCTGTTCTTCCCCATGCTCCCTCCCCCTCCCCCTTCCACCCTAGGCTTGAAACCAGGGCCTCGTAGATGCTAATCACTGAACTAGATTCTGAGTGTCTTTGTCCTTCTGTCTTTGTGTGTGTGGTGCTGAACTGATTGGTATGGTGGTGAGTGTAGTGGCCTTCCATTTTAACGTGTGCTATATGCATGTGTGTATGCATGTTCGCATGTGCATATTTGTGGATGCACACTTGGAGGCCTGAAGTTGGTGCTGGGAATCATCCTCAATCTGTCCTACTGAAGCAGAGGTCTATTAATCACACCCGGAGCTTGCTAGCCAGCTCGCTCTTGAGATGCCCCGTCTCAACCTTCCCAGGTTGGGATTATAGGCACATGCCCATCCAGGGGGCTCCGAATCCAACCCCCTCCCCTGCTTGTGCAGCAGATGCCTTAACCACTGGGCCATCTTCCCAGGTTCTTATTTTCCTTTTCACTCTTATAATTTGTCTAATGAGTCTCATTTTTCGATTTCTGCTTAAGAATGATGTACCAGGTGCGGCGGCCCACACTTTTAATCCTGGCACTCAGGAGGCAGAGGCAGGGGGATCTCTGCGAGTTTCAGGCCAGCCAGGGCCATACAGTGAGACTCAGTCTCAAAAACAAAACCAAAACCAAAAAGCAAAATAAAACAAAAACGTGATAATGAATGAAAATCAAAATACCTGTGATTTGGGGTTTCTTGTGAGGGACAGTCCTGCCAGGTACCTCAGTCTGTGCTTGAATCTTCCAGCCTTCTGCCTCAGCCTCCCAAGTGCTGGGATGACGGGCATGTGTCATCATGCCAGTCCTGCTGGGTTTCTCACTCTCACGGGAATTGGTGAGCAATACACTAACCTCTTCTGAGGGTGCGTCCCCCATAATGACCTCCCACCTTGTGGGGGACCCAGTGCACCTTAACATCACTACAATGAGGACTGAGCTTCTAGCGTATGACCCTTTAGGGATACATTTGAACCACGAGTGAACAGTAGTGGCATTCACAGTTACCATTGTTAGAGGCTGCTTTGGGTTTCTTGTATTATTGTGTTGTTTGGTTTTCCCACTGAATAGAAATGCTGCTGAGGGCCCTGGGGTCCCATGCAGGGCTTATTCCCCATCTGGCCATGCTCTCACAGAACTGGCCGAGTGGTGGCAACTGAGACATAGAAGAGACAGATGGCTGAGGGCAAGGAATCCCTGCAGAATGATGCTCACATTAGCAGGTCCAGTCCACATACAGTCCTGCTGCACTGCCCTAGCCTGGACACCTCTCTGGTCTTTCTGAGCAGCAGGCTGCTCATGTAGGCAGGAGAGGACTGGAGGATAATGAATGGCAGATTTGTTCCATAGACTTTCAATTAACCCCTGGCTTGTGTCCTTAGCTTCCACCACAGGACGGAATTTACAGTCCTGGATCTTCCCAGTATTCTCTCTGGAGGTTCAGCAGCTACCTTAAACCAGTTCCTGTCCTCTGTTACTTTAAATTAAAGATTTACTTATTTTTATTATACAGATGTATGTTTGCCTTCATGTATGTAATGTGCACCACATGCATGCAGTACCAGCAGAGGCCAGAAGAGGGCGCTAGATATTGTGGAGCTGGAGTTAAGGCAATTGTGAGCTAGCTGCCCAACATGGGAGCTGGGAACTGAACTCAATCCTCTGCAAGAGCAGCTTCTAACTACTGAGCCATCTCTCCAGCTCCCCCACCCCCACTTAGTCTTTTGAGACAAAGTCTCACTATGTTGCCCAGGCTGTCCTTGAATTCATTCCACCTCTGCCTCCAGAGTGCTGGGATTACAGCATGTGCTACCACCCTTGTGAGTCCCCTGCAAGTCTCTTCCCCCCTTCATTAGCACTCACTCTCCCATCTCACCTTCCAGATACTCACTTGTTTGCACATCCATTAGCCACTGTCCCGTGTGGTAATTAGCTTTTTACCTGATTTGTCCCTTGTTGGGAATGGAGCTTGGCCACACGCTAAATCTCTACCAATGTATAATCCAAACACGGTGTTGCCTGCCTGCAAGAGGAAGGCAGAGGCAGGGGAGTTTAAAGCCACCCTTGGCTATATGGTAAGTCGGAAGCCAGCGTGATTTATACTAGAAATGAGATTATTATGCTCATGAAATTAATAATAATAAATAAAGTTGAAAAGCACCCATGGTGGTATGTGGTTGATCTGAGCCCCCATTTTTACATAGAACACTCAGGGAAGGTTTCCTGGAGGAGGTAGCTTCCATAAGATAAGCAGAGCCTGGGCATATGAAGCTGGGGACTGGGGGTGTCATAGAGGTGTGATGGAGGGAGGGTGGTCTAGGTAGAGGAAACAGCTTATCTAAAGGCAGGGGTGAACTGGGTCTATTTCAGAATCAGGTGGATGACTGGCATGCCTAGAGCAGAGTACATCAGGGGAAAATTGCATGCAGGCAGCCGCTTGGACGTTTGGGACATTTGAGGTCAGGATGCAGAGTTGGCACATTAGCCTGAGTGTTAAAGAAGACCATTTAATCAGGGAGTATCCTCTGATTTATAGGCTTCACATCCTCGGTCTGCTGCTGCTGGAGAGAGAGCAGGTGGCTGGGCAATAGAGAAGCCAGGAAAAAGCGGTTAGGGACGACTGGGAAAGAGCAGGCAGCTCAGGTGTGCTGGAGATGGATGGAGAGAAATGGATGAATTCACCTTTGATTGATGATGGAATCTGCCCGCCTGCTGATGGATTGGATACAGGGGACGGGGGAAGAGGAATCTCCACTAACTCCTTGACGTTTTGGCTGCTGTGCAAGGTTACGCTACCTGATGTGGTTCTAATAGCACCTGAAAGCCGCTATTGCAGGTGTCTAGTTGCAAGAGAGGGGGCCATTTGTTGAGTTCTGGAAAAGTTAGGCTGGGGGAGACTAACCGCTCTCTGCTGTGATTACCATAGCCACAAGGAGGAGCTGAGTTTGGATGTCGGTGTCTGGAGGTCTGGGAGGGGTCGGTGTGGAGCAAGACTTGAGAACACCGTGGCACGTGATGTGTGAGGCCACAGAAGTGGGTGAGGCCCGTGGAGTGATGTTAGAGAAGAGGCCAGCGCCACTATTGAGCTGCACGTCGGCCAAGATTAACGGGTCCAGAAGAACCAGTGAAGGAGACAGGGCAATATAGGTCATTGGAGCCAGAGAAAAAGGAATTTCAAGCGTACAAGAGGTGGGGAGGGGCCGGAGAGATGGTTCAGTGATTTAAATAAAGCCCTGCCTGCTCTTGCAGAGAGCCAGCACCCACAATCTGCATCTCCAGTTCCAGATGATCTGCTGCCCTCTTCTGGCCTCTGCAGGCACTGCATGCATATGGTACACATACATAAACGCAGGCAAAGCACGGACACGCATAAACTAAACTAATAATAGTAATGATGATAAAAATAATAAAAATAAGACAAAGGAAGACAGTGACTTTGAATGATGTCGAGAGATAACCAAAGTAAGAACAGAAAGTTACTCTTGACGCTGTAGAGCAGTTCTGTATGCTGCCACCCCTTAAAACTGCTCCTCATACGGTGACTCCCAACCGTGAAACTGTTTTCATCTCTACTTCATAACTGCAATCTCACTAGCTGCATTTTTCGTTGGTCTTAGATAACCTAGGTGAAAAAGTTGTTTGGTCTCCGAGGGGGTCTTGACCCACAGGTTGAGAAGCACTGCTGAAGAGTCGGGCGTGGCCTGGATCCGGAAGTAGAGAGCCCGGGGCAGGCTGCGGCCATAGTGATCACAACAGTGCAGAGAACCGTTTCCCTGGCGCCAGTGGGAGTATAGACGTGGGGTAACATCACTGGGTACCCTAGTACTGAACTTCCAGACTCTTCACACGGGGAGTGAGCTTTTGTGGCTCCTCCTGTTGGTGAACTGCCTACCCTCACCCTCTATCTGGGACAGAACCTTCCCACGTTGGAATTACCGGATCCAGGTTTGTCTGAATGGAGCTGAGTCCTGCACGCATGATGCCTTAGCCTGAGTTGATTGGTTTCTTTGGCCCAGATGCCTTCTGGGAATTTGGCAGGGGGAGGTTAAATCTCTGTCCTTTCCCAGGAAGCCAGGTTTCCCTCATTCTTTTCTTCCCCCTCTTCCTCCCCACCCTCTTTGCTTTCCTACATTCTCTCCCTCTCCCTCCTTCCGTTTCCTTCCTCACACTTTGAGGGCTGGGAAGCTGGTGGCGGAAGTTGGAGCCTAGGGGCTTCCTACATATGGTAGAGAAGCATCCAATCCCTGAGGTCTGTACTCAGCCCCAAGGAGCTAACTCTTCCCACACAGACACTTAACCCCTAAGTCTGGCTTTCTCCAGCCTGGCTGGGAAGGAGAGACGCTGGTTTGGAGCCACACAGCAAAAGGGAAATGAGCCGACTCCAGTCCCGCGGGTTATCTCTTCCACTCCTTGCTATTCTCCAGCAATAAATTTCTCACTTCATTTCAACTCGGTTTCCTTGTTTCATCGTATGTGTCCAGGAGTCCTAATTAATCCTGTATTATTAACCTATCTTCCGGTTATAATGGTGCCATTTTAGAGAGATGATGTCACCTGTTCATGGTCATTCAGCTGCTGCTGGCGGGTTTTGGACAGATGCCAGGCATGCCAACTACAAAGCCCCGGGTCTCCTACACTGCCCCATCTCTCCTCTCAACATGCTGGGGACAGTGATTTCTTCTTTGTCTGACCCCTGCTGCTTGGATTCACATACATCTCTGAGCTCACGACAGCCCCAATTTCAAACATTGGCCTGTCGCCTCTGTAAGTGTGCTTGAATTTCTCAGACCTTTGTCCTAAATGGGCTTAGAAAATACGGTCTCCATTACTGTGCTGGTGACTCAAATGTTCCCTGTCTCGTTAGGGGAGAGTGACAGCTTCATAGCACAGACACAGAGAGGGGGCAGGTTCGGGGACCCAGGGCCCAGAAAGAGGGAGATGGACCTTCAGAGGATGGAAAAGCAATGAGAGGTGGAGGGAATGTATGCCGGGAGAGTTAGAAGTCAAGAAGGGAGAATTCTAGCCACACAGAACCTCAAGGCAAGGAACAGCAGCCATTTTCAATCTGGTCACGTGAGTTCTCTTGGAGGGCCCTTTCCTGGCTTCTCACCATCCTTAGGTTCCAAGTTCCTCTCTTGGTCAGGAAGGTTCTAATGGTTGGTCCCTGCCTTGTGGGCTTCACTCTCTGCTCTACCTCTGATAGTCCTAAGGGCCTTTTGTACCTTCTGCCCATCAGCGTCACAGGTGAATGTGGCTCGGCCTTCGCTGCTCAAGTGGCTCCACCTTAGCCTGGGTTCTCCCCATGGTAGGGCCCAAGAGGAATGGCTGTTTTCTTCAGCAATTTGATGCTCAGAAGTGGGAGGGAGGAGGGAGGAGGGGAAGGAAAGGAAGGCAGGCATTGGCTATCCGGTGAGCCACCACATTCCCTTCTTGGCTGGGGCTGATAGTGTATAAATGCAGTCCTAGCCCCTGGGAGCTGAGATAGGCAGTTTATTATGAGCTAGAGGCCAGTCGGGGTGACATAGTCAAACTGTATCTCAAAAACACCAAAGAAAATAAAAGAAAAAGATTGTCTGGCTGCTGTATAAGGAACAGTCTTTAGAAGGAAGCAAGGGAAAGCCAGTATGGTGATTTGATTCTTTCTATCTATCTATCTATCTATCTATCTATCTATCTATCTATCTATCTATCTATCTATCTATCTCTCCGAGACATCTATCTATCTATCTATCTATCTATCTATCTATCTATCTATCTATCTATCTATCTATCTATCTCTCTGAGACATGGTTTCCTTATATAGCCTTGGCTGACTGTCCTATAACTAGCTCTATAGACCAGGCTAGTCTCAAACTCAGAGATCTGCTTCCCTTAACTTTCCCAGTGCTGGGATATAAGTGTGTGCCACCAAACCTGGCTCTCTGTGGTGGTTTGAATGGGAAGGCCCCCATATACTTATCATGGTCGTTTGGATGTGGTTGGTCCCCATAAGCTCATAAGGAGTGCCACTATTAGGAGGTGTGGTTTTGTTGGAGTAGGTATGGCCTTGTTGGAGGAAGTATGCCATTTGGGAGTGGATTCTGAGGTCTCATTTATGCCCAAGACATGTCCAGTACCTCGGTGGACTTCCTGTTGCCCGAAAGATGTAGGAATCCCAACTACTTCTCCAGCACCATGTCTGCCTGCACAGCACCATGGTCCCTGTCATGGTGATGAAGGACTGAATCTCTGAACTGTAACTGAGCTACCCCAAGTAAATGTTTTCCTTTATAAGATTTACAGTGGTCATGGTGTCTCTTCACAGAAATAGGATCCTTAACTAAGACACTTATATATTTGAATATTTGTTTTGCAACTGTTTGGGAACAGTGTGGAAGTGGCCTTGCTGGAGGAGGTGTGTCAATGGGGGTGGCTTTGAAGTTTCAAAAGCCCATGGCATTCTTGGTTTGCTGTCTCTGCCCTATGTTTGTGGATCAAGATGTCAGCTCTCAGCTACTGCTCTAGTACCATGCCTGCCTGCCGCCCTGCTCCCTCCCACGATGGTCATAGACTTATTCTTCTTGTTACTCTAAGCCTCAAATAAACTCTTTTTTTTCCCCTGTAAATTGCCTTGGTCATAGTGGATTATCACAGGATAGAAAAGTAGCTGACTGCCAGCTAGGGGTTCAGGTGGACAGGTGATGGTGGGCAGGTTCATCAGTGGCTAATGGACAATGTAAATTCAGGTTAATTTTGAATTAGAGTTAGAAACCTGCTCATGGATTAGATGTAATGACTGAGGAAGATGTGCAGCTCGGGTGGGTAAATGGTGTGGATGCAGGGTTTGCATAAGGGCGATCTCTGGACTGAGAGACTTGTCAAGTTGGGCGCTTATCTAAAAATCCTGTTGTATAACACGATTCCAATACATGTCTATTAAAGGAATGAATAGAAGCAGCCGGTGAGAGACAGAGACACAGAGAGACAAAGAGACAGAGACACAGAGACAGACATTCAGAGACAGACGAGACACACACAGAGAGACAGAGACAGATAGGCAGACAGACAGACAGACGCAGATTGGGACTGTGTGAGAGCACTTGGGAACCAGGGTGCTTTGCCTCCAGCTTTAGTGCTCCGCCTTCTGAGCATGGGTTCATCCATTTTAAAGTGAAGAATGCGTGTATAATTCTTGCTAATCAATAAATCCCTGCAAATAGCCAAGGAAGACGTTTGCCTGTGCTCACATCTAGGAGCAGAGAGGCGATCTGCTATGAGCTCTTCCCATTGCTGGGGAGTCTCTGAGGGGACAAACCTTTCAATCTGGGCCGAGGGTGAGCGAGCCCCTGCCAGTCTGAGTGGCCCATGCATCGTGGCCTAAGAGAAACTTGTGACTGGACATGGGATGCTTATAGCCTGACTAGTACATCTGAGCTGGTACACAGGGAACACTACCTGCTTGAGGGTTTCACAGACATGAGGAAAGTTCCCCTTCAACCCCACTGGCTGCTGTCTCATCCTCTGATTTAACCCTTGCCTGTCTGCCCTCAGCTACAGACGATCTCTTGCTTCCCTTTCTGGATATGAGGTTTCTTGGACCTCGATGGGGAGCATTATAGATCCACCCTAGGGTCTGTATAGGTCCTATGAGTCCCGCTGAGTCTCTGGCTCTCTCTGTCTGTGACTCCCTTCACCTTAAGCAGCCTAGCCAGTTGCTGCAGCTTCTTCCACGCTCAGCTCTGTGCTTGGCTGGAGACTATGTTCCCAGCCTTGAAGTTGCCCTTGGCCATGTGACTTGCAATGGATCTTTGGCAAACACAGAACCACATGGTTTGGCTCTCTCTCCTGAGCTCCTGGGTGCTCCATTTAGAGGAACATTTGGGTAGAATCTAAAGAGGTTACACAGATGCACAGAGCAAGCCTTGAACCCTGACAGAGCCCAAATCCAGCAACTTTTACCCGGAAGTAGTGCCACCCAGGCAAGCTCATGAGTGAGAAGAAAGAAAATGCTGGTTATTTTAAGCCACCAAGTTTTGGGGTGGTTTGTTATACAGCAGTATTGTTACTGTAGCTAACAAATACACTAGCACTGAAGATATCCACTGAGGCTTACAACCGTCTTGTCGGACGTTGCACAGGGGTTTCAACATTGGGCAGTTGTTAGCATGAGGCCATCTTTCTCATCCTGTCGGTCCTGTGGCTTTGTATGCTGGAGGGTATTGTGTTTAACGCTGCTTTGTTGGAGCTGAGACTCAGCATCCCAGGAGACAGGATCAATAAAAGACCAGCATTTTAAGCTTCATGCAGACCAATTTTGTGCTTTCTACTTACCCGTTTTATGTACCAGTCAGAGTCTAATCAGGAACACATAAACTATTCTAAGTGCCAAAAATGGGGAATTTTTGCAGGAATTGTGTCGGGGGGTGATGGAGGAAGAGAATCAGTTACGGAATGGAAAGAGGAGATTTGCAAAGTCAGGAGGCTGTGTCTATTTGTGGACAAAGTCAAGGGGGTGATCTTTAACCCCAGGGACTGGGAGACCCGGTGGAAGCTATAGTCTTGAGAGACCTCCCTGGAGGGTGCTAGCACCTCAGAGGTGATGAAATCGCTAGGCTTGTTTGGTGCAGAGGCTTCCTTGCTGTCCCTGTCATGACCCCAAATCTCTGGTCGATATCCCTCAGTGGACAGGCACAGCTGGCAGAGGAACCTGAGTGATGTCCCAGATCAGCCTCCCTGTGACTGAGAGAAGGGCAAATGTATCAGTCTGTTTTCATTACAGTTAATAAAATAAAATTTCAGAGGCGGGTTAACTTTTGTTCAAAAAAAAAAAAAAAAGGTTTATTTAATTCCAATTTCAGAGACTCAAGAGCATTGACTGAGTTCTGGTACGAGTCTTCCTGACTGCGTCCCTCAGTGGAACACGTGTGTAAACATGCGATTATATCTTGAAACAGTAAACTAAGGTCACATGATGCCTTGTGAGCACATATCCTTAGTGACCTAAGGACCCTCCCTCCAGACCTCACCTCTTAACGATTCCACACCATTGTGGGCACACTAAAGGCTGTGACTCACATACCTTCTGGGTATGTGAGACCCTAGCAGGGAGAGCCATAGATTGGAGGGCATAAAGGCTGTAGACTGGAACCTTTTCTTGTGCCTTTGGTGGCTCTAGGCCTCTCTACTTGCCTTGGTGACAGCTTCCCTATCCATACACCTGGTGCTTGGCCAGGGCCTGCAGAGCACCTCCTCATCCACCCTCTTCCACAGAGTCTGGGTGTGAGATCTGTGGCCAAAAGGACATTTTAATTATATCCTTGTAGAGATTTTCTTAGTCATGACCTTACTCGGTCACCTTTTTCCCATCTCCCTAAACTTTTCATTAAGCTGAAGACAAACTCTTTAAAAATACTAAAATTAGCTGGGCATAATGGTACACACCTTTAATTCCAGCACCTGGGAGGCCGAACAGTTAGATCTCTGTGAGTTCAAGGCCAGCTTGAGTCTCCGGAAAACCAGGAACTACATAGTGAAACCCTGTCTTAAGCACAAACAAACAAAAATATTAAATTTATATCATCTGTCTACCTATCATCTGTCTATCTATCTATCTATCTATCTATCTATCTATCTATCTATCTATCTATCTATCTATCTATCATCCTATATTTACCAACAGTGTGTGTGTGTGTGTGTGTGTGTGTGTGTGTGTGTGTGTGTGTGTGTTTGTGTTTATGTGGCGGTTGAGGACAACTTTCAGGTGTCAGGTGGGTCTTAGGGATGGACTCCAGGTCACCAGGCTTGGTGGCAAGCACCTTTACCCACTGAGCCATTATGATGACCCCCCATCCACTCATTACCCAGCATCAGAATATTTTCTGAATATAAATCACATCATCTCACTCTGTGATAGAAGCGAATGGCCTCAAAGCCAAACTCCATAGCCCACCAAGGAGCCTTTCTGCTATTTATTCTTATTTTGGGTTAAGTCTCACTTTGTTGCCCAGGCTGGTCTTGAACTCCTAGCCTTAGGCAATCTTCCTGCCTTAGTCTCGTGGCTGGGACCGTGGGTATGAACTGCTGGACCCAGACGCTGTCTTTCAAGTGCCTTTGCTCATTCCTGTTCTCTCTCTGTCCTGGGTTCCAGGCAGTCACTGGCCTAGAACCTGGGCACCTCTCTTGCCCCAGAGCTTAATGCATGCTGGGTAATCCCTCCACCTTGAGCTGCATTCCAGGTCTCACAGCTCATGAAACCCGCTCCAGTTCTTCCATTTCTACATTGTTCCGTTTGCCCTCTGTCCCAGATGACTGTAACCCATATGAAGACATATTTTGTCTGGTCTGTTCCCTGCTCTTGTCTGAATGTCTGCTCTAAAGGGGACTCTTAACAAAGACTGCTGACCCGGGGGCTGGAGGGATGACTCAGTGGTCAAAACGCAGGCTGCTCTTCCAGAGGACCCAGGTTCTATTCCCAGCATCCCACATATGGCAACTTCACAACTGTCTGTAACCCAGTTCCAGGGGATCCAATGTATCTTCTGGTCTCCCCAGGCACCGCATACCTATGGTGCCCATACATACTTGCAGTCAAACTACCCACACACTTAAAATAAAAACAAACAAATCTTTAAAAGAAATGAATGCTGAATAAAACCTTTAATGGGGGGACTGGAGAGATGCTTTAGTGATTCAGAGTGTTTGAACACAATTGTGAGGACCAGAGTTTGGGCCCCGGAACCCACAGAACCAGCTGAATGTCCCTGCAAGTACTTGTAACTCCAGCTCAAGATGGGTGGGAGCAGACACAAGAGGACTGTGGGGCTTGCTGGATTGCAGTCAAGCAGAGTCAAATGTGAGCCCCGGAGCCAGAGAGCGAGACCCCACCTTAAAGGTTGAAAGTGAGAGAAGAGGGCCCGGACAAGTGCACCCTCCCCTCCTCCCCCCTCCCCCACGGTGGATACATATGTAGCCAAATAAATCAATTAAAAAAAGACTAAATGCATAAAATAAATGTGTGTGTGGGGGGTGGAGTTTGCCAGGTGGTCCAGAGACCGTCCCACGTCTAAGGCAAAGAAAAGTGGGCTTTCCCGTGGATGGCAGTGGCCCCTTCTTCACATGGGAAGATCTGGGAGAGGCTTTTCGGGGTGTTGGTGATACAGGTCTCTTGTTGCAGCACACAGGCTGGCTTGAGGTGAGGGAGTGGCAGGACGCTAAATAAAGCCCATGTGGAATTGTCCCTGGCTCTGATTACCAAGTCCTTAGCCTGCCGTTGCACAGCCGGCGGTGATGAGCTGTAATTGCAGGCGGTTCCCGACCTTATTTTTTTCCCCTAGCGGATAAAGTGATACCTGTAATTTCCCCAAAGATGCACTCCAGGCTAGCACCCCGCGGCCCAGCTGAGCAGCCTTTGTTTCCAGGAAAAGGAGTTTTCCTTTCTCTGTTTTGGAGAGCGGTGTTGGTAGCCTGGCTGAGGGAGATCAGATCCCCGTCCTGGCTTAGATTCTACCTACAGCTTGTGGGAAATTCTGGACCTAGGCTACCCTCCTGGAAAGTGGTTGCTTGGGGGAGTTGGGAGGAAAAGAATCTTGGTGGAACTTTCTGGAGCTGTGGCCTGTGCCAGGATTGAGTGATCAGGAGGCCTGAGAATCAGCCCCAGGCGTGTGGAGTCTTGGGCTCTGTTGATAGGCTCTCTCTGCTCCGACCGCAAAGAGGACAATGTCCCCTTTCTCCACTGCATCCCCAGCACCTGGAGGTGAGTCTTAATCTCAGAATCCTCTCTGCTTCCAGGAGCCCCCTGCTCTCCCTCCCCATTTGCTAGTTTAGGGCGTGATGACACTGGTGTGAATACATGGGAATGTCTACAGAGAACTGGGAAAGAAAGAAAGGAGTTAATCGTTGATCAGAAACTCATCTGGGGAGCTAACCTGGTCCTTCAACACCCCATTAACCCACCCCTGAAGGTAGATGTGAAGGCATGATTTATCGTCACAAAACATTATTTCAGGGAGAGACCATTTAATACCTGCGGGCAGGGCCCAGGTGTAAGACAGCCAATAGATTCAAAACTTAGTGAACATGTCCAGAAGAATAAACTGACCCTTGCATGTTTACAGTGGAATCCAGCTCCCTGGAGCAGGTCTTTGGGGGTCTCACAACACAGGTACAACAGTAGAGCCGTCATGACGCATCCCTTCTTATAGTTCGTACTCAACATAATTAGACCAAGTTTCTGATATAGATTTTGCAGTATCGGCCAAGGACTCGGCTCCTCTGACTCCCCAGGTTTCAGTGCCTTCCGTGTGGACCTTGCTATTGGCTTTCTCCATGCACAGTCCTGGTTTTGGAGGTTCCTACTCTCTGGTTTTTTGGGGCCTATGTTGGGGCCGAAAGGACTGTGTACAATATTGTTCCAGTGGGAATATATGGTTCAAGCTGTCCAGCTCCAAACAGCAAGTCTTCCAAGCAGGTTTGCAGCCTGGGCTGTTCCCAAAGTGGGGACAGCCTATGTCAGCTCTGGCCTCAGAAACATCTGTAGACTGAGGTGAGTGGGCAGCCTGGCTACTTCAGTCCCTGAAACCATCATTGCTGTGGCTTCTCTGCCCCAGGCTATCTCTGAGGAAAAACACTTTTCAAACATTCTCTTGCTCAGGACCTAAGCAACCCACTGACCACCAGCAGATTTCCTGAGCTTGTCCGATGGGCAAACAGAACATAAAAAGGCTCTCACCTTAAATGCTACACCTCCTACTCAAGCCTACATCTGAAAAGAGGAGACATATATCCCACCTGGGGAAAAGTTTCTTGGAGATCTGCAGAAGGACGGACCTACCTAGCAAGCTGGCTGATACTGGAGCCACAGTCAGACACTCTGGGACATGATTCTATCTAGGTGTCCCCTGTGTTTACACTGGTTTCTCTCTTGCCTCAGGCAAGGCGCACACCCCAGGGATCTGGAGGAAGCTAGCAGGAAGCCTGGAAGGCATTTGTTGAGTTCTGAGGCTGTGCAGCTGGGACGTGTTGGGATAAGGCATCCCCTGGGTGATGAGTAAATCCCCCTGCTCCTCATCCCTTCAGTGCACAACCCTGGGTGTGCTTTGTTTTATTCTTAGGTGGTTCTGGAGAAGAGTCCTTGCTCTCTGAGGTGGCCTGACAGCACACTGTGTGTGGACTTTCTTTCCTGCATCTCTCTGTTCGGGGTTACTTGTCCCCAGAGAGGATTCTGTCCAGCTCTGGATCTAGAGCCAGATGACAAAAGGCTTCTACAGGTGCTCTCACCCCAGCCTTTCCTCTGGGGAGTATCCTGTGTGAAAAACACACATTTCAGAGGATCCCCAAAGAGACCATTTACATAAAGAGGAAACAAGGTTTTAATGCTCTAGGTTACATCTCCAATCCCAGTTAGAATATTCCCCGGAGACAGTGTGTGTGTGTGTGTGTGTGTGTGTGTGTGTGTGTGTGTGTGTGTGTGTGTGTGTGTGTGTGTGTAGAGCACAGCCTGAAAAGTTCACGGGGCAATCTGACCTGTCACTTCTGCTTTGCACAAAAGAAGGCACATAGGGAAAATTGGTGGCCTGAGACTCAGTGACATCAGAGAGAGGCCTAGAACCTGGCCACTGTGAACTTGGATGAGGTAGTGCTGTGGATCAGTGGTTCTCAGCCTCCTTAATGCTGAGACCCTTTAATACAGTTCTAATGCTGTGGTGACCCCTTAAAAGTATTTCATTGCTACTTCACAACTATAATTTTGGTACTGTTACGAGTCATAATGTAAATATTTTTGGAGATGGAAATTTGCCATTTGCCAAAGAGGTTGTGACCCACAGGTTAAGAACACTGCTATTGAGCAAGGCTGCACTCAGGCCTGGAAGAGCCTGGGCCGTGCTGAAGCTGTGTGGCTGGTTCACTGGAGCACTGTGTCACTTTCCTGGCTCCAGACCCCTCATTCTTCTTCCCTTTCTTGCTTCCTCTTGCTTGGTGTGGTCTTAGGCCCAGTGCACTTCCTTGCCTGGTGAAGTATTTTGCAGATAACAAAGAACCAAATCTAGGTGACTTGAAACTGCAGAAATGGATGATCTCACATTTCAGAGCACCAGGGGCGGGTTAGTAGGGAAAACAGGGCTAGACCTACTTTTCTGCTGTTTCTTTACCAACTGGTCTTGTTAATAATCATAGGCCTTACCTTATAGATAGATCACTCCCATCTCTGCATCCATTGCTACACACTGTCTTCTCCCCATCTGTGTTCAGATTTTACTCCTTATATAAGGGCACTGGTCACATCACACTAGAGACCCAGTGACCTCATTATACCTTCATTATATCTTCAAAGACCCTGTAGAACCCAAATAAGGTCACATTCATAGGACTAGAGGTTGGGACTTTATGGTATCTTTTTTTAGAGGGTCACTGTGGGATAATGCTCTTGTACACTATAAAGATTCATCACTCTTATTGGTTTAATAAAATGCTGATTGGCCAGTAGCCAGGCAGGAAGTATAGGCTGGATGATCAGACTAGGAGAATTCTGGGAAAAGGAAAGGCAGACACACAGCCACAGGCTAGATGCAGAGGAAGCATGTCTTACCAAGCCACATGGCTAAACGTTTGTAGATCAGAGTTATGGGTTAATTTAAATGTAAGAGCTAGTTAGTAATATGTTTGAGCTACTGACCCATCATTTACTATAATATTTGAGCTTCCAAGTCAATTTTTTTGGGAAGTGGCTACTGGGTATTTGGGAGTTGTTGGCAGGACAGAAACTTCCTACTACAGAGGGTGTGTGTGTGTGTGTGTGTGTGTGTGTGTGTGTGTGTGTGTGTGTGTGTGATAATTCAACCCATTACATCCAGTGCTCCTCCTGCATTGGCATCTGAGCTCAGTTCTCCTGTCCTGTTGGCCTTTTTTTCACTTGGACTAGGGGCTGATGGTAGTACCAGTGCAGGGTGGACAGGAGGTGTCTGATGAAGGCGTGCACGTCGTGTAGCACGTACAGGGCAGTAGCATGGAGTGAGTGGGGTAAAAGGAAGAGTTTGATGCCTTGCTTTGGGGTTTACATCCGAGCACCCATATGTGTGTATACGCTTGTGGAAGTCGACCTTGGGTGTCATTCCTCTCTATTTGGTTATTTTGAGACAGGGTCACCAAACAGGTAAGGCTTCCTGGCTGGTGAACCCTAGAGATCTGCCTGTTTCTGCCTCCCAAATGCTAGGATTATAAGCATGCATCCTGCACTGGACTGTTATATAGATATTGGGGATTGATCTTGGTTCCTAAGAGGACAAGCATTTTTACTAACTTAACTCTTCTCTCCAGCTTCACAAGCCCCCTTAAGCATTCTTAGTGATAGGGTGACCAGCTATCCTAATTCCATTCCATCGCCATGATAAAACACTCTGAGCAAAAGCAATGTAGAGGATAAAAGGGTTTATTTCATCTTACATGTCCAGGTCACAGTCCATGGCTCACTTGGCTAGCCTTTGCATATAGCTCAGGACTAACTGACTAGGGAATGAAACCTCCCACAGTGGACTTGGTCATTACACCTCACTCATCAGTCAAGAGAATTCATTACAGACAGGACTACAGGCCGATCTGATTCCTCAATTGATGTTTCCTCTTCCGAGGTGATCATTGTTGCATCAAGGAAAGCATCAAAACTCACAAACACACCTGCCATTCAGATGCATTGGCTACATCGTGGCATTAGCATTTTAAGGCCCTTGTCTTGGGAAATCTTTGTCCAGGCTACCTAGTCCTTTCTGTTACCTTCCTTAGAGATTCCGGGAGGCTCTTCCTGGGCTGTGACCAGGAAAGTATCATCAATGAAAACTCCATCCTACTTACTGAAGAACAGCTTTCTTGGTGGATGGAAAAGGGAGACACCACCTGCAAAGGTAGGGCAGACGCCAGAGAGCGGAAGTGGTCAGGGCCTGTGTGAAGCCTTGGGGCCTGGGACCCTTGCAACAATCCCCAGCAGTTCCTCTTCTTGTCTCTCAATTGGGGGCTGCCTGGTCTTCTCAACTTGAGATCAAATATGTAATTTGGGGGATGCCTGCTGCTCTTCTGAGCCTCAGGCTTTCCCACCTTTGCTCTGAGTGGGCAGGGGTCCCGTCTCTTGCCCCTAATTTCTCCTGCTTGCCTTCCTTTATAGATGGTGGTTCTGTCCTTAGGAGACTATGGGAGAATAGTGTTGAGGGTCAAACCTGAGGCTTTTCACATATGGGCTCTCTCCTTCTTGATATGTATACGTACATGCGTGTGGATGCAAATGTGTGTTTGTGTATGTGTGCATAGAGACGAGAGGTTGAAACTGGGTGTCTTTCTTTGGAGCTTCTCCACTTTATCTTTTGAGACAAGGTCTCCGAATTCGGAGTCCACTGACTGGCTAGAATGACTCGGCAGCAAGTCCCAGGGATCCTCCTGCCTCTACCTCCCCAGTGTGGGAGTTACAGATGCAGGCCATTGCACTCGATGACCTACTTAGTCTTAGTTACTGTTGCTGTAATAAAATACCATACCAAGCAAGTTGGGGAGGAAAGGGCAGGAGCTCAAACAGGAACATGTTCTCAGTCGAGGCTCCCTCCTCTCTGATGACTCTAGTCTGTGTCAAATTGACGTAAAACCAGCCAGTACAGCTTAGTTAATTGCTTTGTTTTATTTTTATTGTGTGAGTGTTTTGCCTGAGTGTATGTAAGTGCACCACATGTGTGCCTGGTGCCTGTGGAGATCAGAAGAGGTCATTGGAGGCCTAGGAACTGGATTATAGATACGAGTGGTCATGTGGGTGCTGGGAATTGAACCTGGGTCGTCTGGAAGAGCAGCCAGTGCTCTTTCCCGGCTGACTCATCTCTCCAGCCCCACACCTGGCTTTTATGTGGATCATGGGGCATCAGATTCAGGTCCACATGTTCGTGTGGCAAGTATTTTCCTGACCGAGCATCTCCTCAACCCAGTGGGTTTCCCCAACATTTTGAGTTCAGACTCATAGTCTCCAATGTGCCCCGATAATGGAGGCTCTAGTGGGGATCTGAGACTTTGGGTGAGCAGAAGGCAGTCTGGCTCAGTTTCTGGGTATCTCTGAACCCTCCCCTGCCCCCAATCCAAATAGAAACCAGTTTCCATGGCAAGGTGAGGTGTGCGTGGGTGCTGGGGTGTGTGTGAGAACAATGCTTCATTAGAAGGCTCTAATGAAGTGGAGATCTTCCAAGGCAAATGTTAATTGCAACCTGCAAGCACAGATAGATGTTTCTGGAATGGAAAGAAAGGCTGCAGGTGGGGAAGGTCAGCCTGCCATTGTGGGAGCAGGAAGGACTGTCCTGTCCTGTCTGCCCCCTATACCACACAGCTTCAGGGACCCCCAAGGCCTCTGAGTGCAAGTCACAGAGCATCTTGTCAAACCAAGTGCTGGGCTTGTCTGTAGCTTTCTTGTGGGCTCCAGAACAGGCCTTGCTCTGTGTAGGTTGGGGGACACAGTACAAGTTTGGGGTATTCCATGTCTGGACTGAGATTCCCAGGGAGACCTGGGAACAGCACATGGGCTGGGAATCGATGGGGTGAGGCAACCTCACTGTTTTTTCTTCAGACCCAAGTCATAGATTTGGTCAAGAAGCATTTATTATCTACTGTGTTCTAGAAATACTTATCTAGTTCCTGCCATTGGCAGGTGGCAGTGAGAAATGAGGGTCACTGTCCCTGAGCTCTCATGCTAATGGGGAGGAGGTAAGAACAAGAATCAATGTAACTTGGTGTAGTGCTTGAAAGAAAATGGCCCCTAAAGGGAGTGGAGCTATCAGGAGGTGTGGTCTTATTGGAGGAAGTGTGTCACTGTGGAGGTGGGCTTTGAGGTCTCATATGTGCTTAAGCCATGCCCAGTGGGACAGATCACTTTCTGTTGTCTGGGCGTCAAGACATTGGACACTCAGCCCCTTCTCCAACACCATGTCTGCCTGCACACCACCATGTCACACCATGATGATAATGGACCAAACCTCTGAAAATTTAAGTCACCCAATTTAATGTTTTTCTTTTATAAGATATGCTGTGGTCATGGTGGCTCTTCACAGCACTAGAAACCCTAGCTAAGGTATTTGGTAAGCTGTGGTATGGCACTGGTTGGTTTTAAATGCCAACTTACCACAACTTAGAATCATCCTAGAAGAGAGGTTGGTCTGTGGGTGTGTCAATGGGGAATCATCTTGATTGTTGACTGATGTGGGAAGACCCAATCCAGCGTGGATGATGCCATTCCTTGGTTTTGGGTCCTAAGTAGGATAGGAGAGAAAAAGCTGGCTGGGCATGAGAAGGCATTCAGGCAGCAAGAGTGTGTTTGCTTCTCTCTGCTCTTGACTGCGGCCATGATGAGATGAAAGAGTTCCTTTCTTGAGTTCCCCCAAATGTTGAACAGTAAACATACCTGCATTTGTAAGCTGAATAAACTGTTGCTTTCGGCCAAGGTGTTTGTCGTGGCAGTAGAGAGGAAGGTTGGACAGGTGTCATGGAGGGAATCAGAGCCTAAGATTAGGCAGGAGTATGCAAGCAGTTGGTTGTTGTGAGATTAGCATGGCTGGGATAACTGACCGGATAGAAGGGAAAGTTAAGGATATCACCCCAGTGCACAGTTGAAGTTGACGTGGTCAGAGCACTTCTTGCTGAAGGCAGAGCAGAGGTGGGGGTAATGTGGTGTCTACGGTGGAGGAAGAGGCCTTGATGAGGCAGGGTGGGATGGAGAGGGTGTGGTCTGTCCATCATGCTGTCCCTGAGGAGACCTCCAGGCTCTGAATCTGCCTGGCACCCTTGTGGCTTCCGTCCTCTAGCCCATGCTAACTCTGGTCACTGAATCACTTTGCTAAGGACAGGAGACATGAAATGACTTGTAGTGTCATCCAGTGCCGACGGCGGGTTTTGCCAGCCAGGGAGTAGTGGGCTTTGAACCAAGCTCTTTTAAAACATAGAACCTACTTGGGTAATCAACGCTCAGACATGGCATTTTCTGCACAGCCGCTGTATGATCTACTGATAGAGACTTCTTGTCATCTGAGCCCACAAAGGGACATGTTGCTCATGTCTGAGCTGATGGTCTGGCTTTTCTTTCTTCCTCTTGTCTCCCTTCAGCATGGATTAGAACTCCTTCCTATTCAGGACTCAGTGTGATGGTAGTGGCACAGAGCTTGTGCTGGGCTCTGTGTCGATGAGCCCTGGGCCTGGTAGGCACTGACCCCATCCTCCACCTCAGCTTCAGGTTTCTTTGTGGCTATTCTTATAAACCAGAAGAGAAGTGTCCCTCTCTGGCCAGAATGCACACAGAGATCTATGGGGTTTAATAAGGACATCCAAGACGGCATTATTGCAGTTTTCTGGTGACATTCGCTCTTTGGGGAGGTAAATTTCCTGCCTTTTAATCCACTGTTTCTTAAGCAGGTGACCCGCTCCGTGTTATTACAAGCAGGTTATTATGACCATAAATCCTTCTGCTTCTGCTTCTTCCATTTACATTAAATATAGTCTCGGTTATGGCGCCTAAATTAGCTTTCATAGGAGGAAATCTCAGTGTAATTTAAAAGGAATGAGAAATATGAGCAGAGGGGGGAGGGGAGGGAAAAATGAGAACAAAAAGAGGTTTTGGACCCCCAAATAAGGACTGAGCCTAGATCAGACCTCCTAAGGTGCCCAGAGTCCTCAAAATGAAGGTGTTCTGATGCCCGCATTCAAAATCTCTGCACTGCAAGGTTACTGAGTCAAAAAGATGGAGACAGTCCTTGCATGATTTCAACTATAGAACATTCTAGAAATAAGCACAGCTATGGAGATCAGATTGGCCAGTGGTTTCCAGGGACTCACTGGGGAATGGATATATGGAAAGTGGGGCATTTCTAGGACAGTGGAAGTGCATGTGTGACACAGAGATGGTGGAATCTTGATGTCCATGGGGGTGGGGCTTTGGGGTGAGTCCATCCATCGTAGGATGTTATCTACCACACAGCTGAGGCTTAAATAATAAGGAAGCCTGTGAAGTGGGTAGGAAGGGCATTTGCAAACGCTGTACTTTTTTTCTGTTTTGTTTTGCTGTAAAACCATTAAAGAAATAGTGTCACAATAAAGAGAAGAGTGTTGGTTTTGTGCGTGAAATCAGACACACACACTACCAGATGCCACAAGAGAGTTTATTCAGGAGAGTTGCCGAGAGGGTATGAGGGAGAGAAGCAGAAGAGAGAGAGAGAGAGAGAGAGAGAGAGAGAGAGAGAGAGAGAGAGAGAGAGAGAGAGAGAGAGAGAGAGAGAGAGAGAGAGAGAGAGAGAGAGGGAGGGAGGGAGAGAGAGAGAGGAGGGAGAGGGAGAGGGAGAGGGAGAGAGAGAGAGACTTTCATGTTCCTTTTAAGAGAGTAGGTGGAAACAGATTTACGTAGTCACGCCTAGGGGCGTGCCCTCTGTACAGTGTTTTGCTGGTGCCATGTTGGGTTTATCACGTGCCTGTTATGTACCAGGAATCCATACTAAGAGGACTAGAGAGATAGTTCCCTATTAAAGGCATGTGTGCTCTTGCAGAGGTCCTGAAATTGGTTCTCAGCTCCCATAGTGGGTGGCTCATAACCTCCAACTCCAGTTCTGGGAGATCTAATACCCTTTCCTGGCCACCAAGGGCACTGCACTTCTCATGTGCATATAACGGAATCATGCATATACCCATGCATAATTAAAAATAAAATAATCTTAACAAATAATAAAAGCAAAAAAGATGGGGAGAACACATGAGCTTGTGAGTCTCCTGAAGCTGCCGCGTGCTTACCCCATAGTCCTGAGTGGACAAAGTACAGAGGGAACCAGCCATAGAGATGTGGTTTGCATCCTCAGCTTTCTTCTCTTGACTCCGCTCTGCATCCAAGGGGCTGAGCTGCACGAAAGATTCAAAGCCAGCAGGGCACAATGGTGTATGCCTTTAATCCCAGTATGCTCTCTGTGAGCCCAAGGTCAGCCTGGTCTACCTAGTGAGTTTTAGGACAGCCAGGGTTACATGGTGAGACCCCATCTCAGAAAACCAAAGCGGGCAAAAAGATGCAAAGCAAATTCTTAGATGTATGATGTGTGCTTCTTGAAGTTCCTATTTCTCTGATGACTCAGAATGTGAAAGTCTAGGCCCGTTTGCCATTTTAGTGTCTTTTAATAACAGTGTGTGTGTGTGTGTGTGTGTGTGTGTGTGTGTGTGTGAGAGAGAGAGAGAGAGACAGAGAGAGAGACAGAGAGAGAGACAGAGAGAGAGACAGAGAGAGAGACAGAGAGACAGAGAGGATAACATCCTTCCTCACTTTGCACCTTGCTGTAGATTCTCCTGGCTCCTCCTCCCATTTCATGGGAAGACAACTGTGTTACTGTGTCTGGCTTTTATGTAAGTTTTGGGCATATAAACTCAGGTTATCAGGCTTCTTCGGCAAGTGCTTTTATGCCCCGAGCCATCTTCCTGTTCTGTCTTTTTCCCTCCTTAGTCTTTCGTGTGTGTGTGTGTGTGTGTGTGTGTGTGTGTGTGTGTGTGTGTGTGTGTGTGTGTGTGTGTGTGTGTATGTGTGTGTGTGGGCACATCTGTGGCATGGTATGTGTGTGGAGACCCGAGGACAGCTTCCATGATGGCTTTACTCCTCACCTCTTATTTATTGACACGTAGGCCAGGGTAGCTGGCCCGCAAGCTTCCAAGGCTTCTCGTGTGTCCACCTCCCATAGTGCAGGACCCTGGGATTATGGATATGCATCCACTTCCAGCTTTGAGATGAGTTCTGGGGCTCCCACATGGCCGGTGCTTCACCTACCGAGTATCTCCGCAGCCCTGTGCCTTTTATCATCACTGTGTTATATCAGGTTACATAAGGATTTATATGTTTCCTTTCCTGGAGTGTATGTTCCACTCTTTTTAATCTATTATTTATTTTATTCTTCTTTTATCAATTGTATTTTTTGTGTGTGTCTTTGGTAGATACATCTATTACAAATATTTTCTCTCAGCCTACATTTTCCCTTTCCCTTTCTTAATGGAATCTTTCAGTGAGATTTTTCAATGTTATTGAAATTAATTTTATCATTAAAAATGAAAGTAATAGCAGGCTTAGAGATGTCTCGGCACTTAAGAGCTCTTCCTACCCTTCTAGAGAGCCTGACTTCAGTTCTCTGCACCCAAGTCAGAGGGTCTCAGGACTCCATATACATGGCACACATTCACAAACACATGCACAAAAATAAAACTAAAACCTTCAAAAATAAAAAAAATCCCTTTGGCTCTCAATCAATAGTAAATATATGTATGTATCCATATATATCCAAATATATCTATTTAGGTATCCAGGTATGATGGGGTATGCCTGGAACACACTGGAGAGGCTGAGGCAGGAGGTTTCCTTAGACTTAAAGGTTAACTTGGGCTACATTGTAAGTACCAGGCCAACCAGGGGTATTGAAAAAAGACCCTGCCTCAAAAAACAGCAAAAAAGGTGGTTTAGTCTTTTCTGTAAGAGCTTTATTAAGTTCACACGAATATTGTTTCCTATGTTTTGAGAAGCCTACAGTTTAACCTTTTATACTTAGGTCTATGATTTTTCTTAAAGTAACCTGTGTATGGTGTGCTGTAGGGGTCAATACATCTTTTCTAGGTCAATACATCTTTTCTAAGTGGATGTAAAATTTTTTTAACAATATTTGTTGGAAAAATGTTTCCATTGAGTTGCCTTGGTACCTTGATAAAATAAAAGCAGCTGTCTTTTCCTGGGGGAGATGTGAATAAATGTCTGTTCTTAACAGACCAAAGAAGGATATTTCCATTATCAAATTTGGTGAACCACGGTGTTTTATTGGGATTATTTAGAAAAATATGGATGAGGGGTTACTTAAAATAATAGAAATGAATCAAAGATAGCAACATTAACAAAGCCCATCCCAGCATTGAAGCTGAGAACCTGGAGCATACTGCATAACTTCCAGGCAGCTTGACAAATTGGAGGCTGTCTCTTCCAGGCAGCTTTCCTGGTCAAAGCATGCCTCTCAGCAGGCCTATCTGCTTATGTAAGCCTGGAGAAAGAGGGATCCAGTGCATCTGGTCAGTTTCAGGAAATTCCTGAAGCTTCTGAGTTGTTTGCTTCCTGAGTCTTAGGAACCTCCTTTAGAACATTCTTAATCTTAAAGGAGCTTCCCCCAAGATGAAGTGTTGTATCTCAGAAGATGTTGCTACGCATTAGGGCTGGGGAGATGGCCCTACAGGTAAAGTGCTTTCCATGCAAGTGTGAGGACAGAGGCTGAGAACTCCAGCATCCACATAAAATGCCAAGTGGGCATAATGGCCCTTCCAGCACAGGGAAGACAGAAATGGGCTCCCTGGAGCAGGCTAGCTACTTAGATTAGCTGAATGGGTGAGTCTTGAGTTCAACTGAGAGAGCCTGCCTTGATGACAAGTGATCAGAGAAGTCGAGGGAGACACCTGCCATCAATGTCTGGCTCACATACAGGTGAACACACACCTATATATACCCCACACCCATGTAGACACACATACAGCTTTCTCACACAAATACATACACATACAAAGTCAGCGAACTAGACATGTAGGAGTCTATTTCTGGACTCAGCACTGTGCCTCATGAACTTGTCAATCCATGTACTGGTAACATACTGGTTTTGTAAGTAGCGCGAGAGTCAGATCATCTGAGTTCTCTGATGTCCTTCCTTTTCCAAAACTGTCTTGATCTTTGCATTTCCACCTAGCATTTATGCAGTGGGTAGTGGTTACTGCAGAGACTCGCAACTGTTCAAAATGTTAAGCATGAATGTTCGATGGTAGGTGAGACTGAGCGCTCAGCCCTTAATGGGACATCTGTTTTAACGCTCCCACCATCGAGGCTGGGGAGCATTTGGAAGAGGCGGCAGAAATGATGGGAAGAATCTCCTAGACAAAATAGGGCTTTTGTATGCAGGAGCTCATGGCCGTGGTGGTTGCCTACACAAAACCTTCACAAGATCAAACCAGCTAAAAATTCAGCATGGAAGGGAGAGGGCCTCCCCAGACCCCACCCCTAACTGAAGAATTTTTGACAGTTGATGAGAGCTAAGATGGAGAGTCTCTTTTCTCTGGGGGTGCGACCACTGGCAGGCTCTCCACACTACTGGTTGACCTTGCACACATGTATGTATGATCAACGCTAATAGCACTCAGGGGAAGAGGCTACGAAGTTGGGAGGGAGATGTGTTGGATGTGCAGGGAGAAGTTGAATGTGATCATGATGCACTGGAGACATGTATAAAAGTTTCAAAAAAAAAAAAAAACAAAACACCCCATCACGTATTGTGATATCTTTTGTCATTTTCATTGACCAAAACGGGGGCTTTGCCCAAAGCTTGCTGGATGACTGCTCTGAAGGTCTCTCAGGCTGTGTAGCATTCTCTCTTGTTGGTGTAACCAATATACTCTGGCCTCATAATGCAGGACTCCTTCATTTTAATTCAGTTTGTGCAGTGAAAATGAATCTGCTATGTTGATTGCTCCTCATTTAAACCACTGCTTGATTAAAATAGGAAATATAGAAAGCACGAGAGAGTACACTGAAGTGATAGATATTTAAATTTTACCCTAGTCAGACTCCTATTAACGTTTTAATTTTAAAAAGAAAATATGTATATATGTCTGTGTTAGTTTACATGGGACATGTGTGTAGTGCCCTCAAGGGCCACAAGAGGGCCCTGGATTTCTTGGAAGTAGAGTTAAGGTGTATGTTGGGAACTGAACCTGGGTCTTCTGCAAGAGCAGTGTGGGCTCTTAATTTTTGAGATAAGGTCTAGCTTCATAGCCTAGGCTGGCCTGAAACCGATGTGTTAGCTAAGGTTAGTCTTGAATTCACAATCCTCTTGCCTCACCCTCCTGGGAACTAGGATACAGGTACAGACCAACACATTTGGCTTCTTTATATAATTATTTTCACCAGAAAATCCTGCTGGTATTTTGGTAGGGATTATGATGTACATACCAGTATAGAGAGGAAATACATCTTTTACTGCAGAGTCATCAAGTTCATGAACACAATACACTGTCCATTTATTTAGCCTGTTTTGATTTTTTTTTCAGCCTTGTTAAATGTTATTAAAGCAGTGAGCAGCTTGGAAAATCTTTTGCTAGATTTACCACCAACTATTTGCATTTCTGAGTGCTATTGTTAATAGGATTTGTTCTTACTTGCTTTTCCAATTACTTTTTGCTTTTAAGTTATAGAAATCCAGGTGTGGTGGTACATGACTTTAAACCCAGCACTTGGGAGGCAAAGGCAGGCAGATCTTTGTGTTTAAGGCAGGCCTAGTCTACACAGTAAGTTCTAGGACAGCCAGGACTATGTAGAGAAAGAGAGAGAGAGAGAGACCCTGTCTCAAAACAAAAGAAAACAAAAACTACACAGGCACAAACAAAAATATATAGGAAAACATTTTGGTATATATTAGTCTGTTTTCTTCCATTAAAAAATACCCTTTATATGTGCACATGCACTTGGGACCAGAGGGTAACGTAGGCTGTTAACCCTTAGGACTTGGTCTCCTTATATTTTTGAGACAGAGTCTCTCACTGACCCCGCCCAAACAGTCTAGGCTCACTGGCCAGCAAGCTCCAGTGATCCACCTCTTTTTGCCACCCAGCACTAGGGTTATGGCCACACACCGTTACCTCAAGCTTTTATGTGGGTTCTGGGGAGCTGAACTCACGTCCTCATGCTTGCCTGGCCTCTCCCCCAATCGGGTAATCTCTTATCTTCTCATTAATCTTGGGCGAGGTTTGTCACTTCTTTGTCTACCTTCAAAAATAATTTGAAATTTGAGTTAAATCTCTCTGTGTTTTACCCTTTCCTGGTTTGTGCATTTCCTCACTTGGCTTTTCAATTTTGCAGAGTTTGACCTCAAGGTGTTTGATTTCAAGCCCTTCTTTTCTTTCTAACAAAGATATTTAAAGGTATAAATCTTACAGCCACTACCTTGGTGGCATCCTGTAAAAAAATAAGTTTATTGAAGTACAAATTGGGTGCAATAAAACTCACCAATTCAAAGCATAAAATCCATGGAGTTTTGTCCAACTGTATTACCTGTGTGAACAGCAGCACAGTCAAAGCCTAAAACAGTCTCATCATCCCAAAGGTTGCCTTTGATCTATCATGGCCAGTTCTCCTGTCTCCTGCCACTGCCCTTACCTACTCCCTCTCTCCTTCCCTCCTTCTCTTCCTTTGTTTCTTAATATTCAGTCATCCATCCATCCATCCATCATCATCCACCTACCCACCCATCCGCCCACCTGTCCTGTGTGTGTGTGTGTGTGTGTGTGTGTGTGTGTGTGTGTGTGTGTGTGTGTGTGAGCACATGTGCATACATACACCATAGCATACATGTGAAGGTCAGGAAAACCTGTAGGAGTCAGGTTCTCTCCTTCTAGGGTTGGTTTTGAACTCACACTGCAATTGCCTTTGCCCACTGAGCCATCACACTGGCCCCTTAATAACTTGCTTCCCATCACTGTAATTTTGCCTTTTATAGACTTTCTATCAGTTGCATTGGATAGCATGTAGTATGCCTCTGGGTCCTTCCACTTTGCACAATGCTTTCGATGTGCAGCTATGCTTGGAGTATATCACAGTTTATTCCCGTTGCTGGGCAGAATCCTCTCAAGCTGCTCTTTGCTTATCATTCTCCTGTTGATGGATGGTGGGGTTGTGTCTAGTTTAGCGCTGTTATAAGTGAAGCTCCTATGGACGTTTCTGCACAAGTGTTTGAGTGGACATGTGTATTTACTTCTCTTAGGTAAATACACAGGAGTTTCTGGGTCATCTGGTGAATGTATATTTACTTTCCAGGAAACGTTACAAGGTGACTGTATAATTTTGTATTTTCATAGTAAATCTGTACTCTGCTATTCCATCTTGGCCAGAAGTAGAACCACTATTTAGATTTGAGCAGTAAGTTTTATTTTAAAGAAATAGAAACTGAGGTGAGTTTTTCTTTTGTTTTTGTTTTTGTTTTTTAAAGGCAGAGTCTCTCACTTTGTACTCCAAGCGAACCTGGATTTACTAGCTAGCACACATTGGCCGCAAACTTAAAACAATCCTCCTGATTTAGCCTCTCAAGCTTTACAGAAGTAAGCCAGCTTGCCATGCCTAAGAAAACGTGTGTTATGCATAAATTCACCCATTAGCCATTCCTGAAAATCTTCCTTCCTTTGGGTGGATTCAGATTTTCATCTGCCAGCACTTCCCTTCTTTTGGGTAACTTAGTCCTTACCAACGTGATCTGCTGGTGGTGGAGTCTTTTACCATCTCATGTCTGAAAAGGTCATAACTCAGCCTTATCATTTGAGAGATGTTTTCTTGATGTGTTTTAATTAAAATTATTATTAGTGTGTATGCACATGTGTGTGATGTATGTGCGAGGGTTCGTGCCACAGTGTGTGTGTGTGTGTGTGTGTGTGTGTGTAGGTCAGAGGACAATTTTGTGGAGTCTTTTTCCCTCTTTTTGTGAGTTGTGGGGGCTAAACACGGGAGTCAGGCTTTCATGGAAAGCACTTATACTCACTGAGAAATCTATGCACACACACATACATATATAATTAAAATAATCAAAGTAAATAATTTTATAAGGTTTTATTGCAACAGCCTTAATTTTTTTCTTTCATCTTTAAAGATTTATTTATTTTATCTTATGTGTATGAGTGTTTCGCTGGCATGTACATCTGTAGACCACATGCTGGTACCTGAGGAGTACAGAGAAGAACATAAAATCCCCTGGAGGAGCTGAGGTGTAGTGAGATTCAGACGTTATTAAGAGAGACCTAAAGGCATAGCTTTAGGGTCTCAAGACCCTAAAAAGGGCGTGGCCAGCCCCCATTGAGAACTTCGTTACAGGCTGACCTTCCTTCCTGTTTGTTCCTACGTTCTAGGGGAGAAGATTGGAACCATCACAGTGTGGGAGAGTTCTACTCTCCAAGAATTTATATCAATGAGTGTTTATATAACCCCTTAAAGATATCCTTTATATGATCAACTACAAATAAATAATTCTGCAATATCTGGCATCAAACATGGGGCACCAGATATTGTAAGAATTATTGTTATTTGTAATGGAAGTGTTTGGTCTAGTCTAGTCTTATGGTCTGCTGCTGTGTAGCCCTCTCTAAAAATGACTTAGACGTTTATATTAATTATAATATAATTGGCCCATGGCTCAGGCACATTGCTATTTAGCTTTTGTATTTTACTAATTTTTATTAATCTGTCTTGCCACGTGCCTGTGACTTATATATATATATATATATATATATATATATATATATATATATATATATATATATGTCTTTTGTGACTCTTCTTCCCTTCTTTCTCTTTATCTATGTTTAGATTTTTTTGCTTGTTTTTAAGCTGTTTTGTAATAGGCCAAAATAGTCTTTTATTGACCAATGATACTTATAGCATACAGAAAGCCATCTCACATCACTTCCCCCTTTCTGGTTAAAGTAGATTTAACAATCTATCTTTTTTCAATCATTCCTTTGTCATATAGGTGGCTGTAAGTTGCCCAGTATGGATCCTGGGATCTGAACTCCAGTCCTCTACAAGAACAGAACAGGCTGTTACCTCAGTGCCGCCTCAACAGCCCCCTTCTCATCACTAGTTGCTCAGACTGGGTAGCCAGCAAGCTCTACACATCTGCCTGCTTCCACCTTCCAGCAACATTACAGATGTGCACTACTGCACCCCCCTCCTTATGGACCTCGGGTCCTTGTGTTTATGTGGCAAGCACCTTCTAATCCAGCCATCTCTCAGATCTTCCTACTTCTTTTTGGGTGGAGAGAGGGGAGTATGGTGTGGTGGGGTATATGCTGACGTTGTAAATTTGTACTGTGTAATTTCTTCAAAAGACCCATAAGATATATGATGCACTTGACTGGTTTTTATCTAATCCCTGAGAGGCTTGCATTTAGTCTTCATCAAGACATCCTGAGCATCATTTCATCTGTTTGTGTAGTCTTACCACAACATCAGTATTTTTTTCTGAGGTGTCTGTTTGCAACTCTGTGCTGTGAATTGTCATTCTGGTGGCTGCAAAGAATACCTTGGTGAAGGTTCTTTGTCTTGTGAGTTCCTATTGTTTTAGTAGACTTTGGCCCTATTCTTGGTGTGCTCACGTGTGACTATATGTCATCTCTCTGTGTGTGGTGCAGGTGTGTGTGGCTCAGGCGTGTGTGTAAGGGAAGCCAGAGGCTGACATCCAGTGTATTTCTACTGTATATATATTTTTAGAAAAGATTTATCTGTTTATTTTGTATACAGTGTTCTGTCTGCAGGTAGCCCTGCCCACCAGAAGAGGGCACCAGATCTCATCATAGATGGTTGTGAGCCACCATGTGGTTGCAGGGAATGGAACCCAGGTCCTCTTGAAGAACAGTCAGCACTCTTAACCTCTGAGCCAACTCTCCAGCCCTCCACCATATATATATGTATATACATACATACATACATACATACATACATACATACATACATACATACATATATATATATATATTGAGACAAGTTCTCTTGTTAAAACTGTAGCTTACTGATTGGCTAGAGTGGCTGGCCAATGAGAGATCTGTTTGTTTCTGCCCCTCACTACCATTCCCCAGCACCTGGGTTGCAGGTGCATTCTTCTGGGGGTGGCTTTTACATGGCCTCTGAGGATCGAGCTCATGTCCTTATACTTGTGCGGCAAGTACTTTACTGACTAAGCTGTCTTCTCAGCTGCTCCCCCTTATGTCTTAGCACTAGAGTTTAGAAGTTATTTACCTATTTATTTATTATGTATCATTCACTAAAAATATCAACAGTTTGCGTGTCAGTGTGTCTGTGCACATTCTTGCTATGGCTTAAGTATGGTGGTCAGAGGACCACTTGCTGGAGCAGGTTCTGTCATTCTACCTTGAGGGATCTGGAGACAGAGCTGTGACCCTCATGCTCGATTGCTTCCACACTTTCCCGCTGAGAGAGTTCACTGGCCCTACTCATACTTCTTCACCCTTCCCTCAGCAGATGTCAATATTTGACCCGAGATTCAAGGTAAACTCCTCGTAGACCTCGTCTTGATTGTTTATGTCCCCAGTTTCAGCCATGTAGCCTCCGGTAAGTCCGTATCTTGTCTCAGACCTTCCCTTTGCTCTGTTTGACTCCGTTTCCTTTGCTGAGGTTTAGACACGGTCTTGGCAATAAGTGGGGATTTGCCTTGTTTGGTTCAAGCAGGAATCACTGTTTTACCCTCTCGGTTGCCCAATGTCTATACACAGTTTTCTTGTAGGTTTTGTCCTGTTTCCTAGGTGATAACAGTGTGATGGCAAGGCAAAAACATGCACACATTACCATAGTTTTACAGAACATGTTATTGCTAGTTTCCAAGACATGAAGGAATTTCTCTCTATGAATGCCAAGCTTTTTTCTAGTGGACATTAACTAAGTATCCTGATATTCAGTTCAGTTTGATGTTGACTAGAGAAAAGGGCTGATCCCACAGGTTGAGGGTCCATCCTCACCTGAGGACAGGTTGTAACATGTACTTTTCACCGAAGGATTTGATATCAAAGACCTACTGGTCCCTGCCTTTATGTTTGACTAATTTGCTAGAGTGTCCCACAGAACCAAGAAACACCTCACTTTGTTTATGCATATATGACAAGGGAGGCAAATGAATAGACATACGGAAGGGATGCAGAGGGGCATGTGCGTGGGAGAGGCTGTGAGCATCCAAGTTATCTCTGGGCATCTCACCCTCCAGGAATCTGTGTTCAGCAGTCTGAAATCTCGCTGGACCATATCCTCCTGGGTTTTCATTACACAGGCATGCATGGCTGGTTTAGCCATCACTGGTTTGCTAGACTTTCAGTCTATTTCCCCTCCCTAGAAGTAGAACTTGACACTCCAGTTTTTTAATCCATGTTTGGTTCCCCTGGCAACCCCATCCTGAGGCTGTCCAGGAACCCAACAAAAGTCATCTCATTAGAACAAAGAATCTACCTGTCACTGGGAATTCCCAAGGGAGTTGGGAGCTGTACCAGACTTTCCTACCACTCACAAAATGAGAAGTGTCTTATGGGTTCTGTTTTAAAAGCCACAGGTAAACACAGATATTAGAACATAAATTTCCCCAGATTCCCTCCCTTATCTTCAGGGGTTCTAGGGACCCTGTGCCAAGGATTTGGAGCAGAGACAAATTATCTATCTGTCTGTCTATCTATCTATCTATCTATCTATCTATCTATCTATCTATCTATCTATCTATCTATCTATTTTGAGACAGGGCCTTACAACATAGCCCTAGATGGTCTGAAACCTACTATGTAGACTTGACACTGAATTCCCAGACACCCATCTGCCTCTGCCTCCTGAGTGTTGATATTAAAGGTGTACAACATCATGCCAGGCTATATTTATTGTCTGACTCTGGGTAATATTTCTCTTTCTGTCTCTATCTGTCTCTCCGTCTCTCTCTTTCTGTCTCCATGTGTGTATGTGTGTGTGTCTGCCTCTGTCTGTCTCTCTGTGTGTATGTTTTTATCTGTCTGTCTTTGTCTCTCTGCATGTATGTGTGTGTGTGTGTGCGCGCGCATGTGGAGGCCAGAGGAAGATGTTGGCCATCTTCTCCTGTCTTTCTGAACCTTATTCTCTTGAGACAGAGTCTCTCACTGAACTGGAAGCTCACTGCACTGTGAACCCTGAGATTTTGTTATTTACTGAAAAAACTGTTTCTCGTGTGATGTGGCTCAGCCCTAGCACACACCTTTAATCCAAGAGCTTTTTGCTTATTGTAAACAAGTTTACATAAATCAAAGGTGGAGGTGGGGAAGGAGGAACAAGCAACCAGACAGGAAATGAGCAAGAAAAACCCCCAAAGGGAGTAAAATGGATTGAGGAGGTGGAGAGATACGCAGGAAGTAGAAGGGAGGGACTCTGAGTTGGAGTAATCTTTGAGACACCTGGAGTAGAAGAGACTTCTGGAAATTTGGCTGAGGAGGAAGGTCAGCAGAGTGTGTTGTCTGCCTCTCTGTGGTAGCAGGCTTTCATCCCAGCATCTGGCCCTGGCGTCTTCATTGGTAAAATGAATGATTCAGATTTTGTTAAAAACAACATCTACTAGCCTTTCTGGCTAGTGAGTTCAAGTATCTACCAGGGATAGAGGAATGTGTGGCTTTTACAAGGGTGCTGTGGATTTGAACTCAGATCCTCATGTTTTCATCTCCATAGCCCCTGGGCAATTCTTACAACACTTAATTCTCTGTAAACAGAAAGAGACGCCATTCCACAGATTTTGATATATTTTTACCATCATTTTAACTCATGTTTTCTGTTTCTTTCCTGTTGAGAAATATGCTGCTAATTTATAAATATTTGGGAGGTATTTAGATGCTGATGTAGATATTTTAATTCATCAGAAAACATACTGTGATAGTTCAGTGACTGAAATCTATCAAAACTCATGCGGTAGGAGATAATCTATTTTGGTGGCGAATTCAGAACTTGGGAAGGATGTTCATTCTATAGTTGAACACTATAAACATCAATTAGGTCAAATTGATTGGCAGGGCTATTCAAGACTTCTTTATATGTGTTCATTTTAAAAAGATCTTTTATCAATTATTCAGAGAGAGGCTTTGCAGCCTCTCGCTATGATTATGGGTCTATTTCTCTATGCCTGTCAGTATGGTTTTTCTTAATATCTTCTGACAGCCTGTTATGGGGTGCATGCATTTTGAGGTTACTGCATTTCCTTGATATACAGCTCTGTCTATCCTCATGGAGTGTTCCTTCTTATGTCTGGTAACACTTTCTATCTTTTAATTTGCTCACCTCATGAATATATAGGCACCTGGCCTCTCTAATGTCTGTACTTGGTACAATATAGCTTTTCCAATACTTCGGTTTCAACCTAGCTATGCTTTATATTTAAGACATCTCTTTCTCTCTTTTTTAAATTAAAATCACTGTTAGTTCTTTGAGAATTTTATAAAATGTCTCTTGATCCTGTTCATTTTCCTGGCTTCCCAATTTCTCTCAGGTTCATTTTTTTTTTTCTCGTTCACCCAGCTCTGTGTCTTCGCTTTAGAAATATTGATTTTTGTTTTATGTGTGTGAGTGTTTGTATTTATTTGCAGCCTATGTAAGCAGTGTTTTTGGAGAATATAAGAGGGCTTAGATCCTCTGGAACTGGAGTTACAAGTGGTTGTAAGCTGCTATGTCAGTGCTGGGAACCAAACCTGGGTCCTCTGCAAGAGCAATAAAAACCCTTAACTACTATGTCCTTTCCCTGACCCCACTGCCTCTTAGTTTCATTTTTTAGGTCATTTATACTTAATATAATTGTTGAAATAGTTCACTTTTGACCTATTGTGCTATTGTTATTGCTGTAGAACAGAGGACCCCACATTTAGTTGTAGGGACAATAGGTATCTATTACCTTGTAGTCTTTGTGGGTGAAGGAGCCGGGCTTGGACTAATTGTTTTAGGCTCTCTCACAAGGTTGCAATTAAGTACTGTTCAGGTTTTGATTAGAGGAAATATTTTATTTCCAAAGTTACTGTGTGGCTGGTGGCATCCAGTGCATTGCTGTTTTGGTGGAAGGTAAGTTCTGTTTCCTGCTGATGGTTGGTCCCTTGCTGTCTTCAGTTTCTTACCAGGCAAGTGTCTCTATAGGACAGCTCATAAGAGCTCATTTAGCTCAGCTGGGTGTAGTGGTGTGCACACTTGTAATCTCAGTGCTGGGGAGGTAGAGACGGGCAGATGCCTAGAGGTCTAGCAAGCCTAGGCAAATTGGTAAACCCTGGGTCTCAATGAGAGGACCTCAAAACATAAGGTGAATAATACCAGACAAATGACACCCAAGGTTGATGTCTGGCCTCCACTCACATGTGCACACATATGCATGTACATCTGCACCCACACCTGTACTCCACACATGTGAACACACACGCACACACATATTTTAAAGAAGGAGAGATTGTCCCAATGAGGAGGAAGTTACAGTTTTCTGCATTGCAACTGTGCAAGAGGCGTCCATCACCCTTGCTACATCCTGTTAGCTTGAAGCAAGTCATAGCTCCTGTCTGTACTGAAAGGACTTCCTAATTTAAACGTGAGTACAGAACACACACTGACTGTAAAACATCTTATTTCTTTTCTTCTTGTCTCACTTGTTCTGTGTTATTTTTTTCTCTTCTCTTGACTTTTTGGTTAAAAAAAGTAGAACTATGAATACAGCTTAGTGGTAGAGTACTTGCCTAGTATATTTAAGGCCCTGGGTTCTAACCCTGTAACAACAGCAACAGTCTATTTTAAGATCTGATTTTTTTTTTTTTGACATATACTCCTGGCTAGCCTAGAACTCTCTGTGTAGTCCAGGCTAGCCACAAACTCAGAGAGTTCTGCCTACCTCTGCCTCCCAAATGTGGGATTAAAGAAGGGTGTCATCACACTTGACCTGAATTGTTCTAAAAATTTAATTATTTGGCCAATTAATTGTGTGTGTGTGTGCATACTTGTTATGGTGAGTGTGTATCTCTGTGTGTGTGTGTGTCAGTGCTTACTATGGTGAGTGTATGTGTGCATGCTTACTATCGTGAATGTGTATGTACATGTGTGTGTGCACATACTTGCTATGGTGAGTGTGTGTGTATACATGCTATTGTGAGTGTGTGTGTTTACATGCTATGGTGAGTGTGTGTGTTTACATGCTATGGTGAGTGTGTGTGTCCACGCGCATGCGCACCTGCACGCACATGCCCCCTACGGTGAGTGTGTGGAGGTCAGAAGACAGTTTCTAGAGCTTGGTCCTCTCGTCCACCTCAACTAGGCCTGGCCTCTCTTTTTCTGCTTCTGTGCAGCACACTCTGACAGTGGCCTATTAGCTCCTGGACGATTCTCCTGTCTCTGCCTCCCATTTCATTGCAGGAGTTCTGGGAGTGCTGATGTGTGCCACTGCATCCAGCTTCATCTTTTTAGAGGGCGGCGCATGGGTTGTCAGGCTTGACTGACAAGTGCTTTTACTCACTGAGCCACCTCCCCAGGCCCCAAATTACTTTTCATCATCATTTTCTTCTTCTTCTTTTTTTTTTTTTTTTGTATTTCACATCTCTTTGTATTTTGTATTTCTTTGTATTTTTATAAATACTTGCTCTCTGCATCCTTAATTTATCATAGCATGCTTAGACAACATTGTAACGTTTAACCTGAAATGTAAGAATCTGACAACAGGAAATGTCTATTTATTCCTTTGTTCTTCGGTTACTATGCTTTTCAGGATGGCAGAAATAAAGCATATCAACATCGCTCTAGTTACCGTTCAACAAATTGGTCTTTCAGAGCGTGTTTTGAGGGAGCAGGTGGGGAAATGGCTTCCTGTTGCTGGCAGAAGCTTGCCTGAGCTAACATCTGCACACGGATTTGAGTCCTTTGAAATCTGATGACTCAGGGGCTTAGGAGATGGCTCAGTTGGTAAAAATGTCTATTGCATAAACATGAGAGTGTGTGTTTGGATTCTCAGTACCACATGAAGAGTCAAGGGCCACAGCCGGCATCTCTAATCCTGGTGCCAGGGAAGTGGAGAGGGTAGCATCCTGGGATTTTCTGGTCAGCCAGTCTAGCCAAATTAGGAAGTGCCAGGTTCAGTGAGAGACCTTGTCTCAAAAACCAAGGTGTGGAGGTTAGTGACTGAGAAGACAGTGCTAACTTCTGGTCGCTATGCACACAAGCACATACATACATGGGAACTCCCTAAATACACACACACACACACACACACACACACACACACACACACACACACACACACAATCTGATGATTCAGGATGTGCTGGTTAGTTTTGCCAACTTGACACAAACTAGAATCCCCTTGGAAGAGGGAACTTCAGCTGATGAATTGCCTCCATCAGATTGGTGTTTTCTTGATTGATACAAAAAGACCCAGTCTATCATGGGTGGTGCCACCCCTGAGCATTCTCTAAGAAAGCAGGCTAAGCAAGCATCCCTCCATGGCCTCTGCTTCAGCCCCTATCTTGAGTTTCTACCTTGAACTTCTTCAGTAATGGACTGTGATGAGGAACTCATAAATGGAAAGCAACCCTTTCCTTCCAAGCTGATTTTGGTCATTTCTTCTTCTTTTTTTAAATCACACTAACAGAAAGCAAACTGGGACATCGACCATCTTCCTCTGGGAGCTGGGAGAGGTCATACAAGACCAGGAAAGTGCAAGAGGGTTAGTAGAACCAGAAAAATCTTCCAGGCTAAGGCTCATCAAATATGTCTCTGCTATAAGGTGCCTTGGGAACAGGAAGTGATGTCTTAGAAGTCAGCAGGAGGTCCCATGGACTCAGAAGGTCCTGGTTCCATCTGAACTTTCTGCCGTGTTGTTGGGCATATTTCTCATCTGGACAGAACCTCAATTTTCCAAGCCATTGAGTAGGCATATAGAAACCACTTCTTAAAGTCCTGAGGATTAAATGATCTGTTGCTTGAGAAGCCATTGGCCAGGTGCCTGGCAGACCCTCAGCATATAAGTGGGAGCAATTTGAAGCTGCTTTTACCCAGGCCTCTGGAGATCCAAAGTATCTGGTGGGCGCTCCCTGAGTCTAAAACAAGAGTCATCCTTGCTTTCACTGAGATGGGCAGCTTGACTGAAGTACAGATAGTACTGACATCTGGGTTCTGTCTTGGTGATCCGAGGTCTTCAGTTTATGGAGACACCATGCCCAGATATGTACCTGGAACAGTCAAGAGGAGAAGGTATTTCCTTAAAGAAAGATGGAGCCAGTCAAAATCTTAGGCTGGAGAGGAGTGCTGGAGCCCTGTCCCCAGAAAGGAGAGATGTCATCTGTGGTACCTGATCATGGTTCCATCACACTGGGGATCTAAGGTATTGACTTTTCTTGGAGTTTTTATTTTTTAAAAATCTCCACAGAGCTACTTTAGGCAGGGTCAATATTTCCCTAGATGTGTAGAATTAACAGGTGGCATAGTAGTCAGTTTCCAAGATGGCAGCTGATGGTTCCCACTTCTTGGTATTTACACTTTTATGTAGGCTCCCCCAAAATGAACGTGGCTGACCTGTATAGCCAAAGGAGTTGTGCAAAAGATGGTTTATGACTCCCAAAGGTGTCACAAGAGTTACTCTTCACTGTAGGAGAAGTTAATTGCCATGTGATGAGGCCACTCTCAACAACTTTATGGAAAAGCTGGCATGGAACTGAGGCTTCCAGAGAACCATCAGCCCTGGGTGAGGGTGCCATCTTGGAAGCGGGTCTCCAAAGTATATTTTTGACCCTCTCAAACAATGCCTGTTGTGTTTAACTGTAATTTTGTGGTAATATTTTTAAATCAATTAGTTTTGCACGTGTGAGTGTTTGCCTACATGTATAAATGTGAATCACATTCGTGCAGGTACCCACAGGATCTAGAAGATGGCATTATGGAGTTACAGGTGACCGTAAGCCCCTTGATGTGGGTACTGAGAACCCAACTTGAGTCCTCTGGAAGAACAGAAAGAACTCTTAGTAGCTGAGGCATCTCTCCAGCCTCCTTCTCAGGTGGTGATTTTGTTCAAATATAATGACTGACTCGTTATAGATGGTCTGGAAAAAAAAACCAAAGATCATGCATATACAAGTTTTATTTATTATTTTTAGTATGTGTTATGTGTATGGTGTATGTATATGTATAGTGTGGGTGTGTGTTATGTGTATGGAATGTACAATGTGTGCTATGTGTGTTATGTGTATGGTATGTATGTTGCTTGTACGTGTTTGTGTGTGTGTGTTATGTGTATGGAATGTGTAATGTGTATTGTTGTGTGTGCGTATATGTTATGTGAATGGTATGTGTGATGTGTATTATATGTGTGTGTGGGAGAGAGAGAGAGAGAAAGAAACACAGGAGGGCCACAGCTACATGCTGAGTTCAGAGGACAACTTTGGATGTCAGTCTTCATATTTATCTGTTGTTGACCACTGTGAGTTCCTGAATTGCTGGCCTCTGGGGACTCTGTGTTTCTGTCTCTCATCTTGCTGTGATGCTTGATATGCAGATGCTCACCACACTCAGCTTTATGGAGGTTATGAGGACTCAGACTTGTGTTCGCTCCCTAGTGTTTGCCTAGGGGAACCATCTCTTTAACTCCTTCTCATTTTGAATGAATGTCCTCAGGCTGTGGGCTGGGGAGGTGGCTCAGCTGGTCAAATGCTTGCTTTCCAAGTAGGTGGAACTCAGTTTTATTAGCAGCACCCGTAGAAAGAAGCTGAGTGTGGATGCTGAAGAGCTGGCTCAGCCATATGAGTGCTATTCCAGTGGACCAGCATTAGAGTTCCAGCACCCACCGGTAACAGCTGTCTGTAATTTTGTTCCAGGAGGATCCAGCGTTCTCTCCTGGCCTCTGTAGACACTCCACACATGTGGTGCACAGACAAACATGCAGGCAAAATCATGCTAACATATAAAAATCAGCTTTGGAAAACCAAAAGCAGCTGAACATGGTGGTTCAGACTTGTAATCTCACTGCTGAGAAGGCAGAGTCCAGTGGATTCCTGGGGCTGGATTGTAGCTAGGCAAAGGAGAGACCATGTCTCAAAAAACAAACAAACAAGGACCCTCCCCCCACACTTCAGTCCATTATCACGACAGGAAGCATAGCAGCACTTAAACAAACCTGTGTGATTCTGGAGCTGAGAGAGCCATCCTACAGTGTGGTGGTATATTTAATAAAAATAGTCTGAAATATCAGAGGATAGAGCCAAGCCAAGAATGTCAGGGAGTGGTGACCCACACCTTTAATCCCAGCTCTTGGGAGGCAGAGATCCTCTGGATCTCTGGGAGTTCAAGGCCCTAACAGAGCTGGGCAGTGGTTACGCACACCTTTGATCCTAGCTCTAGGAATGAAGGAATCAGGAAGTAAAATAGCTGGGCCGAGAAAGGAGTATAAGGAGGAGAAGGCGGAAGTTCCTCCCTTTTGCCCCAGTGCTCAGTCAGTCTGAAGACTTGTTGAGACAGGAACTACCCTATTCTGCCTGAGGAGTTGGCTGGGTGAGAATTGGCTGTGGTTTGCTCCCCATCTCTGATATTTATTGAACAGACCATCACATTGCAGGCCACAGGAAGTCCACAGACAGTCACACTGAGAGAAGCTTGAGCGAACGAGACCTCAAAGCCTGTCCCCAGACTTCCAAAAAGGCCACACCTCCCAACAGCGCCATTCCCTTGGGAGTCATTTTCTTTCAAGCCACCACAACATACATGAACACATAAGAGTCTCACAAACACACACATGCACACTAGAATAATTGTGTCTAGCAGGTTAGTCTCCAAAAACTGCCAATAAGCTCCTGTGTTTTGAATATCCCAAAGAGTAACATAACATTGACATTTTTCAGATTCACATGACCACAGGCCTGCTGGTCTCTAAGTCCATCCTCTCTCTGGGAAATGATTTATAGGAAGTTTGCCTTTTAGGGATGGGAATCTGGTTCTATGGGAGGAGGAGGAACTGAGGCATGTTTTCTCAGTTTCCTCTTCTGCAATAAGAGATTATTTTGATAATGTTGGACCTTTATTCTGATACAGGATTCTTAAAGATTATATACTTCCTTCCCTCCCTCTCCTCTCTCTCTCTCTCTCTCACACACACACACACATATACACATAGACATATGCACACACACATGCACATACACACAGACACATGCACACACACACAGACACAAGCACACACCACACACCACACACACACACCCTAGCCACCATGTGCATGATGGAGTCAGAGGACAGTTGTTTATTTTCACCTTCCATTACATGGGTCCTAGGAATCAAACTCAGGTCTTTAGGCTTAGCTGCAAGAACCTTTAATCCCAGAGACACCTTTCAAGCTCCCTGTGCTGTGATTTTAACAGATCCAGCTCATGTGAACATGCTCTCTTTCAGCTTGGTCACTCTTCAGCCAATTAGGTGCGATTGAGAGCAAAATGCAAGGCAGATTAATCAAGGTATACAGAAGTTATAGAAATGCTAATGTATTATGTTAATGACGGATGAGAGTGGGTAATTGGAGGTGGCAGGAGGGAGCACAGTTGTGAAGAAATCTAGGTTCTTAGAGAAAATATTGCATTCAAAGGGCTTAAGAATGATTAATGGGGCCTCTGGAATTACAAAGAGCAGCCAGGAGAAACCATTGGGAACAGAAATTGCTTAGGGGAAGTGACCTTGAGGAGGCCATGGGACAGGTCAGGGAGGCTTTCCTGTGTGCCAGGAGGTGACCCCAGGGAGATCTGACCTGGTCTATGGACATGATTACAGAAGCTGGACCAGGGTGTGTTTCTCTGTCACTCTTTTTTAAACACAAGTTCTCTGACAACTTCCATTACGAACAGTGGCTAAGGGGAGTCTGCTTTGCAGAACAGTACTTGCTGGAGAGAGATGCAGCAGAAAGCTGTATCTTGAAGGGACTCTCTTTGCAGATCTTGGTTGCCAGGTCCCATGGGTGAAGATGTAGGGCAGAAATTATCAGAGAAGTCCTCTGTTTCCTTGGGGTTGGGGAAGCCAGTGTGTACTGGACCCTTCCACCCAACATGGAAAACTTGAGGGAGGGCTGGGATCAGCCACCTTCCTGGAATGTGCTTGGTTCCTTGATCAAAACTTGAACTTGGTCCCATAGCCTTGTGCTGGGGTCCCAGGCATTGTCTTTTCCTTCAAGGATTAATGTGATGGAGGTTCTAGGCATCACTGCTCAGCATTTACAATTAGCATGGGATGATGGATGGGGTTTATGGTTCCTAGGGAGGTTGGTCTATAAACCACATGCAGTGCATTGGTGGAGGCTGCCTCTTGGTCCCTCCATCTCCCTTATCTCCTGTTCCATGCACCTGCCACTTCTTCTCCACAAACACCCATATCCAGTCAGTCTGCCCAGTATGTGGACTCTAGAATCCTTGAGCTTTTGGGAGCTCATTTGATGGATGAATGGGCTGTGCACTTTCTGACTCTGCTTCACCTCATCTCCATTTGGTTGTCATGACCAAATGAAACAATTTAAGGAAGGGTGGGCTTATTTTGACTGTTAAGAAAGGATCCAGTCTGTTATTGAGAGGAAGGCATAGCGTCAGGAGCAGGAGATGGTGGGTCACATTACAATTATAGTAAAGAAGCCTAGAGTGGGCAGGAATGGAACTGGGTTATAAAAACCTCAATGTCTGCTCGTAGCAACCTACTTCTTCCAGCAAGGCTCCACCTTCTATAGGTTCCACAGCTTTCCACAAATGTACCATTACCCTGGAACTGAGTGATAATGGAGGACATTTTACATTTAAACAACTAGAGAAGTGGTTCTCAATCTGTGGTCACAACCCCCACAAGGGTGGCATGTATCTTGCGTGTCAGATATTTATATTAAGGTCCATTATGGTAGCAAAATTACAGTTATGAAGTAACAACAAAATAATTTTATGATTGGGGATCAACACAGCATTAGGGACTGCTGTGGGATGGTCTTTCCATAAATTGTGAATGTTTGTTACTCTCATTGGTTGATAAATAAAGCTGTTTTGGCCAATAGCCAGACAAGATATGGTTAGGCGGTGCATTCAAACTAGGGATGGAGATAAAGAAGGGTGGAATTGGGGCAGCCACCAGCCAGCTGCCAAGGAAGCAAGACATTAAAAAAAAAAAAATGAGGTAACAAGCCACCAAATATGTGGCTAAACATAGATAAGAATCAAGGGTTAACTTCAGTGTAAGAGCTGGTTAGTAATAAGCCTGAGCTACTGGCTGAGCATTTAAACATAATATAAGGCTTTGAGTAGTTATTTGGGAAATGGCATGAGGGACAGATTAGTCTGTTTACAAGAAACTGCTGTGGGACTATGGTCTTCTACACTGCAAATATTTGTCATTCCTACTGGTTTAATAAAATGCTGATTGATCAAGTAGCTAGACAGGAATTAGAGGCAGGGCAAGCAGACTAGAAGAATTCTGGGAAACAGAAGATCAGAGCAACAGATGACAACCAGAGGAAGCAGGATAAGAATGCTGTTCTGGATAAAGGTACTGAGCCATGTAGCTAAACGTGGATAAGAATCATGTGTTAGTTTAAGAGTTAGAGTTAGCAAGTAATATGCCTGAGCCATAGGCCAAACAGCATGTAATTAATATAAGCCCTTGTGTGATTATTTAGGACTAAGGGACTTGTGGGTCCAGACCTTGGGGCTAAACTAGGCCAGAAACTTTTGACAACAAGGGACTATATTACAGGGTCAACACCCAGCATTAGGGAGATTGAGAACCACAGCCCTAGAGTCATGATAACTCCCAGATAGGAATGGGGAAGGGAGTGGCTTGGACCTGGGAGTAGGTTAGATTATATTGATGGCATTCCACTGGGGAGTTCCTTCTACCCTGTACTCTCTGTGTGGTAGGTTGAGCTTCCTTATTGAGAAAAGCCCCTCTGCTAGTTCCTTCCAGTCCAGAGGCTTTGAATTCCTGCAAGCCAGATGCAGTGATTGATGCACAGTTATACTCTCAGCACGCAGGAAGCTGAGGCAGGAGGCTCTTGAATTCTAGGTCAGTCTGGGCTACAAAGTGAGACCCTGAATCGAGCAACAGCACCCACTGCTAGGCTTCAAGAAAATGAGCAGCATGGTCTTTTGTGCTCAATTGAAATTCATCACAGAAGCTTAAGAGATCAAGACAGAGACCCACTTTTCCCCCTGGCTCTCATCTGTTCCTGTTCTTGGTGGTCTGCTGGGACTCAGACCAGCTCCTGTTGCTCCATGGAGGTTAATAAAAGCCAGTGGTGCAGGAAGAAGAATGGGAAGCTGCTGTCTCGAAGATGGAGAGGCCTTAGTTACACAAGAAGGAAAGAGCTTTGGAGGGGATGGTGGGTTGACAGCTGCACCAACACACATCAGCCATGTGTCCGTGAGTGTGTTGAGTGGATGACATAACACAGCCACACATATAAAGCTGTGCAACTTAGGGGTGGGGTTCAGGTGGGCTTCCCTCAGAATGACACCTCAGTATTTGAAGAAATAACAGAGGGCAGAATCATTGCTACTTTCTCTCTCCTCTTCTAAAGCAGGTCATAAAACCTAGGAAGAGCTTTCTGCTTCCCCCTGAGGCAGCTCTGAGGTCCTTGGAGTAAGAGGTGACCTCCTTGTGCCTGGGACATCTCTGAACACACAGGAGCAAGACGTGAGCACATGGTCCTTGCTGAGTCCTCTAGTTTATAATGAATAGATTATGGTTTTCCATTTAAATCAACGTGCATGTGTGTGAGTGTGGTGACATACTGTATATTTAATATACAGCCTGGAATATCAGAGGGCAGAGCCACATTTCCAGCCTTGTTTAGTTGGTTTTTGTTGTTTATTTTGAGACAGAGTTTCTCTGTGTTAACTGTCCTGGCTGTCCTGGAACTCACTGTGTAGACCAGTCTGCCCTCAAACTCACAGTGATCCTCCTGCCTCTGCCTTCCAAGTGCTAGGTCTAACTGTGTACACCACTGCCTGGCTGATCACTTCTACAGATGCCTGAATCTCTGCCTCCTCCTGCCTTAAATATCTTCCTCATGCAATTGTTCCATTTCTTTGGTCAACACTGCATTATAATCCTAGAGTTAGGATTAAAGGTGTGAGCTTGGCTGTTAGGCCTTGAACTCACAGAAATCCAGAAAGATCTCTGTCTCCTGAGTGATGGGATTAAAGGCATGGGTCACCACTCTCTGATCCTCATGGCTTGACTGTTGGGTGATTCTGTCCTCTGATATTCCAGGCTGATTTTACTAAATATATAGTATTTCACATGTGAGGAATGCATGTATGTATGCATGTTCCTGTGTGTGTGTGTGTGTGTGTGAGAGAGAGAGAGAGAGAGAGAGAGAGAGAGAGAGAGAGAGAGAGAGAGAGAGAGAGAGAGAGAGAGCCTGAAGTTGACATCAGGTATCATCTTAGTTGGGTTTCTCTTGTTATGATAAACTCGACATCCAAAAGTGGCTTGGTAGGAGTGAGGAGTGTGTGTGTGGGGGGGATTGTAAATCATAGTTCATCACCGAAGGAACTCAGGGCAGGAACCTGGAGGCAGGAACTGAAGCAGAGACCATGGAGGAACACTGCTTCCTAACTTGTTCTCCATGGCTTGCTCAGCTTGCTTCCTTATACAACCTAGGGTCACCTGACTGTGGGTGACACTGCCACAGTGGGCTGAGACTTCTCACATCAATCATTCATCAATAAAAAGCCCCATAGAGTTGCCTAGAGGCTGATTCAGATGGGGATATTTTCTGAATTGAGGTTGGCCCAAATGACCCTGGCTTGTGTTGGGCTGACAAGAACCTGAGCAGCACAGGTGTCTCCCGCTACTGACTTCACTTATTTACTGAGGTGAGGTCTCTCAATTGAACCCAGAGCTCATTGATTCCCACTACTCTAGCTAGCCAGCTTGCCCAGGGATCTCCCGCCTCTGTAGTGTGAGTGCTTAGGTTATAGGTGCTTGACTCTTCTGTCCTGGTTTTATCATATGGGCTCTGAGGATTTGAACTCTGGTCCTTACATGAATGTAGGAAATGCTTTTATTCATATCTTTCCAGCTCCTAATCTCTCTCTCTCTCTCTCTCTCTCTCTCTCTCTCTCTCTCTCTCTCTCTCTCTCTCACACACACACACACACACACACACACACACACACACACATTCTCCATCAAATCTAGCATAAGGAATACTCAGCCTTAACTGTTCCTTCAGGTTTCATTTCTTCAGGTAGTGTCTCGAGTCGTGTAAAACTCACATTTAAACAAATGTGTGCATTTTCATCTTGTTCACCTGTCTTGTTACAGAGGCTTCAAGTGTGAACTTAGGATGGGAGAGAAAATATGATTTTCGTTTCCTCATGGATCAGGTTATATGCATTTTAACACATACATGTGCTCACGTGCACACCCCTCCCTCCACACACCAAAGTCACTGTTGCAATCCCATGTATAGATGAGAAACAGGAGATGATATGGCCAAAGCTTGTCTCATTTTGAGACAGAGTCACCCTATGTAGCCCAGGCTGGTGTTGATTGAACTCATGATTTTTTTTTTTTTTTTTTTTTTTTCTGCTTCGATCCCCTGAGTGCTGGGCAGTAACTCCCACAGGCAGGTGGTCCTGGGTTATATAGGAAGGCAAGCCGAGCAAGCCATGGGGAACAAGCCAACATTACACGTGGGCGCCACCACACCAGACTGATTAAAGTCACTTTTATGAGCTGTTCACAGGCCGGACAAATACCCAACCTGAGCAGCCTTAGTCCCAGACTATCTACTCCCCTAAAAGCTCTTCTGAGCTTTGGGTCAAGGTCAGCCAAGCAGCAACTTCAAGGTTGGAGAAGAGAGGAGGGAGGTGAGGAGGGGAGGCAGCATTCCCAAGTCCTCTTCCTCAGGGCCCACCGGCGTGGCTCATTTTGGGAGGGTAGCTCCATTTTTACCAAATGAGCTTTTTAATTGCCTGATTTACTCATCTCATCTCAGATCTGCTGATATACTCCGCTGCCTTTTAATTGCTTGAAAAGTTGAGCAGTTTTTCATGTTTTAAGGAGTGCTGAATTGTATAATTAAAACACTAACAGTGTAAATCAACAGTGCAGAAGACAGCGGAGAATTAAGCATGTGCGTTGGTATAATAATAAAATCAAGTCGGTAAGAAGAAGGCCTGTCGTTGAGGAGATGCCGGCTACGGACAGGCCTGAGGGACAAAAAGGGACGGATGAGTCACAGTGTGCTAACCCAAGTCCTTTGACCCCCATGGACAGTGCAGAATCAGACAGAGAGACTGCAGTTTCTGGAAGTCTACATAGCTCAGGGGCAAAGATCCATGGAACCACCTTGACAGGGTGTGACTCCAGGTGCCTTCGGGAGTACACCCGGGGAGGATACTTACTCAGGCTGTTATATTTCAGGAACTCTGTTGGCTGCTTCTGCCTGTAGAAGAGGAGGAGGAAATGGGGAAGGCTTCTGCCTGGGATTCTGTGCAGGACTGTCTCCCTTCCATTTGAGACTCTGAATCTTCCTGAGTCTGCTGCATAACTCCCCATACTGAATAGTGTAACCAATGGGTGTTGGTCTCAAGTGTAACTGCCTTGAAGCTGCTCTGAGCTTCAGCCCACCCACACTGACAAGTCTCAGACCGCAGACTTATTATTTAATATTTACAACACCCTGTTCCTGCCCCCGTGATGGATGATTCCCATGTCAGGATCAATATGGCCCTTGCAGCATTTACATATTTATATTATTAATAAGCAATAAGTCACCCAGGCAACTCTGCTCTGCTGGGCTTCCAGCGCATTCCCCTGAAGACAGTTAACCTTGTCCCCTGTCCCTGGCACCAGCCCTGGTGGCCGGGCTGGGAGGAGACAGAACAGAGGGCAGAGTCTAGACACTGCATTGGCAATTTCTGCCCTGAGTCTGACATTCTGGCTCTAATCATGAGCTCCACTGTGGAGGAGGCCCCTTCCTGTGTCCTCTGTGGGCAGTTGTCACTAGGCTAGTGTCCTGATACAACCTTGCTCTCTGTATCCCCACACCCTCCATGCCAGGTCCTTTTCAGCAGGTGGCTCAGCATGAAGTTAATGCCAGCTATCCTCTCTCCCTCTGCCAGGTGACTCAGTGTCCTACCTTCCTATTTAGAACCTATAACTATTGCTCCTTCTGCAAACCTACCACTGGTTACATCCTGTTTCCTCCATTGGGTTCTTGTGGTCCACCTAGCCAGCTCATCTGGTGTCATATGTCCCATATTGCATCAGTGTAATTTGGTCTACACCCCCTTCCCATCATCCTAATCGCCTTACACAGATATGTACGTGATGCATGCATAAACACATGTACAGACTTTGTCATGACTATCTTTTGGTTTATTCTGTAGCATGCACCCAGAGTACTCTTCCACGTGTCTCCTTCAGAACAAAATCATTTATCCTGCTGGGTCAGCTAAAGTAATTATTAAGGATCTTGCCTCTCAACATGCCCCCACAATTTTTTAAAATTTAAAATTACATTTATTTATTATACTTGTAGGTATATATGTACATGCACATGCTATGAGAAGCTATAATGTGGAAATTATTAGACAATTTTCAAGGAATTGGCTCTCTCCACCCATCATGTAGGTAGGTCCAAGGCATCAAACTCAGGTCATCAACCTTTACCTGCTCAGCCATTTCACCGGCCCCTGCTCCTTACATTTTGTCATTCACTTAGTAAATATTTCTTGGGTGATTCCTGTGTGTCAGGGCACTGGACTACATTCTTGGGTTATAATGCAACAAACCCCAGTCATAACCTTCAGGAGTCTCAGAGTCTAGATGAACAAATTACAAAGGACTCCTACAAAGGACCTTAACAGAGACTGAAGACTGGGGTCTAGGAAGAAGGATTCTAAATGGTACTTGGTGGGGGTGGGGGGTTGGGGGGTTGGGGGGTGGGTGGTGGTGGTGGTGAAGGGGTTGCTTCAGTCAGGAATGGAAAGGAAGGCCTCTTGAAAGGGGGTTGGCAGGAGAGCATCTTAGGCTGTGGGAACTGTGTGTCCAAAGCCTTGTGGCCCAAGGGAGCATGGGAAGGTGGAAGGCACTGAAAGATGCTAGTGAGGTTTGAATGAAGAAGTCAGGACAACAAATGTGAGGTGTTAGAGTATTAAGGTAGAGTTGGGGTCTGGGTAGGGCCAGACCTGTCGTTTGCATTGTTAGATATGTGTGTACATGTATGCAGATATCATGTGTGTAGGTCAGAATGCAACCTTTAGAGATGTTCTTTCTTTTTGGACAGAATCTCCCACTGGCCTGGAACTCACTAACTAGGCTTGACTGTTTAGCCAGAGAGACCCGGGTATTCTCCTGTCTCTGCCTCCTGAGTGCCAACATCATAGATGCAAGTTACCAGGCTCTGGGGATTTGGATTCAGTTCTGCATGCTTACAGAGCAATCACTTTACTGACTGAGCTGTCTGCCCAGCCCAGGAGAAAGTTTTAGGCTGAGCGTCGATTTGATTTGCCTTACATTTTGAAAAGCTTGCTCTTGCTATGTGGAGAATGGTCAGGCAGGTGGTGGGAGAGCCATTAAGGATGCTACAGCAATGGTCCATGGAGGAGGCAGTGGAGGGAGGACAGATGTAGGATGGGAAGCAGTGGACCGGTCTGAATGGTATTTAGGAGCAAAACCATCAGGACTCAGCGACATTTAGGATGTGGAGGACAGAGGAGGAGGCAGGGTAGCTGCCCGTGATTCATGGCCCCAGATAAAGCCACTTATGGAGTTGGGTGAGCAGAAGGCCACACTGAGGGTGGTGTGTGTGTGTGTGTGTGTGTGTGTGTGTGTGTGTGTGTGTGTGTGTGTGTAGTATGAGGGTATCTGAAGTATTCAGGAGGAGAGCTAAGCATGCAGACAGCAGACTTGTGGTGGATGCTGATACGTATTGCAATTAAGACCTGGGCTTCAGAAATGAGCAAAAGAAGAGACAGAGAGTGACCAGGATAGAGCATCTATGGTCTCTGCTTTCTCTTCCTTAGGCAGTAATAGGCACTCTATCAGTAATGTCTGAATGAACCAATGCCCTTTCCATCCAGTTTTATTCTCCAACTGGATTAGAGTCATGGCGGTGTTTTGCCTTATTCTCCACATTCCTTTGCAGCAACTAGTATTGTCTTCCAGGAGCAAAGGCCCTTCCCTATCTCAGGCACTGGCCGTTTTTCAGGGGTTAAGAACAATTTTTCACAGAGGTTCCAGATATCTCTTGGTCACTACATGTCAGTCTGGACAGGAGAAGCTTTTGTTGTATAAAGCCAACAGTATCTGCTGCTTGTGGATCTGCAATCTGGACAGGATCTGGGGCTGGGGTACTCCACCTATGTCAGCTTCAGGGTCCTGCTTTGAAGATGACTCATTCACACGGCTGTAAGTTGGGTCTGGCCATGAGCACACACCAACTAGAATACCATCATGGAAACAGGAATTAGTCATCATGAACGTGAACTTTGCTAGGAAGAGGTTTTTGTTTGTTTGTTTTTAAATTTTATTTACTGTGTATGCAGTGTTCTGCCTGCATACCAGAAGAGGGTACCAGATCTCATCATAGATGGCTGTGAACCACCATGTGCTTGCTGGGAATTGAACTCAGGACCTCTGGAAGAGCAGCCAGTACTCTTAACCTCTGAGCCATCTCTCCAGCCCATAGGGAGAGGTTTGAAACTCAATATCTGGCCATCTTCTCTAGTTGTGCCCTTCCCCTGTGAGTGCATGTGGAGGCCATAAGTCAGTATTTTCCTCAATGGATCTCTACCTACCTTCCCTTATGATGCAGTCTCTCACTGAACTTGGAGCTCACCAGTAGCCTAGGCCAGCTAGCCAGCAAGTCCAAGGATCTATCTCCACCTGGCCCATCCCCAGCACTTGCTTTCCTACTGATTTATTTATGTGTATGAGTGTTCTAGCTGGATGCATGCCTTTATGCCAGAAAGCACATCAGATCCCACTAAACACGGTTGGGAGCCACCATGTGGGAACTCGGGATTGAGCTCAGGACCTCTGGAAGAACAGCCAGTGCTTTTAACCACTGAGCCATCCCGCCAGTTACAATGCTTGGCTTTTATGTGGGTGTCGGGATCCAGGTTCAGGTCCTCATGCTTGCACAACAGGAACTTTACTGACTGAGTCATCTCTGGAGCTCTTTCCCTATTTTTGGTGAGTGATGATGGGGCTTGAACCTAGAGCTTGGTGCATATTAGGCAGGTATTCTACCACTGAGCTGTTTCCAGCCTCTGTTTCCCCTTTTGCCCCCCCCCCCGAAATCTTCTGGGTGGTTCCATCCCTCCCCCACCGTATCTTGCAGCTCGGCTGTGCCTGGCTCCACATCCCCGACAGTCCCTTTTTATTGGTTTATCTTCTTTCCCTGCCGGCACGTGTCTGCTTTCCCTATGATGTCTTCCCCATGGATGTTTACCCAGACAGCAGTTATTTATTCAGCTTCCCATACCCTCCCTTTCCTCCAGAAAAGATATAAAGCAGATATAAAGAATGCATAAGATATAAGAAGGCTGACGTAAATGAAATGTTTGGTCAAAGAAGAGAAGAGATGAACCTGAGCCAAAGCAATGCAGTAAATGCACGTGGCGGTGAGACAGACATTGAATCAGGCTAGGTTCTGTTCTCCAATAATGAAGGTGAATGGGCCACACAGTCAAGCGCATGATTCATGGCATCCAGAAGATGAAAAGGACCAGAGTTATAACTCAGCTGGAAAAGTGAACATCAGACATTTTCAGAGACCAAAGGGGATGGGGGAAATACCACTTCCTTCATCTGTAACCCACTGGCTCTCTACCTGGGCTCACTGTGCCTCCAGTGGGGAAGGCTAGAAATGGTGGTGACATTTTAATGTCACATCTGGGACAGTAGCAGTGGCACCCAGAGAGTAGAGGCTGGGAATACTGCTAAGCACCCTACAGTGTTCAAATGGCCCCAGTATCCTAGCTGCCTCTAAATGTCCTGAGTGCCCTGATGGACAAGCCTCACTCCAACTCTCCCTTTGGCTGGAGACATGATACTGCCTTAAATGCAAATCTGTCAAGTGTAAGTGTAAGTAAGCCACCTTGGAAAAGTTGTCCATGTTCATTCTGGTGCCCAGCATCCATCTCTAGAATTCTCGGGTGGGAAGGATAGAAGGGCCAAGCCTGATGGGCACACCAATTATTTTGTGGCCCCGTCCAGCTTGAGTCTAAAGTACATGCAGGAATGGTCACGATTTTAGCAGGTTTCTGGGATGGATCATCTGTAGGCTCCGGAAAGCTTGGGAAGAAGTCTGGAGGTGGGGTGCATGGAGAAGGCTAAAGAGGGGGCCCCATCGGATCCTTATGTACCTTCCTGGCCTCAAAATTCAGCACATACTTTCTCCCTAGTAAAAATGTCTCCCTCTTTCACTTAAAAAGGCAAGCAGTCCATAGGCGAGGACCCCAAATCCACAGGAAGCTTCATGTTCTTGAGCTGTGGTGGCAGAAACCAGGGCATCCTTATGCATGCCCTTTTCATTGAACTAATGGACATGAAGCCCACACTTCTGCTGGACCAGCACCTGGATTAGACCCTGGAAACACCTTCTTCCTTTTCTCTGGAGTGTCCTGCAATTTTGGTAGTTTCTCATATCAAAAGGTGTGTATATGTGGGTCTATGTTTGCCTCTTCCTCACCTTTTAGAGAGTATCTCACAATGTAGTTTCAGCTGGCCTAGAACTTATTATGTAGACCAGGCTAGCCTGGAACTCACAAATATCCACCTGCCTCTTGTCTTTCTAAGTGTTGGACCTGAAGGTGTTGGCAACCACGTTGGGCTTTGTCTGCTCTTCAAATCTGGGTTCTTTGACAACTAAATCACTAGAATCTTACCCCTTTTCTTCCGAGTGGCTCTTAGAACTCAGACACCATGTTGGCAGGAAGGAAACAAGTGAAGAGGCCTGAGTGGGTCCTCAGGCTGCTGGTCCCAGCTGAGGTCACAGACAGGTAGCAGGTGGTGACTGCTAGAAAGTAGAAAAGAGAGAGAAGAGAGTGGGCGTTCAGATGACTCCAGACCTCTCCTTACTATGAGGTGACCCCCTCTTTGTGCTCTCCTAGCCCAGTACCATGTGGGTTGGAGATGCGCTTTCTTCCCAGGCCTGGCCTACACTAGAGACTTGGGAGGCATACAAATGAGTGTTGCTGTTTAAATTTCCAGTTTAAGATGGCTTTGTAATAAAGCCATAGGTAACTGAAACACGTTCCTCCATGGTCCCTCCTCCTACTCAGTCAATAAATACTTTTTAGCACCCGTCACGAGCCAGCCACAATTCTACATGCTAGGAATAGATTGTTGAAAAGGCAGACAGGAATCCTCATGGAGCTTGTACGCTGGTGATGGAGACAGGCTAGTGGGAAGCATAAATAATACACTGGTGAAGGAGCTCAGGAGAAAAACAGTGGCAGAGGGAACAGGAAGTATATAAATAGGGCAGAGCGGAGGCGGGATTCTCTGAGAAGGTGGTGTTCCATTAAGAGCTGGAGAATGGGGGCCTCCAATATGGTTCAGTGGGTAAAAGGTGCTTGCTGCTAAGCCTGATGACCTGAGTTTGATACCCAGGTTCCAATGGTAAAAGGAGAGAACTGACTCCCCAGTGCTGTCCTCTGAGCTACACACACATGCCTCAGCACATACCCACACATATACACATACAGTAAATTAAAAATACACACAATAAACTGTTATATTGAGGGGCTGGAATTGTAGCTCAGTTGGAAAGGATGCTTACCTAGCATGTACAAGATCCCCGGTTGGGTCCCGAGTACCTCATAAACTGGGTGTTGTGGCATATGCCTGTAAGTCTCAGCTCTCAGGAGGCAGAGGCTGGAGGTTCTAAAGTATTTGAAGGAAACAAGGAGCCAGCCACTTGAATGCCTGGAAGAAGAACTTTCTAGGCACAGGGGACATCAAGAGGAAAGGCCCTGAAGCAGTGGTGTGTCTGAAGCCAGTGGAAGGGTATCCACATGGCCAGAAGGAATTGGGGCGAGTCAGTAGTAGGATGTAAGACCACGGGGATGGCAGTGGCGACCTTTGATAATACAGAGCTCTGTGGGAACATTTTTATTCCCGTAGAGGGTTATGAACCACATTTTATCAGTACTTCTATGACTGTAGGAGCAGGGAGATCATGGGGAGGCCATTGCAATGGTGCAGGTGAGATTATATCAGGAGGAGCAATGAAATTTGTAAATCACCAAAAGTTGCTGCTTGTGGACATGCAGGTGACAGAAGGAGAAATGATGGGTATTGTCTTGCCTACTTTTCTATTACTGTGAAGACGCCATGACCAAAGTGACATAGAGAAGACAGAATGGGGGTTACGGTCAGAGGACGGGTCCATAAGCTTCGTGGCAGGAAAAATGTCAACAGGCTTGTATGCAATGCATTGGTGCAATAGTTGAGAGCTTTTGTTAAGTTATTTTTAGTTCTTAATACCAGGCTGGCTTTGAACTCACAGAGATCCACTTGCCTCTGGCTAAAGGCATGCACCATTACATCCAGCTGAGAGCTTGCATTTTGGGACAGCAGTGAAGAGGCAGAGAGAGCTGACTGGGAAAGCCTACCCCCCCCTCAGGGACACACCTCCTCCAACAAGGCCACACCTCCTGATCCTTCCCAAACAGTTCTACAACTAGGGACCAAGCATTCAAATATATGAGCTTATGGGGTCCACTCTCACTCCAGCCACCATGGGTGTCTAGAAGGGTCTGGTCTGGGGAGGATTTGCATTTTCCTGAGGAAAGAACAATGGAAGAACTCAGCTGGTTTGTGTCTGAAGAGAGAAACTTCAGATGTTCTATTTGGGCTATGATAAGTATTAGATCCTGTGGTCCCCAGATCAAGACTTGCATAGTTGCCTGTGAATGCTCATGCTTGTGTAGCTCTTCCTACACTGGACTGTGGACTGGACTGAAAAGTGATGCCAGGCCATTGCTGACATTAGGTGACCTCCTGTGGGGTACACATGCCTGTAATTCCATCCTTCAGGAGACGGAGGCAGAAGGATTATGAGGTCGAGGCCAGTCTGGGCTACAAGGTCAGGCAAGTTAGTGAGACACTATCTCAGAATAATAGCAGCCATAGACTGAAACTCTCATCTCATTTGCCATTTCCTCTCAGAGTCCTTGCTTCAGGTATGTCCAACACTGTCTGTGGTGAGGTCTATGAGTAGAAACTGAGCCTTCCAGCCAATAGCTTCATGAATGGGTCTTCTTGGGATTGGATACTTTGACCCTACAGCAACCTTTCGATGACTAAAATTCCATGGAAGGCAGATATGGGTCAGGGTCACCCAGCTGGACCCTTCTAGATTTCTGGCCTTCAGAAACAATGTGAAATCTTCAATGTCAGCTGGTTTAAACTGCTGGCTTGGGAAGGGTCAGTTGTTACACAGCATCAGATAGCTATTACACATCCCAGGCAAACATCCATGTGGCAATGTTGGATGGGAAGCTAGGTCTGTAAGTTTGGAACACAGGGAAATGGTTAAGGCTAATAAAAGTGTGAGTCATTACTGTATAGATGATGTCAAAATGCTACCTACTGCAATGATTTATCTCAGAAATATTTGTATTTATTCTTTGAGAATTTTATTCATAAATGCAACATGTTTTGACTTTATTTGCTTCCATTTCCTCCCCCAGCCTCTCCTGGATCTCTCCCATAGCCTCATCCCAATTTTCTGTCTTCCTTTTATTATCTATATGTGGCCCATTGAGTTCAGTTAGTGCTGTCCATACAGGCATGGTGTTGGCCCATGTATTAGAGTACTTACCAAGGACTACATCCCTAAAGAGAAATAGCTTATCCTTCCCCAGAAACCTTCAACTCTTGACAGCTCCTTAACTTGGGGTAAGGGCTCAGGAGCTCCACCTCCCTCCATGCTAGGATGCTAGAATGTTGACTGGCTTGCTCTTGCGCAGATCTTGTGCTGGTGACCACAGATGGTGTGAGTTCTTGAGTTCAATGGTCTTGTCACGCTCACAAGACTTTGTCTCATCCAAGTCTTCCTGACATTTGACTCTTACAATCTTTTTGTCTCCTCTTTTTCCATGTTCCCTGAATCTTAGGGGAGGGTGTGTAATATGTATGTTTTATCTATGGCTGAGAACTCCACAGACAAATATTTTCTGTGTGTTGACCAGCTGTGAATATCTTTATTAATGGGGTCCATTGTGCAAAAACATTGAGAACAGTACTCATCTATAGATACAGAGAAACAAATTTAGAAGGCACTTTGATTCAGTGTCCATTTAACAAAATAATGGCAGTAGGTTTACCCTAATAGACTATAAGTGAAATATAAATATTTTAAAATTTTTTATTTTATTTTGTTTTATTGTGTGGAGATGATCCCTGCTTCCCAGCTCCCTCTTCTAAGTTCCATAACACTCTGGCATGCCTTGACCATGACCTTGTCCCACGGTGACTTTGCTTTGTCCATGTGTCCCCCACTAGGTTCTAAGATGACTTGATCATCCCTGGGTCTGCTTTGGACCCTGCTCAGACTACAGGCACTTAATAATTGTCTTTGGAAAGCAGGAGTGCATCACTGGTCCTGTAAGTAGAGTTGATCTTCTCTTGTTTGTTATTTCCATGTTGGGTTGGGCACACTACTGTGGGAGATTGTGTTGTTTCATTGTAAATATTTGTCCCACCCACTGGTTTAATAAAAAGCACTGATTGGCCAAAGGCAGGCAGGAAGTGTGGGCGGGGCTACCAGACTAAGAGAACTCTGAGAACAGGAAGTACAGAGCAGAATGCCAGAGAGAAGCCGGAAGAAGCAGAGGACAACTATGCTGCTCTAAGTAAAGGTACCGAGCCGCATGGCTGAACAGGATAAGTCATGGGGTAGATTAAGGGTACAGAGTTAGCAAATTATATGCCTGGGCCTTAGGCCAAACAGCCTAAAACTATAGTAAGCCTCTGCGTGTCTCTGCGGGTCCATGGGTCTGTGGGCCTAAACCTTGAGGTTAGGCCTGAAAGTCCGAGCCAGAAACCTCCTACTACACACTACACTTCCAGTGTGTCTTCATCTATGACTTTTAATCCTGTCTTAATGCTATATATTTCTCTGTACCACGGAGTATCTGTCAGCTGTGTGTTGGGTGGGTAGGTGGGAGCTGTAGCCTCTGCCTGGCTGGAGGGACCTGGCAAACTGCCTACCTTCACTATCACTAGATCTCCTTAGCCTGAAGAGCCCAGACCTGGTATCTCCAGGAACAGTTCTCAGTCAAGGCAGGGCTTACTGTCTATACTCCTTGCTGGGGCTGGTTGCAGAATGTTTCACATCAGTGTGGTTTTTCATTGCTCCTAAGAGCTTGTCCGAGATTGTGGCTGATTGATCTTAAGCATGCAATAACAGCCACTTTGAGTTCATGTATGCAATGGTCCTGTCGTGCCCAGCAAATATTGTTTCACTGTAGACACATCTACCCCCCCCTCCTACGCACACACAGTCCTCCCTCTTTGTGGAGATCTCCGAGCCTTGAGGAGAGGAATGGTAGAGATATACCATTTAAAGCTGAGCATGGATGAGGAAATGCCTCCTGGAGTCCCACCCCCAGCTGAGAAGCTATCGGAAATTTATGGCTGTGGATGGAAGGGAAGTAAGATACTACACGGACTCCAATATATGGTCTTACATCCATGCTTATATAGGCAGCACTAAGTGGACACCGTGGATTTTAAGAAGAGTACTTTAAATTGGGAAGGAAAAGTGATGGGGACAGAGGAGAATTGGAGGGCAAGGAATGGGGAGTGGATTTGATCAAAATGCAAGATATGCATGGGTGACATTCTCTTTAAGCTCTGCCACCTGCTTGGGTTTGTTAGTAGATTTCTGCTACTCTCTTCCCAACTGGCTTCTCCCCTGTGTCACAGTCCTGACCTCACTTCCTTGGATTCCCCTGTGTCAGTCAAGTTCAAACCCTTCTTCAGGGTTTGCTTTTTAGGAAGCCTGACCGTGACTGTGGTGAGACTTTGTATAATCAAGAAAGCAAGATGCTTTTGAGCTCAGAGGAAAATCTAGGTTGTAAGGCACAGGACACCAAGGTGAGGCCGAGACCAAAGCACAGAGTGTGGAGGTGGCTGAACCGAGCCAACTAGGGGGCTTTGCAAGAATGGACCCAAGTTTGGAGCATCACTGAGCTTTTCCATGCTGTAGAAAGAGATTTTGGCCTGGACTAGCCCTAAGATCGGAGCTAGTTGTTTTAAATAGACCACCCTTAGCTGTTTGGTCTCGAACAATCACACAGAGTTTTATATTAATTACATGTTGTTTGGCCTATGGCTTAGGCATTTTGTTAGCTAGCTCTTGCATCTTAACTTAACCTATTTTTTTATTAATCGATGTTTTGCCATGTGGCCTGTGGCTTATCTGGGCTTTTTGGGTTTTTGTTTTTTTTAATGTATGCTGATTTGGGGGCATCTGGATTGTGTCTCTCTGATTTCACTCTCCTTCTCCTTTATCTATGCTCAGATTTCTTGCCTGCTTCTAATATGCCTTGCCATAGGCCCAAAGAGTTCCTTTATTAACCCACGGTATTCACAGCGCACAGAAAGACATCCCGCGTCACCATGCAGCAAGTCAACCCTGCTCTTGCACTTTATCTTCGACCTAGGCCAGCTCATTTTCTCCCCGGCTTGGAAGGGGAAACAGGTCAGGAGAGACACAGCCCATATGTCTCAGCATGCATCCCACAGTTAGCTCCACAGGGAGATGCTGAAAGCTTTCTGTACACGAGGAAGCTTTTCACTCCTGCGCTGATGTGTGACTTCAGGCCAGACTTCATGGTCAGCCAGCACTGCGGCCCTTTGAAGCTTCCTGCAGGGCTTTTCCTGCGGGATTACAGGAAGCACCCCGGTTTCCCAATCCTCAGTGGCTTCAGCTCTGGTTTTTAATCCTTCTGCTTTGATGTGTGTCTTTTTTACCCCCCATGTCACCCAGTATATGGTAGCCGTGTCCTGAAGTATTACCACTTTTGCCTGACTGGGGAGACCCTGTTTTCTTTTCCTTCTCTGGTCATCTTCACCAAGGAAGGTGGGTTTTAGAGCTTCACTGTGAAAGAGACTGGCAAAACTAGGGGGTATCTCAGCTAGGAAAATGGTTGCCTTGCAAGCACAAGGACCTGAGTTCAATCCCCAGCACCCACTGGGCAAAAAAAGATAAGCTGGAGTGGTAGTATATGTTCATATTCTCAGAGCTAGGGAGACAGAGACAGGTGGATTCAGGGGCTGGATGGCCGGTCAGACTAGCCTATTTGGTGAGTTCTAAGCCAGTAAGGGACTCTCTTAGAGAAAGGTGGGTGAGGAGGAAGAGGAAGGAGGAGCAGATAACGCTTGAGCAGTGACAGTGAAGGTTGTCCTTGTGGTCTCCATATGTACACACACACACACATACACACATATACACACAAATACACACACACATATATACACACATACACACACATATATACACACACACATACACACATACACACACAGACACACACATACACACACAGAGACACATATAAGCACAGACACACACATACACATACATACGCATATAAAACATATACACACATAAATATACACACATACACATACACACACATACACAAACATACATACATACATACATACATACACACACACACACACACACACACACACACACATATATACACACTCCCTGAGCAGGTGAGTTCCACTTGTAATAAGATCTTTTCATCAAATACATTAATGACCTAAGCACCTGTTGTGTTCCAGGCTGGACTATCCCAGAACCCTACCTCCTGAACATCCACAGAATTCTCCTAATTTCCTAGTAATTTTGAATCTAAGTCTCTGCAGCTCCCAGCTGCCTGTCCTGCACCTGCAGGCAGACTCTTGCACGAACCATGCTCTCTTGACCCAACTGCAGCTGGAGAGGCGGTGCAGAGTCAGTGAGAGGGTGGCATGCTTCTCATCTTTTCTTCTCCCACACTGAGGTTACAGTTATGGTTTTTGGTTCTTGCCAGATCACCACACAAGGAGTGGTCTCATCTGTTTCACATTTTGGTGAACAGTCCCTTTAAGGCCAGTGTCACAGGCACATTTTTGTGATGGTTTTCTTGGTTCAGTGTCCTTTGTGGTGGTTTGAATAAGAACGACCTTCATAGGCTCATGTATTTGACTGTGTAGTCATCATGGAGTGTGGGAGATTATGTTGTTACACTGTAAATAATTGTCCCACCCACTGGTTTAATAAAAAGTGCTGATTGGCCAAAGGCAGGCAGGAAGTGTGTGCAGGGCTACCAGACTAAGAGAACTCTGAGAACAGGAAGCACAGAGCAGAATGCCAGAGAGAAGCCAGAAGAAGCAGAGGACAACCATGCTGCTGTGAGAAAAGGTACTGAGCCCCATGGCTGTACAGGATGAGTCATGGGTTAGATGAAGGGTAGAGAGCTAGCAAGCTATATGCCTGGGCCTTAGGCTGATCAGCTGAAAACTATTGTAAACATCTGTGTGTCTCTGTGGGACTGTGGGACTGTGGGACTGTGGGACTGCGGGTCTGTGGATCCTAAACCTTGAGGTTAGGCCTGAAAGTCCGGGCCAGAAACCTCTTACTACAATGGAGTTGCATGGTTTAAGAAGGATTAGTAGGTGTGGCTTTGTTGAAGGATGTTTGCCACTGGGGGTGGGCTTTAAGGTTTCAAAAGCCTGTGCCAAGCCCAGAACCTTTCTCTTGGCCATTGGATCAGGATATAGCTCTCAGCTACTTCTCTAGCACCATGTTTGCCTTTTGCCATTGTTACGATTTAGTGACTGAAGGGAACCTTGGTGGATCGGACTCAAGGGCTGCTGCAGCAGAGATCACACACCATGAGACAGATCTCGTACAAGTTGTATTGTGTATGTGTGTGTGGGGGGGGGGGGAGGTGAAAGGCCATCTCAGAGCAGCCATGAGATAGAGTCAGACAGAGATTGAGAGAATGGAAGACAGACCACTTTGATGGCGAGGAACTTTCACAGCGTCTGCATGTGTTATAAGTTATATAGGGAAAAATATACAACTTATGGTGACGGTGGCAATGTTCTGCAATTGGTGGGTGGGTGATGATGATAAGGGCTGCTGCAGCTCAGTCCCTGAGGGCAGGCTAGGGAAAAGCCCGACTTCTGACACCATGCTGGACTAAACCTCTGAAACTGTAAGTCAGCCCCAATTCAATGATTTCTTTTATAAGTATTGCCTTGGTCATGGTGTCTATCACAGCAACAGGACAGTGATTAAGACATTATTTTTCCCTTGAGACAGTCTTACTATGTATCTGGCTAGCCTGGAACTCTCTATGTAGACCAGGCTGGCCTCAGACTTGTGGTCCTCAGGCATCTGCCTACTGAGAACTGGAGATATAAGCACGAGTCACCTTTGCTTTGCTTTACCCTGAAGTTCTTTACACTTTGCACTAAGGTCTTGTATAGCCCAGGCAGGTTTTAAACCTGATATGAGGCTGAGAATTTCCTTGAACTGAAAGACCCCCGGGAGTGAGGGACCCCCGAAACGGACCTTTCCTCAGGAAGAGACCCCCGGGACCCAAGAAGGACCGAGTCACAGATCAGATGCAAACAGCACGAGGTTTATTTATTGAATAACATAAGTACCTGTGGGCAAACAAGTCTCTCAGTCCCTCGAGAAGACTTGCGCGCCTAGCCCTTTGTTCAGGGCCTTTTTATAGGGTTAGGGGAGGCAAAAGCGTGCATACAGAAGCAGAAGCATAGTTCCAAGGTTTCTATTGGCTGGTTTGAATGAAGCTATTCTGTTGAGGGGGTGAGGGCCAGGCCACCACCTGGCCTGCTGTTTATCTTTCTGGGAACTCTGTCTTCTATCTTTCTCTGGAACTTCCCCGGGTCCTTGACTGGGGCCAGCTCACATAGCCATGTAACTCTTCCCCTCTGCCCTGCTGACACTGTGAAAGCTTTTATTATTAAGTTTTGCAGAGATGCTGGTGTCTCCAGTATCAGAATGCATGTCCCAGGGTTTCTTTAAGAGCAGATGTACAGGCCACAGGGGAGTCAGCTTGTCCTTGTTTGGGGAGTGTCTGGCAGGCTTCTGACTGCAGCTCCCCCGTCCCTGGGCCAAGGCACCTGGTGCTGACATGTCTTAGACAAGTTTCGTCTTGGGCAGGAGGGAATTGCTAAAACAAGGGGGCTGCAAGCAAAGGGAGGAAAAGGGAGGGGGGGTCTTACAGAACTCCTGATCTATCTCTACCTCCCAACTGCTAGGGTTACCTTCATGAACCCCCTGGGACACGTGGCTTTCTTAATAGTTCTGGGCAACACTGGGGCCCTCACCGTGTTGGAGAGTGCTACTGGCTATCAGCTGAGTCCATTTTACATCAAGTAAATGTCATTAGAAGAAGCCCGGGACTTGCTTGAGGTGACACATGAGGCAGAGCTGGATTTATTTGTTTTTTGTTTGTTTATTTTGAGACAGGGTTTCTCTTTGTAGCTCTGGCTGGTCTGGAACTTGCTCTACAGACCAGGCTGGCCTCTAACTCAGAGATTGGCCTGCCTCTTCCTCCCCAGTGCTGGATAAAAGGCAAATGTACCACCACCTTCTGGCATCAGAGCTGGGATTTGAACCGAGGTCTTTCACTCCACAACTCACATTCCTTTTGAATCTAAGAATCTGGATAAAGAGCTGGTGAAGGAAATCTGTGGCATTTTGCATAGACTCATTTTTTTTTCTCCTTTGCCATGCAAATCACGGCTTCCTTGCTAGGGGCTGGAGTTCTCTGTTCCTGATTCAGGCTGCTGCTCTGATTGTCTTGGTCCTGCCTGCCTCCTTGCTTCCTGCTGTGCTGATCTGGAGTACTTCTGGATTGCCTCCCTGGGGATGGAGGACTGAGCTCCCTCTGTCTCCTTCCTTGCCTCCTGTCCCTCACCTTTCGCCCCATCGCCAGAGGGACCTTCAATCCCAGGCTGTAGCACTGAGGCTCTGGCCCCAATATGACGGATGAGGAAAGAAAGTTTGGAAGGAGCTTAATGCTTTTACCGGCTGCCTCTAATTTCATTTTGAAGGGAAGGCAAAAGAAAGGGGCATGGGAGGACAGGAGACGTTTTCCCCGGTGGAGACAAGCTGGGAATCAAGATAAATGGATGGTCTTTTCTGTTCCTTTTTCTGGCCACCAAGTTTGGGTTTTTTAGTACACAGTCTTCTGGCTACATCTCTCCTGGGTGCCCTGGGGCTAGTCATGGTGGCTGATTGGATGCCCAAGGATGCTGGGGTCAGATGAGGGTTGATGTCCTATCTGCCTTTGGTTCTAGCCTTGCTGGTCAACCCAGATCCTCTGGAGACTGTTGCAGTTTGGGAAGCAGGATTGGGAGTTTCAGAGGTAGCTTGGTTCTAGATTTAAGTACATTTGCTTACTCATCCCCCCCTCCCCCTTTCTCTGCATCCCCTGGTTCTGCAGGTATCACACCTAGCCAAACACTGCCCTGGAGTGTCTGTCATTTCCTGGCTGGATGACCTGCAGCAAGCTGTGTAACCTCTCATTTCCCTTTTGGGGACTCGGGGGAAAAATAAATCACATCAGTTCCCAGAACACACAGGAGCTACCCGGGTTTGTGCAGGTCAAGTGCCTTGCCCCAGATGAGATATACCAAAAGGACTCCAAATACACTCACCAGTGTTCATTATTTGGCAAGGGATATTTGGCAAAGGTCAGTAGGCACCACACAGAATAGAGAGGGGAGATAAAAGGAGAATGGTGTTTCCAAGCTTGGGTACTAGCGAGAACCCAAGGTACCAGGAGAGGTGGTGTGACGGGGTAGGCTGAGGGTAGGGAAGGGTGGGGGTGTGAGGAGGCCTCAAACCCAGCCATGGCAGCAACATTGACATTCAGCTGCAGGTTCACAGCTCCAGGGGGGACCCCACGCTCCTTCCTCCCTCGTTATTTAAAGTCGGAGGGGTGTGTAAATCAACCAAAATAATTCACGAGCATCATTAGCGACTCCAAGGCAGCATCTTTTACCGGCAGCATTAAATTAAAAACAGCACAAAACTGCAGCTTTTTAAAACACATCAGCTCTGCTTCCTTCCTCCTGCCTGCTGTAATCCAAAACTGCCGGGATCTAATGAAATGAAATTAGCATCTCCAATCCCCCTCTGGCTACCAATGCCTTGAAAAAACCATTTCTTTCTGATGTGGAACCCGAAGAGGATGTTAGAATTGCAATGGGCCCCTCCCTCCCGTCCCTACCCCCTTGTTCTGGGCCCGCCCACCTGCCCTGCCTATCTTTCTATGCCTCCGGGCCAGAGACTTCGGGCTGCAGAAGGCCCCAAGAAGAGCCTCGCCCTCTGCTTTTTTCCTTCCCCTTTCTGCCCAGCTAATTGCTGCTTTCTGCGATGAAGACTCGCACAGATCATCTGGGTCCAAACCCATTGCTCACCCCTGTGGAGATGGCCACCATTACCTGACTGTCTCTTTCAGCCCCAGGAGTCATTCATTCCCTCGGTACATAGTCTGAGTTCCTCCTTTCCAGGCTTCCCGAGGAGGGGGCACTGCAGTTCCTGGGTGGCAGAACTCTTTGTTATTGGGGGACAGTTTGTGGACTGTAAGATGTTTCTCTTCTGTCCCCCTCCCCTCCCCTCCCCTCCAAAACAGGCCTGAAAGGAAAATAGCCTCCTGCTAGCCAAGTGTCCTGGGGCCTGGTACCTCCCTCTCTCCCTCCCTCCCTCCCTCCCTCCCTCCCTCCCTGCCTCCCCTCCCTCCCTCCCTCCCTCCCTCCCTCCCTCCCTCCCTCCCTCCCTCTCTCCCTCCCTGCCTCCCTCCCTCTCTCCCTCCCTCCCTCCCTCCCTCCCTGCCTCCCTCCCTCCCTCCCTTCTTCTGGTGCTTTCTTTCTACTATGTAGCTCAGGCTGACTTCCAAATTGCAATTCTCCTGCTTCAGCCTCTTGAGTGGCTGGGATTGTAGGCAGAACGACCATCACATCTGGCTCTGTGATATTTCTAGGTAAAGACTCTATCATCCTCCCTTCAGAGCCCTAACGCGACAATCCATTGAGGTCTATTATTAATTTATTAAGAGGGTGTAATGGGGGATACAGAGCAAGGAAGACACCATTGCTGATTCTGTCTGGAAATGAGGACCAACTGCAGGCTGCTCCATGGTTGACCCAGTCCTAGCTACCTAAGAGAGCATGCCACCTCTCTCCCTTCACTCTTAAGCAATCACATACATAGGCAAGGCCACGCCCCAGGGCTTGTTACTCCAAAGCCATAGGCTGAATGAAATGAATTCCCACAACAGAGCCCTTCTCTAGATCCCAGGATTGTACTTGTGTCTCACTGTCACCTCTTGAGGGAGTGTCTACATGGTCCCCATGGGTTTGCTTTGGGGACCCTAGATTGGCTTTGGAAGCTGAATATCAGCTAGGGGTGTCACTGGCCAGGAGCAGCTGGAAATATAGAGCCAAGCCTGAGGCTGGAGTTCCCAAGGCTGGAGACTCGACAGAGGTGGGGTCTGGCTCTCCTGCCATACTGACCCTCATGTGTACCCTCATGTGTATCCAGTTGAGTGTGCCCCACTCTGCCTAACGTAGGGCTCTGCAATTGATTGTTTGAAAATCAGTACTGGGTAATTAAGAGGGGATATCAGATCCCCAAATAGAAGCCAGAAGAACAGATCCATGTTAGACAGACCCAGGCAGCTCAGTGGCTCTCTCTTGGGAGTGATGTAACTGAATCTGGTATGGTCTTCAAGGAAGCTAAGCTGGGGACCACGGAGAACAATGGCTGATTTGGGTGAAGGCCTCACTTAGTCCAGATTGTAAATAATCTTCACCCTGGCTCTTCAGCCCAGTTCTCTCCCCCCCCCCCCCCCCAGTCTGACTCTGCTCGAAGGCCTGAATGTCAACCATATGTTTCAGATGCTGGATTGCTGCACAGTGAGCCATAATGGCTGTTTGGGAAAGAGCATTCTGTCAAAGCTGTGTTTATACACACGAGGGCCAGGCGTCTTTTTATTATTCAGAATTATACACTTCTTAATACACAGGCATCAAAAGCCATGTTTTGTTCTTCGGGTGAAGCTGCCACATGGGCAGTGTGACTCTGCAGGAGAGTGTGTGTGTGTGTGTGTGTGTGTGTGTGTGTGTGTGTGGCGGGGGGGGGGGGGGGGCGGGGGAGGGCGATGGGATGGGAGAGGAGGTGACTACTCTTCCTGTCCTTGACTCAAGAGCTCTGAGCTGAGCATCACAGATCTGATAAACGAGTGTGCGAGGGCACTGTAACTGAGACCTCATTCTTCCGAGGGGATCTAGGGAGCAGAGCCCCAGCAGTAGTATTTGGCACGTTGTAGAAGCTCCAGCAAGCTCCATCTTGCATCCCAGCCTGAGCTAGCTCGCCTACTCTCATTCTGGAAGGAATGTGCTAGATCTTTGCCATGAAGCATTTTCTAGAGCCCTTACCCTGTGACTCTCCTCTCTGGACTGCACAGATCTGATTCTTAAAATGTGACGCCTCAGGCTGAACAGTTAATAATCACAACAAGAAAACATAAACCTTTCGTTAGCAAGGTAGGCTCATGCATCCCTGTCACCTTTATAGTCCTGGAAGTTGGGAGTGCGAGCCAGGAGGGCTAGCCTGGGCTACATTAGTCAAAAAAAAAAAAAAAGGAAAGGAAAAAGGGTGGAAGAACAAAGAAGAGGAAATGGAAGGAGAGCAGGAAGAGGAAGAGGAAAAAAGAGGGAGAGGAGGAAGAAGAGGAGGAGGAAGGGGAGGGGAGGGTAGCTTTTCTGGATTGCCCGACTGGAGTGGAGACTCCAGCTTTGCACCAGCTCCCTGACTGAACCTGTCACTTGGCTCCCTAGATTCGCTTTGTTTCTCTCACGAATGAAAGGGGAGCAGCGTGTGAAGTGCTTTAACATGATGCCTGGTGTCTTGCACACTCTGTGTGACACTTTCTTCTGTGGTTATGATTCTATGGGGTTCTCGTGGAGGGGGGGGGTCGCAAGAAGTGGGTATCTCAGCTGTGGTTTCTACCCCAGTGACCCGCATTCTGCCAGAAGCAATCACAAGTTTTTCTTTGAAATGGGACACGGATGAGCACTGGGTCAGGAATCAGGGTCTTTTGTAAGCAAACGAGGAACTGGGCAGGAACTGGGCAGTTTAAAAGACCCTGGTGCTTCATCACCGTAAAGTGAGCTGTAATAGACTTGCCCCACAGGCTTGCGATGATGAGATTAATTGAGAGAGGTTGAGATAAAGCATATAAACTGTTTAGTGTGCATGGTGCTCAATGCCACTTCATGTCCAGTTTTATTAGGAGTGGGTATCCCAGAGAACAGTCGTTTAACTATCTAAAAGCTTTTTTATTTCTACTTTCCCAGCATTCTCAGAAGCAGTCAGGCCTCACTGAACAGACGAGAAAAGACTTCCAGGAAGTCAAGGGACTTGCTGGCTCGCCCTTGCTGACTGACTGTGGAGCCCCAACCCCACGACTCTATGGCTGGCTTGGTAAATTGACATTTTTCAGAACTAGACATCTGATCTCTTGAGAATGCTTCAGACTTTTAAATATCAGAGATGCTAGAGTTCTGGGGCATGTGAGTTATCCTTCCTCTCCATTGACAGCCTGTCTCCACAAGGAAGTCTTTCCGGGTCAAAAGGGTAAGAAGTCAAAGGAGTCAGACGTGGGCTCTCTTAAGAGCCCATGTTTTCATGATACTGCGCTCCAGTGAGAGAGGGGCTGTGGGGAGAGGGCACTTAAGAAACACACTCAGACCACCAGGATAGTTAGGTCACTTGGGAGTTCACTTGACAGAGGCCAAGCCTGCTCATGACTGGGCCAGGAAGATGACTCGAATGCTTGGTCAGCACATAGCCTGTGTTGATGGTTTTTTTTGTCTTTCAGCTTTGACAAACATGTCAGAACACTAGGAAGGCTTCATACTATACTTTGCCCCTTCCTCTCCCAACATAACAAATCTTGTGGACCCGTGGTTCAGTAACTCTCCAAATAGGGCAGGGGAAACCTCAGTCCTTTGACCCTCCCTCAGTGGCAGGAGCAAACTGGTTTTTCCGCCTCTTCCTTCTCTACCTGCTGGAGGGCAGGAGATGCCTAGAGCCTCAGGTGTGGCTGGGAAGAGCCCACACATTGAGAGCCCAGGAGATGTCCTTGGTAAGAGAGCGTTACCATCTGAAGGACGCCCCTCCTTCCCCTTGTGATGAAATTAGTTCCTAAGTACTGTTCTTGCATTTGCTTCTTCAGGGACATCAGGAAGCCCCCATCTCTTCTCTCTCCTTCTCAACACCCACATCCCCCCCGAGATTTAGAGTCAGGATGCGATCTTCCCTCTTGTTTCCATCACTTTATTTTAGCGCCTGAGTTACTGAGCCATTATCCCTTGAAGAGTTCTTCATTCGACCTCAAAACAAAATCGGACTCTGCTTCCTGCTCCCTCCATCCATTTAGTCCCTTTATGGGCTGTGCTGCCGCTCAGGGCCATGCAACCTTGGGCCAGATCTCCTCCTCTCTGAGATTTATTCTCCTAATCTGTAAAATCTGGGGGTTGAAATAGATGTCCCCCAAAGCCCTTCCCATTCTTTGATTTCTTTCAGACATTTCTAAACCTCGACATAATAGTGTTAAAAGGGCTTTGTCCCGGTCCCAAGGACCGTATGCCTCCTCTGGCTCCCCTCCCCAACCCCCTGACCACAAAACCAGCAACTCACGTGGAGGAACAGGGGTTGGGAGATGGACAAAGTTAATAAGAGACAGTAAAGGACAAGCTAAGAGAGATCCTTTCCTTCAGTGAACAGAGTGCTCTGGGAATTGATTCCCTCTGCTCCTGTTGACACGTTCTTCCCTCCCTTCTGCCCCCACCCCCAGAGTACAAGGGGAAACAGCATTGCATCAAGATTAGCTGCTCTGTAGTGAGGTTGCAATTTGCCCACATGCTTATTATTCCAGGAGCCCCAACACTATTCATACAACTCCATTCTGTCCTTTCTTTCTTTCTTTCTTTCTTTCTTCCTTTCTTTCTTTCTTTCTTTCTTTCTTTCTTTCTTTCTTTCTTTCTTTCTCTCTCTCTCTCTCTCTCTCTCTCTCCCCCTTCCTTCCTTCCTTCCTTCCTTCCTTCCTTCCTTCCTTCCTTCCTTCCTTCCTTCCTTCCTTCCTTCCTTCCTTTCTTTCTTTCTTTTTTTTTCTTTAGACAACCGGGGTCTGGGAAAGAGATAGATTCTCTGCCAAGCGCAGGTTCAGTCTCTTCCAGGCAGGGACACACTGGCTAATAGGTCTGTTTGCTTGACAACACCGTTATCACCTGTTTCACCAGATGTGACTTTCTTGACCAAGGCCACAGCCTTCTCAGCCAGGAGCTTAGGAGGGCGAAAGCACCAGCCAGCTTTCTAAAGGGTCTGGGAACTTATGCTTCCCGCCAGCCATGTCTGCTCAGGCTTTGGTCTCAGAGTAATGAAGTCAGCCAGGGTGGGGGGGAGCAGAGCAGGTGGCTCTGATAAGGATGAAACAAAATGAATGTGTTTTCAAAGTTTTCCCCCAGGCCCCAGCATTCTGCAAAACTGTAATCCTATTTTGTAAATAGATGGAATTGCCTCCCCCCCCCCCCCCCCCCCCCGCCTTTTAACCCACTGAAGATACAAAGCCAGCTGTTCTTATTGTACACAAGCTTTCTTCCTTACTCTGCCCTGTTTCTCATTGAAAGTAACCTAGCTTCCCAGCCCCAGTATCCCCGTGTCCCTGAGTGCTATTGAGGTGAATGATGCTCAGGGTGGTGGTGGTCCCAGAGTTCTGCTCTGACCAACCAATGCCCAGAGCTGTGGCCAGAATTAGACTGACTAACCAGGGTGTGAAACTGGTGGGGAGAACCAGGGTCTGTTCCATCACCTTCCTCAGTCTCTTCTCTTGTAGAAGGTGTTATTGGCATGGGGGATGGGGACGTTCTCAAGGGACCCTAGCAAAGTGTACAGGAAGGGGCGCTGGATGACCCGTGAGGAATCTCTGTCTGTTTTCTGAGCCAACAAAGCCATAGCAGGACTTTTAGTAGGGTGGTCACAACCAGATGTGGGTCCTTAGGTGTCTCTGATATTACTGGGGTCTCAGAGGTTGGGAACTAAGGCAGAGGCAGAGATTGGGGAATCAACATACAGGGATAGTGATGGCATCACCAGGACCCAGCTCAGAGAGGTGGTGGTCATGGCTGGTGGAACCAGTTTGAGATCTGAGAAGAAGTGATGGAAAGCCATCGCTAGGGAAATACTGTGAGATGCTGTACCCTGAGCCTAACCATTACCATCTCACTCAGAGCAGCTGTGGATAGGTGCAAGAGAGACCCAAGGTTGAGCCTGTTGATGACCTCTCAAAGAAGGGGGTGAGGTTGGGAGGGTTATTAGACCACCTGAGATTCAAGCAACCCCTAGCCCCACTCCTGTCTGTGGTGACCAGCTGCTGTCACCCACCCCTTGCTTCTGTAAATAGCACTTCATCCATGTTCCCATTTGTAAGTCTAACTAACCCATTAGTTCACTAAGCTTGACTTCATTGGAACCTCGACTTTGCTCTGTCCTCCTCGGCATCTAATGTGAGACGAGAGGACATTTGTTTACGCCTCTCCAGGAAACGTTCAAACATAGCAGAGGAAAAAACGCAGAGGGAGAGCCAGATTGATGAGCAAGATTTGAGATCTCCGAGTTCGAGATCCTTGTAACATGATGAAAGTCTAGGCCAAGAATGTCCTCCTGAGCACAGAATGGATGCTTAGATGATCAGCTCATGATAGAAAAGGTTCAGCAAGATGAACACTCACATCCAGAGATTTTGATGGTGTGCTTATTGAATCACATGCTTAAAATGGTGAGTTTTATAACACTTACATTATACCTCAATGCAGAAGTGGCTGGGAATGGGTCTAAAAGAGAATGTGGGGATATCCACAGCATCTATTCCTCCCAAAGGCAGGTCCACAGGGCTGGACAAGGACTGTCTCTCAACAAGCCTGCTATTCTACCTTTGTCCAAATGGGCCCAGGGAGAATCTGGGAGTAGGAATGTGGTCACAGTGGGTAGGGATGAAACAGTCTTTGGGGTTCTTAAAGTGCCCCTACATCTATGCAGCCAGCCTCCTGTCTCACTGGTAGCACTTAAGGAAATAGATGCTAACTGCTGATGTTCAATGTCACTGATGGGCCCCTGCAGCTTGCTGGAGTCTGACAGTCTTTAAGACTGTAGTAAGGGTAATTAATGGTTTACTGTAGACAGGATGTCAAATAGTCCCCGGGGCCTGCCTGTTAAAGGCTTGCTAGCCAGTCTGTTCCTATGAGGAGGTGGTGGAGTCTTTAGAGGGTAAGAAATAATGGGAGGTCTCTAGGTCAGTGGGTATATGCCTTGAAGGAGATTGTGGGACCCTTCTCTCCTTTGCTCCCTGGCTTATCATGTAAATGGTTCTGCTCTATGACACATTTGTGCCAGGAGGACCCTGTAACTGGGAGGTTTCTGGCCCAGACTAGCCACACGGTCCAGATCTGCCTGCGGCTGTTCTTCCCCCCCCCAAATGACTCAGACACTTATATTAACTTCATGTTGTTTGGCCTATGGCTCGGGCACATTGCTAGCTAGTTCTTTCTTCATTTCTTTCTTAAATCAACCCATTTCCATTAATCTGTCCTGCCACGTGGCCCGTGGCTCACCTGTGGTCCTTACATGTTGCTTCCTTGGGCAACTGGGTCAATTTCTCTCTGACTCCACCCTCTTCCTACCTATTCTCTGATTCCTGCCCACTGCTACGGTGCCAGCCAAGGGCCAAAACAGTTCCTTTATTTAAAGAATGATACTCACAGCATACAGAAAGACATTCCCACATCAGGACCCCAAACAAAACAACTCATAGACCAGAACTTCCAAAATTATAAGCCCCCAAATAAACATTTTATGAGCTCTAATGTTTTGTTATAGTAAAGTCAAGAAGCACAGGGCCAAAGTACTATTTAAAGTTTTTGTTATTACATTAAAAATATCTTTTGTGTATACGTATACATATACATGTGCATTCATGTGTGTGAATGTGGGCAGACATGTACCACAGAATACATGCAGAGCTCAGAGGTCCAGAGGACAATTGTGAACATTGGCACTGAACTTCCACCTTGTTTTAAGTCAGAGTCCCTTTCCTGTTTTTTATTCCAAGTACACCAGACTAGCGGGCCCACAAGCTCCCGCCTCCTGTCTCCACACAGGAGTGCAGGGACTGCCCTGCTTGGCTTGCTCTGTCTGGCTTTTCTGTAGGTTCCTCATGATTGTATGACAGTGTTTCTACCCACGAGCCATTTTTCTACATTTATTTTCTTCAGGGAGGGGCTGACTTCAAACTCCTGTTTGCATGTAGCTAAGGATGACCTTGACGTCTCATCTCCCCCCTTTCACTCCCTTCGTGCTGGAATTATGGCCATGTGTCACCATATGAAATGGTAGGGATCGAAGCCAGGGTTTCATAATTGCTAAGCAAGCGCTCTACCGACTGGGCTACATTTGGAGAATAAGGACCATCATCACAGGGAGGGATGACTAGCTGGTAGTCAGAATCACATCTGACCTTGATGCCCCTCCCTCCTGACATTGCCTTGTACAAGCTACCCTCCAAAGAGAACAGCCAGTATCTTCATGACCTCAGCTGGCCTGGCTTGCCGAATATGATCATACCTGGGCTTATTGACTGTTAGGAGGGGCAAAGAGGCTCCTGGGACCCTTTCCTCAGCGTTCAACCACTTCTTCTAACCAGTTGTTTGTAATTCTGCCCTACTTGCATGAAGTCTCAGACAGGGCCTAGAGTACACAGGCTGGGGAAGGTTAGAGCCTCTGGGATCCATCTATGAGCCATAGTGAAGCCTTCCTGTACAGCTGCCCCTGTTCGTGGTGCCTCACCCATGCTCTATAAGTAAGCCTAGTTCCCCAGAGGGTTCATTGGTGGAACTGAACTTTGGTTAGTCACTGGGACCTTTGAAGAAGGGGGTGAATAAAATATCAAGTGTTCCAGCTGATTTCCAGCTATGCTACCCTAAAAGAGAAAATACTCCCAACACTCCTTGGCAGTGCCATGTGTCTGGACAGGAAGAACCGGCCTGGCTGGTGCCTTCTCGGGGCTGATGCTGTGGAGGGAAGGCACTGCCCACAGCTCTTGTGGCTGCTGGCGATAGTATTAGCAAGTTCTCGCCTCAGGTTCCTTTTCCTTCTGTTATCCTTTCTGTGAAGCTGCAAGTCCCTAAACTTTATTGCTAATCCTGAGGTTGGGTAATCGAGGAGGTGACTGGGATGGGAGAGCAACAGTAAGGACCAAATAGGAGCCACAGTACTGGAAAGGGTGTGTGGGGTGTGACTTCTAGACTAATGATGGGAAGGGTCAGCTAGCTCTACCTGTCTCGGTATCCCTTGGAGCCAGCTCCAAGTGAGGGAGTGCCCGGGGCTCAGGTGGATTCTCTGAAGGTCATGTCTTTGAAATCCAATTCATCCCTTGTCCTGGACTTGAAATGGTCCATTTGCTGAATTTACTTGGTATTTTCACCCCTCAGCTTTGTTGACTGGCTCCCATTCTGTCTTCATAACAGCATTTTAAGGGATTGACCTACTACTGCTAAGAGGTTCCTTAGGCTATTGGGCCCACAGGCTCACTCGGGCTATTCCATATAATTGGGTTTTATGGACAGACAAGGCAATATGAAGGTACATGCATCATGGGGATTCAGGAGCCTGCCAGCCAACTGGCACTTTGAGAAAAACAGGAAGAGAAATACAGCCATCACCATGGACACAGAATGAGGGTGTCCATGTCATGGCAGTTCTGGGAACCAGCGACCCCATATTCAGGATACTTCCTGGATCCCCAAATGCATATACATCCCTACGGTAGCTCTGTAGGGTGGCAGTTGGGTGTGAGCCACAAAGACAAACCTCTGTCTCTTTTGATGTGCACACAGTAGGTGCTTAAGGAGACTGGAAAATAGCCACAAGGCAGTGATGCTCGGTGGAGATGGCACTGGAACCCCTGACTCCTGCTTGTGGCTTGGTGCTTTCTCATGTGGGGTAGGCAGCTTTCCTACCGAGCAGTGTGTACTCACACAGGCTGTTGAAGGCTCTTGTGTTTAAGACCAGAAGAGTTTTGATCTTACTTGCATAGGGAGGGAAGCGAGCAGCAGTGGCCTGTGTCTCATGGCTGCTGTAGTTTCTGGACCGGGAGGCAGGCTTTCCCAGGACTTTCTCCTGCGATTCTCATCTCTTGCTTTCCCCTCTATCTTCTATTTTCCTCCTCCCACCCCAATGACCCAGAAAGGACAGAAGAGTCACCCTCCTGTGGGAAGCATGGAGCTGAGAGGGAACACCCATGTGATATGACAGGCTGGCACTACTAGGCGTGCCTTCGACACTCTCCTAACCCAGTGTGGATGGCACTGTCACGTGTTCCTTTTTGGTGTGGCACATGGTGGGTGTGTGACTTGTTCACAGTCATATAGCTAAGCAGCGGTGTCAGACTGGACCCGAAGTACTTGCTCTAAATATGTTATTTTTGTTGTAGTTAGAAGGAGCCATACCTATGACCTCTTGTGTGGTATGACCCAGGGACAGTAGTGTGTGTGTGTGTGTGTGTGTGTGTGTGTGTGTGTGTGTGTGTGTATCAACTACTGGCATACCCCTTGAGATTCTTTAAATTTTTTTTTAGAAATTTATTAAATTATGTATATGGGTGTTCTGGCTGCACGCGTGTCTGTGTACCATGTGTGTATCTGGTACCTGTAGAGGCCAGAAGCAGGCATTGGATCCACCGGCTTTGGAGTTACAGATGGTTGTGAGCTGCTGTGTGGGTGCTGGGAATTGACCCCAGGCCCTCTGGAAGGGCATCCAGTGCTCTTAACTGCTAAGTCATCTTACCCAGTGTCCTCCCGATAGTCTTTAGGGAAACATTTCCTTCTCCTTCTCTCCCTAACTGGACGGTTCCCAGTGATGGCTGCTGTCTGGTTCATTAGAACAGGAGCATCCCCGGCTGGCTGCGGGCCACCTCTTTCCTCTGAATTCTTCATCTTTACCCTGCTTTGGCTCGTCTGTGAAGAAAACTGCTCATCTCCTTTCCTGGGTCACTCCCCACCCTTCCAGGGTTGGTTTAAATCCAGAACTCTCTGACCACATGGGCTCCAGGGCAATTTGCCTCCCAGGAAGGGAGGGGACAGACACAGTCACCCCTTTTTTCTTGCCAACCCCCAGCCCTTCTCCCCCGCCCCCAGGAGGCTCTGAAAGAATCCCTCAAGCTACCCTGCTTCTCTCCCTCCCTCCTGTGGCTACCTCTCCATTCAAACATCCATCTGCAGCATTACTGCTGACTTTCCATTCTTCCCTGGAGAAATGGAACTGGCCTTGCCCCTCGGGGGAGGCTGGCACTTCTGACAGCCCTGAAGCCTTCCCCACCAGTCTCCAGATAATGGAAAGTCATTTCTGGTGGGAGGAAGTGGTGGGGGAAGGGGGGGCTTGTGTTCACTCAAGTTGTTGTCTCATAACTGCAACAAAAGAAAATGTAGGCCAACAGCCCTTGGAGCTCACTGTTCCTGCTATCCAGAACTGCCCTGGCTAGAAAACACTAATGGTCTCTTCCTCGTCTCCTTCTAGCTAATGATAAATAATGTGTATTTTTAGTTTGGAATAGAATTTCATCTCTGGTGCTGGTGTGTTTCAGGTGTATTCCCCCCTCCCCCTTGGGGCCTGGAAGCCAGACATTTGTGCACTTAGTGTGTGTATTTATTCCCTGCTAGAAACTGACATATGGACTCATTATACCCTATATATTTATTTTCACCCCCAAACATTCACCTGGCTGGGCCAGGTGGAGGACCTGCGTCTGAGAGGCCCCTTCTGAAGGCATCTTGCAGATAGAGAACAATTGACTAGCTTCTACCATTAATTGCCTCTCCTAATTTGAATATGCCTTGAGTCTACCCAGCATGTGTGCTATATTGGGTCTGGAATGAGCCTAAACCCATCCTATGCAAAATGTGGTCCTGGGACCATAGCTTCAGGTTAGTGGGGAGCCTGGCAGGGATGGATGCCTGGGCTGTACTCCAGGTCTAAGCAAAGTCTGCACATTTGGGAGGCTGGGGAGATGCCTTGGTCAGTAGAGGCCTGGTGTATGAGCAGGAAGACATGGGTTTGAGTCTTCAGCACCCACATAAGAAGGCAGGCACGGGGGTGTCCATTTGTAACCCCATTGCTGGGGTGGGGGGGGCAGTAACTGGATGATCATGGGAACTTATTGCTTGTACAGTCGAGCTGAATCAGTGAGCTCCAGGTTCAGGGAGAGACCCCATCTCAAAGAAATAATGTGGAGGGGCTGGGCACGGTAGCTCAGTGGGTAAGAGCAATAGAGGGCAAGTAAGTGGCACCTACCCAGCACCGGCCTATAAACCAAACATGGCTCTATGTGCCTGAAATCCCAGCTTTGGAGACAGACACACCCTCAACCTAGCTGAAATGTAAGTTTCAGGTTCAGCGAGAGACCCTGCCTCAAAAGACAAGATGGAGGGTTACGGAGGAGGACACCTGGTCCACTCCTCTGCCTTCAACTCCTTCTGTGCTCTCACAGGCACATATACATATGAGCATATACTCTTTCCCTAATACAAACAAGAATTACAGAAGAACATGTAATGTTGACTTCTAGCTTCTGCATGCAACACACACACACACACACACACACACACACACACACACACACACACACACACACTACAAGTTTTATAGCAAGCTTTTCTAATGATCTGAGTGCACCTTGCAGTTTGAGATATACTGGCCTGAGTCAGATCTCAGTGCCCCCTCCCCCCCCCAGCCCTATGCCCTCAACATTGTCTTCACATTAGAATCATCCAGGGAACTTTAAAAACATCCCTAAGATCACACTGCACCCAGGCCAATTAAGCCAGCATCGCTCAAGTGGGACTGGGGGCATTTGTGCATCTTAAAAGGTCCCAATTGATGGCTATGAGCAGGCTCATCTACGAACCATTCTTCCAGCTAGAGGGATTGAGTTGGAAACATGCTTTACCCAGCCCTGACCTTGAACCCAGTAGGGATCATTCTTCTTCCTCTGTGGCCACTCATCCACACCAACTCATGGGTCCAGAGAGCCCAGCTTTGCCTCATCTGAGTTTTCGGGGTCATGCATTCACCAGCTCTGGGAGCTGGCTGGCTCTAGTGGTGTATGCATTCTGACTTCAGGTTGGCTGACTGTGGCTGGCTGATGGAGGGTTGATGCAGGCAAAATTGGCTGAGCCAAGTACTGCTTTAGCCCACTGACCTAATTAGAGTAAGGTCCATAAGGGCCTATTTCCCACAGTTGTGAAATTATACTATTAAAGTTTTTTTTTGAATTAAATTAAGTGTCAAAAGCCCAGCAAACCAGCCTTCACTTTCTCTTCCAAGTCTATGGCAGACATCATTAATCAATCAGCATTCTCCTCCTCAGGAACTGAGGTCCAGACAGACTGGACAGACCAGTGGGGACAAAGGAAATAGAGGCAGTTTGCTTTCTCAGCATCAGCCTATCTCCTAGGAAGATGCTCCTGGGGTAAAATTACCAGAACTTCTAGAACACTTGCTCCTTGGCTGTGCTGAGGGCCAGCCAATCCTTTGTTGGGGAGAAATGTGGTCACAGAGCTTAGGGACCAGGGAGCCTCACTGGCTCATGCATAAGGAACACATACAGTCTGGAGTGGAGGCTTGGATTCAGGCTTTTACTGATTTACCCAATTGCATCATTTTTAGAAAAACCATGAAGATCCAAATCCTGGCTCCCACTTGTCCTGGCCCAGATGGAAGGCAGCCAATAGGATGTGTATCCAATAGCAGATGGTGAAGGTCAAAAGATACTAAATGAATATGGCTTGGAGCATCTTCCAAAGAGCTTTCCAAGTCAGGGTGATGCAGAGAGAGAGCAGCAGGGCATCTTGGACTTAACTGTATTTCATGACCCAATGCTCTTGCTTCTGAGGTCACTGGCTTGCCTGTCCATTTTTCTTCCTTTTGTTTGTTTAATTGTTTTGAAGACAGAGTCTCATATAGTCCAGGCTAGTCTCCAACTTACTATGTAGCCCAGGTTCGTCTTGAATTTCCTATCCTCCTGCCTCCACTTTCTAAGAAGTAGAATTACAGACCTGTGCTAACATACCCAGGAACCTGTTCACACTGATCTCACCTAATCTCTTTCTTCTCCCAATACTAGACGAGTTCTAGGAGGTGCTCCTTTGAACCTGGCAAAGTCTAAGGGAGAAAACCTAGACTATGGTCCAAGGAGCTTAAACAGCTGAGGAAGAGCATTTACCTGTTTTCCTAGTTCTGTCCTCAAGATGAAAAATGCTCCCAGCCTTTGATGACAGCTAAGGTAGGGAGGACTTGTGGAACTGGTGGTATTCATGCTCTGTGTGGCCATGCCAGTGGGACTTGGGGTCCAGCGAGCAGCTGAAATGTGTAGGTGTTTGTGTGCATATGCACACACAGGGTATACTTGCCTCTGCGCTTACGTATGTGTGCGTGCATTTTGGAATATCTGTACCCCGTTCTGTCTGAGAACCCCTGTTGGGGCCTGGCTCTATGTGTGGAAAGGGGCCTGTGGTCCACAGAAGAGGAGGGTCATCTCTGGAAGTAGAAGCAGGCTTCAGTCCTATGTAAAGCAGACAAGTGTGGAGTCTATCTATCTATCTATCTATCTATCTATCTATCTGTCTGTCTGTCTGTCTGTCTGTCTGTCTGTCCGTCCGTCCGTCCGTCCGTCTGTCTGTCTGTCTGTCTGTCTGTCTGTCTGTGTTGATTTTCTCCTTTTACTATGTTGGTTGGGGGAACTAAACTCAGGCCTCCAGTCACCATCTCACTGGACCCAGGGTTTCTATGCCTTTGGTATGAAGATTAGTATAGCCCCTCCCCTTCTCACCCAGCTGGCCACTTACCCAATAATAGGGCTGCTCTCTGCTGCCGGCTGTTGTGGGATGTCTTTCTGTACACTGTGAATGTGTTTTATTAACACTGGTTAATAAAGAAGCTGCTTTGGCCTATGGCAAGGGAGGATATAGCCAGGCAGGGAATCTAAGCAGAGATACAAGGAGAAGAAAGGCAGGGTTGGGAGAGATATTAAAGTTGCTGGAGGAGTAAGATGTAATAGAACACAGGTAAAGCCATGAAACATGTGGTGGTACAAGAAGAATGGAAATAGGTTAATTTAAGATGTAAGAGCTAACGAGTACTACGCCTGAGTCACAGAACAGTTTATAATTAGTATTAAGCCCCTGGTTATTCGGAAACAGCTGGCACAAGCTCTTCTTCCTCAGAGAACAGTACTCACCTTCACTGACCTTGACTTTACCCTCTCCATGCCAACAGGGAGACTTCCTCCTTGCCACACTGTCCATCTCTGCCAGCCCAAAGCCTGATTTCAAGGCAGCATTGTCTGACTGTGGCAGGCGCTGGGAAGGCTGTGGTACAGACTCCCATTTCCAGTTCATGATGGTGTGGAATGGGTGACATACCTGCTCTCCTCTTCCCATAACGCACCATCCCTTGAGCCCTTACTGCCCTTCCTGCAGCTGTGCACTCCCAGTCTCCAGCAGAGCCTTCCCTGCCTGGGCGGGCTGGCTGATCAGGAGAGTATTTATTTTAAGAGGCATTACACCTAGGGTTGGGATGTGCTTGGCTTATTACTCATAAATATCAACTAACAGAAAAGAGCGGCCTCTAGGAGGAGAAATGGATGCTTGGGAGGGAGACTACAAGCTGATTTTATCTCAAGGGAGACAGGGAATGGGCTATGTTTGTGTAGCTTTTCCAGTGTAGCCCAAAGGGCCCCTGTGCCATGGCACTGAGCCATCTAGGGCTGTGGCACCACCTCTTCCCCATGTCCCTGGGGATCTGGGTCTAGCTGAGCCAAGAGTCACTTAAATCTCCTCCAGGATTCGATAGGGCAATTGGGGCCTGAAGGTCGGAGGTGACTAAGGACCTGGGTGGGTATGGAGGGTCTACTTTGGGGACTTCCTGGAAGAAGTGGCTTCTGGAAAGGTCCTATTGCAGGAATAAAAGAGAGGAGGGAATAGCAAATGTGAAGGTTGTGGGGGTGTGCCTGAGAGGTCAAGGACCTTGTAGGGGAATCTGAGGCTAATGGAGATATGGACTGAGGGGGGCTACATAAGATCTACCTAAACATAAGTAGTACACCCCCAAAGTTATATAAAGAGGAACCTCCCTGACTTGAGAGGGTGGGCCAGGTGAGCTCTGCAGCCTTTTAAGATTTATCATGAATTTTGTGACACTTACACGTCACTCCCAGCACACTCTACTCCTCACTCCCCTTCTGGTCATTTGGCTCTGTTGACATGCGTGGCCTGTTTGGTCCCCAGACCATGTTCTAAAATTATAGACTCTTGTCAGGGAAAGAACAGCTCGTCCAACCTTCTGTCCAGTGTGACAGTCCCAGCCAGAGCAACTGACAGATGGCGAGTTGCTGATGCATGCACATTGTCGAGCCGGGCAGCTAACTATCTCATGGGACATCCCTTTCACTATGGGGAAGCTCTAATTGTTAAGAGTTAGTTCCTTTTGTTTAGTCTAATCCTGGTACTGTGATGCCCTTGGTTGAAGGCCTGGCCTCTGGGACACCATAAAGTCAATCTGCTTCACTTTCACATGACAGATTCTGTATGGCTGAAGACAGCACATCCCCTTGGATTTGCTATTTCCCTGACTAAACACCCCAGTTTCAGAAAAACATATCAGAAGAAGGACAGCTTGGGTGCTCTCTTGTTTTCATCCTGCTCATAGATTGCCTTCAAGTGTGACACCCAGATAGCATGACATTCTCAGAAGTTTTGGAATCAGGAACCTGCACACTGGACCTGCAAGCTCAGTACTGGATGGGCCTCAGCATCTCTCGTAACACCATACAGATGCCAGGGTCCTAGCCCTAGAGTTAGGCTAAGCACAGGAATCTGTCTTTTGTGTGTTTATATGTATGTGTTCATATGTGTATGCAGGTATATGCACATCTGTGTGCAGATGGAGGCCATAGGTCAAGGTCAGGTGTCTTGTCTTATTGCTATCCACATTATTATTTTAAATTAATGTAATTAACATTTACTCTCTCTCTCTTTGTACATGTGTGGAGGACAGAAGATAACTTGTGAGAAGGAGTTGGTTCTCTCCTACACTGTGTGTAGGTCCTAGGGGGATTGAACTCAGGTCATCAGACTTTGAGGCAAGCACCTTTACCTGCTGAGCCATCTTGTTGGTCCAAGTCTAGCCCACTATGAAACTTGACCCATGCCTCAAAGATTGGTGGGTCACATTGGTCTTGGGTTCTTCTTTGCTTGTTGTTCTGGCACCAACTCCAAGTCTAGAGTCAGAAAGTACATAGCTGTTGTGTATTTTTCTATGATCGGTGTCCACTCCATTGAGAGTATATTATATATTTTATCACCATAATAGAAAAGAAAGCTTTATTTCTTCCTGTGCCTTATGTGGTGCCCCACAGGCAAGGCAAGGTCGGACATGCAGCATCGACTAAAGGTTATGCCTCATACTGAGAGGAGCAGCTAACTAGCCAACAAAAATCATAATGCTCTTCCACAACTTAGAACTGTCCCGGGGTGAAGGGATTGCTGCCCAGTCCTGGGCTGTATGTCCTGTCTCTTCTGCATTTAGGAAAGACCCACAATTGACTCCCAGCAATGGAATCTGAATGGAGACCATGGTGGAATGTTTAAGTCAAAGTGGTTAAGCATCACGTAGGAGATCCTGTATGAACTCTAATAACTCAGCAGAGAACTTGATGGATGTTCTAGGGAGGCCAGAGCCTTAGATGGAAGAAACCTGGGTTCTCGAGTTACCACTTGGAACAGAGTTTCCTAGAAGAGCTGATTGAACATAACATCTATATTCCCCTGGATAAGGAATGAGCTTCATTTGTGTTAAGCCACAATTTAAAGATCAATTGGCAGCATCAATTACTCTAATTAGCATATACCACAGGCTCTTTGTCCTGTTCCAAATATGTTCCCATCCTCCATCCTTCAGGGTCAAATTATATCACATGTCAACTGGGCTTCTAGTTTTAATTGATATTGAACTAAATTTGCTGGATGACTTAAGTCTGACTGAGCTCTGCTGAGTTTTGTAAGAAGAGAGAGATGTTGGGCCGGAAAGATGGCTCAGTGGTTAAGGATGCTCCTGCCAAACCTGGTGACCTGATTTGATTGGCAGGACCCACAGGGTAAAAGGAGAAAGCAGACTGTGGCAGCTGTCCTTTGACCTCCTACATGTATACGTGCCTCCCACCAATAAATAAATGAAGTATAATAAAAATTAATAACTAAAGCAGAGAGATGCCAAGGCTAGGTATATAATGGATGATCTCATTGCTGACTGTTCTCTTCCTCTCATTAGTTCTATGCACATTCATTCATTCATTCATTCATTCATTCATTCATTCCATTCATTCATTCATTCATTCCTCTTTTATCCTTCCAGAGAGAGTGTGCTGGGTTTATAGGTGGGGTTGGCACCTTTAATTTTGCTCCCTTCCTGGACTCAGCAAGGATGTTCAGGTTACTTCTCTTGTAGTAAATGTCTAACAGAGTTGCTTTTCTCACTATAGTGACAGATTGCCTAGCAAAAGGGACGTAGACAAGGAAAGGCTTATTCTAGCTCATAGAGATATAATATCATGATGTGAAGCCGTGGGGCAGTTTAGGCCAGCAGGTCACATTGCATCCCCAGTCAGGAATGTGAGAGAAAGGGCAGGGGGGGGGGTTGGGGGAGAAGCTCTTCAGCCCTCTTTCTTCTTTTTCTTCAGCCTAGATCCCCAGACTGTGACATGGGGCTGCCCATATTTAGGATGGAACTTTATATCTCAGTTAGCCAAGTCTAGAAAATCCCTCAGGGGCATGCCCAGAGATTTATTTCCATAGTGATTCTAAATCCTCTCAGGTTGGCAATAAAATTAACTATCCCAGTGGGAAATCCTGCTTTCATTGTAGGTGTGGCTACTGCATCTCTCAACAAACCTTATACAGTTTAAAACTGGGCACCATGCCCTTACCATGCAGTATCAAAGTTTGAAACCATATGCTACTGGCAATTTCCTCTCTGTTGAAATAGTTCATACTAGAGAGAAAGTTGTCAAGACTCAGAAAATTCTAAAGGAAGGTTCCTAAAGACTCAGGAAGTAAACAACTCACAAATTTCCGGAAGTCCATGAAATTGACCAGACGCATAAGGCCTCTCCCTTTCCAAGTTTATATAAGTAGTAAAGACAGCTGGAATGGCTCAGAATAGATGATCTGCCTGTAAGTTATATAGTGACCTCCAGGGTTTCTGCTCTCTTGAGCCCATCACTCATACTGGGGTAGACTTTTAGCAATGCAGTTATCTTTGAATTGTCTATGTTCCTGAAAGTAACCTCCATAAATTCGCTGGCTCATCTATTTGGACTTCAGTGGTATTGTTACTTTGCCTGTGGTCAGACAGACATCTCTGTTCATGTTTCCCCAAGAATAATGTCATGTAACACCATCCCAACTGTAACAGGAAGAAATCTGATAAAAAGAACTTGCTTAAATGAGTATGGGGAACCATAAGAGTTCTGCAATATGATAAAGTTCTGAGTAATTAATGTAATATTGGAAAAGAAGACTGTCAACTGTGGCCAGTGACTGAGAATGGCACCAGATCCACTGTGACGATGAAGATCCATTGTCACAGTGGCACTTGCCTTTCAGGGCTATCTAGTGTTTCAACTGGAAGAACCTCAGGGAGAAATGTGGCTTATAGAGTCCCAGTGGTCTCACATCCTAAAGCAGAACATGACTTAGTGGGTTCGGGGTTGAGTCAACTACATAAGAACCAGTTGGGGCTTCTGGGGAGATTGCTTAGTCCATAAAGTTTGCTATTCAATCTTGAGGACATGAGTTCAAGCTTCAGTACTCACATGAAAAAGATGGGAACAGGCTGGAGTTGTGGCTTTCTTTCTCTCTCTCTCTCTCACACACACACAGAGAGAGAATATAGAGAGAATATGCCTGTACAAACATGCACACACAAAGCTATGCAAGTTTGTAATCTCACACTGGGAGAGTAGAGACAAGGGGCTTTATTGAATACCAGTTTAGCCCAAATGGTAATATTCAGGCTCAGTGAGAAACCCTCCCTCAAAAACTAAGCTGGAATATGATAGAAGAAGGCATCTAAATATCAACTCTGACCTACACACACACCACACACACACACACACACACACACACACACACACACACACACACACACACACACACACACACACACACGGCCAGCACAGGTGTTAGCATGGGTTTGCCATGGGGCCCCTCAAGTCAGTAATTGTCCTTGGTCCCTACCACCCAGTGTAAGCACCGACATCTTGGTAACACTTTGACACCTGGATGCAGATTTCCAGGTCCCAGACACACACCAGACATCACATGGGTACTGCAGACTCCTCCTAGGAAGATCCTTACATCCTAAGTCAATCAAGGTCAGGTGGACACTGATGCTGGGGGCCAGGTCTGAGATAAACTATGTTGGTCTCTCATACAGAGGGGATTCAGGAGAGAGACCTGTTACAATAAGGTTTCTGATTCCCTTGGCAGCCAAAGGTCCAGACCTACAGACCTGCTGCCCCAGACCCCTTAGCCACCCGCCGCTGCTTAGGCCCCCAAAATGACTCAGACACTTATATTAACTTCATGCTGTTTGGCCTATGGCTCATGCACATTGCTAGCTAGCTCTTTCATCTTAACTCAACCCATTTCCATTAATCTGTTTGCCACATGGCCCATGGCTCACCTGTGTTCCTTACATGTTTCTTCTTTGGGCAGCTGACTTGATCTGTCTCTGACTCCACCCTTATTTTCCTATCTATTCTGATTCCCCTCCTACTTCTTCTATGTGCCTGTCATGGGCCAAAACAGTTCCTTTATTTAAAGATTGATATTCACGCATAAAGAAAGACATTTCCACATCAGAGACCCCCTCTTGGATTCTTCTAGAAGGGAAACTTTGTTTTCCATGGTTGTAGCTAAAAAGCTGGTAATGTTCCATTTACTCCTGTGTGACCTTGAGCTAGCAAATTACCTTCTCCAGGTCTTGATTTCTTCCTGGTGAAATTCCTTGGAGGGTTATTGTGTAGATTAGGGCTAATGTATGTAAAACACAGGGCCCTGCACACTTAGACTCTGGGTAAGTGGTGAGGATTGTGGTGGGGATTTGATATATATACACACACACACATATATATATATACATACACACACACACACACACACACACACACACACACACACACACACACACATATATATATATATATATATATATATATATATATATAGAGAGAGAGAGAGAGAGAGAGAGAGAGAGAGAGAATGAGATCTAGCACATGGAAGCCAGGAACAATGAGTATTATTGTACTATTACTCAGGGGACATCTATCTTGTTTTGGGGGACCTGGGACTTGCTGATTAGGCTAGGCTGGCTGGCCAGTGAGCCTGATGAATCTGCCCCAGGGATCTGGTGCCTGGACCTTCCCCAGGGCTAGGATTATTAGCATATACGACCACATTTAGATTTTTATGACTACTGGAAATTAAACCCAAGTCTTTAGGTGTGCATGACAAGCCTTTATTGGCTGAACTGTCTCCCTGGGCCCTACTCTCCATTCTTTATGGAGATGGCAGGGTCTCCAGAGGCAGGAGCACAGGCAGGGAGGGTGTGTCCATGTCTAGCTAGGGAGATCCTGACAATCCTGGGCAGGGGACAGTAATGATGGAACCCTTGGAAATTCAGACCAAAGGAAACTGCTTTATCTAATGGGGACCAGCCTTTTAGTTAACAGACACCGGCAGGATGGCTGGCCCTGTAGAGGCCCAGAGGAGGCAGGTAGAGATGCCCAAGCCCCATGCCTAATTTTGGGGCCACTGCTGTGCTAGTCTGGATGCAAGTGAGTGGGTGTAAAGAATGTCAAGCAAGATTCGATTACAATTTTTATTTTGGAGAAACCTTCATCAAAATATGTATATCTAATTAGGACAATTACAGCGCAGGAACAAAAAACTGATTAAAAATCAGACACTCCATAAATTATAAGTGTTTTCCTCCAGCTGGGGCACATCTCTGGCTGCTGAGCAGCAAGGCCAATCAATGGAGCCAGGGCTCTGGGAGCAGGAAGGGGAGGAGGCAACACCCAGGACAGGATGGAGGGATGCTGAGTGCACACTGGGGGCTCTGATACTGCCCCAATATAGCTGTCAGGCATGGAGGCTAGTTATCTGCTTAGAACAGGAGGAGCAGCTGTGATTGGCAAGGGCTCTGGCTGGTGGGTGAGATCTTTTGAGATGTGGAGGTGCCTCTTCTTAGCGAGTATGTGCATATGCACGTGTGTATTTGGTGGGGTCTATGTGTCAGATCTTGCATGCGCATACAAAGTCCACCAGCATGTGAACATCTGTGCAAACATCTGTGGCACTGGAGGAGGATGTAAATATCTGGACGCATGTGAAATGCATGACTGCATCTGGAGTCTGAGCCACAGGCAGTGTGCAGAGCTTGAGCAGGCTGGATAGTATGCCCGAGGCTCTGCTGCCATGCATGAGGGGCATACACAAAGGATGAAGACTGGTACATCATCAGGCAAATGGAGCTGTTTTTAAGATAGCCTGAGATGGGGTTGAGGACATGGCCCAGAAAGTAAGTGGCTTACCGTGCATACATGAGGACTTGAGTTTGAGTCCCTAGCACCCACAATAAAAGCAAAAAGCTGGGTGTGCAGTGACATGCATCTGTGACCCCAGTGCTGGGTGAAGTAGAATCGGGCAGGTTCCTGGAGCTCACTGACAGGTAGTCTAGCCAAAATGGCAAGCTTTAGATTCTGTGAGAGACTATTTCTCAAAAACTAAGGTAGAGAGCAATTGAGGAAGATAGTTGCTTTCTAGCTCTGGGCTGCACACAGGCACACACACCACACTCCAAGAAAAGGAAGTTGGAGGGGCTGGAGAGATGGCTTAGCAGTTAAGAGCAGTGGCTGCTCTTGCGGAGGACCAGATTTCAGTCCCCAGCATCCATTTGCAGCATCCCACACCCCTCTCTTCACTCTGGTTGAGGGGCTCTGATACCTCTGGCTTCTCTAGGCACCCACACTTAGGTGCATGTATTATCCTGCTCTACCGTACCCAGATATATTAAAGAGTAAAGAAAACTCAGTGCTATTTTGTAGGCGGTGAAATTGTAATGGAGAGACTTAAAGCTGTATCTTAAGCTTGTCTCACTAGTAGGGAACCCAGGTACAGAGGCAATGTGCTCTTGAACTTGAGCTAAGTATCTGGCCTCTCGGATATACATAGTCTCCCCCAGAGCACAGTGCAAGGTCAGACTTTTAATTAGCAGGCCAAGTTGAGTCTCTCCTGCTTAGCCTTTTATCAGAAGAGCGGCATGGGGGCGGGGCTCAGGAGAACATTGGAAAACCTGGCCGAGTGCCCTGGAAACTTCTCCACTGAAACAGCTGTCTCTTGTTCCTCTAAGGAGGGGGTTTATGTCTGAGCTGGATCCAGCGTTGACACTCAAAGCCCTTTTCATCCCCAACCAATCCCCTGGGAACCCAAGGCTGGGCCTCCGGTCCCTCCATTGTCTCCCAGCTCAAGCCAAATCCCTGAAAGTCTGTACTCTTTCAGACAGGGCTTCTGCAGTGCACCTGGTTTTTGGAAGCTTGGGGGATTACTGTGGCCTCGGAAGCTCTGCTTAGGTAGGTAGAGAAACCTTCAGCATTTCCCTGTCATCTTATTTTGCGGCTACCAGCTGGCTGTGTGGTGTACCAAGAGGGGCCCCTTGGCCAAAGTGATGCGGGAGGAGGGAAATGAGGATGCTAGGTGGTAAACTGAGGTTAGCTCCAGCCATACACCACTCATTGCTCTGGGAGGCTTGTTATGTGACCTCCCTGCTGACCTGTTTCCTTGTCTGTAAACAAAGATACTTAGAGAAACTTTCAGATGTTTCTCCAAGCTCAGACTGACTGCAGAGTTTCCCATCCTGCCCATGTTCAAGATCCTGCCTCATTTCCATTTTCTCTAGAGAAGGGTGTGTGTGTGTGTGTGTTCAGGTGTGTGTATATGTGTTTAGGTAGGTGTGAGTGTTCCTCAGGGGTGTGTGTGTATGTGTGTTCAGGTAGGTGTGAGTGTTCTTCAGGTGGGTGTGTGTGTTCAGGTGTGTGAGTTCCTCAGGTGTGTATGGATGTTCGGGTGAGTGTCAGAGTGTGCTCCACCAGGCCCCAGGGGTGGGTTGGGGATTAAGAGCTGCTTTGCAGGTGGTTGGGAAGTGCCCCTGGATGCAGCATTTTATCTCCCCAGCAGGGCTCTTCCCCACTGTGCTGCACTGAGAGACTTCCTCTAGTTCTGCCTCATGGAGGGTGTACTGTGCTGGTGTCCTTCATCTGATGGTAGGAAGGCTACAGGGTGCTTTGCTGAGAAGCTGTGGGTTTCTGGAAGGGGATCACCCTACTCAGGCTCTCCAGGACATCATATCCCAGTGTCATAGAATACTAGACCTGAGGGGTAGAGAAGGTGTCGGTAAAGGGATGAGTCAGTGTGACTCACCAAAGGATATACAGTAGGTATACCCAGGAAGGTCAGACTTCTACCTTCTTTGTAAAATATTTATTTTTATTTTAATTATGTATTTGGTGCACATGAATGTGATACTTCTGGAGGCCAGAAGAGGGTGCCAGAGGGACTCATGTTCTCTAAAACTGGGATTACATGGGTGGTTATGAGCTGTACAATGTGGGTGCTGGAAACTGAACTCAGGTCATCTGGAAGAGCAGTGCCTTTGTTTATTTTCTGTGCTGTGATGAGACACCATAGCCAAGGCAACTTTTAGCAGGCATGGTGCTGGAGTAGTAGCTGAAAGCTCACAGAGAGAGAGAGAGAGAGAGAGAGAGAGAGAGAGAGAGAGAGAGAGAGAGAGAGAGAGAGAGAGAGAGAGAGAGAGAGAGAGAGAGAGAATACTAACTGGGATGGAGTGGGCTTTTGAAACCCCAAAGTTTATCCTCATTGACAATACCTTCAAAAACAAGGTAATCCTTTCCAAGAGTTCCACCATCTGGGGATCAAGAATTCAAATATAGTCAAATATAGGAGCTTTTAGGGGCCATTCTGTTCAAACTACCACAGCAGCAAGTGCTCTCAGCCATTCCACCTCTATGGCTTCCCAGACCTCTCAGTTCCTAACTTCTGACCTGAACCCATTCTGGAAAACACATGGGATTCAGAGTAAAGCTCTGTCTTCCCCCTCCAATTTTTTCCCTTCTTTTCTTTAAAAAAAAAAAAAAAGATTTAACTTTTTATTATGTACAGTGTTCTGTCTGTATGTATGTCTGCAGGCCAGAAGAGGGTGCCAGATCTCATTATAGATGGTTGTGAGCCACCATGTGGTTCCTGGGAATGTGAAGACCCCTGGAAGAGCAGTCAGTGCTCTTAATCACTGAGCCATCTCTACAGCCCCCATTTTTTCTTAACCAGAATTCTCAAAATGCTCAAAATCTTCCTTTTACAGCCCCCTTCACACTGATTCATCTGAAGATGTCAGTGTCCATACAGCCTCTGCTCTGTAATCTAGCCTTCTCTGACTGCAATTACATCCCACTACCACATGGTGTCACTGTTGGTGATTGGTCTCATGCAGTTCAATGGAGGGAACCAATGGCATGCACTATGTAAGTCACAGTCGGCATGAAAAAACCCTGGCATATGATTCCCTGTTGGGCATAAAAGGTTCAATTAAAAGGAGGTGGGACCTTGATACCTTGGAAAGTGTGGCTTTGCTACAGCCTAGGCTAAATGATGACCTTGTAGACGAGGCCACCATCACCCCCACTGCCAGCAACTCCAATACAAAGTATTTTAAAAATGAATGTATGCATTTTCCTCCAACTCAATAAAGATAACCTTTAAAAAGATAGTTACAAATGACCTTTTACACCATCTCCTATCCCATACACTAAAGACACTCAGGAGAAGATAAAGCCATTAACGTATTCTCTGTACTTTAAATGCATACTTGCCCTCACCACCTCTAAACTCAGAGACATAATTTCATAGCAATAGCTGTGAATCTGCAAACTCTCTGCAACTCAACTTTATATCTAGAAATATTTAATATTAACTACGTATCCATTTCTTTCTTTTAAAATATTTACGTCACTCTTTCTGGGCGGTTCCCCCAATTTTTATTTATTTATTGTATATGAGGGAAGGAGCACATGCTATGGCATGCCCGAGAAAGTCAGCGGACTTGGTGAAGCTGGCTCTCTCCTCCCACCATGTGGGTCCCAGGGATCGCACTCAGGTTGTCAGACTTGGTGGCGGGTGCCTTTACGCACTGAACTATCTCACCAACTTCTCCTTGACTCTTTAAAGACTTCTCTTTTAAAAGATCCAGACGTCAGTTTTTATAAGAGAATTTGGGCTGATAGCTAAGTTACGTATAAAATACAGAGTTCTCACAATCCCTCCATTGCTTTTCCTAATATTGGAGCCTTAATCCATGTTTATTACAGTTGATGAACTCTTCAAAAGAATGATTTTTTTTTTTCCCTGACAGAGTAACAGAGTTAAACCTGGGAAGACTCTGCTTGACTGGCTTGGACCACAGCCTATCCCTGAGCCAAGCATTCTGACCATAGAACACGGCATCACAACTATTCAGTCACTTGACCCCACAGAACGTCATGCTGTCACCTGGGATGTTGTATTAGTCAGGGTTCTCTAGAGGAATAGAAGTTATAGAATATAGAGAAGTAGCAATTATTATAATACAAGGAAAGAGGGATTATTACTATGGCTTACAGGCTATGGTCCAAGCTAATCCAATAATGTTTGCTTACAAATGGAAGGACCAAGAATCCAGTAGTTGGTCAGTCCATGAGGCTGTATGTCTCAGCTGGACTTCGGTATGTAGCAGAATCCTGAATAGGTAGGCTTAATGCTTGCCAGGGAGAGCAAGAGCAAGCAGGCAATGAGAGAGAACTTTCTTTCATGTCCTTTACATAGGCTGCTAGTATGTGTGGTCCAGATTACAGGAGGATCTTTAAATCCAGGTCTTAAGACATCTGGATTAAAGGCTTATCTTCCCACTTCAAAAACCCGGATTAAAAGTGGGTCTTCTCCTGCCAAATGATTTAATTAAGAAAAGATGCGTCCAGGCATTTTAGTTAATTCCAGATGTGGTCAAGTTGACAACCAAGAGTAACCATCACAGCTGTTACGGGGTCATGCCCGTAAAGGATCGGCTTCTCAGGTGTCATTGACCCACGACACAGAGCCTGAAGAGCCTCTGGAAGAGCCTGAAGAAGAGCAGCATGTTAGGTAGACAGAAACATTGTCGCCATGTGCCAAGGATCATGCCAGCATGCCATACTGGGCCACTCTCCTGGGTGACCTTTTGCCACCTGTCATTGAGTGATCTCTGCGTCTCAGAGTTATCAATGTATTCTAGCTTCACTTCTGCTGCTGTGACAAATAGCCTAACAAAAACATGATGGTGGGCATGTGTGAGTGTGTGTGTGAGTGAGTGTATGTGTATGTGAGTGTGTGCATATGTGTGTGAGTGTGTAAGTATGTGTGAGTGGGTGTGTGTGTGTTAGTGTGCACAGTGTGCATGCATGTGTGTGTACATGTGCACGTGAGTATATGTGAGTGTGTGTATGCAAGTGTGTGTGAGTGCATGTGTGTGTGCATGTGGAGAATGTTTGTGTGAGTGTATGTGTGTGAGTGTGTGCATGTGTGAGAGTGTGTTTATATGTGTTTGTGTGTGTGTGTGTTAATTAATTTACAATTCCAGTCTATTATTTGAGAGAAGGAAGGAACTTGAGCTGTCACATCCATGGTCAAATAGGACGAGAATAAACATGAATTTTTCCTTAGATTGCTTGTTACTCAGACATCACTCTCTACTCAGACAGTCGAGGACCTCCAACTAGGGCATGACTCCACCCTCAGTGGAATGGCTCAGTTAATAATCAAGATGATCCCTCCCACACAGACATCCACAAACAATCCTAATCTAGATAATCTTCAGATGAGACTCCATTCCCAGGTGATTCTATGTTGTGAGAAGTTAATAGTTAACATCAAACATCCTTGGGGGAATGTCACTATGCTTGTCACAACCTTACTGTTTGATGTCCTCTTGAGGAAGGTCACTTCTGGGTGCTGTGTGGCCTTTTCCACTGGACAACCTGACACAGGACCATTTCTCAGTGCAACATTCATGATCGCCACATCCACTCTGCTCTCTTGACTTAGTATAGCCAAGAGCCTTCACAGAGGATTTCAATTCAGTGTGAGTGTGCTGTTTGTGTACATGTGTGTGTGAGTGTGCTGTGTGTGCATGTGTGTGTATGAGGCTGCAAGATGAGGGGTCTGGGTACCTAATCTTCACCAACATAGGGGTGGCCATCTGGCTGGGCATACTTTCTCTATGTCTGTAACATGCTGATTATTATTCTGATCCCAGGCAGAAGCAGCTGCATAGTGGGGAGGGAACTGACAGGCAGTGGCAGGTCACACTGGCTGCTGGGGTTGGAAGGTGACCAGATCCTGGCAGGGAGAAAGAAAAGGCTGGGGGTACAAAGAGCTGACTGTGAAAGTGGTTGTGCCCACTTCCCCTCACCCCTAACTCCCTTCCTTCTGTCAGTCCAGCTCTGTGGTTTGTGATGTGGCTGGTGTGGACCAGGCCTTCAGGCCTCCTGTGGGGCAAAGCCCAGCAAGACTGGAGGGAAGGGGCAAAGTCTGGGCTTAACAGACCCCCACCCCTACCTCCCCCACCCCTACCTCCCCCACCCCTACCTCCCCCACCCCCACCCCCCACTCCCACCTCCCCCACCCCCACCCCCCACTCCCACCTCCCCCACCCCCCACCCCTACCTCCCCCACCCCTACCTCCCCCCCCCACCTCCCACCCCTACCTCCCCCACCCCTACCTCTCCCCCCACCCCCCCACCCCTACCTCCCCCACCCCCACCCCCCACCCTGTTCTTCTCAGTTGTCTGTTCTTTTTAAGCTCCCTAAACATCTGTCAGGGAGCTCATGCTGGTTCTGGGTGAGAGAGCCTGGTGGGAGACTGCAGGCCCTGTCTTCTCTGGCCCTGGAGACCCAATTTTGAATCTGCAAATGCCATCTGTCCTTATTCCTCCAGCCCCAGTGGGAACAGCTTCAGGTTCCCATGGCTTCTGAGTTCTTACCCGTTTTCTTTGGCTTCTCCAGCGTTTCTTTACCCATGCTGTCCTGGGTATAAATGACTTTTCTGCGTGCTGAGAGAAGGTCTTCTGGCTTTGCAAGCCTCCATCCCACTCAGGTCTCTCTTGGCCACAAGTTAGCTGGGTGAAGGTGAGTGCTCTCTCTCTCTCTCTCTCTCTCTCTCTCTCTCTCTCTCTCTCTCTCTCTCTCTCTCCCTCTCTCTCTCTCTCTCCCCCCCTTCTTCCTCCCCCTTCCCCTCCTCATTTTTCCTTTCTGTAAAAGGGAACGGGAACATTTCAGAACTCTTTCAAGTTCCCCAGGATCTTCAGAACCACCTAGGGATTCCCTATACTATCCCCACTTTAGCTCTGAGGAAGAGACAGATCTGCTTCCTGGGTGTGACCTCATGTCCTAAAGGAATTTCCCTTCCTTCATTTCCCATATAGGTAGGGTCCTACCCAGGGCTGGAGCAGTCAGTGTCACGGGTAATTTCTAGAAAGGCCTCTCCTCCAAAAGATAAGATAAAGAGAGGGGCTGGTAATAATCGGAGAGAGCTGGGTAAAGCCTCACTGGCAACACACCTGCCTTTCCTACCACAAGCCCAGACAGCTGTCAGTTAGGAGAGGAAAAGCTTCAGAGGGTGCAGTGGGAAGAAGCCTGGGAGAGACCAGAAGAAACTGGGGCCTTGTTTGGGGTTTGAAATGCCCAAGCTGTTAATTTGAGACTAATCAATGCTAATTTGCACATATCTGGTTGCTAGAGCTGTTATCTATTTCTTGTCAAGATGTCCCAGGGGCTCCCAGCTCTTCCTCATGGCTGCCCACCGGGCACCCGCCCCCTCCCCCCCCACCCGCAAGGCATTGTGGGGCCAGCTCTGCAGAAGGAGACAGCAGACAGGCACTCAGAAACCTTTGCGCCCACCCCAGCTGGCACAATGGGCTGGAAGAAATTCAAGACTCAGAAGGGGAGGAGAGAAGGGGATGGGGGGCCGGCCAACACAGCCTGGGAGGAGGAGAATTAAGCAAAAGTGCAAATTACCCCAAACCCGTGATTAACATTTCTTCCAAATCTGCATGAATATTAAAGCATAACCCACCCTGGTCCCCACACAATGAATTCTGCATGAATCTTAAGATAAATCGTTTGGATAACTTAGCGGCAGCTGTAGCCCCCTGCCACCAGCTGCTTTCCCAAATCATTTCAAGGCAGGGAAGGGATGAGAAAAAGGGAATGTGAGTAAGGGCCAGGAGGGGGCCAGGAAATGTCAATTGTTCAGACACTTTGTGCTCAGGCACTATGGCTAGGCAGGGGGTCATCCTGAGATTTAAGGGTGGGTTTCCCAAAGCCCATGCCTGTTTGGCACACTTTCCATGAACAAGGTGAAGGGTAGATTTTTTTTTTTTTTAAACTAAGTCTGTGCCTGTTTGTCACATGCTATAAGGACATAAGAGTAAGCTATCAGTCATCTACTTTGACCTCCAAGGACTCCTGTCCTGTGTCCCTGCTCCATTGCTCTGTGCCCCTTCCTCTTTGAGAAGTGACCCTTCTTGATTGACCCCACCCTGAAGGGTAGAATTCTCTGTCAGAGGCATCATTGCCCCGCCCAAGAGACCTTAACAGTATCAGGAGATTCTCTCGTGGCTAGGCAGTAGTAATAATACTCCTGATGCTATAGATCACCCCACAATGACAATTACCTCCCCCCACCGCCCTCCGAATAACCCAGCCCCTGATATCAATAGCATGAAGCCTGGGAAAGCCTACCCTGAGTGGGGCCACACAGCTGCTTTGATGTCCCTGCTTCCCTTGAAGATCTGGTTACCTTCTCCTATGGACAGGATTGAGTCAGTCAAGGTCCTGGATGGGAGCCAGAGACAATGTTTTGAGCCTGAGTGTGGCAACATCATTATTGTGGTTGTCATTAAGCCAGACAAGGTGCTGCAAGCAGCAGATGGTGCCCTCCAAGGGTTCTAGCCAGTGAGGCTTGTTGTTTATTGTGTGTGTGGTGTATATGCACATATATGATTAGATGCATGTGCTTGTACCTGCATGTTCAGAGGCCAGAGAATGACATCAAGTGTCCTGTTCTGTCATGCTCTACCTCATTCCTTTGAGATGGACTTTTACTGAATCTGGAACTGGGTTGGTAGCCAGTAAGCCCCAGCACTGAGTCTGTCTCCATCTCTCACAGCACTGGGTTACAGGAACGTGTGGGCCAGGCCTGACATTTTACATAAGTGCTGGGCATGAAACTCAGGTTCTCATGCTTCATAGCAAGTGTCCTTAGACACCGAACCATCCCTCATCCCAGCCAGGGTGAGGCTGGGGTGAGTAAAGAGGGCATTTACAGATTTACAGTGGAGTTATGAGACCCCAGAGCAGGTGTGAGAGGATCTAAGGTGCAATAAAGTGAGAGTCATCCCGTCCTTAGGTCTTAAGGGACAAGGAAAGAAATAGGCCGCCTGAGCCTGGAGAAAGTCAGCAAGAACCACAGACCCAACAGAAATAATAGTCTCTACCAGAAACAAGATTCTAACTGGAGCCCGGGACTGGCCATGTCTGATTTAGAAAGCAGAAAGCAAAAGGCTTGCCCAGCATTGCCTGTAGGACACAGAAGAAAGAATAAGAAGAGAAAATTAGGGGACAAGTGGGGAGTGGCTGGCACAGTCACCAGGGCCAGTGCCAGCATAGCTACTCAAAGGGTACCTCCAGAAACTACCTAGGACATCAGTAAATACATGGACACATGAACCAGTGGTTAAAGAAAACCAGCAAGAAAAAAAAATCCCGATCATAACCATGAAAGGATTAGTACAAATTGCCTTTTGGAAATTTCTAGACTCTTTTTCTGAGAGAAGGTTAAAATGTTAGGATTCACTTGGGAGCCAATCTCAGAGAGAGCTTCGGAAAGCCAATGGCATGCTGGGATTCAATTTACAAAAATACAGTTGAAGCGCCAATTTACAGACATGCACCCCGTGTCAAGAGAGAAGTGCATGTAGGCTGGAATGTTCAAAGAGGCAAAAAATAGCCTGGCATGTTGCAAGGCTGTATGTGGTCTGGGGGTGAGGCCCCTGGGAGGTTGAGGGAGGGGGACCTACCAGCTTGATGGCTGGATGATGGGTATAAGAGGCAAAGGGATTAGCATGGGTCTACATTTCTGGCTCAAACAACCAGGCAGATGTTAGGGCTGCTTCTTGACATAGGAAGAATAGGCTGGGAGCTAGGAATTGGGTTCAGCTGGGTGCCATTGCACACATCCAGGTAGATGGTCATATCTTAGGGTTGCTGGCTGCTGGGCAATATCCTGAAGCAGTGTGCCTTATCTTTCTCTTTTCTAGTCACAGGTAGGGACCTCTGCAGATGCTGCTGGAGTACCTGAAGAAGGGAGGTGTGAACAGTTCTCCTGGAGACACTAGACCTGAGGGCTTGCCTCCTGTTTCTGGTTTTAAGCAGCATCTTAACAAGAAATAGACAAACAGGAGTGTGCTTTTCGGCTCAGCAGGGCCATGGGGGAGTGAATTAAAATCCCATTATAAAAACACCACAGAGGCTGCTGGCAGCCCCGTAGATGATCATTCACAACAACCCACACACACTGCCAAAAATGCTCCTTGCTGTGGACTGGGGCCTCACTGGCAGTCTTGGGAAGATTTCTGGTGTCAATCAGGTCAACCTGGGTCTACCACAGGAGTCTGTGACCTTTACCTCCCTCAGGCTCTTGAACTCTCTTGAACTCCTCCTTCTTCATGATTGGATGGGCCAGCCTCTGAGGGATGTATCTGAGCCTTTTGACCATGGTTCTGTGTCAGGAATGGGATTAGAGAAGTTAGGATGTTAGATCCTGGCTCTCTCCCTGCCAGGAGGTGGCAGGCAGTGGTAGCCAGGGAGCCTTTCCAGTATCATCAATGTCGTATTCACTGTCTCCTTTCAGTCTTCGGGGTAACTGGCTTTCTTTCCTTTCTTGTTAGGTCTTCCTTGCCTGTGTTCACCATTCCTTGAGTTCCCCAGCCTTGTTTGAATATTGCAATAGTTTTTTCGATAAGGATCCACTTCATCACACATTGTAGCACATGGGGCTTTCTACCAAGACCCCGATGCTCCACTCTCCACAGGGACTGGAACAGTGATGGCTAATGGGAAGGTTCTGAATGCTAGGCCAGGTCCCTAGGAAGCTAGGGCTGTGTGCAGCAGTGGACCGGCACCTCTAGAGCAAATGTTTCCCCAGCTCTGCTACTTAATAACTAGCTCTGCAGCTGTGGGGAGCTTACTTTAGCATCTTTGGTTTTTCTCCTTTTAAAATGATGATGATGATGGTGGTGGTGGTGATGATGATGATAACGATGGTGAGTGATGATATGATAATGAGTGCGGTGATCATGATGGTGGCAATGATGATGGGGGTGATGATGATGGCAATAATGGTGGAGGTGGTGGTGATGGTAATGATGACGATAGCACACATGCCACGGAATTGCTGTAATTTCAAATGAGCAAATTCATGCAAAATTTTAAGCTGGCTCAGCCTGAAGCATCAGAGATATTAACTATTACTTTTTTTTTTTTTTTTTACTATAGTACCAAAATGAAAGTTGCTTTTTTACAGGCCACATAAAAGGCCTACCCAGCAATCAGCCTCCCTCCATGCTTAAAAAAATGTGGTTGTGATATACACACCTTGAAGTCCCATCTATCTTTGGGGAGGCCCATACTACCCCACTCCTAGCCAGAAGTGTCAGTGAGGACATGCCAAAAGGTTCCCTTCTTAAAAAGTGCTAGGCCTATTGTAGACCAGGCCCAGAGCCTAGGGAGGGTGTGTTAAACTCATAAAGACATGTAGTGGATTTATGATGTTATATTGTAAATAATTGTCCCGCCTATGAGTTTAATAAAAAGCGCTGATTGGTCAAAGGCAGACAGGAAGTGTGGGCGGGGCTAACAGACTAAGAAAACTCTGGGAACAGAAAGAACAGAGAAGAGATGCTCCAGAGACTCCAGAATTGCCAGAGAGAAGCCAGAAGATGCCGAGGACAACTATGCTGCTCTGAGAAAAGGTACCAAGCCACATGGCTGAACGGGCTAAGAGTCATGGATTAGATTAAGGGTAGAGAGTTAGCAAGTTATATGCCTGGGCCTTAGGCCTGTTAGCCTAAAACTATTGTAAGCATCTGTGTGTCTCTGTGGGTCTAAACCTTGAGGCTAGACCCGAAAGTCTGGGCCAGAAACCTCTTACTACAAAGACACACTGAACTAAAATTTAGATGAGCCCCAGATCAGTAGTGAACTGATTTAGAACAGCCATGTGGAAGATAGAAGAGTTTGCGAGGGTCTCATGTGACCAGTTGAATTCTACAGATACTGCATTCCACCTCATATCCTCTCAATGGATTTGCCTTAGAAAAGTGAGCTAGGCTTCTACCCCATGTCCTTGGAAAGATTTTGACATGACATCCTTTCTTCAGAGGATCTGTGGATTTTAACTGACACTGTGACAACTGTTGATATAGCTGCTTCCACCAAAACCACCACATTACCCCATCACTACCACCTACATCACTGCACACCTCTACCACTACCACCACCACAGCCATGGCTACCGCCACCATCACTGTAACCTCCACAACTGCCACCATCATCACTGCTACCATCACCATCAGCAGCAGCATTACTACAGACCCCATAGCTGCCATTAACACTGCCACTGTGATTGGTATCACTCCAACCTCATTAACTGCCATGACCACTGCTACCATTGATACTGTTACTATTCCAGTGTCCACCTCTTTGGTCTTATCATCACTACCACTATAACAACAGCCTCCATCACTGCCATCCCAGCACCATCACCACCATCACAATAACAGCCTCCATCACTGCCATCCCAGCACCATCACCACCATCACTATAACAACAGCCTCCATCACTGCCGTCCCAGCACCATCACCACCACCACTATAACAACAGCCTCCATCACTGCCATCCCAGCACCATCACCACCATCACAATAACAGCCTCCATCACTGCCGTCCCAGCACCATCACCACCATCACAATAACAGCCTCCATCACTGCCGTCCCAGCACCATCACCACCACCACTATAACAACAGCCTCCATCACTGCCGTCCCAGCACCATCACCACCATCACTATAACAACAGCATCCATCACTGCCATCCCAGCACCATCACCACCACCACTATAACAACAGCCTCCATCACTGCCATCCCAGCACCATCACCACCATCACTATAACAACAGCCTCCATCACTGCCGTCCCAGCACCATCACCACCACTACTAAAGCCACTGCCATGCTGATACTGTTGCCGTCACTACAACGATCTCTATCAGCACCATCACCATGACCACCGCCACTCTTACCATTATACCACACCCACTACCATTCACCACTATTCCTTTCCCATCTCAGCATCAGCAAAACAGCTCCTCTGATTTGGCCACCACCCTTCCAGGCCAGGAGATGGCAATCAGAGTCCTCAACAGTCCTCTTTCTTAGCTTCTTTGTTCTGAGACAAAGAAAAAGATTCTTTCCTGCTCCTCAGGATGGGAGCAGAGGGCACAATCAGCTGCGGAATTGAGATCCGTGGAAGAGCTGTCTGAATCAAGAAGCCCTTGCATTTTCATCCCACCCCTCTGCTTCCGTGCTCACCTCACCCTGCATGATATGGATATGGACACTGGAGAGAGGGAGACCTCGTGGCAGAAGCTCTCTGCTCTTTCTCTGTGTCTCTCAGCAGGGAGAAGAAGACTGACCTCATAGATGGCTCTGTGATGCCTGGAAAGGAGGTAGTGTCAATAGACACTTGATCCAGTGCACAGTACATTGGAAGTGCTCGTTCAGCGATGCTCGCTTGCACTTCATTTACTGTCCTCCCTCTCTCCCTGCTCACCTTGTACCTTTTCTCCACCCCAGTGAGGGACACCAGACCATTTAATGGGATTTGAACTTGTGTTGTCAAAACTCAAATTCCAAACTCCAGTTCATGTGAAACAAGTACCTATTGCTTCCCAATAATATTGTCCCTGGAATATGTAACCTGGAACTCCCAAGAACATCTCCGTTTCTATCTTCTTTTGGTATTAGTTATTCACAGTTGCATAGCAAGTTTCCCTAAAACTTAGGAGCTTAAACCAGCACGTACTGTTATCTCAGCGGGTCCAGATTAGTAATCCCGGCAGCTGATCGACTTCCTTTGGCTCAGGGGCCTCACTGGGCTGCATGCTGGGGCCAAAGCCACTGTGCAGTTGTAGTTGGGGAAAGATTCACCTCTAGGCCCATGTGGTTTCTGGAAGACCTCAGCACTGACAGGGCTGTTGGCTATGGTCTACTATAATAAGAGGTTTTTGGCCTGGTCTTTCTGGCCTAGCTCTGAGGTTCAGACCCACTCGCAGCCCCACTGCACTTAGCCCCAAATCATCACACAAAGGCTTATATTAATTTCATACTGATTTAGCTATGGCTCAGACATATTGCTAGCTAGCTCTTTCATCTTAGCCCAACCTATTTCCATTAATCTGTTTAGCCATGTGGCTTGATACCTTTTCTCAGAGCAGCATGGTTGTCTTCTTTCCTATGCATCTGCTGGAGTCTCTCTGGCATCTCTGCTCTGTTCTTCCTGTTCCCAGAGTTTTCTTAGTCTGGTAGCTCTGCCCACACTTCCTGTCTGCCTTCTGGCCAATCAGCTTTTTATAAAAACCAGTAGGAGGGACAAACATTTACAATGTACCAGAACATGATCTCACAGCAGTCTACTTTCAGTTCTTTGGGACAAGGTGTCTCCATAGGGTGCCGCACAGCAGGGCAGCTTGCTTCATTACGTGAACACAGAGTAGGTCAGAGGTCAAGTACTTTGTGGCTTGATCCTGAGAGTGACATTCCACAATTTTCACCACATCTATTAATTAAAAGGAAGTCATCACCATTCACACTCAAGGGTAAAGATCACACAGCAGCATGAACAGCAGGCTGGAGGTGGGAGGGCTTTGGGAACCATCTGGGAGTTGGCTGCTGTATACACTTTGACCTTGGTACTTGAAACAAACATGAACTTCTTGATTTTTTTCTAATGGTAGGAGTTGTTAGTGGTTATGCAGTGATTATTTTAAGTGGCATTATTCAGAATAGCTCAATATCCCATCTGTGTGGGATAATGCTCTGTACACTATAAGGATTTGTTACTTATATTGGTCTAATAAAACACTGATTGGCCAGTAGGCAGGCAGGATGTATAGATAGGGTGACCAGACTAGGAGCATTCTGGGAAGAGAAAAGGCAGAGCAGGAGACACCAGCCAAACAAAGAGAAGGCAGGATGAGAATTCTGCACCATGAGATAAGTAACAAGCCACGTGGCTAAACATAGATAAGAATTATGGGTTAATTTAAGTGTGAGAGCTAGCTAGTAATAAGCCTGAACTACTGGCCCAGCAGTTACTATAATATTGTCTCTGAGTTAATTTTTTCATAAGCTGTTGAAGGGCAGAAAACTTCAAACTATACATCTGTCCATCAACTGACACATGACAAGGAAGGTACAGAATAGCCATATTGATAGTGGGCAGTGGTCAAAAGAAATGAGGTATTGATAGGCTTCAATGAACCTTGACAACATGGAACTAAATAAAAGAAGCCAACTGTAGTATGAGGTTTCTGGCCTTGACTTTTGGGCCTAGCCTCAATGTTTTGGCCCGCAGACACACAGACCCACAGTCCCACAGAGACACACAGATGCTTTCAATAATTTTTAGGCTGATCAGCCTCAGGCCCAGGCATATAGCTTGCTAGCTCTCTACCCTTCATCTAACCCATGACTCATCCTGTTCAGCCATGAGGCTCGGTACCTTTTCCCACAGCAGCATAGTTGTCTTCTGCTTCTTCCGGCTTCTCTCCGGTGTTCTGCCTGGCATTCTGCTGCTGCTTCCTGTTCTCAGAGTTTTTAGTCTCGTAGCCCCGCCCACACTTCCTGCCTGCCTTTGGTCCATCAGCGCTTTTTATTAAACCAGTGGGTGGGACAATTATTTACCATGAAACAACACAATATCCCTACAGACAACCACAACAGACCACAGATCACAGGGTTTTATTTTACCATGAAACAACACAATATCCCTACAGACAACCACAACAGACCACAGATCACAGGGTTTTATTAATATAAATGTTCATAGGTTAATAATTTCCAGGAGCTGGGGGAAGAGGGACATTAGAGGGAGGGAGTGGGTTGCATGGTGTCCCCAATATGCCATGTGGCTATTCCCAAGTACCTATGAATGGAGACTTGAGCATAACATTTATTTATTTGCTTTTCTTTTTGGAGACAATCTCTGTAACGCAGGCTGACCTGAAATCACAAGGGGCCCAGGGTGGCCTCAGACTTGTGGAAACCCTCTTGTCTCAGTGTCTCAAATCTTTGCAGATATAACTAAGTTAAGGATTATAAAATAAGATCAATCTAGGTTTAAGATAAACCTTAAACTTAATGACATATGTGTCTTTTACTCTCTGAGGTTCTGGGATCAAACTCAGGGCCGTGAACAAGCTAGGGGAACATTCATCAGTACCTCCCCTTCCTTCCTTCCTTCCTTCCTTCCTTCCTTCCTTCCTTCCTTCCTTCCTTCCTTCCTTCCTTCCTTTCTTTCTTTCTTCTTCTCCCCCCTCTCTCCTGTCTTTAGAGGACTGTCAGAGAATAAATATTATTTTAAGTCCAAACTGGTGGAAATCTATAGCACCCTCCAGAACAGGCCAAAGAGTGACACCCTAGGATGCAGGGTATCTTTGTAAGATAATGACAAATTTTAGACTGTCTGAGGTGACATCCCCCAAACCTCTGCATTATGTACTTTAAATGGCAAAATGTAGGAGAATCTAATGTTACTTCGATAAAGTTGCTTCTGAAAAACAATTCAAAGATTTGTCCATATTCCCCAAAGGCAGGTCCTGAGACAGGGCAAGGTAGGATGTTTGACTAAACTCTAGGTAATGCTATAGAGCTAAACTGCTTCCTGTAGACAGTGGGGTCCATGGTGGGGCGTGGGTGATGGGAGCCTCTGCTTTCTTGCCCCACTACCTCATGCATATTCTTGTTTCCTTTCTTGTGCTTAACATTCTTTCCTCCTATTCCCTCAATTGTCTCCCGATCAGCTCTCCCTACCCATTCATCATCCCCGTATTCTCTTCCATCACCCCCTCCAAAGAGTAAACCTCCAGGGGTGGGTTCCTTTCCCATACTTCCTCAGATGTCAGGAGAATTGAATGCATGGCAAAATATTTCCGAGGTCTAAATTACACCGACCCCGGAAGGCTGAACTTGCAGTATAATCCAGGTTATGAATTGTAAATCAGACGCCATGCAAAATACTCACAAAAAAAATTCAATAAGCTGCTTTTGCTCCCAGCACAGGAAGGCAGGGGTCTTGGGAGGCAGGAGGAGGCAGGCTGGGGTTGGAGGATAGGGAGAGTGTGGATGGAGAGCAGAGGGCAGCCAGACTGTCTTTGGTTCTGCTTGGCCAAGTCCTCTCAGGGTCAGGAGCCATTCGCTTACCCAAGGGAGGAGCCGAGAGGTCACTTTGTGTGGCATGCTTTTTAAGATGTAACCCAGACTTGCAAATAAATATGATGCAGCTATCAGCTTGTCTGCTATAGAGAGGTTGTACCAGTCCCCTGAGACAAGGGGACTCCCCTCTTTGAATTGATGGATCTTTTGTTTAGTCCCATTTTTATAATACCAAGAAAGTATGGCATGCAGGTATGGTGATATATTGTATATTTAATAAATTCAGCCTGGAATGTCAGAGAACAGAATCACCCACAGTCAAGTTATGAAAGTCAGAGAGTGGTGACCCACACCTTTAATCCCATCACTCAGGAGACAGAAATCTTTCTGCATTTCTGTGAGTTCAAGGCCTAACAACCAAGCAGTAGTAGCTCACACCTTTAATCCTAACTCTAGGATTATGATGCAGAGTTGAATAAGGAAGTGAAACAACTAGCTATCTGGCCAGCTCAGCTACCTCTTAATCTCAGGGTTATGGGTTCGAGCCCCACATTGGGAGCCTTTTTGTAGCCTGAAGCTTCTGGCCTATATGGCAGGTCCCCAGCCGCTTAGCTCCAAATAACAACTCAGACACTTATATTAATTACAAACTGTCTTATGGCATAGGCTTATTATCAGTTAGCTATTAAAATTTAACCCAACCCATTTCTATTAATCTATGTCTTGCCACATGGCTAGTGGCTTTACCTGTGTCCTATTACATCTTGCTCTCTGGGGCGGCAGCTCTCAGCATCTCTTTGTGACTCGCCCTTCTTCACCTTTATCTATGCTTGGATTTCCTACCTGCCTATAAGCTGCTTGGCCATAGGCCAAAACAGTTCCTTTATTATCCAGTGGTAATTCACAATGTATAGAAGGACATCTTACATCAAGCAAGCATTCAGATGTTTGATTTTTTAAAAAAATTAGATTTATTCATTTTATTTTAGGTGTATTTTGCCTACATGTATGCATGTGCAGCACATATGTGCTTAGGGCCTACAGAGGTCAAAAGAGGGTATTAGATCTCCTGGAACTACTGTGTGGGTGTTGGTATCAGATCCTCTACAAGAGCAACAAGTGTTCTTAACCACTGAGTTATCTCCCCAGCCCTGCTGTAGGAACTTTTGATCCTTTAGAACTCATATAAAAAGCCAGGTACACCAGCGTGTGCCTGTCATCCCAACACTGGAAGAGTCTGAGACAGGAGAATCCTTGGTGCTCACTTGCTAATTAATTTACCTGAACAGGTGAGCTCCAGGTTCAGAGAGAGGCTCTGTCTCCAAAAACAAGACAGTAATAGAGAACAACACCCAACAATGATGTCTGCTTTTATGCAAATAAACACATATGAGAACACACACACACACACACACACACACACACACACACACACACACACACACACAGAGAGAGAGAGAGAGAGAGAGAGAGAGAGAGAGAGAGAGAGAGAGAGAGAGAATGGATATTTACATCAGTCCTTTGGTCTTATGACCAATGAAAAGTCCTTGGAAACCTCTCCCCCCAATCAAAGACTGATGAGCAATAAGAAATCAGTGTGACTGACAGTTTTCTTCTTGTACTTGGCCACTGAATGTCCACCACATCTATAAAGAGTCCTCTGGTTCATTCTCCATCCACTGAGACCCATCTGCTGGGCAGCACATTCTCTGTTGGACTACAGGGCTAAAAGACAAGGCCCTTCCCCTGATTAGGTCTGGTGGCGACATGTTGGATCCTCCATCCTTGCCTTCCAAGTGCTCAGAAAGTCCATGCTTTGGCTCCACATTTCATCAGCCTTGGGGGACCAGCCAAGGGCAGCTCTTTGTGGTGACAGGACTGGGTGGCTGTCATGAAGAAGGGTGAGGGTGACTGGGGATGCCTCTGTGGGTAGTTGCTGCAGCCTGGGGCTGAGGAAGCTTGAATGTTCCTGGCCTATTAATAGTCATGATGAGGAGGATGTAAAACTTTCTCATTCTTGAGGTGCTCAGAGTCCTTCTGATTAAAAGATAGAATTCTAAATGTTACTAATGAGGACACCATAACCATCAGGAATTTATTCTGTACCTACAGGACCAGCCTCATTGGGAGATGATCTTGAACCCTTTACTAAAAACCTCAGGGCTCAGGCAGCTGGGCTCTGTACCAGTTGGGGCTTCTTAGCAAGTGTATCAGGCAGATTCTGTGCTGGCACCTCTTTGGTCACCAATTCCTGGATGTCATGCCGTGGTATAGCCCTCCCTTTGAAAATGAACTAGCTTAGTGACTTGCTTCTAACCCACTGGACACACAACGTAACACTATGTCACTTCTATGACTAGGCTGTATCAGATCACAACTCCCATCTTGTTGTGAAGTTCTAGAACCTTCCCAACTTGCTTGTAGATTTAAATTTTATTAATTTTAAATCTTTTCTCATGTGTTTGTGTGTGAAAATGTGTATATATCTGCTTACTTACATGTGCACGTGCATATTTATGCATTATTATTATTATTATTATTATTATTATTATTATTATTATTATGTGTGAAGGTCCAATGCCAATGTTAGGAGTCTGGAATCTTCAACAATCTCTTCCTACTTCTTTCATTGAGGTAGGGTCTATCATTTGAACCCACAGCTCAGTATACAATGGATTCAGTTTATCAGCATGCCCTGGGGATGCCCTTCTTTCTATCCTCAAGCATTAGAATTACAGGTGGGCTGTCATGCCCATCTGGTATTTACATGGGTTATGGGATGCAACTTCATTCCTCATACATGCTGATTATGTGGTAAGTGCAGTAATCACTGAACCATCCTTCCTGTTCCTGCTTGTAGGCTTTGATGAGTTATGCTACCATGATGGATGAGCCCATGTGACCAGGTTCATCTGTCCAAAAGCCCTCAAGGACTGAGTCCTGCCAACAACCATGTCTACTTGGATGTGGCCCAGTCCTCAGCTGAGCCTTCAGAAAAGGCCCTTTCTCCTTATTCACAGCTTGTGAGGACCTAGCAGAACCTCACCTAGACTCCGGAGACAGATCTTGTCTGAGAGAAGATTGCTTTCCGCTGCCAGATTTGGGGGTGATTTGTTTCCTAATGATGGGTAATGAACGTAGCAAATCATGGGAGATTCCGATTTTCCATCACACATCTGCAGGAAGGCTCCAATCAAGGTTGTAGGGAGGATTAAGGAAGCAGGTGCCTGCAGGTGTGCTTGACAGTGTCAGGGACCCAGGAAGCCAGAGCAGCATCATTATTAATTTACATCATACTGGCGATAATGACTGCTCAGGGCCACAGTGTTTAAGACCCCTGCGTGGGCTTGTATTTAATGCACATACATTTATGCAGCTCACTACTCTGCGGTCCAGTATCCCCACCATCCCAGCTACGTTCAGAATACCAACAAGGTCACATATGGTGCCTTGGTAATAATGTCCTTTCCACAAAACTCACTCCAGTAGTACTCATTCAACTGGCAAAGCAGGGGCAGGGCCCCTTGTTTCCTTATTTATCTGGGGGAGAACAGAATCCAGTTTTCCATACCTTGCATGCCCCATCCTGGTTCTTGTCCTGCGTAGACCTTGAACAGACACCGAAACTTAGAAATGGAAGGAATTTAAAAGAAAAAGGCGAGGCAAAATCTTATACTAGGAAAGCCATTTGAAAATCTATAATCTAGTAGCATTCAGCATCTCCAACAGTGATCCAAAGTTGACTTACTGATTCATAGTGATTCATCACTCAGTCACCTCTCCATCCTGCTGTAGCTGCTCTCCTGAGTTCTGTCTCTTTGTATCTGCTTGATCCGGACAGCACCTGTAACTGGGGTTATAAATGCACACATATGTACATACATACATATAGGTGTTGTGTGTTCCCGCATTTGTTTGTATGTATACACAGTATATGCATTATATGCATGTGTGCACAACTGTGGGCCAGAGATCAACTCACACCCTATTCTATGGCTCTCCCATTTATTTTTTGAGGCAGGCTCTCTCACTAAACCTGGAGCATGCTATTATAGCTAGTCTGGCTGGCCAGCAAGCTCCCAGGATCCACTGTCCCCACCCACCACCAGTAGGGTTACAGAGTTATAAGCATGTGTGTATAGCCACTAGGAATGACAGCCATTGAAACTCAAGTCCTCTGGTTACTGAACCATTTCCCTAGCCCTCCACTCTATTTGAATCAGAGTCTCTCACCTGAGTCAATAGCAAATTATGTTGATTTGGTTAGATTGGCTGGACAGCAAGCCTGCAAGAGCTGTTTGTCTCTACCTCCCCAGTGCTGGGATTACGTGCATGTACCATAACTGACCTGATTCATCATCCATGCTGGGGAGTGAGCTCACCTCCTCTTGCTTTTTCACCTCCTCTGGCTCCTCTATCTACTGAGCCATCTCCTTGGCCCTAGAGACACTTGATTGTTGTGGTTGGTTTGTTCCTGGAACCTAGAAGAGAAAGGGCAGGGATGTTGTCAAACATCTCAAAGGGTCTGGACTACCAGCAACTGCCCCAGTGCGTATGTTGCTAGTGCTGTGTGGAGGAACCTAGCCTCTCTCTGGTCCCTCCTCCCTCTCTCTAGTTCCCCTTATCCACCTCATCCAAGCAGCTTGTCTCCATTCCCAATGCTGCTCTCTGCTGCTCCCATCTGGTACATTCAGCCTTCCTAGCCTTGGTAGGAGGCTACCAAAGGGGGTCAGGTCCTAGAGCCTTCAGACCTACATCATCACCTTGTGGAGTCTCCTCCAGGCTTCTCTCTACCTTCCTGCTTCTCCAGTTTCTGCTTCCTCTGCTTTCTACAGGGTCCCGAAGGGACAGTGTTGGCCATGTTTAGTCCCATCTACTCCTGGCAGGAACCTGCCCAAGAAACATGTCTATAGGACTCCCGCTTCACCACACCAACCACAGCTGGTCCAATTTTTCTTAATTAGTGCATCTAATTATTAGTAACATTTCCCTTAAGTAGAATTAGTTACCTCATCAGCAGCCCCGGCCAACTCTTCCCACGTGGGTGCTTCTTGCTATCCCCACATGAGGGTCAGATCTTTCCCCACCCCATCTCTCTGATAGAACTGACTCCCAGCAGGAGCCCCTGGGAATCAAATCCCCATTTCTTGCACCTGTGGAGGACTCCAGCCAAAGCATTCAATCAAGCTAGAAATTATGGGTGGCTGGGGTGAGCACGGGACAAAGAGAGGAGCTGCTGCCCAAGGTGATTAGCATCTTATTCCCCTAGGCTGAATGAACCAGATTCCTGGATAGCTTCTGCCTCTGGGCTGCATGTTCCAGAACAGGTGTTCAGTTAGGCATAACAGTGAGGGGAGCAGTAGTGGAGTCCAGCCTGATTTTCTGTTATATATGCTTTAAGGCAGCCCCTGCAAGGAGTCCTGGAGGGTACCAACCCCAGCGCAGCTGCAGCAGTCCGTGTGTTTGGATTCCCCACAGGTGCCTGCTTGGATTTGGGCAAGCCACACCCAGGAGCCACTGCTACTCTCTGGAGATCAGGAAATAGTAGAGTTCAATACCAAACTTGACTGTGCCTCAGTGTGCAGGAGAAGGGGCTTTTGCAGTCGGCTAGTCAGTGGACTGATCAAACCATTTCCCAGATGTCCATAGAATCGGAGCTTCTGGTCAGGCTGAGAACTGCAGATGCTGAGCATGGAGGATACATTTCAGACTGTCTGGCTGCCAGTGTTTTCATCTCTTCCTGTCACTCAACAATTCTTGACCTTGGACAGGTCACTCACTCTCTGAGCCTTGGCTTACTGGGCTGTAAAATGGATAACAGCCACTTCAGTGGGCTGCGGTCAACAGGGGCCATGATTTTTATTGGCAGGTTGATAAAGGCTCTAGCAGCCCAGGGTCAGAGCAGTCTGTTTAATTTTAATTAGCCCTAACTTGCCTTCCTTATTGATTGATTGGTACTTAGGACTGGAGGAATTTCACGCTCTTCCAATGCCTTGCATCTTACCTTTTCTGAAAAAAAAAAAAAAAAGAAATTAAAATAATTTGAGAGACAGGACCTTACTCAGTTGCTCAGGTTAGTCAGAGCCCAGCCTTCCAACTTCCACTTTGCTTGGCTGGTTACCGTAAATTCCTCATGGCTTCTGCTTTGCTCAGTTGGCACCATGGATTATGGGAGAGCCCTCATGGCTTCTGCCTTGCTTGGTCAGTGCAAGGGCCTAACACTTGGGATCCTTCTGCGTTAGCTTCTTGAGTCACTGAAGTTACAAGTACACACTAGCCAAGCTAAAATAATTTCACAGCAAGAGACACAGCGAGGCAGAGATGGTGTTGACTTCGGTGTTGAAACAGCCAAGTTCATTACTCTAACTCATATTTCAGAGCGATTTTGGGGTGATTCATTTTCCCTCACTGATTCTGTTTGGAAAATGTCTCCAACGGTCTCTTCAAGGCTTCTCTCATGTGGTTGTGTGCGAAGCCTGTTCCTCTGGATGCTGCATGGGAAGGTGTTTGTCTTGTGGGAAAGGCTAAGACCTGATTTCTTGTTGCAATTTTCCTTCCTTCCTCCACCTCTTGTCACTACTTCAGCTAGGACAGGGATGATCAGGACCAAAGCTCAAACGTCACAGCAATGTTGAGAATGTGGTGTTATTATGCACTGTGACAATATTTGATGAATTCATATGTGCCTAAGGGAGCAGCCTGAGTAGGTGAATAAAGTGGGGATATTTTCTGTGACAATCAATATGCCTTCAATTGAACCATCTCTGCAGATCTGACATTTTGAGTTTTCTTTTTTGGCTGCACTGGCTGGATTTATACGTGTGCACAGTGTACACAGTGGCAAGAGGGGCTGGCGGCATCAGGGGCCAGGTTCAGGGGTGCTGCAGCGAGGAGCAGGTCCATCTGCCTGAGACCTCAGCTAGGTATGAGCTGGTGCCCCTGCACGGTGCTCACCTGGCCCCGGCCGCTAAGTACCTTCAGCTTCAAATGACTGTGCTTCTTCAAGCTAAGCACAAGCTGACAAGGGCCTGGTGCCAGCTCTGAAAGCCCTGGCCTGGATCCCAGGATTGCTAGTCACTCAAAGCAGAGGTCAGGTGTGTGTGTGTGTGTGTGTGTATACATGAAGAGGCCAGAGAATAACATTGGGTGTCTTCCTTTGTCATTCTTGACTTTATTTTTTTGAGATGAGGTCTCTCATTGATCCCAGAGTGCACTGATTTATAATAATGGGATGAAGATGCACACAGCTGTGCCTGGCTTTTTAGGTATGCCTGGGGTGCTGGGGATCTGAACTCAGCTTCTCACGAAAGTGCTTTATCAATAGAGCCATCTCTCCAGCCCTCACGTGACTTAAGGACATCTTTCCGGGCCTTGGGTGGCTTCTTAAGGTTGTCTCAGGGTGGAGCTGAAGCCATTTGACTTGGTTGTTGGTCCTGCCGCTGCTGAGAGGTGGTGGCAGGTCAGTGACCTTGAAAAAGCTCCCTCAACACTTAAAAAACTATCTTTTGTTACTGTTACTCATCTGCAGTGATGGAGCTGATAATACCAGCCTATGCTGATGGCCAGAGAGTGCCAGACAGGCTTTCCTGGGTTTTGCATCGATTAAAGTTCCTAGCCCCCCCCCCCCCCCCCCATTAACCCAGCATCGCCTGCTCTGTGATAGTCCCAACTGCAGATTAGAAACCCAGGCAGAATCCAAGGGAGAAAGAACCTTCTAGAATCTTTTAAAAGCTCTAGACCTATAAAGGCTCAGCTGGACCTGCCATTTCGCCCTTGCTTCTAGACCACGAACCATCTCAGTTTTTCCTTGCAGGCTGTGTATAAGGCCCAGAGGTTTAGATACTGGTTCTGGAATCTGCATCTGGCTTGGCTTCCCACTATCAGTATGGCTGGATGTGTGCCTCAACTTCCTCACCTGCTGGATGGAGCTGAAGCCAGGCCTTCCTCACAGGTAGATGAATCAGCTTCAAGTGTTTGAAGCAGGGCCTGAGGGGTTCCGTGCTCAGCCAAGGTGGGCTAGCACTTTCTCTCTCTCCCACACGCCTGGGCCTGGCAGTGCCACCTGAGCCCGTTTCCTCAGTCTGCGAATCAATCCTCAATCAGGATTTGATTGCTATGTCCCTACATCCACTACCCTTACCAGACAGAGTGAGCACTGGGATCATTCAGACCCTATCAATCCCTCCACACTTTGCTGTTTTCTGCCTCTATCCTAGACTACTACAGAGTGGGCCATTTATGAACAACATTGTCTCACCATTAAGGTGCCTAGACCTGGAGAGGCCCTTTTGTCCTATTGTAACAGGAGGTTTTTGGCCCAACTAGCCCCACAGTCTGGGCCCGCCTTACAGCTGCCCCCGCCCCCCACCAAAATGACTCAGCTGCTTATATTAATTCCATCCTGTTTGGCCCGTGTCTCAGGCATATTGCTAGCTAGCTCTTTCATCTTAATTCAATGCATATCATTAATCTGTCTGCCACGTGGCCCGTGGCTCACCTGTGTTCCTTACATGTTGCTTCCTTGGGCATCTGGGTCATCTCTGTCTGACTCCGCCCTCCTTCTCCTACCTATGCTGATTTCCCAGCCTACTTCTTCTATGGTGCCTGCCATGGACAAAACAGTCCTTTATTTACATCATATTGACATCCCACATCATCTTGTGATGGCATGATGCAGGACATCACAGGAGCCAGAAAACCCACACAAAGGCGAAGCAAACCAGGGACCCTTTCACATCATACTAGTTCCCTCTCATGATAACTAAGCCATGCCTTCAATAACACAGCGTTAACCTATTCATGGGGACTAAGTTTTCAACCCACCAACTTTAGGGGTGGTAATGGAACTGTAGTGTGCTTGTATAGAAATCTGGTCTGAACAAAAGCATCACTGGGTGTCTAGGAGAACAGGTCATGGAGAGGGCAGGCTGGCTAGTCAAGCCCTTCCAGTGCTATTTTATGACCTTGTTAGTCAGACACACCCAACAACAACGAAGAACGGGGCTTCCTGAGGGAAAGGCCAGTTTAGTCTGTTCAGAGACTCATTCCGACTTTTCCTTACTCCTGTGAGCGGCCCATTCCCAATTGTTAGATTGGTCATAACATCAGCCTGATTCTCTCATGAATATGAAGTCAAATTAAATCTTTAGTATGATTTTGCAATTCTTTAAATATTTCCAACAACAAGAAAGTTTTCTAAACAGACCAAAACACGGTGTCACAGTCTAGTCTCCTAGTGGTAGGAACACCATATATTTGTCAGTTTTTTTTTTAATCTATAATATAATATATAATATAACAGTAGTAGGTACCAGGCAAATGCTGTCAATCACCTGCCCTGGCTACAGGATACTTCCTGGAAGTTTCTGCCATGGCTGCAGAGCAGAGTTACTGATCCTAGGTCAGCTAGCTTCCCTGCACCATGACAAAACACCTGAGGACATCAACTTACAGGATGGAGGATAATTTGACTCATTGTTTCTAAGGATTGGCCATGATTGGGTGGCTCCATCACTGTGGATCTATGGTAAGGTAGATCATCATGGAGGTCTGTAAAAGATGTGGTTGGGTAAAGTTGATCCACTTTGGTGGGAAAGAAGTAAGAGACAGAGAGGGAGATACTGGGGTAAGATAAACCCTTAAAGGTACATGTCATCTGCCCTACTAATGACCCATTTCTGCTGAACCCCATCCCTACTAGTCTAGATTAAGCCAGTGCCCTCAGGTGCCCATAACCTCTCATAGTATTATCAGCTAGAATCCAAGCTTTCAACACACCAGCCTTTGGTGTTCAGGCCAGAGTGTCTGTGGTAGTTTGAGTGAAGATTAACTCCCATAGACCCACAGGAGTGGCACTGTTAGGATGTGGACTTCTTGAGGAAGTATGTCACTGAGGGATTGGGCTTTGAGGTTTCAGAAGCTCAAGCCAGACCCAGCGGTTCACTGTTTCTTCCTGCTACCTATGGATCTCTTCAGTACCGTGTCTGCCTGCAGGTCTCCAGGCTCTGACAATAACGGACTGAGCCTCTGAACTGTAAACCAGCCCCAAATGAAATGTTTTCCTTTATAAGAGTTACCCTGATCATGGTGTCTCTCCACAGCAATAGAAATCTTACAACAGTGTTTCCACTGTTATATTTAGTTCTGGCTGTTGATAATGATGGCTGTAAAGGACTCACAGTGGGGGGGGGGAAGAAATGCAGAGAAAAGAATAACGATGCTAAGGGGAGCGTCAGCTTTAACTGTCTATTTGATACAACTACAGTCACCCAAGAAGGGAGCCTCAGCTGAGGGATTGCCCAGATAAGATTGGTCTGTGGGCCTGTCTATGGGGAATTGTCTTGCTTGCTCATTGATGCAGGAGGACCCAACTCACTTAGGGTAGCACCATTCCCTAGGCAGGTGGTCCTGGGTTGTATAAGGGAGCTGGCTGAACATGAGCTTGTGTGTGAGTGAGAAGGCATCGTTTCTTCATGGTTGCTGCTGTACTTCCTTGTCCTGTTGAGTGCTGAGTGAGTTCTTTTGGCCAGAGACAACAATGAATAAAATAGCAAGCATGTCTACCTTCAGATTTCCCAGCTTGAGTTCCTGCTTTGACTTCCCTCAATGATGAACTCGGAAGTGTATGTCAAATAAGCTCTTTCCTCCTCAAGTTGCTTTTGATTTGAGTGGGTTTTTTTTTTTTTTTTTTAAATCATACTATCAAAAAGGAAACAGGACCCAAGCTGAGAGAACTGTCTTTATCTGCCTGTGCACGAAGGATCTCTGTCAATGGCACAGGGCACATCTGACCCAGAGTGCTATGAGGGAAAAGCTGCCAACTAGGCCATGTCAGTATGACAGGATGTGGCTGTAGCCTGGGTGAGTGTAGTCAGGGAGCCTCTTGGAAAAGCAGGAGGGCAGATTGATGTTTCCTGAGGGTAGAGGTGGTGAACATGGGATTCTCTGTTCATCACCCACAGTGACACAGCTCTTCACTGATCCCTGGGTCACTTGTGGACTTCACAATCACCTGTTTAACTTAACTCTATTCCATTGGTCCAGAGGCCATGGGTGTGCTCATGAAACATAGTGGGTTCTGCTTGGAGGGAGTCTGCACTGAGTACTAGATGCCTCTAATGGATGGGGCAACAGCATCCTGAAGAAACTGCCTTCAACACTAGATCCCTTCTCCAGCTAACTCTATGCCTATGTGTGATCTCTCTGGCTCAGACCTAGGAAGGGTAGTAACCCTTGGAGAAATTAATGAAACTTTTCTCTTCTGTTTAAACAGCCTAAATGGGCACTGGGTTTCCTTAGGGGTGATACCAGCCTTAGGGAGTACAGATTCCAAAGGATGCTGTGCAGAAATTTTCTGTGTCTGGAATATTATTTACTGGCACAGTAATGGAGAAAGAAACCTTGTCAAGTTACTTTAGCCCCCTATTTCACATATGAAGATGGCTGGACTCTACCTTACTGGCTCAGACTGGGCTCTTGGTATCAGAGAAGGGGTGGAGACTCCTGTCCTGGCTCCTGAGTTGTGGGCAAACTAAGCCATACCTGGAAGATGGTAGAGCCTCTTATCATGTTTCCTAGGTGAGGCCGGCAGCTCAAGGGTTGAGGAACTTTTTTCCAGTTGTATGTTGGGGGATGACCACATGTCACAGGCTTAGCATGTTGAGCTGAAGGAGGCCTGAGCCATCCCTGAGTCATCTGCAGTCTAGCTGTGTTGGCAATAGCTAGAAGAACTTTCTAGAAGGGATGCAAGTGACCCTGGCCCATTTAGGAGTGGAAGTACAAAACCTTCTGGGCCAGAAATCAATAGGGAAGCTGTAGATCCTTGGGTGTACTGGGCCAGGGCTTTGGTGCTTGACCAATCCAGAAAAACCCAGGTGTGACAGCTAGAGGAACAAATGAGTTTGAGGGTTTTGGATGGTGACATCCCAGATATCTCCGTATTTGCCAATTAGCCTGCCTTTAAATAAGCCTTCTAAACCAAGTAGAAGGCTGCTTGGAGTTAGCTGTCGCTGGAAGCAGGATTGGAATATTCTTGTGAATCACTGGATTTTGTTGAGAGGGTGGGTGTTGGTTTGTCTTAATAAAAGCTCAACTTCAGAAGGAAAGACTGAATGGAGGTGTGAAGTTTTAGGTTGACTTCCTTTTTACTACAAGTGAGGGTCCCTGTCTGTTACTCAGGAAACCAGGATTTGATTCCTCAATGAGGATAGAAGTGGATCAATGTGGGCATGAGGCCAACTTGGTCTATTTAGTGAATTCCAGACCATCCTGAGCTCCATAGTGAGACCCTGTCTGAAAACTCAAACAAACAAACTAATAAACAAAAATGATTGAGTCTGCTGATACCCTGGCATGAAAGGGAAAGGGGCTAGGGCCCATTTCTCCTTGGGGATTTATCTGCAAACATTGATGGGGGAGATAGTGTCTTGAGTGGTGGAGCCCCTGTAAATAAACTTCCATTCATGCTGTAAGCAATATTAACAAAACCCATTGGGTCATAAAAACCACACACACACACACACACACACACACACACACACACACACACACACACACGGATAGGAGAAATGATTCAGAGTTTAAGAACAGTGACTTCACAACCATGAGAACTGGAATTTGGATTCCAACACTCATGTAACAAGCTAGGTGTCCAGCACATAACTGCAACCCAGGCTCTAAGGGAGGCAGAGAGAAAATTGCTAGGGCTTGCTGGCTTCCAGCCTAGCTGAGAAAACTCAAGCTCCAGGCTCAGGGAGAGACCCTGCCTCAGAGACTAGGGAGAGAGAGGCAGAGGACACTGACCCCCTCTTCTGGCCTCCACATGCATGGACAGGAATGTGCACCTGCACACCGTGCGCACACACACCATATATTCACTTAAATAGGCAATGCACATATACCTAGATATTTATAACAGGAAGACTAATTGGGTGAAAAGGAGATGGACGGGATAGGACAAGGGAGAGGATGGAGGGAGGGATGAGCGTGTTTAAAGTACACTATGCACATACATAAAAATGTCATGTTGAAACCCGTTGTTATGTGTAATTAAGATATGCTAATAAAAGACCTACAGATTAGTTAAAAGGCCTTAAAATAAATTTGACAGTTCACTGGATCCACGGCATCAACAAGAAAATGTAGTTCTAAGCTATTGCGTGGGGGTGGGTGGAGTGGGATGGGGGCCGGGGTGTTTTACTGTGTGTTTTTTTTTTATCTTTCTTTCTGTTTTTTCTGTGAATGCCAAGAAAAGGAAGATAAACAGCAGAGGTCTTACAAATTGTTGTTTTTAATTTTTTTATAGCAGCAGACCAACCTCACAAGCATTCATGCCCTGTTGCCGCTGAGACACCAACAGAGCCATCATCAAATATAATTTTTCTCTGTGTCTTAGTGAGAAAGAAAGAAAGAAAAAATAAACCAACAAGCAGCAGAAAGTGATTTCATGGTTTTCTAATAGGATGAAGGAAGGAGATGGAAAAACAGCCCGAGCCCGTGCTTGTGAGCCGGTGCTTGTGAGATGCTGTCCCAGGATCTGAGCTCAGAGCAATAGGAACAGCAAAGCCAAGTTTCATAAAGATGAGTAATAGCCCGTCTGGGCTTCTGTGAAGTGGGGTGGGCGTCCCCAGTGAGTCCTGGAGGGAAGAGACAGGAATAGCCTCTGGAGATCCACCACTGTTCTGAGCTGGCGGACACTGGCTCTGTGTAGGGAAAAAGCTGCAGCGTGGACCAGCCTCTGAAGCGCAGAGCAGCTGGGGTCTGACAGGTGTCAACCACAGCGACAACTTCCAGGCTCAGCTGCCAAAGCTTTGCTGCCTCTCTCTACAGCCCTGACTGTATTTGACCTTGGGGTGGTAGATAGGAGATGGTGGGGGAAAGAATGTGGAAGGGGAGGAAGATGAGAGTAATGAGGAAGGGATGGGGGAGAAAGAAAAGGGGAGAGAGGAGAGAAGAGGGGAGGGGCAGGGGGGAGGAGGGAGGGAAATCTTTAGGAGCTTTTAGTTCCTTGAGACCCCCAGGCACTACTCAGTGCTGGGTTTTTGCCTCTCCTCTGTGAGTCCAAGTTCACTCATCTGTAATAGTCAAAGGGTAGGCAAGAGCAAGAGTTCTGAACCTTAGCGGGGCTGGCACTTGTGTAGTTAATTTCCACTGTCAACTTGATGGTCCCAAGAAGAACCGTGGAGATTAGCCATCACACCTCTGGTTGTGTGTCTGAGGGCATTTCCAGAGAGAGTCAGCTGAGTGTGTGTGGGGGACCCCAAATATGGATGGCACTGTCTCATAGGCTGGGGTCTTGAATGAGGGAAGAAAGTCTCTCGTATGTAGTATAAGGTTTTTGACCCAGACTTTTGGGCCTAACCTCAAGGTTTAGGCCCGCAGACCCACAGACCCGCAGAGACACACAGATGCTTACAATAGTTTTAGGCTGATTGGCATAAGGCCCAGGCATATAACTTGCTAACTCTTTACCCTTAAACTAACCCATGACTCTTATCCTGTTCAGCCATGTGGCTCAGTACCTTTTCTCAGAGCAGCATAGTTGTCCTCTGCTTCTTCTGGCTTCTCTCAGGCATTCTCCTCTGTTTCGCCTGTTCCTAGAGTTTTCTTAGTCTGGTAGCCCCGCTCATACTTTCTGTCTGCCTTTGGCCAATCAGCGCTTTTTATTAAACCAGAGGGCCAGACAGTTATTTACAATGGAACAACATAATCCCCCTACACTCATATGGGCATTTTCTCTCTGCTCCCGGTGCTATGATGTGAGCTCCTCTGCTCTGCCCATGATTCCCCACTGTGAATCACAGGGGACCTTCTGAAGCCACAGGCTAATCAAAATCTCCTTCCCTCAACTATCACACATTTTGTTGCAAGGACCAGCTCCTCATCACAGCTCAGCATCATTAGTTTTACCAGCTCTTCCATGTATTCTTGTGTGCTGGCTTGCAGTCTCTGAAGCTGAATCTGGCCCTCAAACATTGTCCATGCAGCTGTATTGGGTCTTTGAACCCTTCTGAAGCCTTTGTCCCAAGCCAGATCACAATGCTACTTCCAGCACCCTGGTCTGCCTCTCCCTAAGGATCCCAGGCTGTCTGTGCCAGGAGCAGCAAAAGATACCTTATTCCTGTAACTTGACTCACTTGGAAGTCTGTGCATGGTCACAGCAGGCTTCGTTACTGGAGTATATGAAGGTGCTACTGGGTGTGGGCATTTCTTCTGGTCCCCTTTGAGGGAGGAACCCCTTTCTGATACTGCCTGCATCTCTCCATCTTGGGGTATGTGGTGTGGGCACAGAGTCTCTGTGATCTTTCTTGGCTTTTCCCTCACCTGTGAAATGAAGCTAATGGTTACACCTGCCTCACAGGCATGGCTAAAAGAGATCAGGCATAGAGCTCAGAGCATGGCCTGATGCCTGGACACAAAGTTCACAGGCCTTGCTTCAGCTCCAGCATTAGACTGTGAAGAATAGAGCTGTCCAGGTTGCATTGAGCTCGACATACCTGATGACCATCCAAGACCAGTCCTGGCAGGCTGTCCACCACAGTGTTAGTCATTAGATGTCATTGCAAAAGATCAACTCAAGGAAAGAGGGATTTACTTGGGTTTGTGGTCTGAGGGGACACAGTTGATCATGGTGGAGGAGAGAGGGAGACATGCTCATGGGTGGCTCAGAGCAATAGGAACAGCAAAGCCATATGACAGCAACAGGGGATCAGCTGCAAACCTGTCATATGACAGCTGTTTATTACATGATGCTGAGCAAGAAAGCATAGAGGCCGTGACAGGAGCTGGGTATGACCAGTAAGCCCTCCTCTTATATAGCCCGTACTCTGCAGCTAGGGCTCATATCCCAAAGGTGCCACCACTCAGGGACCAAGAGTTCAAACACATGAGCCTGTGGGGGGACATTTCACATTCAGGTCATATTCACCGGACTGCTGGATGCCAGTGTGGACGGAGAGAAGAATGGAGAAAGAGGGGACTCCAGAGGGACGTGTCGAGCCTGCTTGGCTCATAGCCTGCTTTGAAATATTCCTCCAGGGTTGGATGCCTCATAGGCTGGCCTGTGCACACATGGAAGAGAAGGGATGAGATGCTCCCTTGCTTCTCATGCCTCCTCAAAGCCAAGTCTTGACTGCAAGCCGCAAAATCCACCACGGAGCGGACCTTGTACTTGGAGCTGGGGCTGGAGTTGAGACGCTGGCAAAGGCTGGAATGGATAGTGCTTTTGACTCATTTCTTTCTTTCTTTCTTTCTTTTTTTTTTTTGCTGTCATATCAAAGCTATTTTGTTGGTATATATTCGAAGAATGTTTTTTCATCTCCTAAACGATAGCTTCCCTAAATGTTCCTGTCGTTGTAAATTACATTGTGATTCCCAAGCCAATTTTTTTTTTTTAAAGAGTCAATTAAAAAGTTCCCTCCAGGAACCTCTGCTAAGGCATTTCATCAGCACACCCGCATCTCTGTGGTTAAGCTTAGCTGCTCCTTTTCTTCTTCAAATGTCCTTTGCTGTAACCCGAAGGGCCGTCTGCCTCATTCTCTTCTCTAGATGCTGGAGATGGACGTGGATGCCATTAGCAGGCAGGGCCCGTGATCTCCTCAGCTCTGCCCCTCAGGAGCAGCCTGAATCCTTCAGCTCCCCTGTACCGTCTGGGTCCAGCTCTCTGGTCACTGAGTGCAGACCTGGGTTCAGCAGCCTTCACCCCCTCCAGCCTGTTAGCTGCTCTAACCGTCTTGTCGTTTCTTTCACATCTCCCAGCCTCCCCAGCTAATGAGTCATCCTTACACGGCCATTTGTTTGTGCTGGTTTCAGACAGACTAATGCTTTTAATGGCATATAATCATTTTTCAGAAGTCATTTGATGCCACTAATCATCTCAGTAATATGCCGCGATGCAACGCATAATGACATTTGGAATAGAACAAATGGCAGTGAGATCCGTATCTCCCCCTTCCCCTAATCTATATTTTACCATGCTCTCTCACCTGCTAATGCCATCAAGAGCTGCTAATAAACAACCATCGTAAGGATTTCCCTCCCTTTGAGGTTTTCAAGGGCAGTGGGAGTACCAGGTAAAAGGATATCTTGCTGGTACCACCCCGGGGCAGGCAAGAGTAACAAAGGTAGCTGCCTCCTGTCCAGCAATGCCTGGCTGGGACTCCTCTCGTGCTGGGAGGGTACAAATGTCCAAAAAGAGGACAAGAAGGGAAAAGAGGTGGAACGGGAGCCAGGAAATGAGTCTAAGAATTTCTGGCTGGGAAGGTTTGCAGCTGATCCCCTGTTGCTGCAAGTTCCATGGAGAAGTGGGGTTTGGCTGGGGACTGGGACAGAAGGTGAGGTTAGGGACAACTCGTCAAGGAGCAGGACAGAGTCCTACTATGGTATCTCTAAGGCCCGTGAAGCTGTGGGCTCAAGGGAGACTGTATAAGGAATAAATGGCTCAAGTCTTCTGAGCCTCTACAGGCAGCTGGGGTGGAGGGGGGAGAGGAGTGGAGGGGTATCTGACTCAGCTATTTCACCTCCATAATCTGGGAAACTTGAGCTCTTGGACTTGCTTAAAGATGCTGCTTGGGATTTTTATCCCAAACTAGTTTGGTTCCGTTCAACTTAATAAGCAAATAAAATCAAGTTTCCTACTGGCTTTAGTCTGAGGTGACTGCCTGTTGCCATGGTTCCCCCCTCCCCTCACTGAGTTTACTGTTCTTTATTCCAAATCTTCAGTCATTCGTGGGTTTAAATGAAGTGACATTTTTATCCCTAGTGCCCCTTGGAGACTGAATGCTAATAAAATGCAGCAATTATAATAAATAGTAATGACAGGGGACAGCTGGATACTGCTGCAGGAGGCCATGGGACAGGCAGTGGGCTGGACCCATGATAGCTGCCTCTCCGTGAACTGCAGGTCCCTGAAAGAGCCTGTTTTCACTCCCAAGGTCCCAGTTTTTAGGGGAAGGCTTTTCAACCAGGAGAACTAAATTCTCCATGCTTTCTACACCCCTGCACCTCCTCTTGGGTCTCCTCAGGAGACATCAGCCCTTAAAATTGACCCTCCCACCCACAAGATTAATCCATCTATAGTATTGGGTGCAAGATTCAGGACAACAAAAGCTGTTAAGGGCCCCGAGTGGGTAGATAGAGACCAAGGAGACAGGACAGAGGGACGGGTCAGGGGTCTCAGCCCTGGGTCTGTCACTGAGTAAGCATATAATCTTGGGAAATGAACCACCTTGGAGATCAGTGTGTTCACTTGTGAAAGGCTGTTAGAGACACCGTCTTTGTGGGACCACTGTAGAGATTAAATAAAATAATTCACATGAAGTGCTGAACACAAAGTAGGCCCTCATGCAACATTGATTATTGACATTGCTGCCCTGGGCAGCGTGGATTCCTGTCGGATTTAAGAGTCCATTGGCATGAAGCAGGACATGGAGGAATGGGGAGGAGCTTGGAGGATAAGGCAGGAGTGTACGGTGGGGGTTCTAGCTGAGTTCTCCCCCACTGGGCTCTGCACCCCAGGCCACACACACTTCCTGCTGCTGTCCCATCAGCACCACACGCAGAGATGTGGCCCTAACAGCGAAGGGCAAAGCCCCCAGAGTCCTTGCTGCTGTTTTAATAATTTAGTGTAAGCTGCTGGGTGAGGGCTGACCAGAGTGCTGACATCCATTTTAATAAAGCCCTTTCCACTTCTCCTCAAGCTCAGGGTGAGGGACCAAAGGCTTGCAGACCCTGCAGAGCCCATCCCCCCCCCCCGCCCCACACTGCCCATGGTGGGAATGGGGTGTGGGGGTGCAGGAAGCCATGAATACAGCCTGAGGTAGGGGGCTCAAACATGCAGCCAGGTTGGTCCTGAGGTCTGAGTCTCTAAGACAGAAGAATTCTCTGTGGCATCAAGGGCAAGGTCTGACCTTCCTTGGCTTTCAGACCAGGCTATAGCATGCCTGAACCTGCAGGCGCTCCTTTCGGAACCAGAACAGCGGTGAGTGGTGGCGGTGACGGTGGCGATGGTGGTGTCGGTGGTGGCAGTGCAGATTGCTTCATGATTATGCCGTGTTTGCCTTTAGTGACCCTAGAGGAACAACACACATCCTTGGGGGCAGGGCGTGATGGTTTGAATGAGAAAGCCCCCCTTAGTAGGCTCACGCATTTGAAGATCGATCCTCAGTTTGTGGTCCTTTTTGAAGAAAGTTATGGGAGGCAAAGAAGTCTTGCGGGAGGAAGTACCTCACTGGAGGATGAGCTGTGACAGTTTACAGCCCCACTCTGTTCCCTGTTTTTCTTTTTTCCTTAATCTGCTTCCTTTGTGTAGATGAAGTGGGAACAGTTTAGGATGAGCGGCTCTCTGTTCCTGTTACCATGGCGTGCCTGCTCCACCAGGATGGATTCTTTCCCTCTGGAGCTGTAAACCAAAGCACACTCTTTCTACCTTAACTTTCTTTTGGTCTGGTGTTTTATCACAGCAACTAAAGAGTCACAAATGCACAGGGTAGTGTTTGACAGGGAAAGAAACTGAATCTCAGGAAAGAAACTGATTCGTTGAGTTCCCAAGAAGAAGATAGGGTTTGAGTTCCCCAATTTCTGTTCGAGGCCCACAGCGTAGGGGTAAGACTGCCTTTTCTCTACCAATAAACAAACAAGAAGCAAAACCCAACATATACCTGCTGTCCTGACTGGTTTTATGTCAATTTGGCATTCCTTAGAGTTAACTGAAAGGGGGCAGCCACAGTTGAGAAAATGCCTCCATAAGACCTGGCTGTAATACACTTTCTTAATTAGTAATCAGTGGGGGGGGGGATCCAGCTCTCTGTGGGTGGTGGCATACTTGGGATGGCAGTTCTGAGTTCTATAGGAGAGCATATTCCACGAATTCTAGTTGGTATTTAATGAAAACTCGGAGCCAGATACTGGGGGAAACCTGGAATATCAGAGAGAGGAAGCAGACCACGGTCAATTCTCACCCAGCCAACTTCTCAGGCCAAACAGGGTAAGTACTATCTTCTTCAAGGGTCCGCACCCTTTCTGGTCACTTCTACAGAATGCCTGAATGTCTGCCTCCTCCTGCCTTAAATATCGACCACGCCCAGCTGTTTCACTTCCGGGTTCAACTCTGCATCATAATCCTACAGTTAGGATTAATGGTGTGAGCTACTACTGTTCAGCTGTTAGGCCTTGAACTCACAGAAATACAGAAAGATCCTCTGTCTTCTGAGTATCCACTCTCTGACCCTCATGGTTGACTGTGGGTAATTCTGTTCTCTGATATTCCAGGCTGATTTTATTAAATATACAATATATCACCACAAGAGCAAGCAGAACATGCCATGGGGAACAAGCCAGTAAGCAGCATTCCTCCACGGCCTCTGCATCAGCTCCTGATTCCAGGTTCCTGCCCTCTTTGAGTTTCTGTCCTCACTGCCTTGGATGATGAACTGTTATTTAGAACTGAGAGTGAAATAACCCCCTCCTTCCCCTCCCTCCTTCCCCTCCCTCCTCTCCTTCTCTATGCAATGCTCCAATGTTTATTTACTCAGATATCTTACTCACATTAGAGAGAAACTAACATCAATAAAATTCTTGCCAGAGAAGCTTCTAGAAGCTGGGTAGATGGCTCTGTTTGCAACTTCAGTGAGAGAAGGATCCAAGTGCTCCTTAACTACATAAGGATTCTCTTCTTGTGGTCCAGGCCAGGAAAGCTAAGTCTACACTCAGACAGAGCCTCAGGATTTCAGATTGCAGCCCGAAGTTTCTCTGTCCCACCAGCCCAGTCCCACCGCCATTTAGTCTCAAATAATCACACAAAGGCTCATATTAATTAAAACTGTTTGGCTTACGGCTTAAGTTTATTATTTGCTAACTCTTATTTTTAAATTAACCCATGTCTTATTCATATTAAGCTGTGTGACTTGGTACTTTTTTCTCAGTATAGCATTTTCATCTTCCTTCTTCTGCATCCAGCTGGCATCATTCTGCTCTTCTGCTTCCCAGAATTCTCCTAGTCTGGTTGCCCTGCTTCTACTTCCTGTCTACCTTCTGGCCAATCAGCATTTTATTAAACCAGTATTTACAGTGGTAAACATTAGCAGTGTTCAAGAGCATAATCCCACAGCATCAGACAACCATGGCTTCCCCGTTGGAGACTCCTAATCTTCCAGCCCATTGTGTGTATCTCTTATGGTTTGAAGGCTTACCTAGGTGTAGTCACACCTGATAAGGACAGACTAGGAATGGCTGATGTCCTATATGGGAATGGCCAGCTTCAGGGAGGGATAGAACAGGACAGGCCATGATGCCAGGGCTGTGGCCCTTCTGTCACTTAATCACTCTGCTCCCTACTCTGTTTTGGTGGTTCCAGAACACATGATGGAGACATTCAAGGCAAGGGTAACTATCTTCTCTCTAGGGCTATGACCCCAGGTCTACTAGTAAAACCTGCAATTTTTTGTTGTACTGTCTCTGGTAGTCTCCTGAGCCAAACTTCCATGGGTCATTTTTAAAAATTTATTTATTTAAAATATTTTATTACTTTTTTTATGAATTTTATACAATGTATTATGAATGTATTCATTCCCTAACTCTCCCCATATGCACCCCTCAACCTTGTGTCCTATTTTTTAAATCACTTATCAACTCCAATTTGTGCTGCTTATATACTCTTGGGTTTGGAGCTACTCACTGGAGTGTGGTTGACTTACTAGGATCCAAACCCCTCAAAGACTCTCCTCTATAAGTTGTCAACTGTCTATAGCTCCTCAGTTAAAGGTAAGAGCCCACAAACCCCTTCCCACTCTGATAAAATGCTGACTGGCTTGCTCCTGTACAGGTCTTATGCAGAGAAACACAGTTCCTGTGGGTTAGTGAGTACTGCCTTCTTATCAATATTAAAAGACAATGCTTTGTTCTGATCCTTCTCAATTTTCTTACAGTCTTCCTATCTTGTCTTCTGTAGAAATTATATATTAGTTAGAAGAAATAAGAGGGAGAAGTTTAGGACTCCGAAAGAGTAAAAAATCCCCCGAGTCTCTCTGGCTTGGGGAAGACTCATGTACTCGGATTTGAACCATCACCTTGGCTCAGAAGGCCACAGCAGCATTGGCATCTCCTGAAGAGAGTGAGGAGTCCAGGACATCTCTAATCGAGGATGAATGCCTCCCTGGGGACAGATCTCCAAAAGTGTAACATTTGCACCTTTGTGCCTGAGTGCTGGCTAATGGAGCTGCATGATTCATGCCCAGAACATAACTCACAGTCACAAGACCATTCACTGGGTTAAAAAAAACCAAGGAGGTAGCATGATGGCAAAGACTCTGGGATCATGTAGAGCCGTGAAGCTTAGGTTGGAGGTGGGGGTGGAAGTCTGGCCTGATGGATGGCTTCGGTCAAATGGCAAAATCAAGGGCATAAAATTTCCTCCTGATAGGTCAGCTTGAGTTCCAGCAAGCGGCAAAGGTCCAGTTAGCGCCTCTGTCATTAAGCAATATAGACACAGGTAATTTGCTTCACTTTCAGATGCAAAGTTAAATGACTCATCATTATCTTATTAATGAAATCAAGGCTTGAAAATGAAGCCTGCCTGGCATTCTGCCACTGTAGCACTTTCTCCAAGGGTCAGATGGTCATGGCCCCTGTGGTTTACTTTCTTGAAACCGTCTTCTCCCGTCCCTGAACTTCTATGCTTGCTATGAGCCTATCTGGTTCACTGGTGCTCTCAGCCTGGGGACAGAAACTCAATGTCCTCTCACCTCGCGTGATTTCTTCTAAGTCAGAGTCCCTGGTGGGCTCCCAGGATCCATAGGTAGGTTCTGAGGGGCTAACCTCTACTACAGCCTGAATAGATGGGGTTGAGTCTGGGAGTCAAGCTTTGAGATTGGTTAGTAAGAGAATGAGACATGTTTAGTAGCCATCCCTTGTGGGATGCACCTCTCTGGGTATTCTTTCCACTCTGGTCCAGATTTTCTTCTGACTCTAAGGCTGAACCTGTGGGGCTTGGGAAGGGGGCGTGCTCAACTTCAAGTAGGAAGCATCCATGATGACTTGACTTCTTTGTCCTGGAGAATATGGAGTGAGTGTTCTGGGGACACAGGGCTTTGGGCAGCCCATTGGGCTTTGAGTATTCCATTTTCATAAATGGTGGTGGTGGTCTGCTAGGGAACGCTCCTTCCCAGCTGTGTCCATAGACAAAAGGGCAATCCCTTGCTCTGTCTCTTTCATTTGATTTTATTTTGGTGTTGGGGATCATCCCAGGCTCTTGAGCATATGGAGTACACACCCTACCTCTGAGCCACATTCCCTAGCAGCCCCTCTTTGTGTTAAATCAAGCAAGGCAATCTTTTTCATGGACTTTCAACAGTTTCTTTTGGGTCCTTGTGATGGTTACAGTCAATTGTTAACTCGAAAGAATCCAGAATCATCACCTGTGAGATGGGTGTCTAGATGTGTGTGTGTGTGTGTGTGTGTGTGTGTGTGTGTGTGTGTGTGTGTGTGTGTGTGTGTGTGTGGCATCTTGATTGGCTTAACTGACCCTTCCTATGAATAGAATTATTCCCTGGATGGGGATCCTGAACTGTATCCTTTGCTATTTGCTGATTGTGGATGAGATGTGACCAGCTTCATCAAGCTTATATCACTTACCTTCCTAGGGGGATCTGCAGCACTTCATCTGAGATGGACAGTTGAGCATTGGCTGGACCTGCATTCCCTGACTCCCCTTAGAGATAACTGCAGAGTCTTTCCCTAGGCAAAGGAAGGGAGCGCATGCTCAGGAGTCAGCTTTCTCTCTCTGGAGTTCAAAAGCCAATGAGGAAAGAAGTTCATATTTAGACAAGCTGAGTTTTTCTCATCTAAAAATGCCTGGGGGACAGAATGTTTTGTACTTAAAAAATTTCAGAATATTTGTATTTGTAGGATGAGATTTCTTGGGGATGAGACCCCGAAATTAACCATGAAATTTATTTATGTCTCCTATAAATCTTATGCACATAGCCCTAAGGTAATTTTATACAGTATGCTGAGTGATTTTGTGCATGAAGTAAAGTTTCATGGTGTGGAGTTTTCCACTTGTGCAGGCTTGTGAACAGTTCTTGGTTTGGAAGCATTTGGGACACTGATTTTCATGTCAGGATACTCACCTTGCATTACATAAAAGACCTCAGCATTCCTACAAAGCAGTGGGTCCCAAGAAAGCAGCCACACAGAAGGCTCTGGAGCACTTCCTCTTTCTACTAAGGCTGTGGTTAGGTGTTCTGTGCTGTTGTCTGGCTGTGAAATGTCCCTTACAGCCTCATATACCAAGGACTCAGCTGCCAGCTAATAGGCCTTCAGAGGAATTGATAGGATCATGAGGACTCATGCCCTGATAGAGTCACAGTGTGATGAAATTATCTGGAAGTGAGGAAAGTCGGGAGGCAGTTGGAGGAAGTGGGTCATGGGGATGGGGATGTCCTTGGGGTAGATCTTGCCCTGATTCCTTATTCCTTTTCCTTTGCTTCCTATTCACCGATATGTGAAGCTCATGAAGCTGGAGAGATGGGTCAGAAGTTAAGAGCTTGCTGCTTTTTCAAAGGAGCAAACATTGGTTCCCAGCACCCACACCAAGAGGCTCACAACCGCCTCTTAGTCCAGCTCCAGGGAACGTGCACACCCTCTTCTGGCCTCTGCAGAGTACATACACACATGTGGCATGTACTCTGTCTCACATACACATACACATTAAAGTATCTTTTAAAAAGTGAAAGAGCAATGTCTTCCACATGCTTCTATCACAGTGATGTTCCGCCCAAGTGTATGGGTCCAGTGATTATCAATCAAACCCTCTGAGACTGGGACACAAAATGAATCCTTGGGGGTGGTGAGATGGCTCAGTAGGTAAAGGTGTATGTTGCCACTCCATGACCTGAGTTTGATCCCCTACATGATGGAAAGAGAGAACTAACTCTCCCAAGTTTTCCTCTAACCTCCACATGTGTGCAGTGGCACACTACATTCCTACACACAAATAAATGTGAAAAAATCAGAAAGGAAATCTTTTTCCTTTGAGTTGTTTTGAGGAGTGTAGTCTGAAGTTTCTGTCCCAACCAGAAATTCTCAAATACCCAGAAGCTGCTTCCCAAATAATTGTCTTGGAGGCTTAATATTATAGTAACTGCTGGGCCAGTAGCTCAAGCATATTACTACCTATCTCTTATACTTTAATTAACCCATAATACTTATCTATCTTTATCCACACGGCTTGATACCTTTTCTCAGTCCAAAATTCTCATCCTGCTTCCTCTAGATATGGCTGGTGACCATTGCTCTGCCTTTCCTCTTCCAAGAATTCTACTAGTCTGGCACCCTGCCTCTACTTCCTGTCTAGCTACTGGCCAATCAGTGTGTTATTAAACTAATACAAGTAACAGATCTTTACAGTGTATGAGGACATTATCCTGTAGTAGGAAGATTTTTGTGAGTTTGAGTTTTATTGTGTGTGTGTAGCAGTGATAACGTGAGTGACTAACACAGCCTGGGAGTGCTTCCCACATTGAGAATTCCCTTCTTTCATAGAAGTGCGTGATGTGATGATGTGAATGTCTGAGCTCTTTCTGCTTAGTTAACTGGCTACACACACACACACACACACACACACACACACACACACATGCATACACACGTGCACACACACACACACACGTGCACACACACGTGCACACACACACACACAAACACATACAAGATAGGCAGATAGGCTTTTAATATATAATCAAGGCTAGCTTCCAACTCTCAGAAATTTACTTTTATGTTTTATTTTATTTATTATGATTATTAGTGTGTGTGTGTAGGTCAGAGGACAGCCGGAAGAGTCGGTTCCCTTTTCCTGGATAGAACTCAGGTGGTCAGGCTGGACAGCAAGCGCCTTAGGCCCCTGAGAAATCCCAAAGGTCCCTAGCCTCAAACTCTTCCTTTTAGTTTTTGAGGCAGGGACTCATGTGACCCTGGCTGTCCTGGAGCTCACTCTGTAGACCAGGCTGGTCTCAAACTCACAGAGATCCTCCTGCCTCTGCCTCTCCAGTGCTGGGACTGAAGGTGTGTGCCACCATGCCCAACTTAGCCTCAGATTTTTGATCCTCATCAGCCCCCCGAGTGCTGGGATTACAACTTTTGGAACAGAACTGAACGTCTCCCCATTCCATTCCCTTTGTTGGTCTTCAAGATTAAAAGCAAACTACACACAAAGTAAGATGTTTGAGACTAGGATTATTCCAGTTTTCATTCTGTCTTGTGCCAGCGCTATGGACTTCTCCTCCCGTCTCTGGGCAATAAGGATGCAGGGGACTTACTTCCATGCTTTGAGGGCTCTTCCTCACATGCAAGCTACCTTTTGTCTTACCAATGGGGGTGGGACTGAGTACAGATATTGACTGGCATATCTGAGAGGAGGTGTGGGCACTGTGGACCTCTGGGATGCTCCTGCCTGTGGCCACTGACATGCACTGCAAACTTTCCTTACTCAGGACACTTCCCAGGATCTTGGGACCGAGGCCAGCCAGCCTATTCACTGTTTTTGGACAAGTATGGAGTGCTCAACAATGTTTTCCTCGGCCTCGGAAGCTGCTCTCTGTGTCCCAGACAGCCAGGCTTTTCTGGGTACTGTCCCTCTCAGCTCACTTATGCTCCTGAAGATTGCTTTGGCTCTGATAAGCTGTGCCTGATTTGGAAGGTCAAAAGCAGAAACAAAGCATAGTAAACCGGAACATTTATTTTCACACTTCTATCCTGAAGATTCTTTCTCACCTCTCTTTGTGGGGACAGGGCTTTCCCAATACTCACATGAGCTTTGTGTAGCTGCTTCTGGGCTCTGTGGTCTGGTGGACTTGATGAGGCTCCCCCTGGACACCCTCATGTGGCAGCAAAGAAGGAGCTGTTTAAGGCCTGGGCTTCGAGTGACTCTGAGGAAGGAAAGGGAAACAGATGGAATGATAGAGGAAATGAAGAGAAGGAAGGAAGGGAGGGAGGGAAGGAAGGAGGGAGGGAGGGAGGGAAGGAAGGAAGGCAGGCAACGAATGTAAAAGAAGTGAGAAAGAGAAGAGACAGGAAGGGAAAGGAGGGGAGGAGGGAGGGGCACGTGGCTTGCTCAGCCAGCTTCCACACACACATCTGAAGAATGAACTCATTGTAGACATAGAGACTGAGGGAGGTTGAGAACTCCCAAAGCCCCACAGCTGCTCAGAGGAAGAACTGGTGCTCTTGGGGCTACCTACATTAACAGTGACACCCTGCAATGCAGGCAGGTAGTGTGGTCAAGGGCAGGATGAGAACCAGTCAAGACAGCCAGAATCTAGTTTTCCCCCTGTGCACATCTGGCTTGGCTGGAATACTTGGGTTATACTTGGAACACTCCTGGATTTGGAGATCCAGCTGAGTTATATCTACAGGGCTGGCTATGTGCATAGGAAGGTGCTGGTTGGGGCTCCATAGAAGCTGACTGCTCTGGGGGCTGGGTAGCTGTCTTCCAGTTGTCTGCAGGGCTGGACTATGCAGCTTCCTTTTTGCACAGTATCTTTCTGGACTCCCCACTTCATGCTCCTCCCCCTTCTGCATTCCCTTCTAAATGATAGGCTGCTCTCAGGGCAGAGGCAAAAGCTTTGTCAGAGTCCAAGACTGGGCACCTAAAGAAGGCCCAGCCTCTAAGGGCAGGGGTTCTTTAGGGTTCCTCTTTTTCTCTCCCATATCACAGGGAAAATGAGACCTACAAGCCTCAGGAGATTCCACTCCCTGTGCATAGTGACCTAGCAAATTACATGACAGGCACCATCATGAGACTCACTCCAGCTCCAGGTTTCTGTCCCATAGTGCCACTTGTGAGTCATCTCTGTGATGCTCCCAACTCTCTGTGGAGACGCTGGTGAGCAGCCAGCTACACTGTCATTGAGTTGTCTCGTGTTGCTAGAGAGAGGTATGGCATGACATTCTACTTTCTACAAAGATCAGGGCCTCTGGGTTCAGAGTGCAGGCAGACTGGGCCGGAGGAAATGATTTGGGGTGACTTCAGAGAGCAAGCAGAGGGGAGCACAAAGAATCATAACTCATGGACAGCAAGACTCTTGGGATTTTGGCAAGTCCACTGGCACCGGATGAAGATCCAAGATAGGACACACAGGAAGGATCCAATTCTGTCTGTATCTCTGTCTGCAAAGGTTAGTGAACGCAGCTCAGGAGCGATCAGAGCTGGCCCTGTCAGTGGCTTCTCTTGCTCATTGCCTCACCCCTGCTGCCTTCACCCCACTTGATAAGTGGTGTGGTGTCAGGGTCTGCCCAGGCTCTGTGGTGCTGGTTTTATGCAAGGCATCTCACTCACTAGGAGCTATTCAGATCTCAGAAATAAACGCTCCACAATCCTGATCAGAACGCCTGGAGTCAACAGAGCTGGTGACATCTTAAGAAATGCACCCAGTACTTAAGGCTTTCATCTTAATTATACATGTTCAAATCATAGACAGATTTTCTCCTTCTGGTCTTGAATATCAGAGCTGCCAAATCCAATTGAATCATCTTCTTTTAAATGCATTTTTGCAGCGTGTGTTTTGCCGTTTTCCCAATTTCCATTGTAAACGAGCACCAGAATTGTGCTGAGGGTCCTTTTCTCAGGGGCTGTATTATTCAACCAGCAAATGAAGAAAGAAAATGCTGATTGCAAAAGAATTAAAAAATGGTCCTGGGCAGCCTCAGGCTTTGGCTAGGGCCAGATGTGACTGGGCCCAGAACTATCCTAAAGAGTGCCTGTTCCTTTCCCCCTCGGAAGGAATGGATGGAGAAAGGTGTTTCTTCAGGGATGAGTCTCTAGGCCTGGGCAGGAAGACTCATAGATACCTGTGGTCTGGTTCTGACATCTCTATTATCATCAAAGAAGCTACACAGTTTATTTTTTGTTGTGTCTTGGTTTGAACCATCTTGGGGACTAGTCTTCTGGACTTCCCCGAGGGAATGCTTTGATTGTCACTGAGTTCCCCAGTGGATAGAGGTTGGTTGTCCACAGCAGGGTTGCTCATTGATGGCTTCTGTTGACATTTCTAACTCCCTCTTCATGCTTCTGCCTTGTAGGCTCTCTCTCTATGTCTGTCTCTGGTCATCACTGCCCCCTACTCCCCATGTGTCTGCCTGTCGAGGCTCTGAGACTTTTGAACTGGCAAACAATTATATGCTAAGAAGCAGGTTGGGAGTTTAGCCAGCTGTATAACTCCAGCTGCTGTTTAACCTCTTTCTGCCAGCACCATGGACCTCCTCTTCCTCATGGATGAGTGAATACTGCTGCTCAACCTCACAGGCTACTGGGTTGCTGGGCCACTTTTCCCAGCTAAGCAAATCCCAGCCAGGACTGGCCTTTCAAGGCTTGCCATGGGGGATCCTTTACTATATTTGTTAAAAACAGTCTGGGTTCTGGAATTTCTTCAGCTAATGAGGTAGACACAGAATGTCACAGTGAAGAGGTGACCAAGACTATGTTTTTCAGAATGGTCAGTGACTTTCACCCCACCCCCATCATAGGCCATAGCAGAGGCCTGCATATGGCATGTTAAATGTGTCTGTCCAAGGGTTGAACATGGTAGTCCTGGATGATCAGGCAGAGCGCTATGAAATACTCAAGAGCTCATCCAGAAGCAGTGGATTGGGTCTTGTTTGTAGAGCCCAGTTCAAAATGAAAACACAGTTCTATGTTTAAAATCTATGTTTTGAAAATTCCTTCCCTGAGAGAACCCAGGGAATTTGCTGGGCTTAATTTGTGGAGCACCAGTGATAGGTTAATGACAGTGTGGGTGTCCTCAAAAGCAGCCACTTTGGAAAGTCTTTACCTAGCATGGATGGTGTCTTCCCCACAGCTACATAGATTCCCTTTACCATTAACCTTCCCTGCCTATACACTCTAGCACTTCCTGAGAGCCAGGGAACTAACGAAATTAGGGACAGAATTGTATTAAAATGGATGGGAGGAACTGCTGGAATCTCGGGTGACATCTAATGGCCCTGCCCACCCATTCCTGTGAGTCTTGATGGATCCCTTAGAGCGGGCATGGCTGATCCGACAAAGATGGTGGCCTTTTGCTCAGAAGACAGAGTTCTTTAACAAAGCAGAAAACAAACCTTTGTCTTTCTCTGCAGTCTTGCTCCCTCGGTCTCTCACAATGCGTTCTTTGCTGTGAAGGGACTGCTCTGAAGTAAGAGACTGTTTGAGATGCTGGTAGACTTCAGGGATACATGGGGAAGGTGGGGCACACAATCCTGACCCTAAGACACCCTGCCTTCCCCAGCATCATCGCTGGAGGAAGAGCATCAAAAGCTTTTGAGAATCATCCATGGAGGTGATGAAACGGAGGAGGGTCAGCATGTGGAGCCAAGGGCCTCAGCGAACACTCCATACCTCCGCCCCAACTTAACAATTTCAATGTATAGAACCCGATATATGGTTCTTCTCTGAGCATGGGGCTCTGCATGGTTGCACTGTGTCCACAATGCTGGCCTTGGCCCTCCTACGCTTCAGGAGTTGAGAGCATTGCCTCAGTCTCTCTGACTGCTTGTTGGTTGCTGATGTTTCTTTGCATATCCAAGATTTCCTGGGTTGTTACTATTGGCTCAGTGCCGGGATATTCAGTACCCTGGTCTGTGGACAGGTGGCCTCCTTTATCCAACACTATCCAATCTCACTGCCCCTTGTCCCCAGCCTGGGAGCTCCACAAGACCCCGCCTGCGTGTGCTCTCATCCCAGCCCAGGTCCCTTAGGTGGAGCATGCACCTAGCAGGCTCCCAGTGTCTGCATTGTGTGGGAATGAATAGATAAAGGTGCTAATAAGACCGAGTGCTAATTAATTGCAGTGAGCTCTGTAGCTTTGCTGCGTTAATGCCGAGAGGGGAAGGCATTTACAGCCTTCTTTCTTCTACGGGCTGGCTCTCTTCTGCAATTATTTCATCTTGCAGCAGAAAATGTGCAGATTGCTAATAATTATTAAATCTGATGATCACCATTAGCCTCCAAGCTCCAAGTAGCGTGCTCAGCATCTTCTGGGCTCCTGACCTCCACGTCTGAGTTCAGGTAAAGACAAGGCAAGAACCACTTTTCCCAGGGGAGCTTGGTCTGTACCCACTGGTTCTCCTTGGTGACTGTCTTTTTCTGCTAAGTGTGACTGTTTATCAAGCCATTGTATATGAGGGTGACTATTAGGCATCCTCTGCTCCTGGTGTGTACAAAATGGCCCTTTCATGGGTGATAAGGAGAGAACTGAATCAAAGAAGATTGTTATGACTCATTGGACCAGCTGTGTTTGCTTGCAAACGATCACCGTTGCCTGGGCTTGTCAACTGCTGATTTTCTCAGAGAAGACTAAGGATGGGCAGTAGACCCTCGCCTGAATATCCAGCTGCTCCTCCCAACCAGCTCTATGCATCTCAGAGAACGTCGGTTGGGGAAGGTTAATGGAAGGTGGGGTGGCCTCCATCTATGCCATCATGGGGCGGTCGTCATCCACACAGGATGAAACTTTCTGCTGTGGCTGCTTTTCTCCACCTGTGCTGTGTAAGTAAGCCCAGTACATTCACTGTTCTCCAGGGGGATCTTTGGTCTATCACTGGAATTTTGGTCCCTGCTCCAACAGAGAAAACTCTCAGCATCCCTGTGTAGGGGTATTGTGTTGTTTCATGGTAAATAATTGTCCCACCCACTGGTTTAATAAAAAGCGCTGATTGGCCAAAGGCAGGCAGGAAGTATGGGTGGGGCTACCAGACTAAGAAAATCTCTGAGAACAGAATGCCGGACAGAGCACCAGAGAGAAGCCAGAGGACAACTATGCTGCTCTAAAGAAAGGTACTGAGCCGCATGGCTGAACAAGAGACATGGGTTAGATGAAGGGTAGAGAGCTAGCAAGTGATATGCCTGGGCCTGAGGCTGATCAGCCTAAAACTAATGAAAGTGTCTGTGTGTCTCTGTGGGACTGTGGGACTGTGGGACTGCGAGTCTGCAGGTCTGTGGGTCCTAAACCTTGAGGTTAGGCCCAAAAGACCTGGCCAGAAATCTCATACTACATACCTGTCTTCTAGTTTAGTCAGGAACCTGCAGGGAGCAGCCGCCACACTCACGGCATTCACCAATGAGAGTTTAGTGGGAAGGTGCTTTTAGAGGCACAGGAAGGTGACGTTGGCTTGTTTTGTGAATTTGGTGTCTTTATATCTCTCGTGCAAGCACAGGGCAGGCACCCTTTTCTGCACAGTAGGGTGGGGACTTCTTGCCTTTTTATCCCCAGGCTTTTGGGAGGAATCTCCTTGGGATGGAGAAAGAGGAAGCTTTTAAACATAGACAATAGGGGAGCCTCCAGCCATCACACTACTCTTATCCTAATCACTTCAGGGCCAGATGCCTCCTAGATCTCTGATAACTCTAACTAACTGGCCCACTCCAATTTCCCTGCCTTGCTCAGCCCTTACCAAAAAATCACAATAAAGGCTTCTGTTCTCAGTTATTCTCTTTCCCTCATGGCCCACCCCATGGCCCCCAGGGGGTTATTCTCTCTCTCTCTTTCTGTATTTGTGGGCAAAATACCTTCAGTGGTTGTCGCCCTTACCCCTAAATAATAATAAAGCAAATAAGGTCATAGAACTAGACTGGAGAGATGGCTCAGTGGGTAAGAACAACACTTGTTGGACAGGCATGAGGACCTGAGTTCAAATCCCAGTGACCCATGTAAAAAGCTGAGTGTGGCCATGCATGCCTGTAACCTTAGCTTTGATGTGTGTGTGGAGGACAGTGTATGGAGACAAGAGTATTGTTGGGGCATGATAGTCCCAGTCTAGATGAGAAACTTTAATTTCAGGTTCAGTGAGAGACCTTGCCTCAAAGGAATACAGTGCAGAGTGATAGAGTGTGAGTACCTTTGACATTTTCCCTTGAACTTCATAAGCAGGCATTGCCATACATATCTATGTACATGCATCACACACAGACACAGACACAGACACACAGACACACACACACACACACACACACACACACACACACACACACACTCCAGTCTGAAAGAAAGAAGAGGAAACATGAGTAAAAGGACCCAGCCCGAGCTAAGCCCGGAGAGGTGTCCAAAAGAGATGGTCTTAAGAAGAACAAGAGCACCTTAGAGCCCATTCCCTGCAGGAGGACCACCTAACTCAGTCTTGATACTGGGATGAGGAAATCGGACTTGCCTGAGTGGATGCACCACACTGGGCTGATCCACCTTGGGACCTCTTGCCCTTTCGGGGGAGGGGATCAGGGGATGTGGAGGGGGAGGCTGAAGGCTGACTGGGAGGGGTTGGGAAGAGGGACAAGAAGGGGAGCAGGGGGATACATGGGAAAAAAAAGACTTTTATAGATTAAAAAAAGAAATTTCAAAAAATATTTAGAATAGCAAACGTGTACAAGCACATTACAGAATTAGGTTTTGTATTAGCGACAATCACATTCTCATTATGTCTTCTGGTAAAAATATTTTTTGAGAGTAAACTCTTTTTTAAAAAATATTTTAAAAAACTCTTTTATTTTTAAAAAAATAATAAAAAAAATGAGCCAGGCAACAACTCAAGAAAATGTGAACTTGCAATCTTTCAGGGCAGTTCTCCATATGATATTATTATTATCTTTTAAGAGAAGTAAACTAAGGGCTAAGGTTGATGGCATTGGCTGTGACTGTGTGGCTCTTCCTTAGATGGTCCTAAACAATCCTGGCTCCCTTGTAACTAAGTTTCAAATTTTAAAAAAGAACTAAGCTTTCTGATTCCTTACATGAAGAATAGAATAAACAGCAATTTCTTAACAAAAAAGAAGAACAGAGGGTTGTTGATAAATAGTAGACATTTAGAGAGTGTGGGGATAGGTACCTTCTCCCTACCTCGCATCTGCAGCTTAATCTCCAGGCACCAGAGGATGCTTCATGAGGCCCCATCCAGGCATGGGGGGAGGGGTGGAGAACTGATTGGTAGTGACTGAGTTGAACCTTCTGGAATCACAAAGCAACATTCTTTGGTTGTGTGATTTTTCTTGGAGAGATGTGAACAAACATCAAAATTGATGACAGACCAGAGAATTGCATCCTCTCAAGCCTAACTTGATGAGCCAGGGCTTATTGGGGATTCCTTACATGGGCATGGGAGACTCAATGGCAGCTGCTCCCTTGCCCTCCCCAGCATGGGTAATGACCCATGAAAGCTGTGGCTCTGGAGCACTCTGTTCAACCCTCAAGTAGCCCCTTGAGAGAAACTCCTTTCCCAATCTGTGGTCATTGTCTATCTTGGGGAGGAGCCTTGTAAACAGGTAACTCCCTGAGCTTCTGGAACCTTCTAAGTGTCTTTGGCTTTCTGGGTCTTATGAGCCTCTTCTACCATCCCAGAAGGTGACATTCTAACTCAAAGGACATGGTTACATTATGGATGAACAGCCAAGTGTTTTGGAAATGGATGGGATGGCCGAAGGCAGACAGGAAGTGTGGGTGGTGCTACCAAACTAAGAAAACAGGGAACAGAGATTCCACAGAGATGCCAGAGAAGCTAGCAGATGCAGAGGACAACTATGCTGCTCTGAGAAAGTGTACCATAGCTGAACAGGATAAGAATCATGGGTTAGTTTAAGAGCAAGAGCTAGCTAGCAATATGCCAGAGCATAAAATTTATACAAGTGTCTGTGTTTTTGCAAGTCTGCAGGTCAGTCGGTCTGCGGGTCTGCAGGTCTGCAGGTCAGTTGGTCTGCGGGTCTACAGGTCTATAGGTCTGCAGGTTTGGACCACAGACCGTTCAGACCAGAAACTTCATGTTACATTCCTCAGTTAACCTAACTAGAGATTCTTTCACATATCTGTCCAGAGGTTAGCCTCCAAGATGATTCTAGTTCCTGTCAAGTTGGTAATCAGTAGCAACCCCTATGCCATAGTAAGAAAAGTCTCCATTTTGGTGTCTGATGAAGATACAGATGGCTGTATGTGAGTGGCCCAGACAGTGTCTCTCACACCTGTGCTGTTTGCAAAAAAAAAAAAAAAAAAAAAAAAAAAAAAAAAAAAAAAAAAAAAAAAATGTTCCCATTACAATGGGAGTCTCATTACAATGTAGATTATTTATTCATTTGGTACATGTGTACATGGTATATACACATGCGTGCTCACCTGTGCCTTTCTATGTGGGGGTCAGAGGTCAATGTCATGTCCTTTCTCACTCACCACCTTATTTTTTGAGACAGGATCTTTTGCTTAACCTAGAGCTCACTGCTTGAACTGGCCTCTAGGACCAACCTATCACATTACCCCCTGCATACACTGCATCGCCTAGGTATGTTGGTGCTAGGGATAGGGATTCAGGTCCTCAAGCTTGCTTGGCAGGCACTTTCTCCCTGAATTATCTCCCCAGTCCCTAAGATGTGATTCTGACTCAGGAGTCTTAGGTTGGCTAGAGATGGTACATGCCCAGCAAGATCTAGGCTGTTAAGTACCAGGTCCTAAGGATGATGCTGAATACCTAGCCCATCACACTAAGGCCTCTTCCTATCATGCCAGCCATTCAGTCTGGGCTACTCAGATTGCCCACACCACGTCTTCTCTCTGACTGGTCTTTCGAGCTGTTTTCTATCTGCACACTGCTCTAAGTGCCTTTGACATCCATCTTTTCTCTCTCCATCACAGGTAAGGGTCCATAAAAGCCTTTTTACCATCTGGCCAGAAATCAACTTTCCCAAGAGAGCCTGACCTAAGAAAGCTCTTAAATAAAAGTTTAATTGGCTGCAATTAACACAAACAAATTGGTCTGACATGGCTGTGATGATCAGTTTTCTCCCCCCACACAGAAGTCCAGCTCTCCTTTTGCCAGAGAAGGTCCTGGGAAGGACTTATGAAAAGCCCTGCTCTGCTTTGATGGGCTCTGTGGGACCCTGTCTGCTGGCTCCTTTCGGTTAATGGCTGGTGCTGGGGAAGACATGGGTGAAGTTGGCTGTCCTGAGCCTCTACCACCTGTCAGTCACAGACTTAGGTGGACACTCACCCTCTCTCTGCAGAGGCATTGGGGGCAGGCAGAGGCTTGGCATTGTGTGCTGGTGACGCCGGGTTTGACTTTGTGTCTGATTCTGAAATCAAGACTTCAAACAGGCTGAAGAGTAGAGAGATATAGAGTACGCTCTTCTTGGGGACATATTTAGATGTCTGGGGTAGGTCATGCTGATAGCTTAGGTAACATCAGTTAGCAAATCAATAATATTTTAATGCAAGAGAGAGAGGGGGAAACCTGAGAGCCACAGCACGTGGTCAGGGGACAACCTTGGGTGGCGGTGGTCCTTGGCTTCCACCTTAACTGAGACAAGGCTTCTTGCTGTTCACTGCTGGGAACACTAGGCTCGCTGGGCTGTGAGTAGCTGGGGATTTTCCCATCTCCACTATCCAGCTGCATATGGGTTCTAGGGACCTAAACTCAGGTTCCCATACTTCTGTAGCAAGTGCTTTACACACTGAACCACCTCCTTAGCCCCCAGCAGGTTTATATATATAATAATAAAAGTGAGTGCAAAAGAAAACTTCAAATCTGCCTGGAAAAACCATGCAAATTCGTAGTAAAGACGACAGCACAGAGCTGGGAGGACTGGGCAGGATTGCTCCTGACCTTCATTCACATTTGGATATTTTGTTCACTGGGGTTTTCCTCAGGCCTGTCCCATGAAGGGTAGGGGCGGGGGGAGGGGGGATAGTTTGCCTTGGAAATGGAGGTAAAAAGCTTCTTTTAGAGGTACACCAAAACTATGTGGCCGGCAGAGCAGGTCTGAACAAAGTGCAGCTTCCTCTCTCTTCCCATGCACACTTCTCCTTACTTTCTGTTTCTTCCCCTCCCCCTCTTCTGGCCTCTCCCTTTCCTACATTCTTCTCCCCTCCCTCCCCTTCCCTCCCCTCTTCTCTGCTCCCCTTTCCTTCTTCCCCTTCTCACCTCATCCTTCCTTTCTCCCTCAAAGTTGACTAAGATGGGGTTGACCACATCTGAGATGCGGCATCTTCGGTGCTCCAGATGTATGATGCTGCCCGGGTGCTGCTTCGATGTTGGAGGGAAGGTCTTGGGGAGGTCACAGTGGGCGGGGCCCAGTTATCTGACCTATGCTTTGCTCCCATCCCTTCAGTCAGCTTGCTTTTCTTTAGAGCTGAAGAAAACTTGCTTTGGTTTGTCTTACCAGCTTCCTGGTTGAACTACAGGAAGGAGCCATTGAGCCTGGTACCCCAGGTTCCAGGGGAGGCCGCAGTGGGTCAGGACAGAGTCAGGACCTTTGCATATGTCAGTCTGCGATCTCATTTTGGTGAGTCATTGATGCCTCTTTTACGGAGGGAAAAGTGCAGTGTTGGGCCATCTTTCATATTTGAGTGACATCATTCTTTCCTGGGCTGGGGAATGGGGAGGTGAAGATTCAGGACAGCCCTGTATTCCAGCTTAACCATCATTTAGGCCGTGGCCCTGGGCTTCTGGGTTTGCCAGGTGAGTGAAGACCAGCATGTGTCCCTCCATTCTCCAGGGTCACCTGACTTCCCTTTTTTCCCAGTCTGTATACCCGAATGTCCTTTGGGAAGGCTCTTCTAGGCTCTGCAAGGTGCTAGTGTGAAGAGTTTTGAACTTGACCTAGGGAAGCCCTTCCAGGATAGAATTTTGTTCCTACTATGGGAGAAGAAAAGATACCGACTGTGTGTCCCTTAATCAGGCATCTTTGCAAAAGCTTTGGAAGTGAGAACTACCATCGTTTCTTCTCCAGGCTTTCTCCCAAAGCGTGGGGTTTTATGATGGAGCAGGGTGACCCCCTCACCAGGGCCAGGATTCCCAGAGTCCATCCTACCTGTCTTGCCTTACTCCTTGGTCCCCCCCAGACCCAGGGCCTTCTCTCTCTTTGGCTTCCTCCTTCAGCAAATCAATTTGAGCAGCAAAAGGATCAAAGCTATTATGGTTCACACCACTCTGCTGAGAGTCGCTGGGTCTTTGCTATTCATCACTCCTAATTAATTAAAAAGTAATTACTTATGGATCCAACTTTCATTATTTACACCCCCCAGGCTGTGAGGATATTACTTTCCTCTGTCCCTCTGGTTTCCTAAGCTGTGCCAATGCCAGCGATTGCACAGCCAAGTGAGGCAAGGTCCAATTACATGTGGTCAGTCTTGTCAGGGCACAGGAGTCCACAACAGGTTACACAGGCTGTGGGGAGCTATATAGAGCCTTTTGGAAGTCCAGGAAGGAGTTTTGAGGTGTTGTGGATGCCCTGGCCAACCCAGCATGGCAGGTTAATCCTTTCAAGATAGGAGCTTTGTGTGTGTGTGTGCATTGTGTACACTTGCACGCACACATATGTGTTTACATATGTGCACATGCATGTAGAAGCCAGAGGACAACCTCTAGGGGTCATTCCTCAGGAATGCTATCCATCTCGTTTTGAGACACAGTTTCTCACTGGCCTGGAACTCGCCAAGTAGACTAGGCTGGACAGCTAGAGAGCCCCAGGGATTCTCCTTTCTCTGCTTCCCCAACACTAAGACTATACATGGACCCCACAGCAGTTTTATGGTGGTTCTGGGGATGGATCCCAGAGTCTTATGCTTGCCAAGCAAGCACTTTACTCACTGAGGCACCTCCCCAGCTTCCAATCTATACCTTAAATTCCCCACCTTCTGGGTTTCCAGATCCCTTTATAAATAACGCTGGTAGATACAGAGGCAGAGCTGGGTAGAGCTGACTTTCAGGAGCTCTGTGTCCCTCTAAAACCCTCCAGCTTTTTAGCCCTCTCCCTATCACATAAGCCCTTTTCAACCACTTTCCTGCCCTCAGGCTTCCTTGCTCAAGGCTCTATTTGTGTCTTCTGGAGTCTATAAGTGACTCCAGGCTAATTATTCCTGGGCACTAGGTCTACTCTCCCCCTGCCCCTATAATAAAGTTGCCACCCCTAAGGGCATTTGACACCTGAGGCCTCCTCCTCCACTGTGGTATATGAAAACACTTGGTAAGAGGTTTCTTTAGGCGTCCATTCCTCGTCTTTAAGGGCATGCTCTCATTCTCAGAATGGCTGGTGAGGAATCGATGTTGGCAGACCTCCAGTTAATTGCAGTTATTATTGCCAGAGGAGGGGGCCTGAGGAAGGTCGATGGTTTTCTTATGTTGGTGGTCAGTGCATTTTGAACAGCATCAGGGAGCCAACCATGGAAGCTACTTGAGAGAGATGTGGGCTACTATGAATTCCTCCTGTCCACAGGTAATAAAGAGCCCTAAGCAGCAGACTTAGGGTTCAAGAAGTTCTCAGGGACTACAGTCTACCCCCCCTGATGTCCAACACTTGGGCGCTGGGAGATTGGGGGTGGAATTTGGAGTGGCTGGAAGCTCTGATCATCGTGGTCATTTCCTGGCCTTGGGCTGGACTCTCAGAGGGGCAGTCTTCTTTGTGATACTGGCCACGTCAGGGAAGAAGTAGCTGTAGCTGCCTCACCTATAGCGAATGTGCTTGATGTTTGACTGAGTGATCATTAAAGACCAGCAAGCAGGCTGATGAGGCCATGCTGGGGCTGGGGAAGGATGGGTGGGAGGTGGCAGGATGGGATGGTGGAAGGAGGAGGGATACATTGTCAAATCACTCCAGGTGATCCGACAGCTCACATCGAGAATCTGGAAGGGCCTCTGTGCTTGAGAAAAGACTCAAGCTGAGTCTGCATATATTCAGATGGAAGGGTGCAACAGCCATCCTGGCAGGGCCGGGGCTCCTCTGCCAACTCCTGAGAATATCCCAGGCTGTACATCCTAGGCGGCCTCGCTTGTCACTGCAGCAGCTGCTCCCTCCCTTCACTTCTATGAACAGGGCTCATCTCCCTTTCTATGAGCCCATGTGCTCTTCATTTCTTTCCCCAATTGAATTGGACAGTGATGCATTGGGGTGATAATTGCTGTGTCCCTCCCATTGCTGGGGAAGGAGCAGCATGTCCAGAGCTATTTGGTTGGACCTTCTGTGTTCTCCACTCTCCCATCCCGGTGACCATCTGCATTTACCGTAGGCACTTGTCCAGATCACTGTAGAAGCTGTGAAGACCCTCCCACCCCCACCCCCATCTTCTATGACCTCTGGGGTAGCCTCAGCTCACTGAAGACAGGATGCCCAGAGGGTGGCAAAAGCACTTAGAGCTTTCAGGTGAAGTAAAGACAGGACACCATCTTTGGATAGGAATGAGAAGATGGGGCCCTTCAAGCTCCTCAGCCATTAAATGCAAGGTGCCCTGTGGGTGTGGGGTGTGGGGACTGTGGGTTCAGGAACCGAGACTCCACACCTCAGCAGGAGTCTTATCCACAACTTGATTGGAAAGCTGCTAGATTTCACCGGTAGACCACAGACTCCCCTGAAGTATTATTTTGAATGGATAGCATTCTTTTTCTCTTTCCCATGATCCTGGAAAGGCGGCAGTCAGCGAGCATGGCATCAAACAAAATCTTGTTTCTTTCTGTCCTCATGGGATGGGGCTTGGGCTTGGATTGAATCCCACTTAAGTAGAATAAAGCCATGCACCATTTCTCACACCCTCAAGATGGTAACTGCAAATTTATTCATTGCATAGCACAGGAGGGAGGGGGGGCGAGAAGACTTCATCAAACCAAAGGCTTTGCTCTTTCGGGTCCCTCTCTCTTTGCTTCATCTCTTTCCATTTTGTCTAGATAACGATGTAGTAAAGCGAAGTGGTAGAAGTGTGACAATTTTTGGCCTTGTGGTGAAGTATTTGGGACCCTTTGTTGAACATATGCCCAGACACGTGGCACGCATGCCTCTCCTAGTTAACATCAATTGTCAACTTGACGCAGCCCAGGGTTACCTGAAAGAATCTTAGTCTCAGGTCATTGCTTGGATCATATTAGCCTGTGGAGAATTTTCTTGATTTCTAAGTGACATAGAAGGAAGGGCCCACTGTGGGCAGTGCTCACCCTAGGCAGGTGAACCCTGGCTGTGTAGGAAAGCTTGTATGAGCAAGCCAGAGGGAGCAAGCCAGTAAACAGCTTTCGTCTATGCTATCTGTCCCTGTTTCTGTATCATTTCCTGCCCTGACTTCCCTCAACAGATTGTGACCTGGAAGACTAAGCTGAAATAAACCCTTCCCTCCCCACGTTGCATTTAGTCATGGTGTTACCACAGGAACAGAAAGAAAATAGGACATCCACCATCCCGCATAAACCCTAGCCATTATGAGCCCCCCCCCCAAAGAGCCCCATTCCTATATTGCTCCGAGATGGCTTTCAGTAACCCCCCCTTAATTCAGGTACTGAACACAGGCTGGGACAACCTAAGAGCCAGGATCACACAGGGACTTTCCAATGTGTCCCTTTGAATGACGTGACATCTGGCATCCTGCCTGCCAGGTGACACAGGCTACTCTTACTCCTTTGCCACAGGGAGCTCAGTATGTTAAAGTTTTATGCTATGTGTGTTCCTCAGAAGCCCCAAGGAAAACTTGCCATATCTTTCTTCCAATGATCCCCTCTGAAAACAGTGTGGTCACAGGGGAAACATACTCTGCTCTCCCACAGTCCACCTTCCACTTACTTCCTCACCTGCTCTTCCCAGCAGTCCCTGCTCTCCCTGCCATGATATGCTTGTAGATCTCCCATGGCTGTAGTTCTTTGTTTCCCCACAACCAGACTCCCTTTGAATTATCTGATGGGGTCCTAACTAGTTCTCACTGGCCCCTGGCTCCGCCAGAACACCTGGTGTTCTAAGAGAAGCCAGATAGTCTCTGTCAACGAACCTGGGCAGATGCAGCCTGGGCAAAGGCAGTCAAAGGAGCTTTGGTGTGTGTGCAGGGGTGGGGTAGGGGGGAGATATTAGCACACTCAGAAGAAGGGAGGATCTGGGCATGGGTTGCTATCTGTGGATGCAGAGATGCAATGGGCACCTCGCTCCTCTCAGTATCCTTATTAAGGACGTGAGATGTTTGTGTTCTCAACCGTCTTGACATCTACCAGTTTAGGCAGAAGGGGTCAGTGGCCTACAAATTAATTAAAATAGGCTGTAGCAGGAAAGAAGGCAGGCTTCATTTTGTATGCACATAGGAGTCTTTGATAAGGAACCGCTTTATAAATTGACAGGGTAAAGGTTTATATGCTAGGTTAATGGAGTAAGGCAGAGGGCTTAGGGCTTCAGATTATGTAGAAGATATTAAAGTGTCTCACTAGGTTTATTGATAAACCAAATGTTTATCCCCTTCCCCTAATTCATGTATTGAAGCCTCTATACCCCTAGGGTGATGGCATTTGGAGATGAGGCATTAAAGCCATATATTAGTTACTTTTTACATTTCTGTGATTAAAGGCTACTTAAGGAAAGGAAGGGCTGGTTTTGGCTCACAGTTTGAGGGTGCACACGATGGCGAGGAAAACATAGCGACAGGGACCATGAGGTCATATCACATCTACAGCCAGGAAGCAGGGAGAGGTGAATGCTGGTGCTGAGTGCCTTCTTGTTTTTCTTATGTAGTACGAGGTTTCTGGCCTGGACTTTTGGGCCTTGCCTCAAGGTTTTGGCCCGCAGACCCACAGACCCACTCAGAGACATGCAGAGGCTTGCTATAGTTTTAGGCTTGATCAACCTCAGGCCCAGGCATATCACTTGCTAACTCTCTACCCTTCATCTAACCCATGACTCTTATCCTGTTCAGCCATGCGGCTTGATACCTTTTCTCACAGCAGCATGGTTGTCCTCTGCTTCTTCCAGCTTCTCTCTGGCATTCTGCTCTGTGCTTCCTGTTCTCAAGAGTTTTCTTAGTCTGGTAGCCCCGCCCACACTTCCTGCCTACCTTTGGCCAATCAGCGCTTTTTATTAAACCAGCGGGTGGGACAATTATTTACCATGAAACAACACAATGCCCTACATTCTTAAGCCTATAGGATGGTGTCCCCTGTAGTAGGAAGTTTCTGGCCCAGACTAGCCCCAAGATCTGGACCAGCACTCCCAAATAAACTGCCCTCAGCTGCTTGGTCCCAAATAATCCCACAAAGACTTATATTGATTTTATACTGTTTGGCCTATGGCTCAGGCATATTATCAGCTAGCTCTTGCATCTTAACCCATTTCTGTTCATCTATGTCTTACCATGTGGCTTGCAGTTTACCTGAGTTCCTTTTATATCGTGCGTGCTCTCTTGGAAGCTTCCCTTTGATTCTGCTCTCCTTCCCCTTTATCTGTGCTCTGACTGCCTGCTTCTAAGATGCCTTGCCATAGGCCAAAACAATTCCTTTATTATCCAATGATAATTCACAGCATATAGTCAGACATCCTACATCAGTCTCCTACTTTCAAAGTAAATCCTCTTATCTCAGTTAATCCTGTCTGGAAACACCTTCGTGGATATGCCCCAAGGTGTATCTCCTAGGTGATTCCAAATTCTGTAAGTTGACAGTAAAGAGCAGAGGAGAAGAGTCTGTATGAGCGAGGGGATGGGGATTATGAGGAGGAGTCCCACAGAGATGGCTGGCTGGAACTCTGGAGAGATCACTGAATCAAGAACAGCCACTGGAGATCCGTCAGGATAAGGGCTAGGCCCTCTAATAGTAGGTGACTGTCGATTGGCATGAGCAGTATGTGGAGCCTCAAGGGGCGGGATCAGACTGTGTTCCTGTGCATGGGCTGGCACCTTGAAGCCCATTCCCTGCAGAGGAACACCTAACCCAGTCTTGACTTTGGGATGAGGAAATCGGACTTGCCTGGAGTGGATGCACCACGCTGAGCTGACCCACCTTTGGACTTCTTGCCCTTTTAGGGGAGGGGATGGGTGAATGGGGAGGAGGGAGGCTGAAGGCTGATTGGAAAGGATTGGGAGGAGGGAAGGGAAGGGGAGCAGGGGGATACATGGATAAAAAAGACATTTTTTAATTAAAAAATAATAAAATGAAGAAAAATAAAGAATAGCCATCTAATCTTTACTTTAGAAGGAAGGAAACAGAATGAGGTGAGGTTATGAGGATGGAGCTTGTGCAATGGGACGGTGTCTTAGTAAGAAGACACACCAGAAGATTTTCTGTTTTTTTTTTTTTTTTTTTCTGCCATGTGTAGACACACTGAGAGAGTGGCTGTTTGAAAAGCAGGATGAATGCCCTCCATGTAACACCTGACCTCAGCTTTTGGTTCCAACATCATGGTCTTTTGTTACACAGCTTGAGCTGACTCAATACACTACCCTACCCCATCTGTACTAAACACATATTATGAACCTAATTGTGTTCCTCCAAACTTATATGTTGAAATCATCACTCCTTTGGACCTGAGAATGTAACTATATTTGGAGATTGTCTTGACAGATGTAACCCAGTCAAGATGAGGTGATGAAGATGGTGAGTGTGTCTCCTAGTGTCCTGAGGAGAAAAAAACAAACAAACAAACAAACAAACAAACAAACAAAACAACAACAACAACAAAAAAACAAAACAGGATATGTCTACCTATCAAGGGAGGGCCATCACAGGGAGATGATAGCCGTATGAAAATGAGACAGACACACACTTGTTGTGTCTAGTAAGAAGTTTCTGGCCCAGACTAGCCCCAAGATCTGGACCAGTCATCCCAAATAAACTGTCCTTAGATGCTTGGTCCCAAATAATCCCACAAGGGTTTATATTGATTTTATGCTGTTTGGCTTATGGCTCAGGCTTATTATCAGCTAGCCCTTGCATCTTAACCCATTTCTGTTCATCTATGTCTTGCCAGGTAGCTTGCGGCTCACCTGAGTTCCTTTTACATCTTGCTCTCTAAGATGTAAGAAAAGATGATCGAGCGTGTAAACGACATGTTAATCACAAAGGTTATGGCAAAAGCAGCCATTGGGGTTAAAATGAAAGTTAGGGTTAAAATAGCATAGTTAGAACCACTGAGGAAGATAAGTAAGAGCAGGTACAAGACAGTTTTGTTGACTAGATCAGCGGAAATAGAGCAGAAGCAAGGTCAGTGTCCACAGGCCAGATGGCCAGCTCCCCATGAAGCCCTGGGGAATGTATGCAAGATTCTGCTGTCTTTTTGTGTGTTCGGGATCTAATGCAGATAATTACAACAGGCTAATCTGTGGGAAGGATGTATTCTTATAAGGAACTCCCCCATTTCAGGAAGGAGCTCATACTTTACCCTGTAGGTAAAGAGTTAAATATGAGGTAACCCATATTCACATTTTTGGAAGCTGTGATAGAAGTTACCGTCATGATGACACTACAAGCTTGCCACACACAGATGAGACAGAGAGAGCACAGTTCGATCAGCAGCTAGCCTGACACCTGCAACATTGTCCATGGCAATGCTGGCCAAGGTGTGATGGATCACAGAGAACTGACATCAGCAGCTAGCAGAGGGGAAGTCAGGGGTGGACAGAACCATGTCAACCACCCCTAGCTGGGTGGGCAGCCTATGGACAGAGAGGGAGCATCTCCCTGAATGGTTCAGGAAGACCTGCAGAGTGTATGTGGATTCTCCTGAAGCTTGGCCTGTGATAACCTAGAGAATGAATCAGTCTCAACAGAAATTATCTCCGTCTTTGTCCAGTTTCTGTTGTAAGTTCTACAAAACTTTTTTTCCTTTTGGAAACCCTTTCCTCTTTTGGAGGTTTCCCTCATTTTTCCCTAATTTCTCTTAATAAAGCTTGTTTTTATTTTGATAATCTCCATTTGTCTCCTTGTTTTTAATTTAGTCATTGTTAGACAGTGAACTCAAGAGCTACTGACCAAGTTGACTTTAAAAAAAAAAGATTTATTTATCCTGTGTGTGTCTACAGAACCTGAAGAGGCCAGCAGAGGGTGTCAGATTCCCTAGAGCTGGATTTACAGGTGGTTGTGAGCTGTCTGATGTGGATGCTGGGAACTGAACCCAATGGCTGAATGAGAATGTCTCCTATAGCCTCATTTTGCCCCGCAGCCACTTTAATTTTTATGATAGGAACCTCAGTTCTCATGTGGCAGTTCTGTGGAAGGGGCCCACCCTTCTCCCCATACTGCCAGGCTTAGAGAAGCATTTCACTAGGGTAAGTCAGTGATGAGAGGCTCTTGTCTTCCTGTTGTTGAGGTTGGGTTGCTGATGGACCATAATCCAAGATGGGCCAATCAGCACCGACACGTCCAAATTCTGGGACCAGCAAGTTGGCTCAGGTGTCAAGGTGCCCACTGCCAAGCCTGATGGCCTAAGAAGAGAGCTTGACTCCTCAAAGTTGTTCTGTGACTTCTTCCCCCTTTGCCTGGCACACGTGAGCTCCTTCGTGTCAAATGAATACAAAATTTAAAAAGTTTTAAAATTCCCCAATTCTAGGCCTTGGACATCAGAGCAGCTTCTAGAGAGTGCCAGGCTAGGAGGTAATGCTGGGATCTAATCCAGGGTTCTATGCATGCTAGGCAAGTGTTCTAACATCTGAGCTTTATCTCTAGCCCTGTCCGTCTTTCCTTCATCATCCTCTCTGTTCCTCTTCCATTTAAATGTTTCTCCCCCTCACAAGTTTCTCTATTCTACTCCCATGACACATTTTCAATATATATTGAAATACGTGTGTGTGTATATTGAAACACACACACACATACACACATGCATGCACGCACACACGCACACACACACACACACACACATACACACATGCATGCACGCACACACGCACACATGTTTAATCCCAGTTCTACATATCAGAGAAAACATGACATCCGTCTTTCTACATCTGGCTTATTTCACTTAATTTGATCTCCAGTTTCATCCATTTTTCTGTAAATGATATAACTCCATCTGTAATTATCCATTCTTAACCTGAAGAGACTCAGGGATATACTCAGTCAACTCCCAGGTCCCCAACTCCATCTCCACCCTGCTTTGCTCTCCCAGAATTAGGGGAGTAGACAAAGGTCCAGAATACAGCTGGACACTTCTCCACAGGGTGAAGTGAAAACCAAAGCAATAAGAGTCGGAAGACTAGATACAAGCAGAGAGCCCAGTGAGATGGGAGAGGAAGCCCGGGGTTCCAGCTGGAATGAGGGAGAAATGAGCGGGTTTGGCTACAGGGGATAAATAGAATCACCTTTGATAGTTTTTGAGAGATTCTAGACTATTTTTAATTGAATTCCATTTATTCTTGGCTAACAAAGTACAAAGGGGCATTTGCTTGTAACTTTTCAAATCCTAGACTGTACAGGCTTCTTGCTGGGTCATAGGAATATGGCTCTGCTTGTACCAGGCCCTGAGTCCTTCCTGTGGTTTCCTCCTACCAGGTCTGCACCATGCTCCGTGCTGTCAGGTCAGGCAATAGAGTTCACAGAGGACATGGCTGAGGGCAGGAATAGAAAACGTCTGATACTAGAGCTTGCTCCCTTTGTGTGTCTCTCTCCATCTCTCTCTCAATTCCCCCTTTGCTCTCTCTCTTCACAACACACACACACACACACACACACACACACACACACACACACACACACACACACAGATGTGGGGGTGGTTCAGAGGCCAGCCTTTGGGTACTAATTTTCGACCTTCCAAGACAGGGTCTCTTCCTTGCTGGGTAAGCCAGGCTAACTGGAATGCAAGGTTCTGGGTGGCCCTACCATTCCCCTCAGGTAGGTGCACCCGAGTTACAGGTGCTTGTGCATGCAGGCTCTACTGAACCCTGAGGTGGAGAATGCTTCAGGTAAAGGTTGTTTCAGCTCCTCACTGATTTCTCCGAAGAGCTTGCAATTTGCCCATCCAGGCCCTTGAAGCCTGGCCGTCCTCACTGCTTCCAAGGGATAAATAAGCACTATCCCCCTGTAGATAATTCTAAAGTATCACCATCCGCTTTCAGCCTACCTGCCACCATAGCACCCAGCCTCAGGGCTGCCCTGACATTTTCACTGTACCTTTCCTCCGGTTCTATTTCTGGTCGTTATTCATGTTTTCCTATTTTTGTCCCCGTTAAAGGGAAAAATCTCCTTTTATGAACGTAGTCTTTACAGTGTGAACCTGGCCCACTGGAGAAACAAAGAGAGCTATGGGAAATCGAAGAACAAAAATTCCTCCCAGACAGACACTTTCTTGTTGCAGACGTGACCACAGCCAGCTCACTAATGCCTTGAAGTGATGCTTAGCCCCGGAAGTGATAGTCAAGCGCAGAGGGGAGGAGTCTATATTAGTTCCTTTCTCAGCCCTGTGACCAGAAGCCACTTAAAGGGAGGAGGGATTTATTTTGGCTCATGGGCTGAAAGATGAAGTCCATCATGGTGGGGAAGGCATGAGGGTGTATCTCCATGGTGGTGGGCACATGAGGAGACCGTTACAGTTTCAGAAGAGAATTGAAAGTGAAGAGAGCCTACTGTGGCTTCGTCCCACTAAAAGACCCCAGGCTATAACAAATAAGGTCTACTGTCCAGCCACCCACTTCCTCCAACTGAGCTTTACCTCCTAAAAATTCTATAACCTCCCCAAAAGAGCGCCACCAGCTAGGGACCAAGTGCTCAAATGCACAAGCTCATGGGGGACATTTTACATTTAAACCCTAGCAGAGCCCCTTGGCTGGGCCAGAGCTGCTTGCTACTTGGGTTTTGAGCCTCCAGGCAACTCTGCCTGGCTTAGTACCCTTCCTATCGGGGACCCTCCAGAGAGCAGAGGTCTTTATTTCCTGTGTAAAGTGGCCTCCGAGTGAGAGCTCAAACTTCCGGGAGAGCTGAAAAGCAATTAACTTCACTCAAAGCGAAGGATATGTTTTGTGCCACAAGACAGATTTTTTTTTTCCCCTAGAAAAATTACGCCCTCAAAAATCAACATTTGATTTAGTCTTTGTTCGTTTTAAGAATGCTGTGAGGATATGCCCAGGCAACGTGGGACCCTGTTTAAAAAAAAAAAAATGATGTAGCTGAAATAATTTGAAGGCTGGATGCAGCTTTGCATTGGTTCCCCTGGAAAGCCTGTACCAATTTACACTTCAGAGCAGCATAGAAAGAAGGCAGAACGGCCTACTAGGTCTTTGCAGCCTTAGCAGTATTTGGAATTATCATTTAAAAGCATTCGTTTGATGGGGCAAATACTGCTTTGTTGTACATTTGTTTACTGCAAAGCTAGATATTTCTTCATATTGTTATTAGTAATCCCCTGGGTTTCTTTTTCTTTTTCTCACTGTTTCTGACCATTTTGATCCATTACTTTGTGTGAGCTTTTTACATATTGTGGTCCACACTCTTATAATCTGGAGTCCCTCTCAGTTGAATAGGTAAGCACAGGTTGTTATATCAGGGTCAGACATGGTGGCACATACTCCAGCACTTTGTCATGAGGCAGGAGGATTGTGAGTTTGAGGCCATCCTGGGATTCTTAGTGTCTTGTTTACTTTTGGAGTTGCTATGATGAAATTCCCTGACAACGTGATTTGAGAGGAGCAGGGAGATGGCTCAGAAGTAAAGAGCATGTGCAGAGTTCATTTTCCAGCACCTGTGTTGAGCAGCTCATGACCATCTGTAACTCTAGCTCTTGGTGACCTAATGCCCCCTTCTGGCCTCCCTGAGAAAGTGCACTCACATGCACATACCCACCTGCAAAAAAAAAAAAAAATAAAATAAAATAAAAAAATAAAAAAAAATGCATGCACACATTTTCTTCTTCTTCCTCCTCCTCTTCCTCCTCTTCTTTCTTCTTCTTCCTCCTCCTTTTTCACAACTTAAAGTAGCACTTATTTTGGCTCACAGTGAGAGTTCCTTTCATCGTAGAGAAGACCAAGGTGACAGGAGCGTGAGGCAGCTGGTTATACTACATCTTCAGTCAAGAGACAGATTTTTCCTTTTTATGAAACCCAGAACTCTGACTCAGAGAATAGTACTGGTCTCCTTCTGGGTGACTCTTCCCATTGTAATTAAGCTAACATAGATAATCCCTCCTAGGCATGCCTAAGAGGCTTATCTCATGGGTGAGTCTAGGTCCTGGGTAAATTGGCAATCAGTTTTAATCATCACACTCAGTGAGACCCTGTCTCAATAAGTAAGTAAATAAATAAATAGCACCAACAGTAACAGAAGTTGTCATAACTAAAACTTCTTCATCCTAGGCTGACTCTGTAAACCCCGTTGGGTTCCCAAATCTCACTCCTTTAGCACTAGCCTGCGTTTCTGCACTTCCTCACTCTAGTTTTGGGCCAGTCTGTCCAAATCATTCATATGTTGCCAACACTCATGTGTATGATGAGAGACAATTCCAAATTGTGCAAGATGCAGAATTTGCCGAGGTTGATCAAAGCCATTATGGGGAATGACTGGGATCCCACGTGTGGCACCTGGCAAGGGGGACAGTGCATCATTTATAGCCAGTTAACAATTACTGGTGAGAAAAGCTACAGGACTGATGAGATGGCAGGCATTTCAAAAGAGAGAAATTTGGATTTCAGAGGATGAAGACTGGCAATTGAAAAACTGATGATGCCTTTATATATATACATACATATATATACATATATATAAATATGTATATAAATATACATATACATGCTCTCTCTCATACACACACACACACACACACACACACACACACACACACACACACACACTAAATGTCCTGTTCAGGATTGCGATGCAAAAATCAGAGTTGAAATAAAGCTTGTGTTGTGTAGCACCACCAGACAATCTTGTCAGAGAAATTATGCTCCTTGAATCAACATTTTATTCTTTGTTCATTCGAAGAATTAAGACAGGAGTTGCATTCATAGTTTGCTTTTGTTAAATGGAAGCAGGAACAAACTTTCATAATTTGGCATTTCTTTTAAAATATAAAGTCACAATCAAGCTTTATGCTTCTCTGTTGTTTACAAGGACCTGCTGTGAGGCCTTCCTTTTTCTGATCCTCATTTTCCTTGGTTAATGATGTTCAGTCTCTATTCAGGTTTGGCCTGTGTGTGTGTGTGTGTGTGTGTGTGTGTGTGTGTGTGTGTGGGTGTGTGTAGGGGGAGAGAGGGGGCTCAGGGCTCTCTAAATTCTCAATTTCATTCCTGGAAATCACGAGGAGGCATATTACTGACATCAACATCCTAGTATCTAGTGGAACATGCAGGATGCTTGGGACACAGCATCCTAGAAGCTAGACAATTTGCCATGACAACAGCCCTGAGCCTGCTCCCATCAATACAGTAGCCCAGCTCCTGCTGCGTTTGGCTCTGCAGCCAGCCAAGGCTAACCAAGGTTCCTGTTCACTCTGGGAAGCCTTTGAGGAACGTTTTTGTAGCCTGGACCAAAGTATGGAAACAGGTTTGGGACAAACAGCTTCTGCATGCAAGAATGGCATCCTTGCTGAAGTTCAGGGCTAGACCTATCAGACACCGGGGGTTAACTCACACAGTTAGAATCTGGACACTAACTGTTTTTTCCTAATTCCCCTTATACTTCTGCCCTTCTGTTGCCATCTCTGCCCTCCCCCTATGTGGCCCCTGATGTGGCCCCTGGTTGGACACCCCCTCCCATTGCTCCTTCTGAGGGATGCTGCTCTAACCCCCAACACAGCCCTTCACGGGCATTGTTGTAAGGAGAGGAAGATCAGGTTTAATCTCTAGGTCTGGCACCATTTGGGTTTACTTATCTGCTTCACCGTGCAGAACCATTTAACAGTTCCACGGGCCTATTCACCTGTCTTCTGTCTTCGCCACTTTCTGTTGCCTTTGAGCCCTTTTAAAATTTATTTACGCTTTGATTTCTTTGCCCAGTTTTAAACTCATCTGGGAGGCTTTTCTGCATGCAGCGTGAGGTACGCTATATTGGTCCTGGCTACAGTGGAGTCAGGTGGAAACAGGTGCGTGAAACAGGCAAAGCATGCTGATAAACCTCTCTCTGTCACTCATTCCTTAAAGGTCAGCTGAGTCCTGTTCACCTCTGTCTGACCGTGCAGTGGCTGCAATCGGGTACCCTACAGAGTCTCATCTGCCTCAGACCAGCAGTCTAACAGGGTGTGTCCTTAGGGTGGCAGTGCCCCTAGAGGGCCAGACCAGCCATGTGAGCTCTCAAATGCCTCTGTGTGCATTGAATCTGGTCACATATGATTGGCTACAACATCCTATGTTTACCTGAAGTCACCCACCTGCTTGAGGCGAGGAGAAGGTATGGATGTATAGCACTACCCCAACAAAGACACAGCAGAAACTGACAAGCCATCTCCAACAGAGAACCGATTTTGCTATTACTGCCTTCAACAAGCCATCTTTCTCCCAAAATTATGGGTAGAGGACAGTGGGGGTGGGGGACACCATAGCATGACATTGCATGGGCAGATATACCAGGACCAACATAGAACAAGGAGCGGTTCCTCTTCGTCTTGTTCTTTCGGTGAACTAATGAGCTTAGTTAGGGTTACTGACCTGGGAGTGAGGGTTATTTGCAGGAGCACAGCTCCTTACCAGTGGTTACACCACTGAAGAAAGTATCTCTCCCTCCCCCGCCCTAATTGCCAAGGTAGATCCTCAGTGAGGGGCAGGGCCTCATGAGGTCCCTTTACCTTCCATGGTGAAATAAACACTAATGGGCTCAAATATAGGGCTGTGCTGTGCAGCTGTGGCTGCTGAGGATTCCCGAATGTATCCACGCAAGGTCCAATAGTTAGTGTTCTACAATGTTTCACCCCTTCCGGTGGTTTTTCTAAGTCTTTCCACACCCTCTTCCGGCAATATTTTCTTTGCCTTGAAGGGGGTGATAGAGATATCTCACTCATGGCCAAGCACTCAACAGTTACTGATTCTCAACTCTTTGGCCAGTTTTGAGTCTCCGCTGGAACCATGCCACCCACTGTGGAGGGAAGTGCCTCTGACCAAGGGTGACAGCGGCATGGATCTATGGGCACACACATAAATATGGAGAAGGTCATTTGACTGAACACTGGATCCGTTTACTAAAACAGCAAGAGTAGCTTCTCTATGAGGGCTTGTGACCTACTTTTGTATCACTGGGATGGAGTCCTGGAAACACATAGCTTAAGTGAGGAAAAAGTTAAATTTGGCTCACAGTTTCGGAGGCATCATAGCAGGGAAGGTAAGGACCAGTATGAGTCAGGGGCTTCTTATATCATGGCGAACCAGTAAGTAGAGAAAAGACCAGAACTGAGGCCAGCCCATCCTTCGTGGCCTACTCCTGAAAGTCAGGCCTTATCTCCAGAAATCCCACGGCCTTCATGGCAGCAGCATCAGCCGAGGGACAAACACCCAGGATTAGCTTCTGAGGGGACATTCAAACCATGGGACAGTCAGCACCAACAACGGCCTAGGGTGGCTTCTGGAGGCAAGACACCATCCAAACCAGAACACAAACAGCACGTTTGAGATCTGTACACCCAGGCCCATGAGTAGGTGGCAGGCCATCCACCACAGATTATCGCCTAGCCAGGTGTGAATGTCTGTGGGTGTGTGCTCATACAGGCTATACACACAAACATGCTTCTGTAGGCAATGGTGAGATGCTACTCTCCCAGAAGAGGCAGGTAGCCTATCTGTGCCCTCCTGGAGGTCTGGGCTGTTTGAGCCCTTACAGGGCAGTCTGAATGTTGGGGGAGGCTTAAGTACTGATTACTTTCCCCAAAGAGGCCACGGTCCTAACCTTTCTTCCTAGCTGTGATCAGCTGCTTCTTGCCTCCTCTCCTCTCTGCCATTTAATAAGGACAGGGCAGAGAGAGATGCTGTAAAATTCAATTAACTACAGCTTCAAAAGGCCTGCTCTCCACATGGCTCCTGCTTCCCACCACCACAAACAACAGTGGGGTTTGCTTGCTCATTTCCCATAGGCACATGCAGGGTAGGAAGCTGTTGAGAGCATCCAAGAGCCCAGGGCAAAAGGCCTGGAATCAAGGTTGTTCCATTCATTCCTGTCAAAGTAGGGTAGGATCAGAAAGGATGGGGTGTGTACTGTACAGATGGGGCCTTCCACTGCCCTTTGGTCTCACCACCCCCCCATTCTGACCACAATATAGACTTTCCAGAGGTCCCACTTATAACCGCTGGCCTTAAATCCAAGGCCATCCTGGGGTTTGTGAACTCAGTCCCAGATCCATCTTTGGCAGCAATGGGAAGCGGGGCTTCACTGTAGGCGGATGTTTTTGTTCTCGAGTGGAGATGGGGGCTGCCAGGATGCTGTTGTGCAGATGGGTGGGAGTGGAGAGGGAGCCTGGGGGACTGTGAGCCGGATCAGCGCAGATGGTGCCAGTCGCATGCAATTGTAGTGGCAGACAGTTTTGATGAAGCGCAGTGCAAGCCTTCCACAGCCCAGAGCACTCCAATGTTTTCTGATTACTCTAACTCCTCGTTCTTTCCTCTCACACGGGGGTCAGGGAATCGTCCAGAACTGGACCCTCAACATCTGGAGTGACCTCTACACCAGCTCTGCTCATCCTCACATCCAGAGGCTATGTGGATATACCCCTGCTCTGAGCTTCTTTCCATCCTCCTCTGTGGCCCTCTGTTGCTATCCAAACTTATTTGGCTCCACTACCCCTGCACGAGTCTGTGCCCTCTGCATATTCCCTCCCACTTTTTCTCTCCTTCCCTGACAATGGTTAGAAACACATCCACAGAGTCTGTACCGCTGAGAGGAGGGGTGTACTTTTGTGTTGCTGTGACAAGATACCCAAGGAACAGCTGAGAGGAAGGAATGGCTTCTTTGGGCTCACATCACAAATTTTAGTCTGTCAAGGCCAGAAGACCATAATTGACAGCCAGGAAGTTGCCAAGAATAACATCCCCCTTAAGCTGCACACCCAGTGACTTACTTCATCTGTCTATCTAGGCCTCACCTCCCAAAGTTCCAGAAACTTCCAAAATGGCATCACTAGATGGTGACCAAATGATGAGCCTGTGGAGTCCCATTTCAGATTTAAATCATTGCAAAGGCAATTTTCTCCTTTCCTTAATTCCAGGTGAGCCGAAAGGTGTCAGGTTTGGGATTCCAGGGATACTGAGGTGGATTGTCCTTTTAGTAAGAGGTTTATTAGACAAGTTATTAGTACCACAAATGGACAAACAGTCAGAAGCAATCTTTGAGCTCCAAGAATTCAGGCCAATGTGCAAAATGGGGTCTCTTCTTATTGGTTGTGGGAGGGAGAGGTTCTATGCCATGTGACTGATGAGTATTTCAGAAATCAAGGAATCATTACAGTTGGACCAAAATGAAAGCGGTTGACAAAGTGGTGTGGCCCTGGCTAACACTCCTGATGTGGGCCGGAGCTCTCCTCAGAACTCTGATCACACTGCTGTCTCTCTGTCTATCTATGGCATTAGCAGCAATTCTAACAAATCTCTTACACAGAGGACAATCTGTCTTAGTGTTCCCCTCAAACCCCAAACCCCAAGCCTTCCCATTCCTTCCAAATGGATGACAGCAGAGGTAACGGCATGAGACTTTGGGGCTGACTCCAAATAGTCCAGACCACTCCTGTTCCAGTGTGCTGAGACACTTAGGTCTGAAGCCTGGTGCTGCTCTTGAAGAGGTTGTGCTACCCAGAGGCTGGCTGCCAGGACAGGAGGGCATTCACACAGTAATTCACAGCCTCATGTTCCTAGAGGGAGTTCAGCTGAGGTTCCAGGTGAAAGGTTTGGCAGGGAAGGGACGCCCCATTAGGAGATTCTAGCCTCCAGCACTTAAGCATCTCAACCATTGAATATTCCCAGAGGAATCCCCAAGTCCCTAGAGTCAAGGCAAGGTCTTTCCTACTAACAGCAGCCCAAATTCCCACAGAGTCATCTGTGTGCTGGTTAGATCCCCCCCCCCCCAAACTTGATATAAACTTAGACACATCTGGGAAGAAGGAATCTCAATTGAGGACTTATCTCTATCTGATTAGCTTGGGGCACATCTGTGGGAGCATTTTTTGGGGGTAACAATTCACATGGGAAGACTCAGCCTGATAAAGACACTGTAAGAAAAGTAGCTGAATGTGAGCCTTCGTACAAGCTAGCAAGCAGTGCTCTTCTGTGGTCTCTGATTCAGTTCCTGCCTCCAGCTTCCTGCCTTGAGTTTCTGCCCGGTTTCCCTCAGTGGTGGACTCACCTGTGGAAGTGTAAGTCACATAAACCCTTTCCTCCCAAAGCTGCTTTTGGTCATGGTGTTTCTGAGAACAATGGAGAAATCAAACCGAACATTCCGAGTATAACATTTTAAGCCACCAAGTTTGGGAGTGATTTGCTGTCCACAAGTCCTAACTAGGATCATTTTGCCTTTTCATCTCTTGGAGGCTGACATAGAGACACTTAAGTGTCTTACACCACTGTCCTCCTCGTCTGTTCTCCCGTAGGGAACAGAAGATGGCAGGAAGGATGGACTTCAGAGGAAATCATCACAGGATTGCCAGATAAGAACACAGAATGCCCAGTTCAATTGGAATTTCCGACAGCGAGTCATTTTTCATTGGTATGCTCCATTGGGATATACTTACACTAAATAAGATACTTGTCATTGAAATCCAGATGTTTCTTGGGATGCTCAATCTTATTTCAAATTCCCATTTATTTTCCAATTCTAGAAATGGTCCTCTGTTCAGGCAGGCTCTATTGCTCTGTCTGTTCTAAGTGGCCATAACCAGTGATCACGTTGGACACTTTCATTCCTCATTGTTGAGACAGAATACTGGGCAGAGGCAGCATGAGGGAGGAAGGACCCGTCTGGGCTCAGGGTTTCATCTGGCAGAGAATGGATCTATGCTGATAGGAGCTTATGACAGGTGCTTGTTACATAAAGCTGGCCAGGAATCAGGGTGGCTGCCCTGAAATCCAACTTGTTATATCCATTTATCTAGCCGCTATGGTCTTGTGTTTAGCATCTAGGTCTCATGTCAAAAATCCCCAATGCCCCATACATCCCCATCATCTGGGAATTGAGTTCAAGCACATGTGTACAAATTGTAACAGCTCCGGTGAGGGTGTCCATTAACGTGCACGACAGTGACATGCTGGGATGGGTCCTTTCTCCTCCTTTGGGCCATACCTCTTGCTAAAGAAGCCCCTTGAGGACAGTAGAGCTGGTTCCAGGCGGCAGTAGAGGTTCCCTGCCTCTGTCTATACCTGGGATACTGATGCTCAGGTTGCATGGCTGCTGAGAAGGCCATGCCTAGAGATCGCCAAAGAACTTCACATTGCCTGCTGAGGTCCCAGCAGTGACTGCAGCCAGGAGCAGAGGTTTGCTTGGCCTGAGGTACAGCTGCTTCTGTTCACTTTGGAGAAGGATGGAGATGCCAATCTGGACCCTTCACCTCTTCATTATCTACATCAGATTGGCTTGTGAGCCAGGAACCTGTCTCCTCTGAGACACCTGATTTCTTTGGCTCCTGTCTGATGCAGGAGAGTGAGAAACACTTTTCTTTTTCCAACCAGTCAACCCTTTCTTCTGGCATTCGGGCTCATTATCCAGTAATGAAACCCAACTCACTCTCAATTTCAGAGTCTTCTAAATAATCATGGCTGGAAGAGTATCCAGCCTCGCCCTCCATCCCACTGTTTCTTAGTCCCAGCTCATTAGCTTGGCTATAATGACAAGCTGGTCTGTCTCCACCTCATCCACACACCCTGTTCTGGGCTGGATCTCAGGAATGAACATGAGGAGGGCTAGCAAGGCGAGTGTGGCTAGACACTCCTGTTAACACCTTCATGAGCAGCATAGTAGAGGTTTGGGTCATTCATTCATTCATTCATTCATTCATTCATTCATTCATTCATTCATCAAACGCTTACAGAGTCCATAGGTCAGGTACCATCCTGTAGCTGGGACTCAGCAGAACCTTGGAAAGTCAAAATAAAGCAAAGGAAAGATTTTGTCAGCCAACAGCCAGCTCCCTCGATACAGAGGAGAGGTGTTAGATGGGAACGGGATGCCTAGTGGGTATTAAGACCAACATTGCACTGCGGTCTTAAGAGCTTGAAACTTGTGAAATTTTTGTTTCTTCTTTCCTTTCTTCCCATTTTCTCCTGTCTGTCTCCTTCCCTGCCTCCCTGTCTTCCCTCTCTCCTCCTTCCTTGTCTTACTGCTTCCTTTTTTCTCACTTCCTTCCCCCTTTCTCCCTCCCTCCCTTCCTTGATGTGTGTGTGTGTGTGTGTGTGTGTGTGTGTGTGTGTGTGTGTGTGTGTGTGTGTGTGTCTGACCATCATAGGCTTTATTTACCTCAAGATGTTTTCGGAGTTGTATGGGAGACAGATCTGGCTGGTCCTCACTACCTCACCGCTCTCCCTGCCATCCCTCCAGGCCTGTCAATGTGGGCTGGGGCTCTTCAGATCTAGGCAGCCCGCTTCCTCTTGGCCCCGCGGGAGGCTACGCCCCACGTGCCAGTCACATCTGTAGAGGAAGAAGAACCCACAAGACTCGCTTCCTGGCACTCTGCCAGCCCCCCTCTCCTCTCTTTCCTCTATCATGTCACTTGAGCTGCCTTCAGAGTTTGGGGAACAATCGCTCCGTGTGATCCTCCCCCCCACTCCGCCAAGTACAAATCATCTAGCAGCATAAACACTGTGTTCATGATTGTTCACAAATGCCTTTCCATCAAGTGAGATTTCTTTATTTACTTATGTTTAAAAAAGAAGGAGAGAAAGAAACCCAAGATATCAGAGTGGGTTCTGTGTCTCTCTTCTGTCTTACGCATTTCAGGAGCTTTGATAAGCAGGCCTGACAGCTGGCAAGCCACAGCAGCTTTAAGTGAGGGCTAGTAACTAGTAAACACCCTCTCAGATCAGGAGTGGGTCTGGGGTGGGTATTGGAGGAAGGGCTTGCCCCCTCCTCTGCTGCCGCCCTGGGCCACATGCAAAGCTGGGCTCGGCTAAGCTCACTCGAGTGGAGTTGAAACGGATCCAACACTTCACCATCTGGCCCTGGTTGTAAACATGTGTATACAAAGTGAATGTCACTTGAGCTAATTCACGGGGTGGCTGCTTTTGTGCTTTCTTTAGCTGGAGTTGGGAGAAGAGTGGTGGCCCCTGAGGACCTGAGGGTGTACAGGTGGGTGTCTGCAATAGCCAGAGGGATGCTAGCTACCAAGTTCCGGATGCCAGCCAAGCATCATGGGCCTACCTAGGAGCTTCTGGCAACCTTAATCCATCTGTCTGCCCATCACTGGTTCTTAAGTGGCCATTTCCTGTCCAGACTCCTCTTTCCGTGTTAAGAGATATACTTGAGAAGTTATTGGAAGGCTTGGGGGTTGGGGTTCAAGGGAGAGACTGAGGTGTATTGTCATTTGGGGATAAGAGATTTATTAGGATTGCTGTCAATACTGTAGACAGATGGGACAGACAGACAGACAGACAGACAGAAGCATGGCAGGAGCTCTCAGGAGCTCTCAACTGAATAGGCAAAGTTGGGGGGCGGGCTCCTGACGGAAGGTGAAGGTTTCATGTCATGTAGTTGGTGTGTGATCCTCAGTATGAGCCCACAACCATGCTGTCCCCAGTTCCTGGGTGGCAGAAGGAAGGGAGGGAGTTCCAGGGAGGAGTGTGTGACTCTGAAGGAAGAGGGACATCTAGTTAAGAGGTGTCCATTATATACAGGTGCGTGGATGGGAGGCATGTGTCACCATCTGATATCTAGGAGTCTGACTGTCAACTCGGGCCCTCTAAACTTCCTTAGGAGAAACGGGAATGGTACCCATGATTCTCCTGGAGATGGGTGCCTAGGGAGTCTGTTAGAGGCTCGGAGCCTCACTGTCAGGCTCTCGCAGGAGACCTGCTATTTCCTTTAGAGTGACAGGAAGAAAGAGACTGTAGCAGGTGCTCATGGCTTGATCAGCCATAGCGTTAAGCCTCATGGTTACCACTGGATTGAAAGAAGCCAGCAGAGTCTTGGCATCTGCCCAGCTGCCTTTCTGCTCCCTTTAGCCTCCATTTCCTTGGCTTCAGCTGGAGAGACAGTTGAACATGTCCTTTCTGTCTTTTAGAAATAGAGCCTTGAGAGTCTGAGTAAGTTCTTCTGAAGCCTCAGTTTACACCCTTTCAAATGGAATCAATAGCCTTGAAGCTTCAGTGAGGCCTCCCTGGTCCCCGAGTGAGGAGAGGCATGTCACAGGATCCTTAGAGCACCACACATGGGGCAGATGATTGTTGCAGTGTTGGGTCCAGTTGAGGCTAGCATGATAATCTTGGTTGGCAAACTGGAGCACACACAGACACACCATATCCTTGCCTCTTCTATAGCCCAGCTTTGTTCTTCCTTGAAGCCTGTCTTGGGCGGCTTTTATGAGATTTCACCTGGTTGTTGGAGCTTTCCTTAGTACAACATGTTGGAGCTTCTCGCTTACCTAAGTCTGGTGGGCTCTTGACCTCTCTGCATCCCGAGGTGCTCACACTGACATTATAAGACAAGACTTTCTTTGGCTCAGCTTCCTGTTCCCTCAATCATGTCCCATCAACTCCTGCCTGCTCCACTCCTCAAATAATGCCAATTTAGTTTTCTATTCGTCTGAAGGAAATCTTTTCCCAGCAGGCCCAGGGACACACAAAAAAAGGAGGAAGCTAATTAGCTGCCGTATTTTCCCCCAGAGAAAGAAGAAATTGGCAGGGGAGGGACAGCTGCTTGCACAGCATCCTGAAGTTCAGGAGACTGCACTGGTGCCACTCTGGGAATCAAGGGACCACAGACAGCCTGTTCTCTCTGTCTCCAATGCCTGGGGTTTAAAGTATGAAGGCAGGGCCTTGCTGCAACCAGCCAGGCAATGCCACCAGTAGGGTTGTGCCAGGCCCAAGTTGACAACAGATCTACCACCACTACCCTTAACCCCACCACCACACCCGCCGTGAGGGGATCCACTGGAGCAAGGCCCGTCCTCCATTTCAGAACCAGAATAAGCCAGAATAGTGGACAAGAGTTAAGATGCTTTGGAGAAAGAAGGCAGGGGCAGGGTGAGATTCCCAGGAAGGGGAGTAGACATCCAATGACTCAGACATGGGAAACTAACATGAGACCATTCCATTGTGTGGCACTGCCCCACACCTAATTAACCCTGGATAGAAAGCAGCAGCAAAAGTCCTTAATCCAGACTCTATTTGACCTGCTAATTTAGGTGTGCATGAGTGTGTACGTGTGTTTTCCTGCAGGGTGAGCGTTTATGAAATCTTAATTAGGTTGTGCATATTGGAACAGAAATGGAAATATGTCTTTTTTTTTTCTTCCCCATGTAATGGTCTCACTTCCCCAGGGGACATTAAAGCTTCATACACAATATTCTGTGAGTAGGGAGAAGCACTAATGGCCTCTTATGATGGGCTTTGGGGGAGGGGAGACAATTCTCAGGTTCAATCACAGATGGATGGCTGGTAACTTACATTTTTTTCTCCTTTTTAAATCTAAACCTCAAATTGGACTCAAAGCAGCTATTTATAACCTGTCAGGAGAGGCTGGCATTTGACTATCAAACTCATATGGAATAAAATTTTAATAACCTTTAATGTGACAGGTCAGAAGGGGCAGAAGGAATGTTCTGATTGGCATGCGTACTAGGTGTTCATGTACTTGTTGAAATGAACAAAAGGGATCCAGAGAACACGTTGTCAGGGAGAGCCCCCAGGACCCTTTTCCTGTCTCTCTCTCTCTGCCCATGGTTCAAGGACCACTTCTCAGACTAAGGTACCCACAGTGCCATTTGCCTCTAGCTCATGTTGTGGGGATCATACTTGGGGGAGTCGAGAAGAGCGAGTGTGCAGGAGACAGGACCAGTGAGGAGAAGCTTTGCTCAGGTAGATGACAGCCTTGTGGAACTCACCCTATCACTTCTCAGGAGTGGAGTCTTATAGCAGGCTCACCCTCTGAACATTTTAAGAGGTTTATTTTAGTTTCTGGTTTGTAGGATATAACCAATGAAGACAGTAGGCATTGGGGCAGGGATCCCAAAGCAGCAGTTCCAAGAATGTCTTTGCTGGAGTCCAGGAATCCCAGACTACAGCGCAGACTCTTGGATCCTTGTTAATTATCACCCCTGTCTGGAAGCTCATTATGAGGTGGTGACTAAACTCCCAAGAGCCTCTTGGGTGCCCCACGGTTGAGAAGGCTGCACTCCCCGTGCCTCACCTAGTTTCTGCTATAAGTCTCTCAAACAGCCCCCTGACAGACAGCTTGATGGAGCCCTATTTTCTGGGACCCATGCTGCTAACATAGGAGCTCCGCCTGGCTCTCTGTTAAATTTCAGTCTGTTGATTTATAAGAAACTTCTCCCTAGAACTCATCCTCTGTGGCCCATGAGTTGTCTAAGGATTTCGTTATTCATGTGTCTCTGTGTGAGTATATGCATGCATGTTTCTGAGGAGGCCAGAACTTCCTGTGTAATTTTGTAGCCTCTGAAGTTACAGGGAGTTATGTGGTCACTGGGAACTGAACCCAGGTCCTCTGCAAGAGCAGTAAGTGCTCTTAACTGCCAAACCATCATCTCTTCAGCCCCAGGGAATTTATTTTTCTTCAAATTCTGGAGACAAAAACCTTGGGAATGACTTTGGTGACTGTCGAGGTTTTGGCGATCCTAGTACTTAGATCCTTGAACTAAGTAGACTTGAGGCCTTAAAGAAGGCCTTCGTTAGACTCAAGGGCACTCCAAATTTCTGACATCATAACAGCCAGGCAAAATGGCCTCAGTCACTTCTGTCCACATAGTTTTCTCAGGTTTAAGTTAACTACCCAAACCTCTCTGTAGTCCCCCTCCTACTACCTACAGCTAATGGTCAGAGCCAAGAGCCCCTGCCACATGCTGGGGTGAGGTCCTGGAGGTAAGAGGTCATGATGCTTGCTAGTCTAGTTCCTCCAGTTTCACAGAGTCAGCCTTAACACTCTTCAGTGTGACAGCCATTTTGACACACCCAGTGCTTACTGACATCATTGGAAATGCAGAGGAAGATTGGCTCTGAGATTCCGTGCATCTATACACTTCCTAGGTGAGGCTGAGGAACCAGGGGTAGGGGAGGGATGTATCTTAAGTAGCCAGTGTCAACAGTTTAGGACAGTGACCGGGGAAGTGCAAGCTCTGGGTAGCGTCATTGGAAAGGATTGTGAGACCCTAGATTGCTGGCTGGTCCTAAGGGTTCTTGATTTGAGGATTTCTTTCCTGGTGAGATGTAAACAGCATCTACCCATCCTCACAGGGTCTTGACAACAAGCCAAGGTAGCGTTCCATCATAGTTCATGCTAGAAAAACAATTAGGTTATTAAGCTTACTTACAGAGGTGAGGGGTTATGGGTGGACTGTGGGGACCCCAGAATAGCCATACTGGAATTCTGCATCTTGCTTGGATAATAGCTCCTCCATGCTTACATAGATAGACTTCCTTTCAGTTAACCTTGCTAGCCTATCTACTTGGGCACGAGGGCACATGCATTTAAGGCAGAATTATATACAAATGGCTGAGAGGAGCCATTGGACTCTCCCAAGTTAGGGTCCAGTGACTCTCCCCTTCTCCTTTCTCTATGAGGGAACAGCAACACTCTGCAGGCCCAGCCATGACTGACACCCAGAGAAATACAGGTACAGCCCAGCTGTGTTGCTTGGAGGGCTATGCCCTACCACAATTTCTAACTTAGTAGGTTTGGGGTGGAAAAAGGACTTGCAGCAATCCCATCTGCCGTTGACAATGACTTTCTAGAGATGGCAACTTGAGGATGGCTGGTTTATAACCCTCATGCCCACTCTGAAGATGCTTAGGAGTGGATGTGGAAGCATGCTGGGAAGGCAGGACCAGCTGAAGCAAAGCCTCTAGGCGTGCTGTGAGGACCAGAGCAGGAGACTGAAGCTGGGCTTTGAAGATCTGGCTCAGATGCAGATGTATGAAGAGGAAAGTGGGATCCAGATGGGGTATCTTTTTGGGATAAGGTTGTATCTGAGTTAGAGTTTCTCTGGCTGTGATAAAATACTAACCAAAAAGCGAGTTGGGGAGGAGATGGTTTATTTCAGGCTGTAATTCTCAGACCACACTCTGTTGCTGAGGGAAGTCAGTACAGGAGCTCACTTAGGGGAGGAATCTGGAGGCAGGAGTTGACACAGAGGTCATGGGGGTGGGGTGATGCTTACTGGCTTGCTTCCCAGGGCTTATTCATTTGGCTTTCTTATAGCACCTAGGACTACTAGGTCTCATATGCTCAAGCCACTCCTATCTCAGATCACTTCCTGTTGTTTCTAGTCAAGATGGAGGACTCCCAGTTACTTCTCTAGCATGTCGGCCTGGCATGCCACCATATAGCGCCATGACGATAAATGGACGCAACCTCTGAAGCTGTTAAGCCACCCCAATTAAATGTTTTCCTTTGTAAGGGTTGCCGTGGTGTCTCTTCACAGAAATAGAAGCCCTAACTAAGACAATTGCATAGGCTGCCAAAGTTGACAAAGACAAGAATAATGAGATCACACTGTCTTCTTCCGAGACCCTCTTCCCTTTGGAGGACTATAAGGGAAAGAGATGTAATTTTCTGTCAGGTATAAAATGCATGCTCTCAAAATACCTGGGAAGTGTCCCCAGAGCTCCTGACTTAATCGGCTTTAGGTGGGGCTCAGGTGTAGCTTACTCCCTCATTTTAACGGTGTGGACTGAATTTAGGGCCGTGTGCACATTAGGCTAGCACCCTGCCCCTCAGCCACACTCTTTGCCTTTCTGTTCTTGAGGCAGTGTTTTGCTGCATAACTGGCCTGGTACTTTTCCTGCCTCAGCCTCCCAAGTGCTGGGATGCCAGGTGCCACACCATGCCCCACATCACTCCCTCTCTCAAAGAAGCACATCCCAAGTCAGTGTTGAGCACCACTGCCCTAGACTCAAATTTATCAGTATTCTCCCAGCTGCAGTACATTGGGACCCTCAGCGGGGAGCTAAGCACCTGTTTTGTTTGAGAACCGGACGACCTATTTTCTCTGCCTGTGGCTTCTCTCACACATGGGGACTCTTGGGATGGAGGGGCAGATGGAAATGCCAGAGTGTCTGTGTTGATGCTGTATTTGGGTGTCACCCAAGCGCCTGTTTCCCTGTCAGATTCCGGATGTGGCATTTAGATAGTAAACTGCTGCCACCAGACATTTACTGGAGAGATCAAAGTATGCAGCAGCATCCAGAGACATTCTGGGACTTGGTTGCCAAGAGCTGGCAGTTCTGGGCGTGGGGCAGCTCAAAGCTGCCACGGGGACTATTTGGGTTTAAAGACAGATTGTGAGGGTGGGGAGGAAGAGATGCACCTGGCGGGCAGGGGGGCTGGGGGGAGCTGGAACTCCCTAGGGGTCTTCTTCAGCTTCATTTTGGCCTGTGTATGCACCCAAGTTTTTCTGAGACATTATTTGTGGTGCCTTTGAGCAATAGTTGCTGCTGTCTCTGGAGGCCTTTCAATGTTCAGATAGAATGCAGTCTTCCTCAAGCAAAACAGAGGCACCTTTCTCAGATCAGCTGTGCCTGCCTGCCAGCCCATCTGCTCTCCCACCCGCCCACCTGGTCCCCCACCCTCCTGCCTGCCTACCTACCTGCCTGCCTGCCAAAGATGATCATGACTTGGCTTGTTAACTGTTGGCATTCCCTCAGAAAGGAATAGGTAGGGAGGGTCACTGAGTCCTCACCCAAGACTCCAGCTGCCCCTTCCAGGCATTTGTGTGTAATTCTGCCCTGATTCCACATAGCCCCAGGATCCAAGGAGGTGCCAGAATATATAGACCTGAAGAGATTAATTGATAGTTTACACAGCTATAGGGGAGCTATCATCCATGCTGTGTGAAGACTTTTCAGTGTGGCTGTTTTGGGGTCCCTCCATATGGTCTAGCCAGTAGCTCCTCACCAATTCTCTGTAACTAAGCCCAATAAACTCATTGATTCTCCAGAGTGAACTTTGGTTGAATCATATTTTGATTTATCACTAATATTATGAGGAGGGATTGGATAGTATGTAAGTCTACCCAGGGAAGGAATTCTCATAACAACAGGACAGCCAGCCTTAGACTCATATCACCCAGCTCCACTGTGGAACACAGACACCTGGAAGTGGGTCCAAGGGCTCGGAGCCCAACTCTTCTCTCTGGTCCTTCCCTTTAAGGCAAAGCAGGGAGAGAGGCTGGGTCCACTCCTTAATGTGGCCTGGGTAGAAGGTAGACTACTGCCTAACCTTCTGACTTAGGTCTTGCCTGTCCCTAGGTGTCTGCAGTATGTCTCTTAGAGATGTCAATCTAAGGATGGGAACGGGAAGAGCTAACCCTGCAAGGTGCGCTGGCCTTGGACACAAACCCAAGCACAGGTATCCTTCTGGGAAGTGTCCCCGCTTCCTGCAAGTCCTCAGCAGCTGCCCAGGGTCACTGGTGTTTATTAACTTTTCTTACACACTGCAGAGAACATTGTGGCTCTCTTCACAAGCTCAAGAATTGCAATTACTTAGGGTTTCCAACCCCCCCCTCCCAGGAGGAGTTGTTTTTAACGCCATCCTGCTTGGATTTCTGGGGGAAGAGTTTGTCTTATTTTGACAAGAATGTTTGAGAGGTGCCTCCACACAGGGTCCGTTGCAGCTCAGAGTTTGGCCAAAGTGTCTTCTCTGCCCTCAGTTCTTCCCACTGACAAGGAGAAAGTGAGGAGTCCTCCAATCCCTGACCAGGTCCTGAATTTCGAGAAGCCATGGCCATCCTTCGAGGATCCCTGCATCCAGAATTTTGATGCTAGACAGTCTGATGTATTTCTAGCTTGCTGAACAGAGCTCCTGCTCTCTCTAGCTGAGAGAGGTGGGGGCAGAGGGGTGAGGGACGCTGTCTTGGGCACCCGTGGACATGCCTGGAGGGAGGGTTAGGGGTGAGAGAAGGGGAATGTCTTCATGGCAGGTGGGAAGATAGCCATGGCCATCCGCTTCTCCTTCCAGTTTGTTCCTAGGAGAATGCAGGTGTGCCGGGGACTGTCTCAACTGGTAGCCATCAGACACACTGGACTTAAGAAGGAAAATCAGGCACAGGGATTGTAACAATCAGACACCCACTCTCACCCCTGTTGGAAGTGAAGTCACAGATGCTGTTCAGGAGGGAGGGGACCATCCCAGACATCTCTGAGAACCCTGAAAGCTTCGGAGCTTTGGAACAATGGAGAGGGACTTTCCATAGTCTCCACTTCTGGAAATTTCTCAATGAAGTATTCCATTGTTTGTCTCTCAGGACAAGCAGGGGAGCTCCCGTGATGGTATAAACGTACAGAATCTATCCCCATTCCTTAGCACGCCCCATCAACCCAACCGCCCTTCCTCACTCTAACCCATCTCTACCCTACCCTGGCCAGGTGCAGACTCTCACTTCTGCAGCGAGCCGGGGGGCTTCCATGCTCCCTCTCCCAAAAGTCAGCTCAAAAGCCCCTCCCTCCACATTGCCTGTATACCTTCCTTTCTGCCTCACTCATATGCCCCCCGCCCTTTTCACCCACCCCATAAAGAAGTAATCTTTCTCGTTGGAATTCTTGGACGGCTTTCTCCACTCTGTCATGGTCCTCATCAATTTCTCCTCTTCATCCTGTTTTCCCACCTGCATGCCTTATATCATCCCCGACTTGGCAAGCTCCTTAATGACAGGAACCGTACCTCATTCTCCTTTATGGCCACACTGCACCCAGTGCTGCAAATATTGATTGAATGATAAGAAACCCAACTTGGTGACATTTGGGGGGATTCATGTCATCATGCGAAGGTCATTCATCTTTGTTTTGCTGGTTTGAGGTTGGGAGCATCTTTGGGGGAGAGGCAGAGGGTAGAGATTCTCTCCTCTGAGTTATAAATCCATCAACAGCCATTTCTGTGCTAGTTACTATGTTGCTACTGTTAGGTATCAAGAGGACAACATACAGGTCAGAGATTAACCAGATGTCACTTACTGCCTCCCAACTTCTTCCTAGTGAACTGACAGCTTCCTGCCCTGCAAGAAGATTCTCATACGGCAGCCATCTTGGTTCCCACAGTACGTTTTCCAGCAGCATTCTTGAATCTTCCCCAGACCCTCTTCTTTATTGTCCTGTCCTTAATCAGAGACATTTCTTTTGATCCTTAGTTTTTTCCCATTCTGTCCATCCTCTGCCTTCTGTGTCACACATCCAACTTTTGTATTTATAAACATCGGAAGTTAAGGCCATGTGTCTCTCCCAGCAATCTTTGAGGATTTATTTGGTAAAACTGACTGCTTGAGGGTTTCCACATACCTCAGGGGAAGGTGCCTCTTCCGTTCATCAGGCTATTTACCCTGTAGTATAGTTTTTGTCTTAGGATAAATAACTATGCTGCTACAATGGGACTGTGTGAGCTGCAGTTCAGGGGTTTAAATAACAGAGTGCCTTTCTCTCTTACTCAATGTTTGTGGGGTGAATGGCTTGAGTGGTGAAGTCTTTCTGTGTCTCATTGGAGACCAAGCTCTTCGATGCATTGTTCTGCCCTCTGCCAGGCATTGTGTCCAGAGACCTGGCTAAAGCCTGGTAAGTAGCTCAAGTCAACTCCATGGAGAGGAGAGACTAGGAAGAGTATCCTTGCTTCGATGTCTCCCTTGGTCCCGTCTTGACTATCCCGATGGCCATGTTTCTGCTGCGAGGGCACGTACCCAACAATCCCAACAACTACAGACTGCAGGTTGCCAGAGACAGAGTTCTTAAGATGCTTTCCAAGACTTCCATTCTGCTGGTGTTTTCCAATCTATTTTTAACCTAGGTATTATTGCAATGAGGATGACTGGACGGGTGTAATCAGCTGACCTTACGTAGGCAGGTTATCTACGTAGACCAGAGTGATCACACAGCCCCTTAGAGACAAGGGCAGAGAGTCACAGTCCAAGCACAAGAAACTTCCATATATACTATTGCTGCTTTGGAGATGTAAGGGCCACATGCTAATAGTACAAAAGCCTATAGCTCCTGAGAGCAAGCCTTCCCAGTGACTAGGTAGGAATGAGACCGGTACTCTTACAAACATGAGGAAACCTAGCCAGTGGCCTGAGTGAGGGAAGCAGATTCACCCCACCTCATGCAGTAAGATGTGTATGTATATGAGAGAGAAACCACTATTTTTTTGTGGGGATTATGGCAGTAATAGAAAGCCGATGCAGAGTCCTTATATAGGATCTTGGTTCTTGCTTGTGCTTTCCGATTTGGTGGTGACTTGGCTGGCCCAGGTCACTTGGCAGGCTGCACTGCAGGATGTTAGGTTAGTTATGGCTACTCTGCTCGTGAGTGTCCATTTACCTGGTGTTGTGCTTTGAATGTGAATGGCCCTCACAGGCTCATATATTTGAAAGCTTATTTCCCAGGTTGTGAAATTGTGTGGGAATGATTAGGAGATGTAGCCTTGGAGGAGGTAGGCCATTGTGGGTGGCTTTGAGGTTTTAAAAGCCCACACTATTCCCAGTTAGTTCTCTCCCCACCTCTCGCTTGTGCTTCTGGTTCAGATGTAAACACTCAGCTACCGCTCCAGTACCGTACCTGTCTACCTGCTGATGCCATGCTCCCTGCCATGATGGTCATTGACTCATTTTCTGAAACATGAGTCTTCAAATTAAATCTTTTTAAAATAAATTTCCTGGCCATGGTGTTTTGTCACAGCAATTGAAAGCAACTAAGGCATCTGGTGTGTTCATCACATATAATTGACAGAACTCAAGACCACATCCGGCCCCAAGAATGCATAGAAAGTCTTTACTGCATCATAGAGCCACATAGACTATTGGTCCAAAGGAGCCATGTGGACTAGAAAGACAAACTGAAGTGGGGGAGACCTTTGCGAAGATCCAGGATGTTAAATTTTCTGTTAAAGCACAGATCTGAGAAACTGGGCCCCACTACCTACTCTGTATACTCTGTATAATCTCTGCTGGCAATCCCATATGATACTCCCCAATTCTATCTCTGACTCACAATGGTCACCTGCTTCTTGTGTTTCTATTACCCACATGGGAAGCTCCACACACGTGGAAAAATTGTATCTGGTTTGTTCTCTGAGATCAGACCTGGCACATAACAGGTGGTCAATATGCATTTGTTGAATGAATGAATGAATGAATGCATGAGTGAATGAGCTAAGCTCTGACACCAGTACCCACGTCTACATTATGGGCTGTGATTCATTTTGTGTAAGAAAAGCAGTCACTATCCCTGCTCAGGAAGATGGACTAAAAAAAATCTCATCGCATTGCAAAAACACCAATTTCCTGTTCTGATTTGGAACCTCTGATGAGCCCAAAGAGTTCGAGACAGTCTAAAAATAACTCTCACAAAGCTTTGCTGTGACAACACCATTTCTCCCCCTCTGACTGCCCGATGAAGAGGCCTGGGACTAATAAATTCAAACCACAGGGCATGCCAATCCCCAGAGACTTCACTCCTGGGGCTAAGATAATAATCCCAGTGTTTTGGCAGGCTTTTCTGGATCTCACTCAGCTTCGCTTGCAAGCATGAAAGGACAGCCCAGCCCTGCCAAATGGAACCACCTTGGAAAAGTTGGCTGGGCTGCAAGTGCCATCCTCTGCAATCGACTGGCAAGTTCAACTGGTGTCTGTGGAGTGCCAGGCACAGCCTTTGTTAACCCTTTCACTCCTGCAGTGAGCGGACACCATTCCATTCCAGCTGTAGATGGGAGGTAAACTGGCTTACCCGACGGATATCATAGGAACAGGAGGTGCCTCAGAACTTCAAGGTCAAGCCTGTGACTCAGGTTAGTAGTCTTCTCACTAGGTCATATTTGTGGAAAGTTCAAGAAAGACTGAAACTGGGCTTGCCTAGGGGATGAAGGGGACCATCTTGGGACAGTGTGTGTGTGTGTGTGTCTGTGTGTGTGTGTGTGTGTGCGTGTCTGTGTCCCCTGACTTCCAGTGCAGTGTGATGGCCTAGGAAAGGGGTGCTATCAATGCAGATGAATGAGTGAGAGATGCTGGGACAGATTTCATTATAAGTCTTGACTGGGATCACATAGAATCACAGCCACACAGACCCAGTAGTTTACCCATCATCCTTAGCACTACCACCATGAGTTACCAGTGATGTTAATTATTTATCAGTAGTAGTCATAATCATCATCACCACCGCAGGGTCATTAATATTCAACAATTAATAGCATAAATATTTATTAATAATTAATATTAATGTCCACTAATAAGCTGTAGAAATCCTTGTCAATTTATCAATAAATATTAATAATAGTATAATATTTATTGTAATAATGAATAATTATCTCAAATGCTATCCACCAAGTGTCAATGAACAAGTCTAGTATAGGGCCTGGGAGAAGGCTCAGGCTGAGTTCAGATCCCCAACACCCAGGTAAAAAGTTGGTCATGTGGTTGACATCTGTAATTCCAGCACTGGGAAGGCAGAGACAAGAGGGTTCCTAGGGCTCAACTGTCCCCAAATCTGGCTGAAGCTATGAGTTCCAGATTCAACAAGAGACCTTGTCTCAAGAAAATAAAACGTGAGGAGTGATTAAGAAGGACATTCAATGCCAGCCTCGCCTTCACAAATACGTGCACACATGCATCCCCCTCACATACATGAACACATACATATACATTTTGAACACACAGAAAAGGAATTAAAATTATTAACTAAAAAGGGTTTTGATGTGTATATGTGTATACTTGTGGTGGAAGTTTATGTGCACTGTGTGCATGAGGCTGGCTTCCTGAGGGAGCCAGAGGGCATAAAATCCCTGCCATTGAAATTACAGAGAGTGAGGAGGTGCCTGGTGTGGGTGTTAGAAACATCCTGGGTCCTCCAAGAAAGTAGGAAGTGCTCTTAACTGCTGAGCCACCTTTCCAGCCCTCCAAAGGACAATAAATTACATTACAAAGTTAAAGCTAACTATAGGCATTAGAATTGCCTCCATTTGGCAGAAGAGGAAACTGAGTCCCAGCTTAGGTTCCTGGGTAAGCGTAGCCTTCAATAAGCAGTGAGGCTGGAGGAGAGCCTGATTAGGGTCCAGCCTTATGTTTACTGTCCAGATATTTGAGAAAGTGGATACCGCACTTTCATTTGAAGGGCCATATTTATTGTGTGTCCCAGCGTCACTCAGTGAGAGTAAGGGAGGGGTTGGAAGGGCATGATGCAGGGGGACCCAGGACCATTGAGGTGCTGACCCCTCGGAGACTGAAGTGGGGGAGGGGGAGAATGTCACCAGCAGATGTATTAAAATGCAAATTTCTGCCTTGCTTGCTGGTTTATCATCTGACTCGTTATACAATTTGCCAGTTATAGAAGAAAAATTACCATAATGTGGCCCTAGGGAATGGTTGTAAAAAGGAGACCAAACGTTACTTATCAGCCGTTCCACTACAATTATCTTCTACGTTCGTTCTCTTTCTCCTCGGAAACATGAAACCGTCAAGCGCTGCTGCCTGGGCAGAGAGAGTGGAGAGGCTGTCTGTGATCTGCTCTCCCCCTCCACCCGGTCCTGCCTGTGGCTGTGACCTGCCTTCAACAGTGGCCTCCTCAAGGTAGGGTGGGAGGACACTTCCAAGGAAGAGGGAGGTCGAAGGTCTGGGTGTTTGTGGGCCCCCGGGTTGACAGCACATCCGCATTAGAGGTGGGACAACTGGGTAGCTTTCTCAACTCTGCAGGAGCAAGACAGGTTTCTCAGGATCCAGCAGATAGCCAGGCTTTGACTGAAGGGCACGGTTGCCATGCCAGACCCCCACCCCAACCCCCAATCTCACTCCTGACCCTACAGGTCTCACTCCCAGGATAGCTTTCTGTCTTGTATCTGCCAACCGTTCTCTCTCCTGGGGCTTCTTGCAACTCCATTCTCTCAATATCTTGCCTTGTGCTTGGAACATAATAAGCAGGAAATAAATATTTGATGAATGAATGAAAGTGAGTCTGTGAGCCTGTGCCTGTGTGTTTCCAGGTTATTCCAAAGTTGTCATCCCCACAGGCTGACTTCTTTTAGGTTCAGCCAAGTCTTCTCTAAGCCCTAAGGCCTCTGACGATTTCTTCAGGCTCCAAAAACCAGCATATTCAAACAGGTAGGGGAGCAGATAGCTGCACCCCGCCAGCTGTCTGTGCATATTGCTATGATACACTTTCCCAGACCTTAGGCGGCTCTGTCATTCTCTGAGAACTGCTTTTGTCTTAGTTCCTGGGGCTTCTCATTTGCCTCTGCTGCAGAATGAAAGGTAAACCCCTCATTGCTTCTGAGTTAAACTTACAAAGGATGAATTCAAAGCTGCTCACCAAGTGCTCAGCCTCGTGCTTAGCGGGAATCTCTCTGATACCCTACTTGTCCAGCTCTCTGAGGAGAGAAGGTGCAGGCATGTCTGTTGCTTACACAAAACTTCTTAGATGTTATCCTCAAGCTGTTAGGAGCCCTGAGGCAGGGGCATTGGATGGGTCATTTGATCTCTGGCTATCCACCCCCAGTGGTGCTCAGGCTCTGGGAAGGCAAGCCACTCCAGAAGACTACCATGGCATGAAGGATTATTCCTGCATCAGGTATCTTCCTGGTACCTGAGGGAGGCAAGAGCATGAGGTGGGAGAATATGCAATGAACTCTAGCAAAAAATCACAGCCCCCCAGAGGAAGGGACAGAATACCACAGCGGGAGTCTGGCTACCACCTCCTTCTTAGAGCACTTGCCTATGATGCAGGAAGCTCTGGATTTCACCTCTAACACTACACAGACTGGGCAGGACAGTACATGCCTGTAATCACAGTACTTGCGAGGTGGAAGCGGGGATCAGAAGTTCAAGGTCATCCTTGGATACATGGTTTGTCTGAGGTCAGCCTGGGCTATGTGAGATCATAAGTTTTGTTTGTTTTAAATAATACCAAAGTTCAAGAGCCAAAGATGGCCCACCCCCTGTATTTCCTGTGAGCTAGAATGATTTTTACTATTTCAAATGGTGGGGACAAAGTCTCAAGGAATATCAGTCCATGTATGTGCCACTGTTATCAAATTCATATGCAAATAAAGTTTTATTGTTACCAAGCCAGACATATTTATGTGTGTTTGGACCAGGTCTATAGAACTTCACAGCTATGGCAAAGATTCAGATCCTCTCAGATTTCCTACACTGATTACCGTTGAACAAGACAATACTTTGCCTCTACCCATCTCTCAGTCTGGCACCAGAGCAATCTGGGCATTCTGGGAAATATTCTTGTTTTTGACATCGATTTTTTCTTACCTGAACTTCTCTTAAAATGATGAGTGAGAAGCACTGAAGGCAGGCTGGGAGTAGGCAATGAAGGCCTAGGACCCAGGTTTCCTTGGCCCGCGGGTCTGTGTGTGTGTGTTGACCAAATCTGTTGGCTTCCGAAAACCAGGGCTATCCACTTGTCAGCAGAGAGCCCAGATTTTACTTACACAGAAAGAAGCATCTTGCAGCCTCTACCCAGCAGAGGAAAAGAGGGCTGAGATAGCTTGTGAAGAGCTTCTTCATCAAATCTTGAAATCACTTAAGAAAATTCTGCATGTGTGTGCTGTTCTAAAGTCATTTTCCCAGCATTCCAAAGAACTTTGGGATCATGCATGAAATACTTCACACTAAATTGGCATCACTCTGCCCATATCCCAAGTTGCTACCCCTCCCAAAATCTGCCCACTGACTTTTGATCCCATTGGTGTAAGCTTTGGTTTGGGATTCACAGGAATAAGCACTGTGTGTCTGGAAGGGTCTACATTGTGCTACCGAGACCAAATAATCGATATTTAGGCAGAGCTTCCAGGCCTGTGGTGGGACCATCCTGAGACTGTGGGATGCTGAGGAACAACACTGCCCTCTTTCAGATGCTGGTAGCACCCATTCCCTGAGATATGACAATCAAAAATGTCTCTACACAAAGAAACAGGTGGGAAAAAAGATGATCTTTGCTTGAAAATTTTTGTGAAAAGGGACAGGAAAATCTGATAGGTCTCTCCTATTTTGAATGCATGACTTTTTTCCAAAGCTCTCTTTGCTGATCTCCAGCCCTTGACCTTGGAGTGTTCCATTCTGCATTAGCCTGCCTGTGTAACAACTCCTGGGGTGTGCTAAGGCATGTTGACGAGCTGATTAAGGGATCCATATGGCAGAGGGTGAAGGGTCTGACATGGGGAGGCACAGGCTACTGGGGGATTCTGACAGCCCAAACTGTAGAATGTCACAGTCCTGGGCCAGGTGGGCTTTCTGAAGAGGACACAGGAGGTGACCTCATTTATTTAAAACTTGGAGCTTGGCATCCGTGATGAATTTCTGTCCTTCAGTCTTTAGCTTCTTCAACTACGTGATCAGTCCCTCTGTGTTTTAAATGTTTCATTCTGAATTCTTAATTCTGTAACATCTGCATTTATCTTTCTTTTCCTCTGGAGCGGGCAGTCTCCTGGGCAGGGGTGCAGACAATCAGACTTCACCCCTTAAACTAAACACAAGCAGGCAGCAAGGCATAAAGGAGGCAAGAAAGATTGGATAATTTTAGTGGTGTGAGAAAGTATTTAGAATACTGTGTTAGGGGTTCAGTGGGTAACTGAGTCAGTGGATTTCAGATCCCCAGCATCCATTTAATATGCTGGGCATGGCTGTGCATGTCTGTATCCACCACACTATGGGTATAAACAGGCATATCCTGGGGGTTTGCTGGCCCAGGTTTAGGGGGAGACCCAGTCTTGTGGAACCAAGGTGGAGAAGAATATGGAAGGACACCCAGAGCAAAGAGAAAGTTTAGGGTTGAATGTTTATTCAGTTTCTACCCAGGCCCCTGTGGTTGGCATTGAGCCCTTGAGAGAACTAAGATTGTGACACTATAATGTCTCCAAGGCACCCAAGTAGGACAGTTAAAGGAGTCAGATGTAGGTTGTGTTGAGAAGGCCCTTTTCCTAGCCATTCTTATATATAGCTCTCACTAGGGAACCACTTAGTTTGGCTCTCCATTCTCTGGCTAGGTGTTGGGAATGACTGTCTTCTGAGGCAAGCAACTACTATCTTGGCAAGTCAAGATGTACTCTCTTGGAAAGGATTATCCTATTTGGGCTTGTTGACTGTTTATATTCCTTGATGGAGAGTTGAGGAGGATCACCTGAGTATTCATTTTCTCCCAACTACCTGTTGTATATAACTCAGTGCTAATGGCTTGTGGATTTATAAAGGAGCTAGAATTAGGGAGATTAGAAAAAGGGCAGATTAGGGAGGGTGCTCCATCCATGAGTTAAGGTGCTGTGGGGTAATGCTCTTGTACACTGTGAAGATTTGTCACCTGAATTGGTTTAATAAAATGCTGTTTGGCCATAACCCAGGCAGGAAGTATAGATGGGCAATCAGACTAGGAGAATTATGGGAAGAAAGACAGAGTCGGGAATTGCCAGCCAGATGCAGAGGGAGCAAGATGAGAATACCTTCCTGAGAAAATGAACCCAACCATGTGGCTAAACATAAATAGAGTTATGGGTTAAGTTAAGTGTAAGAGTTAGTTAGTAATAAGCCTGAGCTACTGGCCAAGCATTTATAATTAAGATAAGCCTCTGAGTCAATTGTTTGGGAAGCAGCTGCTGGGTATTTGGAAATAGATGGTGGTAGAGAAATGCACTAAGGTGCATCCTCATCCCTGCTGAATAAGAACTTTCCAGGTGTGACCTATTGAGAGGCAGGAACAGTCACACTCAAGTAAGTAATCCGTGATCCATGTTTTGTGAAGAAGCACAATAAACTCATTGGTTCTCCAGAGTGAACTTCAGTGACATTATTCCTTTGTTTGTCATTGGGAGAAGGAATGACATTGCTTACATCTCCCCCAGGGAAGGAATTTTGTCAACACCAGGCCCCTCCCTCTAGATCCATATAATGCTTGTGGGTTCCTTATCAGGCCTTGTGCAGCCCCCACAGGGTCTCTAAGAACCTTCCAGGGCAGTAGGTCACCTTTCTTAGGGAGATGTATCTTTGCCCCAGCTGGGTGCTACTGTCATATTCTAAAGCATGAGTGGGTGAGCTGGCTATGAAGTTGTGTTAGGGGAAGATGAGATTTGAATGATCATGGAGGCCAGCCAGCCAGCTCTATCTTTACCACCTCCCCTTAGTCAATACTCACTCCACACAAGGATCCAATTCTATTTACACTGTAGGTTTTAACAGAAGATTTTCTTCTCACTTGAAATCATTTGGAAAGTACTCTTCAAGACGATGTCTCCATTTTAGTCAACAGGCATTCCTAGAGTAGCCATTAAGTACTCTAAACAAACCAAGCAAGGGGTTGAGATGGGAGAGGATGGAGAAAACATTAGAAAACACAGCGTGAGGACCTGAGTTTGGATTTCCAGGATTTCCCACCTAAAAGCCACAGACTATGGTACAAGTCTATCACCCCAGTGCTGGGATGACAGGTAGATTTCTGTGGGCTCACTGGCCAGTGAGTGGGATCTGTAAGCTCCATGTTTAGTGGGAGACACTGTCTTAAAAACTAAGCTGGAGGGCAATTGAGAAAGACGCCTGATGTCAAGCTCTGGCATCACATATACACATAAGCATGCATACTCCTTATCTGCATACAGATAGTCAAGGGTTTCTGGCTTGTAGAAGCTTCTAGGATCTGGATGTGGTGAGGATGTGAACTACAGATGTGTTCATAGTTGCAAGACCTCAAAATTAAGAGGGGCTAACATGGGTCTGGAAAAGAGACCATCACTTTTACTCAGAGATTCAGGGTGGCTTCCTAGTGGAAGTGTTGGTTTGAAGCATAAGGTCCCGGGAGTGGTCAAGGGAGGGAGTAGGGGCGTACCTTATCCTTCATTGGAGGTGTTAGAAAAGGAGTGCCAGCACCTTCCCAAGTGGATTTCTGGCCCCGGCCATGTGTCAACATTTCTGTAGTAATTCCCGTGCAGGGGCTCCTGAACATCCCAGCCTAGCTCAGCCAGCTGTCTGTGCACAGGGACACCCAGGAGCTTGGAGACTGGAATGCTTTCCTCTGAGCAGGTTAAAATATAGTTTCCAGACAAATAATTTCAGTAAATACGTTTCCACCCCAGCTTCTTGTCTTACTCCAGTGATCCCTTGTTTCCGACAAGGGCACCCTAGTAGGAAGTCGAACTCAGAAGCCAGAAGGCAGGAGCTGGGCTGGGGAGGGCTATGGGACCACCTGGGGAATGTCAGCACTGGGCAGAGTCTCTGCACTATTTGGAAGCTGTTGGTTGGTACTGCCTAGGTCTATGAGGCGAGGGGGTGTCTAACAAAAGCTGATGAACCACCTGTTTAAAAGAGGCAGAAGACACAAAAAAGGTCTGATTTGAGTGTCGATGTTCCTGTCTACCCTACCTGCTGTGAAGACTCTTAGTGCCTATTTCTGCTCTAGAATGCCAACATTAGCTATTTGATCTTGGACAGCAAATTGACCTTTTCATTGTCTCCTTGATGATCTAATCTTAAACTAAATTCTTGCACTCAGCACCTTGCCAGCATGAGCCATTATCTCTCCCGTGTAGATGAGGAGACTGAGGCAGTGAGGACATCTTCCAGATAAACATGGTGCCTGGAGAGTCCTTAGCTTTCCACTGCTGAGAGAGTCCCTCATAAATAGAGGATCTGCTTCAGCTCAGCAGAGGTATGCCCTTGATAAATGGTGGTTAGCATGAGTTTATATCACTCCAGGCTTCCTGTCCCATCCCTCTTTCCACCAGACATACTCAAAGAGCCTCAGCAGAGGTGGGAGCCCAGAGCCACTGGTCCATCCTGGGAGGATGCCCAAAGCAGCTGGGGTAGGACGGAAGGACCAGTCTGTGTAAGGAAAATTTCCTGCCTTCCAGCCCAGCCCAGATTAGAGCCCATTTACATCTTAAAACCCAACTTAGAAAACCACAATCCATCAGCCAGCGATGGTGTAAATTGCTTTGCTAAATATATTTCTGGGTACATGGTAAGTAAAAATATCATGAATTTAATAAGCCTTGGAATTCACATTTTTCCAATCCTAATTAAGTCTCTCCTCCTCGTTGGATGTGCTCCTTGGTCGCGTCTGCAAAGTTGGGAGGGGAAGGCATCTCAGGCTGGCTGGCTGAGCCTGACTGGGTATCCCACAGCCAAGGAGGTGCTTACATAGCTGTGTGGTCAATTGCTCTCCCAACTCACCACACTCCCTGGGTCTCAGGAAAGGCCACTGCTCTTCTTAAGTTATTGCCCCGAGACAACATTTGAATCCAGCGGCTTCTCTCAGTACTCTGGCTTCTGATGGAAGGGAAAAGTGGTTCCTTTGGTTCGAGCTCAGCTCTCCCCATTATGGGTATCTTGGACCACATCCCTTGCTATCTAATTATATGCTACCTAGTCATTCATGAGCCCTCTTGTATTCCCATCATGCACGTTCACACATTAGCTATCAGTGCCTCATGCCATGATAAAGACTCATGGATGCAGATGGCAGGATGTGGGGTAGCATTTGTCACTGTGATGGTTAATATTATCAGTCAGCTTGGTTGGACCACAGTGCCCAGATCTTTGGTTAAATATTATTCTAGATGTTTCTATGGAGGATTAAAAGAAGATTTATTTTTATATATGCACATATACAGACACACACAAAGAGAGAGAGAGAGAGAGAGAGAGAGAGAGAGAGAGAGAGAGAGAGAGAGAGAGAGAGAAAGAGAGAGAGAGAAAGAGAGAGAGAGAAGAAGACGTTGTCCTATTTCTTAGAGCCAGAGATGCAGGTGTTTGTGAGATGTCTGGCTTGTTTTGTGGGTGTTGGGATTTGAACTCTGATTCTCTCATGACTGGGCAGCAAGTGCTCTCAACCTCTTCATTTTCTCTCTAGCCCTAAGAAGAATCTGTGAGTGTTTTGTTTTCTTATTTATAACTTTATTATATGTGTATGAATATTTTGCCTACATATATGCTTGTATACAGGCCAGAAGAGTGTGTTGGATCCCCTGGGACTGGAATTATAGATGGTTCTAAACTACCCTATGGGTGCTCGCACCAAACCCAGGTCCTCTGGAAGAACAGCAGGTACTTTTAACCTCCATCTCTCCATCGTTAGATATTTTTTTCTTTTTTAGAGATTAACTTCAGAAAGACTTCTGCCCAAGTAAAATTCAGAGCATCATGTTCCCTGCTCACTTATATCCTCTGCCAATCAGACTTGGTCTGGGCTGTTCAGGTCATAGGGAGGGGTGGGAGGTCTGCAACACTTACTGTTCTTTTTGACTTAACAAAGTGGTGATCCTTATGCAATTAGATGTAGGTTGGAGCAAAGAATGGCTTCTTCAGAGCTAGGAGCATTTCTCCCATCAAGGGCCTTTGCATTGGAACTACATCTTCCCCATCTCCAGCCTGCCAGCTCCTCCCTCCAAGTTTCATGAGCCAGTTCCTTGGAACACCCTCTCTGGGTGTGTAGCCAATAGGCACATCCTCTTGGTGAGCTTCCGTGGAGCACAGCCATGCTGAAGCATGGTTCTGGGCCTTCTGCCTTTACAGGAGTCCCATGCATCCTTGGGAAATAGGAATTGTCATTAGATTCTCTCAGAGGAGGACATAGGAGCTCCCAAAGCTGGGATGACTTTTCTCTGATCTCGGCAGAGGGGTGCAAAGCTGGGAAAGGCAGGATATGAGTTTAACTTTGCTCACTACATGAAGAAAAGCCGTAACCCCCTGTAGAGTCTTCTCAAGGATGAGCATGATACAGTCTGGAGGCAAGCCATTAGGAGAGAGGCAGAGGTGGGAACTAACCCTGGAGTGTCTGTAGGCTGCTGGCGGAGGATGCCCACAGCTTTCCTGACTGGGATCCCAAGAAGGATGGGTTCTTCTAGGTGCCCCAAGGCCTGGTCTAGGGTCCTTATCTCATTTTGGGGAGGCTGTGCATGGGAGGAGTAAGATCTGTCCTCTGTTGCCCATGGTGATGTCACTGTGTAACTGGGCACAGAACATTAGCTGCACATTACAGAGTTATATTCTGTAACACGACATATTCCCCAGGTGGTTGGGTTTTCAGACATCTGTGGGCATGTAGCCCCCAAGGGAAGGGCAAACTTAAAGGCCCCAGAAGCATCCCTTGGTGGGCTAGAGGCAGCTGAGTGCCACTTGAGGGCTCCCAATCCCAGCAAACCATCTACCCTAGCCCCTCTTTCAGATTCCCTCTCTACTCCACTGGGTAAACAGAGTTACAGAAGGGCTGTAGCCAGTGCTCATGGGCCCATTTAGCCTCAGGAACTAGCTACCAAGGCTATGTGCAGCATGTGGCATGCATCCAGTCCTTAGAGTCTGTCTAATCTCCCTGGACTCCTAACTCCTAGCTTCCTGCTGCTCTGAAGTTACCTCTTGGGTTGCCCTTACCCCAGGCAACTTGTGTTTCCTCTGTTCTTGGCTCCATCCCTCCCTCTTCTCCTCCAGCCATATAGCATCACCTACCATGTCTCTGGGTTTCCCCTTTAGAGGAGCATCTTTTGACCATCTCTGAAAGAGGTGAGGTATTCTTGTCATAACTAGGGAACCATGATCTCCATGCTGACCCTGGCTGTCTCCCCATGTTACGTGCTACTTTCTTGTTGCTATTAAAGAAACTTAGGAATGGCGAGGTTTACTTTGACTCATATTTTAAGGATACAGCTCATCATGGCTAGGAAGTCATGGCTACAGAAGTGTGGGGTAGCCAGTCATAACCCACCCTCAGCCAGGAAGCAAAGAGAGATAAATACTGGTGCTCAGCTCACTTTTTTTTCCTTTTTATTCAGTTCAGGACCCCAGCCCATTGGATAGTACCACCATTCATAGTGGGCCTTCACATCTTAATTGATCCAGAAACTTCTGTACAGACTTACCTAGAGGCTTGTTCCTTCAAAGACCTATATCCTGTCAGGTTGGTGGTCAAGATCAACCACCACGTCCTAGACAGGCCTGTATCTCTTTGCCCTGGTGAGTGGGTGGTATAGTCGAATGCCTCTGTCCCAACAGCTGGCCAATCCTGCAGCCTCTTAAGAAATAATTAATCAGAGACCTAATATTAATTACAAGCTGTTTGGCCTAAGGCTCAGGCTTATTACTTGCTAACTCTTATGCTTAAATTAACCCCTAACTCTATTTAGCCATGTGGCTTGGTACCTTTTCTTAGAGCAGTCTTCTCATCTCACTTCCTCTGAATCTGGCTGGCATCTGCTTTTCTGCCTTTTCTCTTCCCAGAATTCTCCTAGTCTGGTTGTCCTGCCTATATTTCCTACCTGCCTACTGGTCAATCTGCATTTTATTAAACCAATATGAGTAACAATCTTTACAGTATACAAGAGCATTATCCGACACCTCCCCCTTTTTAACTTTTTAGAACAAGACCCACAAATCTAATCTTTGTACAGCGGTGAGTATCTCTGCCTGTCTTGCAGGAGACTAGGGTTCAATTCCCTGAGGGGGGAGCCATGTAGGATTTTTCTCTTGTACACTGTAAAGATTTGTTACTCTTATCGGTTTAATAAAATGCTGATTAGTCAGTAGCCAGGCAGGAAGTAGAGGTGGGGCAACCAGACTAGAGAATTCTGGGAAGAGGAAAGACAGAGCAGTAGATGCCAGCCAGATGCAGAGAGAGAAAGATGCGAATGCTGTAGTCAAAAAAGGTACCAAACCATGCTAGGCACTTGACAGTTTCTGGCAGGACAGAAACTTCAGACTGTAGGGGAACACAACAAGTTCACCAGTAGTTGGTTGGACGGATTAACCAACCTCCCTCCAAGTTCTAAATTTGGAGTTAAGGGAAAGTGAAGTCCATGGAATCCCAAGTTCCTTTGTGGGGTACAACTCCCTTCTTCTACAGCTGGCTGTATCTGGTCCTATTTTTCCCTGGTTAGCTCTAGGTTGGAGGGATGAGTGAGGAGGGTATGTACCAGCCTGTGTGTTATATCTGCTCACAGGGTGTTCTGGAAACAGCACCAGGTCACTGACTTAGCAAGAGAGGGTCAGAGACCTCATATCCCAGCCTGATGGGAGCAGTGAGGAAGTCATCACGGATTTAATCCCTACAACTTCTGGTTGGTTCTCAACTTTCCTAATGCTTCAGCCTTTTAATAACAACTCCTCATATTGTGGTGACTCTCAGCCATAAAATTATTTTTGTTGCTACTTTATAATTGTAATTTTGCTACTGATATGAATTGTAATGTAGGCATATAATATGCAGGATATCTGATGTGCAGTCCCACCACAAGGAGTCAAGATTCGCAGGTTAAGAACCTTTGCTCTGGAAGAAGGTGTCCAGGGTCTCTGCAACAACGTAAGACAACTCTGGGTCTTGCCATCTTGAAACCTACATCCATCATCTGGACTTCAAGCAGTGATGCGCTTTGGGAGATGCTCATGGTGGTTTCATGTCTGAGATCCCAGAGTATTGTTTTTCAGACATGTGTGATTTTGTTGTTGTTATTTATTTGTTTGTTTGGTTTTGGTTTTATTTGTTTTTTGTTTTGTTTTGTCTCTTGTGACAGAGTTTCTCTGTGTAGCTCTAGCTGTCCTGTATAGCATTCTGTAGGCCAGGCTGGACTTGAACTCACAGAGATCTGCCTGCCTCTGCCTCTTGAGTGCTGGGATTAAAGGCTTGAGCCATCACTGCTCAGATGTTTTGTTGTTGTTATTTTTTTTTAAAACACAGAGTTCACATAGTTGAGGCTAGCCTCTAGCTCGGAACTCTGTAGCTGAGGGTGACCATGAACTCCTGATTCACCTGTCTCCACCTCTCAAGCACTGGGATTATAGGTTTGAGCCACATACTAGGTTTATGCAGTGCTGGGGATTGAGCCTATGTTAGGCAAGTGCTGTTCCAATTAAGACACATCTCTATCTTCTCTTTGGTTTCTTTTAGTTTAATATACACGCAGAGGAGCTCATGGGGCCAGCGCTAGGTCAGACTGTTCCATTCCCCTGCTTATCCTATGCTACTTTCTCCCCAGTGACTTGCAGTAGCTTGGCGAGCTGATGGGATCCCCTTATAGAGCCCTGTCTCGCCTACTCAAGGAAGCTTCTCTTCCCTCACTGTCTTATCATTGCCTCTGTGCACCTTGTGTATGAATCAGGCTGGGAGGAAGGAGCACATGGTCCAGAACCCCAGCCCTTCTCCTACAGCCCTTGAGGATTTCATGTTGAGTACCCAGGGACCTCTCTCTCTAGGTCAATCCTGGGCCTCCACCGTACCTCCTTCTGCCTATCCAGTAGCTAAGGATAGATACAGCCCCTGCCACACCAGGCACATGGGTATTATGCCTCTGTGTGTGGGGAGCTGCTCCTTGTGGACTTGGGATGCTCTGCCTGCTTGGGGGAGGCTGCAGCCACCAGGCCTGGGCTGAGGCATGTGATCCTACAGCTGGTATATTTTTAGCTTTCTCATTAACCGAGTGCTTTCAAATTAGCCTTCTATTAACCTCAAAGGAAAATGAAAGTGTGTTTTTTTCCTTCCCAGAGTGAGTCTCTCCTGCAGAATATCAAGGTTTCCATGATTAACGTTTCATGCGCCTCGAAGCTCTAATGAAGTTGGATTCTCTAATATCTAACTTGATGGAATAATTGGTCTATGGTCTCTTCCATGGCAGGGAGGCTGCCAGTTGAGGAAGGGCCTTCTCATTCCCATCACATAGTCCTTTGTTCCCATGGCTTCTTGTATCCCCCAATAGAGCCTTCTACCCCAGTACACCCTCATTCTGGAAGGGTTCAAGCAGCCAGATGGGTCACTTCAGACCAACACTTAACCATTACCACTTTTACAAGTACAGTTTGCTCCCTGGGCTGCACACCTGTGTCACAAGGGTGACTTTGAAAATGTCCCTTGAAGTGGGCTTAGCACTTGGATTTGGGATTTCAGCTGGAGAGGGGAATAAATTGCTTTGCCATTTCTAGAGGTGTCAGTCAATGGCTCTGATAAGATTAATTTAGTTTCTACTGGCCACCTGAGAGGAAGGAGTGACCTGTCCTTCCAAGGCCACCTGCACAGTGTCAGAGATACCAGCAGGTACCCAGAGAAGATTGCAGATGGGAATGGATGTCTGGCAGCAGCAGGAGCAGGCAGCCGGTCCCTGTCACTGAGGGAGATGGTAGGGCTATTTTGGAGGACTCAGCTGTCTGTCCAGTGCTCTAGCTCAGTGGTTCTCAACCTTCCTAATGCTGTGACCCTTTAATACAGTTCCTCATAAAATCCCAACCATAAAATTATTTTTGTTGCTATTTCTTAACTGTAGATTTGCTACTCTTATGAATTGTGATGTCAATGCCAGTGTTTTATGATGATTTTAAGCAACTCCTGTGAAAGGGTCATCTCCCCCAAAGGAGTCACAACCTAGATGTTGAGAACCACTGCTCTAGTCTGTTTTTGAATCTCTCATTCATTTGTCTAGCCTGTCTTTGAGTCACTTGTGTATTGGTACAGCCCGTCCTTGGATCATTTATCTGTTGATCTAGGCTTTCTGTGAATCCTTCATTCATTGGTCTAGCTGATTCTTGTGTCAGCCATCTATGGTCTAGCTTATCCTTGTATCATTCATTCATCGGTCCTGCCTATTCTTTGATCATTTGTTCACTAGTCTTGTCTATCCTTGGGTCATGGGTCCATTGATCATCACCCATTGGTTTAGACTGTTGAATCACTGTTTTAGTCTGTCTTCTAGACATTCATCATTGGCCCACCTGGCTCTTGAACCATTCACCCACTGGTTCATTCTGTCCTTGGGTCATTCAGGCCTCAAGTTTGATTCTCATTTCCTCACCCCATTTCTAGCCTCCTCCTTTGTCCTTGGGTCCTTATGATGGCTTTGCCACCACCCTTTTCATGTGTGGTTCTATGCTTTTAAGTCACTGTAGCAAAAGGTGGGCTGGAGGCTACCCAGATAGGGGTCTCTTCAAGATGCTCAGCTTTTCATCAGTATGTCCCTGTGTGAGCAATTCAGTGAAGAAGTTTATATTTTATGTTGAGCACATTTCTTGGTTTTATCATGCTCCATCTCATGAATGAGGAAGCTCCTCCCTAGTGACCCCACTTCCACCCCAGTCCAAACTCTTTTGCCATCCCGGTGAAGGATCCAGCCTGTTAAAGGGCTTACTTACTTTCCTACTTTCCTATAAATGTGGCTTAATTCCTCGAGGCCTGAGAAACGCAACAGGCTGTGATGTAAATGTCCAAGCACATCACAGAGTCCCACATACCTGGTGACCCACACAGGCTCAGGCTCGGCTCCATCACCATGTATCCGACAGCTTCCTATGCACCTTCCTATAAAGACCCTATCACTTTAAAACTGAAGTGTCACATTGCAAAAGTGTTACTTCTCTGTCAACCTTCTTCCTTCTACCCAGCTAATAAAGTCACCACTAACCCTGACACTCATGTCAGGAATCTGGGAGTTGACCTAGACCCCCCTTAGCATCTCCTACCCCCAAGTCCATTATCCTTCTGCTAAGCCCTTCAATCCTGTGTTACAGGACTCTCGTGGTGACTCAGGATCCTACAGTCTTCTTGGAGCATTATATAGGGGGATTGAGCCTAGGAAAAATGTCCCCCCTCCCAGTGTGTCCACCCCCCCTTGTGTGTGTGTGTGTGTGTGTGTGTGTGTGTGTGTGTGTGGTGTGAGTGTGCATTTACATGCATGCCTGTGGAGGCCAGAGGATAACTCAAGTGCTGTTTTGGGGGACACCATCCACCTTTTCTTTGAAGGCCTTTCATTTGGCCTAAAATACAATTCCGCTAGGCTGGCTGGTCAGCAAGCCCTCCAAATTCTCCCGTCTTTAGAATGACAAGCATCTATCATCAGATCTGTGGGGTTCTGGGGCTCAAAGTAGGGTTCTCATGCTTTTGTGATAAGTGTCTCCCCAGCCCTCCTGGGGTCTTTCCATATTAACGTGCACACACTTCTGTCTTCTGTGATTTTGATCATGTCTGTCGTGGTCCTGGGCTCTGTCGTGGTCCTGGGCTCTGCAGAGGAGCAGGTCCGAGCCTCCTGCAATGAGGTCAGCCCTCGACAGAGGCCATGAAGGTTGGCTCTGCCTTTCAAAACCAGAGCCAAGTCTTTCCTCCTCTGCCTCTCAGCCCTCATTCTCCTCCCAACATCCTGCTCCTCACTGTCCTCTGCAGCCCCCATGCTGGGAGAAGAGAGAAAGAGCTGGTCAATGCTTTAAGTGACAGCCACCCTTAGGTTCAACATACCAAGTGGCTTGTCTCCCTGGCCCTGCATGCAGGCCCTTGGTATCTCAGGTGGCTGGGCTGAAAGGAGCGCCCGAAGTCAACTGTTCTTCCTCTGCCCGCTGGCCCCCTGCCAGCCCTTACCTCTCCACACCATTAGTCACTGAGGGAAGAAGGCAAGAATCCAGGCTAGGCTCGTTTGGAAAAAGCCTCAAACGCAAAAAGTGTCTTCTTAAAGCCAGGTAGGGGGTAATTAACCACATTTCAAAAGAATTCTTCTGTTTCAAAAGGCTCCATGGCAGGGAGCCCACAATTAGCCTGCTCCCCTGGAGCCCTGACATGGCAGGGTAGCCAGGCTGGGTAGCTTTCACACCTTGCCTGCCCCTACCCACGAGTTAAAGATGATTCTTTTTCTCCTTTTCTTGTGATTTTTAATAATCTTTATCGTGCCTTCTCACAGAGGGAAGATGCCTGGCCTGATCCAAGGTCATTCATTTCACAGACATAGAGGACAGAGGTTTGTGGGGACACAGTGGAAGTGTGAGAAGACAGGACCTGAATGGGTGGGTGTGGTCTGAAGACTCCTTCCGTCTCAGAAGCCCCGGATAGTCTTCCTTCTGAAGAGAATCTCTAATGTATTCAGAAGGCAATGAAAGCTGCTTTCAAAGACACTTCCCCTCCCCGCTTTCTGGTTGTCTAAGCAGAAATGCATGACCATGTCCACTCATAATATGTAAAAAGCTGTGTCTGGAGAGTGGCTGGGCAGGTAGGTCCCAGGACAGCAGAAAACCTGGCTCTCCTTAAGTGCCGTTCTGTCTCCTTCTTGCTGTCTAGAAAGCAATGGCTGGTGCTCCAGCAGTCACCTTGAGCCAAGTTGAGGCTTTGTAATAGAAGTTCCAGTTAGGCTATCTCAGAAGCAGAAAGACAGAGAGTACTGGCCACTGTGGAATTGCCTTACCAACCATTTGGCCCTGCATTTCTGTGAGGAGAAGAAGGAAGCTGCCATCTTGGTTAAGATTTCCATTTGCTTGTGCTGAGCCTGACCCTAGCCAATAAGTATCTTGATGGTCATCAGCAAGACAAGCTACACCTGCAGTTTGGAGGCAAGATTCGGGTTTGTGTCTTGTTATGACTTACCCCCACATCTTGGGTCTGTCACCCTCTGTCCCACCTTCTCCTTGTGGATCAGTGGGTAAGTGACAGTCAGCTGTGGAGGGTCAACTCTTAAAAGGTGGGTGGGTGGTCTAGGACGCTTCTGGGCCACTCAGCTGGAAGAACTGGAGATACCAATCCCCACTGCAAAGAGGCAAAGGTCATTGTCTTTTCTTGAGGTGCTCTCCTGAAGGCCGTGCCCAGGCCCCTTCTCCCACCCTAATTTGGTTAGACATTTCCTTTTTCTGGTTTTGAAAGGAATGTTTATTTTTCTCTCTTTAGTATATTTTTATTTTGAGCACTATGTATTTTTTAAATTATTGTTACACACACACACACACACACACACACACACACACACACACACACACACACACACAAATACAACCCGCTGAGTCCATTTGTCCATTCACTGTTGCTCATATATGTGTGTGTTCAGGGCTGACCATGTGAAATCGGATAACCTACTGATTTCCATTCCTATAAAAGACTAGTTCTTCCTCTCTCAGCAGCCGTTGGTTGCCTGGAGCTCTTTACCTTGTGAGGTTTCACTCATCACATCGACATGTCACCCGGTGGTTTTTTTGTTTTGTTTTGTGTAGTTTGTTTAAGTGAGACTGTATTTGAAGATTTCGTGCACGGAGCTGGGCTCTCACGTACAGCGAGCACCACCTCACAGTCTGCTTCTCGTGTTCCGCCCCTTCTTCCACGGTGTTCTGTGAGCTTTAGCTGTAGCTGTTCAATTTCATACAGGAGCATTATATATTCGGGTCATTTTCACACCGCCATCCTCTCTCGCCCCATTACTGCCTCTCTCTTATCTCCCCTCGTTTGTTTCCCTTCTCCCCTTCTACTGAACCCCGTTTTCTTAATTCAGTTCCCTTATTTTGAATGACTTTTTGCCTGTGGTGTGTGTATGTAAGTGTGTGTACGTGTGTCCCAGAGTTGCCTGCATAAGCGTAGGTGGGGAGTTTACCACCCTGCTCAAGAAAAAGGCAGCTTTTCTAGCTGCTCCCCTTCTTCCCTCATGCAGGAATTTCAAGAGGGCTGCTCAGGAAATCCTTATTAGGCATCCAAACTAAATGGATGCCCTGACTCTTGCAAGGCCTGCTGAGTCCAGCAGTCCTGTATGCATGTGGGGGTGTGGGGGGGCGGGAGAGGTGGGTTGTGCACAAGTATGAGGAGGCCAGAGGATAGTTCTGGAGGGACACCTCCATTCTTTCCAGCCCTGACAAAGTAGCCTGTGGTTTTAAATCTATTTATTTACCTTAAATTATCCCCATGTCTGACTTCTCATTGCAAAGTCTCTTTTTTCTTAGCTCAGGGCTAACTTCTCCCTCACAGTGGTGGGCAACAGCATCCCCCTTCCCTCCCCTGGGGGCCCTGAACCCTGGGCTGGGAAACTCTTCTGAGTCTCACCATCAGGGATGTCAGTAAAGGTTGGGAACCAGTCTCTGGAAGCTGGAGGCTTCCCTGTGGCTGATTTCACAGCAAATGTCTTGTCGAGGCCAGTGGAGGCAGTTCAGTTGGTCATGCTTCCTGTACTAGCATGAAGACGAGAGTTTGGATCCCCAGCACCCAAGTAGAAAGCCGGAAATAGTATGCGTCTACCACCCTGGTGCTGGTGAGACAGAGGCTGGAGGATCCCAGGGCTTGCTGGCCAGCCAGTCTGGCTTAACTAGTGAGTTCCAGGTACAGGGAGAGACCCTGGAAAACAAAACAAACAAACAAGCAAGCTGGAAAGTAGACTGGGCAGTGGTGGCACATGCCTTTAAACCTAGCAGTCAGGACGCAGAGATAGGCAGATCTCTGTGAGTTCGAGGCCAGCCTGGTCTATAGAGCTAGTTCCAGGACAGCCAGAAGTACACAGAGAACTCCTGTCTCAAAAAACCAAAGCCAAAACCAAAAACCAAACAAACAAACAGACAAAAAAAAAAAGCTGGAAAGTGATTGAGGATATCCAGTGCTGAATCCTGGCTTCCATATGCGTTCACATATGTGTATGCAAACTCTTTCATACAAACTACCATGGACAGGAAGGAAGGAAAGGTCTCATGAGTTCAGAGACTGGGGGACAGTGTTTGGTTAAATTCTGTTCACAGCTCCAGGCCTCACTGTTCCTGCCCAGTCTCACCAGAATGGCTCTCTCTGCCCCTTTTCTTCCTTCTGGTTTACATTTTCCCTGTTCTTGAAACATTCCTGGAGGAGGCAAGCAGTCTTCCTTAGAAACACTGGGGTGGGGGGAGAGAAGGGAAAGGGAGGGACATACGATCTTAATGTTCTTCACAAACATTATTTTCTTTCTTTAATGTCTGGTGACATCATTTACTCCGTAACCCTGTTATTCTTTGATTTTCACAGCATCACACACACACACACACACACACACACACACTCACACTCACACACACTCTCTCTCTCTCTCTCTCTCACACACACACACACACACACACACACACACACACACACACACACACACACACACACACACACACACACACACACACGGTACTGCTGATTACCATAGGACATTCTTGTCATCCAGCATTTGGGAGGCTGAGGCTGGAGGATGGCAAGTTATAGATCAACTTGGGATCTAGATCAGGATCCTCCCCCCTCAAAAAAAAAGGACAAGAAATAATAAACCCAAAACCCACTCAGCAGGAAGGGACCCACTCTTCTGTAGGTGGGGAAACTGAGTCTGAAAGAAATGATGAACCAGAGCCCAATTTGCATAGCTGGCTCAGGCCAGAGCTGGGATAGGAAGAGCAAGTGTCCCAATTCTGGGGCCACTACTTCTTGTGCCTTACGATGAGTCCCAGGCAGCCTGTGGTCTGTCTGTCTGGAGGCTGGAGAAGAAGTGGACCACACTGCCCCTCCCCTGCACTTTTAGGGCTGAAAAACCATCAGATCACTTGGGATTGTCATGGCCCTAAGAATTCTCTGACTTCTCTCTAAGAATGTGTTTTTTCAGACTTGACCTTTACAGATTCATCCAGCTGCACAATTCTTCCATGAGCTCCAGGAGGTCCAGGCTTGGTCTCTGACAAGCTAGGGACCCAGGCGCTTGTGACGGTACCTGGTGGACAGGCATGTGGCTGAGAGAGCTGGCTTTGGAGTGCGGGAAGATTCACCTCCTAGGCAGGTGAACTCTCAGTGAAGGTTTTGAAGAGGTTGGGCAGGACCTAGATGCCAGTGTCAGACCGTGTATGAACAAATGCTGGTCTTTCTCTGTGGCTCCACATACCGGAGTCCCAAACAGAGTAACCAAGCAGGAAGTAAGGAAGTGGGCCTCACAGGGGACTTTCCATAGAAGTGACAATGGGATGGGCATCCCCACAGACCCAGGGCTCTCCATGAGCCAAAGGGATGTGGGACAGCGTCTCCCATTCTGTTAAATCCTGCCTTGATTAGAAAGCAAGCTTCAGTGGGTACTATCAGATTCTGGAGGGCATCAATAGAAAGGGACTCTAGAGGCAGGAGGTGGTAGTAGCAGTGTGTGTGTGGTGTGTGTGTGTGTGTGTGTGTGTGTGTGTGTGTGTGTGTGTGTGTGATATGCTGGGTTACACTGAAAGCAGATTTTTTTTTTTCTTCTGGGAGATGATTTCAGGAATCACAGGTAAGGGCTGGGGCAGATGAGGCTGCCAGCAGAGCCAGCCCATTCTGTGTGCTCACTCCAGCCTTTTGAAGCCAGTGGGAGACCTAGAGGCATGTGTGCCTAATTCTAGATAGTTCTATCTGAGGGAGGAAGAGCTGTGAGGTTTGAGCATCACATCTCCAGGGAGAGAAACTCATTCACAGAGAATACTCAGGCTGAGCGGTAGGTATTTACAACTAGTAGCCGGAGGCACGGATGGGATTGGTCAAAACCAGGTCTGTGGGGACAAGGCACCCCCAGCTACAGCAGGAGCAACCCTTTCTGGGGCTGAGAAAAGTGGGCTCAGAGCAGGTTCTGGTTCTCAGAAAAGCCTCAGGCAAAACAGAGGAGCGTGAGTGCCCTGTATCCCTACCAGCAAAGGGACCCCTGTAGGGACCAGAGACCAGAGGTGGGCGGAGCCAGATCAATGGGCCGAGTACAGGGAAGACTTCCTGTGCAGCTGTGGATGTGAGGTTGAGGGGTACAATTCTGTCTCTGGGGGAGTCCATCCAGGGGGTTACTGAGCTCTTACCCTTCCCTCCCTCCTTCCCGAATCTTCTTCCTCTTTCCCCCTTCCCTCTCCTACCTCCATTCCCTTTCCTTCCCTGCTCATCCAGTCCTCTTCCAATTAACGTCCTATCTATTCTTCACTCCCCATCCATATTTGTGTCACCTGGGCCGCTGTTTAAGACATCTCTGCTACCCAAGAGAGACAACCTAGAAGCCACAGGTAGGGACGGGTGTCATCAGGATCCACCTCGGCTGCTGTAGGAATCCCAAGAGGTGAAGGCATGATGGTCTTCAGTGCACTTGTTCCATCCATGGGCACAGGATGGGACACTCCCCAGCCCCGGGAGCAGGTAGGTAGTCAGTGTGAGTCAACACATCCCATCTCCATGGTATCGCCTCCACAGGTTCTAGAGCTTCTGGGAGGAACCGAACATCCAGCTGGAATCCAGGTAGATAGCATGGGTAAGAAAGTAGTAGCTTGGGGTGGAAGGATAGCTCAGTGGTTAGGAGCACTGGCTGCTCTTCCAAAGGACCCAAGTTCAATTCCCAGCACTCACATGGCAGCTCACAGCTGTCTGTAACTCCAATTCTAGGGGATTTGACATCCTTGTACGAATATGCACGTAAGCAAAATACCAATGCACTAAAAAGAAAAAAAGGAAAGAGAAAAAATGGTGTTTTGCTTTTTTTTTTTTTTTTTTTTTTTAATCTCACTCTGTCATTTCCACATCGCTGTGTGGTTTCTCCTGAGGAATTCAGGAGGATGAACCCTTCCTGACCAGCATGAGCATCATGGTGCCACAGTGCCCCGCGTACAGTAGTCCAGGCTCTCGATTGCCACCTGAGGCAGGTGAGAGAGCGGTGATGTTCAGTTTCCCAAGGACAAGAGCAGAGATTTATGTGTCACCTCCAGCAGCCAGCAGAGAGAGCCCCCAAGCTCTGCACTCAGTTAAAACAGGAAGGAGAGCAGTTGGTCTGTCTTGAGTACTCTCAACATATGACCAAAAAAAAAAAAAAAAAAAAAAAAAAAAACAACAAACAAACAAACAAAAAAAAAAACCCTTTTTGCTTTTGTTTGAAAATAAGTCTCTGGGACTGGAGGACAAACTGCGTTGTTGGGCCTTTACCGCTTTGGAGCTAAGAATAACAACAAAGACTGGGCTGACTTAGGTGTTCTTGGCGACCCTCCCTACCAGGAGAAAAAATAAACCAAAAAGAAGGATGGGGAGGTTGTTGTCACCCACGCATGTGGGAGCTGTTCTGACTGTTGTGTGTGCTCCAGTGCTCACAGGCGTCTTGGTGAGAGTAAAGACAATAAGCAAATCCACTGGAGCCCGTGTGAGCATGCTACTCAGCAGCTTGCTCTCTGGGCATCCGGATCGTGTGGGCTGTTTCCTCCTCCCAGCCCACAGCAAAGATGTGACATTCGTTCACTGGAGGTGAAGCTTCCTGATTTTTTCTCCTTTTGTGATCCCCAAGGTTTGGAGTGCGGGTACAGAGTGAACCTGTACTTGTACATCTGGGGTTTCCAGGCCACCGGGCTCGGGGCTGCCACAGATGGAAGGCTAGAAGCTGGGTGTGCAGATATTTGTGGTTAGGGTGGTTGATGGGCTTGGGGGTGGGTGCCATGAGGAGGCTGGTGACGTTAAGGAACAAAGGGCCCAAGGGAAGAGTCAAGCTGGGTACGTGGTTCTGTGAGTAGAAGTGCTTCTTGAATAAGTACAAGGACATAAATTCCAATACTCAGAACTCATATTAAAAATAATCTGGAAGTCGGTGTGGAAATGCCTGTGACCCCAATACTACGGAGAGCAGAGGTAGGAATCTTTGGGGGATTATTGGCCCCTCTCCTATCTCCAGGTTCGTAGAGATCGTGTTTCAGGGGACAGACACTTTATATCCTCTTTTGACCTCTGTGACAGATACGTGTACCCACATACATGTATGCACACACTACACTTGACTGTGCACACAGAGGAGGGAGCCAAAATACCCAAAGATACTGAAAAATCAGGTAGGTAGGGATAGGAGCAGTGAGGTGTATCCTAAACCGACAGAAAGTCGATGTGCTCAAGGTGTCTATGGGGCCCGAAGCATAGAGCAGATAACTGGAGGAGGCCAGTGCAGGTTAGTATGTGTTGGCCTCCCCTCTGGGCTCACATTCAGATGCAGTGAAGGCTATGGGAAGGTGGCAAGGCTGGCCTGGGGCATGAGGGGCCTCTTCCCTCTCACACAGGGAGGTGAGGCTGGAAAGGACACAGCTTTCAGCCAGGGGATGAAAGGCAGGAATGATGGCAGTGGTCGCGATGTGAGCCATTCAGTAAGTGCTGGCACACACACAGTAGGCACTAAATAAACGCCTTGGAAATTTATTGCCTCAGAGCCATGGATGGTGTGGTAGCAGTCTTGTGCTAGTAGGTTCAGTGTAACGGCTGCTATTCCAGAGAGTTATTACTGTGATAAAACCTGCCAGGCTGCTGCGCTGCCCTGCTTGGCTGAGTAAGAGCTCTCAGGTTCGGGAGCGTGTGGTGAAGGAGACACGAACTCATCCAGAGATGACCTCAGTGGCCATCTCCGAATGTAAAAATGAGTAGGTGGGAAGGGAAACCAGAAGAAGCAGGATTTCAACAAAGGCATCTTTGAGAGGTGGGCCTCCTCCTTAAGTCTAATGATCCCCCTGATGACAGTGACCCCTGGGCTCTCTGGCACATAGGCATGGTGTCCTCATGCTCTTGGAATGGCAAAGAGAAGGGCTTTTGGGTGACCTTGCAATGCCTTGATAACCTGTACTAGCCCTTCAAACTCCTAGCCACTGAGTGACGCCATCATAGGAGTGAATTTGTCTAATCCTTGTGTGCTTAAGGCACAAGTGCCAGAGCTAATTGCTAATAGAAGAGACATCTGGACCACAGAGGTGACGAGATTTGTGGTACCCCTTAGGAAGCAAGAGCTTGGTCCTGCAGATCAGGGAAGTTTGTGAAGATGCCATATGGGAAGGGTCTGGTCACATTAAGGTGCTCATTCTAGTATGTTTGTGGAGGATGGACCGGAAGACAGCAAGACCGGGTGCTTGTATGCTGCTTATTTGTAACTGTCAACTTGACACAGCCTAGAATCCCCCAGGAAGAGGGTCTTCATGAGAAATTGTCTAGAGTAGATAGGTGTCACAAGAAGTTTCTGGCTGGCCTAGTCCCACAGTTTGGACCTGCCCGCTGCTGCTTATCTGGACCAGCAATCTCAAAGTCTCAAAGAAACACCCAGATGCTTATAATAATTTCATGTTGATTGGCCTGTGGCTTAGGTATATTGTTAACTAGCTCTTTTATCTTAATTCAACCCATTTTCATTAATCTGTCCTGCAACGTAGCCAGATGCTTACCTAATTTTGTGACATGTTGCTTTTTGGGTGGCTGGATGGTTTCTCCTCTGATTCTGCCCTCCTTCCCCTATCTATGCTTTGATTTCCCCACCTACTTTTAAGATACCTGCCATAGGCCAAAACAGTCTCTTTATTTAAAGAATGATATTTACAGTATACAGAAAGACAACCCACATCAGGTAGGTGCATGGATATATTTGTGGTGGGTGGTAGTGGTTGTTTTGACTGTTAATTGATATAGGAAGGCCCAAATCACTATGGGCAACACCATTCCCTAGGCTAAGCCCTGAGATTTGTACAAGAGTTCAGAATGCCACACAGCACACAGCATTGGTTCATTTGTTTCTGCTCTTAACTGTGGAGGTCACGTGGCTGTCACAAGCTCCTGAGTCTGAGACTTTCCAGCAGTGGTGAACTGTAGCGTAGATTGTGAGACAAAATGAAACCCTTTCTCTCTCCTGAGCTGTTATTATTATTATAATTTTGTTCAGAATATTTCACCACAGCAACAGAGAGGATAAACTAGGTGGGGTAAACTAGGTGGAAAGTTATTGCTGTGGTCCTGGCTTCCCCAGAGGAGGGCCCTATAAAACCAGGTCTGCTATTCCCAGCACCGTGTCTAGACTCCCTACTTTCTTGTTACTCTGTTCCTTCTTCACTATCTCTATTACCCCGTGCAGACACAACAAAGGATGCTTCTGCCTCAGACAGTTGTGCTAAACACCTTCCCCTGGGTTTCCTCATGGCCCTTGGATCTCTGTTCAACTATCACTATATTTGAAAGGGACTCTGCAGTAAATAATGCCATGGCAGTATCAATCTCCACCCTCCCAATATACTCCAGGATAAATGTTAGATTTATCCATCTATTTATTATCTGTCTTGCCCCACTGGGATCTAAGTTCCCCAAGGCAGGACCAACGTCTGTTTTATTCACTGTTGTCTTCCTGAAGAGAGACACTCGAGGAAGCATGGAAAGAATGAGTCAGAAATGCAACTCGTCTCAGAGGTGGTTCAGCCCCATGTGTCACAGGCAGGGAAGTTTTCAGGGTACAGTCCATCCTGCATTCCCACATGCGTGGGTAAACATTTGAACTTCAGTTCTAAGCTCCAAACTCAGAGTGAAGAGTGTGTTAGCACATTTTTGTCTATGCTCTAAACAAGAGGCAGTACAAAGAAGAAGTCATTTTGGCTCACACTTCACTATGGTGGGGAAGGCATGGCAGCCGGAGTGTGAGGCTGCTTATTCACATCTCTGTGAACCGGGAAGCAGCAAACGCATAAAAACCAGCATTCATCCATAAGCTTCAGTGTCCAGACATCCAGTGACTCACTTCTTGTAGCTATACCTCACCTTCCAAAGCTTCCATAACCTTCCCAAACGCTGCCACAAGGCGAGGACCTAGTGTTCAAACACACCAGTCTGGGAGGAGGGAGTGAGTAAGGAATGGCATTTCACATTCAAACCACAACTGAAGTTATGTACAGGAAGGCCCAGAAATGAATCCTCCCATGGGCTCTGGTGACAGGGACAGTTTGTAGGGCCAGGGAGGCACACATTGGGTGCATAGCAGCTCCATCTCTGTGAAGACACAGCTGAAGCTCTTTGTCACTTCGTGTCCTGTTCTTTCCTGTGATGTCACTGTTCTTGAGTGGTAAGTGATTGGAACCCCAGGGGACTGCCTCTTCTTTTGAGCAGGAGTGAGGTTCCCATGCTCCCCGTGAAGTGAGGGTAATAAGAAGCAGAACACAGCTGAGGCTAGCACAAACCAAGGAGTCAATAACTGCTTGACATTCTGAGAGGCACAGCCTCACCGGTGGATCCGACACCATGGAAAGATTGTTTCTCGGTAGGCACTGAAGTAGTTTGGCAGTGTTGGCCTTTTGAATAGAAGGCTTCTAGGAAAGCCGGATGCTTCTTTGCAGTTCAGGGTTTTTGGGGATAGCAATGCAGTGAGGTGTGAATGAATTTCATCACAGAACGGGGCACACAGCAGCAGCTTCAATGGAAAAGGCCTGAGAGGTATCCTAGTTACTCACTGCTGGGCCACAAATCACAACCCCTGCACCCTCTGCAAAACAACTTCAGGGAGAAAAAGTTACTTTACTTATTAGTTAGAAGGGATGTAGTTCATGGTGGCCAGGAAGGCATTGGAAATAAGATAATAACAAATTCAAGAGACCAGTGAAAATAAAGCCATTTAAAATACTCAATGCCACAAAAAAGAACCCAGCACAGAGAAAAGGCAAAAACAACCAGAGTATTGATTCGGTGCAAGACAATGTATGTTACAGTATGGTTTCTTGGCCTAGGGCAGCCAGAGGTCTGACCTACAGACCTACAGCCCCAGACCCCTTAGCTGTCTGCAGCTGCTCAAAATGATTCAGACACATATTAACTTCATGCTGTTCGGCCTATGGCTCAGGCACATTGCTAGCTAGCTCTCTTTTTCAGTTAGCCCAGGGCTCCAGCCGAGGAAAGGTAGGCATCCTCGGTTAGGGTAGCATTTCCCACCTCACTCAGTCTAATTTAGAAAGCCCACCCCCTGTAGATGTGTCCAGGTGTTACAGTAAGGTTTCTTGGTCCCAGGTGCCAGAGGTCCAGACCCACAGACCTGCCGCCCCAGACCCCTTAGCCACCGCTGCTGCTTAGTCTCCCCCCCCCCCAATGATTCAGACGCTTATATTAACTTCATGCTGTTCCGCCTATGGCTCAGGCACATTGCTAGCTAGCTCCTTCATCTTAACTCAACCCATTTCCATTAACCTGTCTGCCATGTGGCCTGTGGCTCACCTGGGTTCCTTACATGTTTCTTCTTGGGCAGCTGGCTCAATCTGATCTGACTCTGCCCTTCTTTTCCTACCTATTCTGATTCCTCACCTACTTCTTCTATGGTGCTCACCAAGGGCCAAAACAGCTCCTTTATTTAAAGATTGATATTCACAACATACAGAAAGACATTCTCACATCATCCAGGAGTCTGTTTCCATGGTGATTCTACATCCTGTCACTTTGACAATCAATGTTAACCACCACAGGAGATGTGGTAACAGCTCCATAGAATGACTTTCCTCTTTATCTGGCCATCAAACGTTTCAAAAAGACTTAGTCCTTGGACAGTCTCTAAAGTTGGAGGACTTTATGGAGATGTGGTCCCATGGCAACCATCATAAGTAATAAAGTTCCCTAGGAATAGATCAGCAATGCTCAGGGTCTCTCTGGGTGGTCTAGTTTGCTTTCTGTTGCTGTGATAAACACCATGCCCAAAAATACCTTGGGGGAAGAAAGGGTGTATTTCAGCTTACAGTTGTAGCCCACCATGGGGTGGGGGTCAGGTCAGGAACTGAATGAAAGATATGCCCTAAGTATCATCACAGAACCTACATACAACAAAGAATAGAGGTGGAGGCAGAGATCCATGGCTGAGCACTGGGCCAAGCTCCTGGTCCAGCTGAAAACAGGGGAGGAAAGTCTGTATGAGCAAGGGGATAGGGATTATGAGGAAAACTCCCATGGTGACGGCTGGATGGTACTCTGGGGAGATAACTGAATCAAGAATAGCCCCTGGAGATCCATCAGGAAAAGGAGCTAGGCCCTCCAAGGGTAGGCAACTGTTGATTGGAATAGGCAGTATGTGGTGCCTCAAGGGGTGGGATCCAACTGTGTTCCTGTGCATGGGCTGGCACCTTGGAGCCCATTCCCTGCAGAGGAGCGCCTAACCCAGTCTTGGCTTTGGGATGAGTGAATCAGACTTGCCTGGAGTGGGTGTGCCATGCTGAGCTGACCCACCTTGGGACTTCTTTCCCTTTTGGGGGAGGGGATGGGGAAATGCGGAGGGAGAGGCTGAAGGCTGACTGGGAGGGATTGGGAGGAGGGAAGGGAGTAGAATCAGGGGAATACATGGATAAAAAAATAATTCAAAAAAGAGAGAGATGCCATGTAGGACCATTGTTTGCTGTCTTGTTCTTCTTGGCTCATTCAGCCTGCTTTCTTTTTACCACAGAGGACCATCTGCCCAGGGGTAGCATTATCCACAGTGGACTGGCCCCTCCCACATCAGTCATCAACATTGAAGAAATGGCCTACAGATATGCCCATGGGCCCATGTGATGGAGGCATTATCTCAATTGAGGCCTTTTCTTCCCAGATGACCTAGCTTGTGTTAAATCAGCCAACATACTGGGCAAAGGACAAATGTCTAGAGAATCATTACCCACAGTTAGCTTTGGGTAGGTATGGGGATGTGCTTGTCACTCATTTCCTCTACTGAAACTTTCAGATGTTGGTTGAAAGAACTCTGCTGAGCTGTAAGGAGACTTACAGGAAGAGGAAGGAGATGAACTCTTGACAGTCTTTGAGTGTGCTGATGGGAGTTCCCATGCTTAGCAATTAGCTTTCTTAACAACCTTCCAAGATAGCTGTTATTATCCCAGTTTTATAAATGACTGAACTGTGGATTTGAGAGGTCCTGACTTTATTTTCTAAGCCCACGCAGGTAGAACGTGGTAGGATTGGGCTTTGAGTTTATGCCACATACCTTCCTGGTACCCACATGTACAATTTATGTCAAATTATTGCTGTGTTGTTGGTGTCTGTAGGCATGTGACCTGGAGGTGTGAGTAGGTGGCTTAAGGAGAATTCTTTCGGGTGCTTGTGGTAATAATGTTGATTAGATGTTTCTGCTCTGCAATTTCTTCCCTTGGAGGAAAAAAAATTCCAAGATTATATATCTAGTTTTATTTGGTATTTTTTCTGTTTATGCTCAGGATTTTAAAAAAGATTGAAAGAAAGTGAGTCTAGGAGGGAATGTTCGGGTTTCACTGAATATATTCTATATTCCTTTGAGTCACTGACAACTGCAGTCAGAGGTGCTTACATCTGTGGACCTATCACTAAAGATATGAGACCTTGTCATGCAGCAATGTTCTCTGAATTGAAACAGCCTTCCTAAGGGCAGGCTCCTGAAGACCCAGAAAGACAAATGTACAAGACTCAGAAAGTAAGTGACTCACAGGTGTCAGGAAGTTCCTGGATCTTACAAGACTCACACAGCCCTTCCCTGAGGCTATATAAGTGGTAATAACGGCAGCTGAGGATTGGAGATTTGTCAATCTGTTGAACTGCTTGTGACTCTTTCAGGGATCCCTAGGAATGCAGCTTTCCTGAGTTGCTGGGTAGGGCTTTGCAGTGATGCAGCTGGTTTAATCCCCCAACTCATACTCCTGTCTGTAACCCTAAGACACTCATCCATTTGTTGGGTTGGACATTTGTTGGGAGTCATTACTTCCATCTACCATTGGTATTCTGTCTGAATTAGTAGATACTTTATTTACATTTCCCCAGAAGAAGGTCATGCTATTTACCACAGCTATGTTACTGCCAGGCTACAAAGAATACATGAAGTTATGCATTTAAATGTATATACTTATGTGTCTTAGCTATTCTTTCTATGGCAAAATACATAGACAAAAGCAACTTCAAAAAGGCTTGATTTTGGCTCACTTTATGGTGGGAAAGTCATGGCAGCTGGTCATATTGCATCTAAAATCAGAAAAATTAATGATGATTGCTTGTGCTTAGCTAATTTTCTCCCTTTTGTGGTGTTGAGGATCCTAGCCTAGGGAATGGTGCCACCCACAGTTAGGTTGAGTGTTGCTTCCTCAATTAACCTACATGATCCTTCCCAAGTATAGTCAGAGGCTAATCTAATCTAGATCATTCCTCATAAGTGTACTCACTTGTCTCTGAGATGACTCTAGATTTTGATAAGTTGAAAATCAATGTTAACCATCTCACTGGGTGAATAGCATACATTCATTTATCCCATCCATGGGGATACATTCCAAGACAACCCCCCCCAAATGGTATCCTGAAATAGTAGCTACTACTAAACCCTATATATACCACGGTTTCCCTATAGAGTTGTGTGTTACAGGTACTTCTGGAGAAACATATTCTGATATAATTGCATTCTGCAAACATCATGGAATGCTTTCTATACACTTTCATGTTTTAATCCACCATTTGATGTGGTCTTTTTATTACTGAGATATGGTAAACACAAGACATGTAAGGCTTCTGACAATGTAACCCACTAAACTACGTGACAGTATCCTTAAAAAGGCAGGCATAGGGTGTACATCAGAACAAGTATAGCAAATACATGAATAGGTAGCACTGGGAATGAAGAAATGACTCGGTGGATAAGGGCACATTCTGTTCTTCCAGAGGAACAGAGTTCAGTGCCCAACACTCACATTATGTGTTACAGAAGGTCTTATAACTCCAGCTCTAAGGGATCTGATGCTCATTCCTTGCCTCCCTGGATACTGCACTCTCGTGGCATACCCATTGAAAACAAAATGAACATAAAAATTAGCAACAGAGTCATTTATTATGATTATGTATAACATGTATGATGAGCGTATGTGCACATTATGCATATATATACACATATAGTTATATATTAAAGATTTATTTATTTCTATCTTACAACTGGTGGCTTGCATATATGTCTATGCACCATGTATGTAAAGTGAGGCCAGAAAAGAGCACTGGATCCTCTCAGAACTGGAGTTATAACAGACAAGCCACCATGAGTGCTCAAAACAAACCTGGGTCCTCTGCCAGAACCTGGGTCCTCTAAAGAACATTGAGTTCTCTTAGCTACTGAGCCATTTTCCCAGACCCCACACTATCATTTTTATATGGTTGGAAGCACAGTTTGTTTATATCAATATAACTGCACACATGTGAGTGAGGTTTCTTGCTCCTATGCAACCATGGCTATGACATCACTAAATGGGAATTTTCCAGCTCTATTACAGTGTCATGGGACAGCACTACATACATGGTCTGTCATGAATCAAACATCGTCATGTACATCTGTATTACATCTATAAATTTTATGCCTTTTCTATTTTGACTAAGTGCTAGCCCAGGCTGTGGCCATAACTTTTAGTTAGCTTCTGGGTTCAACAGTCAAACTAGCATTGGTTTCTCTTGTTTTTTTTTTTTATTTCATAGTTTTATGAATAGATTTGTCCAGCTCAGAAGCCTTAGACACCTCAGTGATATCTTTATCTTTCCTATTGAGTCAAGAATGTCCATCTTTTCACTTTAAGGGAAGCACATTTTTACTGCTTCCTAACATATCAAAGTGGCTAGCATTGCTATTCTCGTGTTATGTGAACACAAGGACTACATACACACTGCGACAGTGAATCTGGTAAGCTAGATGCTACTAAGTGAGTACTTGGTGGGTAGATACAATATGGCTACACAGTGAAAAGTAATGATTTTCATCCTGGGAAGAACAGAATAGGGCAAGAGCCTGAGATGGGAATCTGGAAATCTATATGAGAGTCACAGAAGTTCATGGCTCGTTTTAGATGTGTGTGTTCAGGAGAGAAAATTCCAGCATGTCCCAAGAGAAAAAAGCAGTGTCTAAAAGTAGTAGTAGTAGTAGTAGTAGTAGTAGTAGTAGTAGTAGGAGGAGGAGGAGGAGGAGGAGGAGGAGAAGGAGGAGGAGAAAGTTCAGGCTTTAGTTGTTCCTACTAAAAGAAAAACTGATTTTCAGAGATGGAATAGTCAATTAGTTATCTGATGGAGAAATAGATGAAAAAATAATGCAGACTTCAAAGTCTTCACAATCTATTATCAAAATGTCTGTATTCAGTCAAAAGTCACTAGTCAGCTAAAAAAAAGGCATAAAACATTGCTTATATTTAAGAAGGAAAATCAATAGAAACCAGCCCTAATGATCTAGATATGGTTACTGATAAGAAATTCAAAATCATTATAAGTATATTCAATATTTTTATGGGAAATTGTATACCTATAGGAAATATATGCAAAGTAGAGAATCCTGTTTAAAAAAAAACAGAAACTACTACTAAAAAAAAAGCAGAAGGGACTAGGAAAGTGGATCAGTGGGAAAGGGGACTCGCTGTGCAAGCGTGAGGATCTGAGTTTGAATCCCGAGAAACCACGTAAAATAGGGTAAAGGTAGCACAAATCTGTAACCTTAGTGCTTTTACAGTGAGTGGGCAGTTGTCTTAGTTAAAGTTAGGAGCATGGTGGCATACAGGCAGACATGGAGCTGGAGAAGGAGCTGAGAGGTCTACAACTGGATCAGCAGACCATGGGTAAGGGGAGAGGGGGAGGGGGAGGGGAGGAGAGGGGGGAGAGGGAGGAGAGGGGAGAGTGGGAAGAGAGGGGAGAGTGGGAAGGGGGGAGAGGGAGGAGAGGGGGAGGGAAAGGGAGAGGGAGAAAGAGAGAGAGAGAGAGAGACTGGGGACCTAGCTTGAACATGTGAAACTACAAAGCCCACCTCCAGTGACGCACTTCCTCCAGCAAGGCCACACTTCCTAGTCCCTGTCAAATAACATCACTCTCTTTGACAAAACATTCAAATCTATGAACCCAAACAGATTTCTTCCTGTTCAAACCACCACAGTGGTAGAGAAAAAAATCTCCAGAGGCTCACAGGCCAACCTGCCTCGTTGAACAACAAATTGTCCCTGTCTCAGAGAAGTGGAAGGTGAGGATTAACGCTTAAGGTTGTCCTCTGACCTTGATATGCACACTGTGGCTGGGGCACATCCATACAAACACATATGGATGTTACACACACACACACACACACACACACACACACACACACACTCCACACACAAATCATACACACATATGCATCATACCCACAAAAATAAAAAATAAAAAATAAAAAAGACTTCCACATTAGTGGGGAGACTGACAAGAGAACTCTGTGGTGGTTTGAATGGGAATGGCCGCTATAAGCTCCTGTTAGAAAACATGGGTCTCCAGATGGTGGCTGTTGGGAGTGATTAGGAGGTATAAACTTACTGGAGAAAGTATGTTAACTTAGATGTGAGCTGAATTCTCATTTTGAGTTAGCTCTCTCTGCCTTCTGTTTGTGGATCAGGATGTGGGCTATTAGATGTTCCTGATGTCATGCCTTGCTCTGCCATTGTGGACTCTAACCCCCTGAAACTATAAGCCCAATTAAAAATCTCTTCTATTTTCAGTTGCCTTGGTCATGCCATTTGCCACAGGAATGGAGAAGTAGCTGAGAAACTTCCTTTCTCTGAAGCACTGAGCAGGTAACTGGGAGAACACTACTGAAGTCATTATTAGTGAGAATAAGGCAAGTTTTATTGGAATCATGCTTTCTGTTCATTTTTCTACACATAAGCAAAGATGCTGGAGGGCTGGGGCAATCTGACTCCTAAATTGGCAGCTGCTGGGCTCTGTCTTACTGCCCTGGCTTCTTCCTCGAGCTGAAGGGCTGTCAGGCAGGCAGCCAACTGAACTGTCCTTATGCCAGGACTGTTCTTCTGAAAAGATGCTAAGGAAAATCAAAGAACAATTGTAGCTAATTACTCTGGCTTCTTTAGGTGTAGCCTCAGTCATGATTACTTCCTGCGGTGTATTGGACACTCTGGTAATACATGCCACAGTGAACTCTGCATGACCCTGCAGTCACTTCCTTCTAGACCAGAGTGGGAGACATGACCTTTGGTGGCTAGCAGGACTGCTGTGGCTGGGACCAAAGACACAGTGCTGTGATTGGTGCAAATCCAAACCCTCATTTGCATATCAAGTTTTCTGTGATTAGTGCAGAAAAAAACTTTTCTGTCTATATAAACGGATCATTTGGCTCCTGTGCTGTCTTGTCCAGTGTGCAGCCTTAAGCTCAATAAAAACTTCCCTGCAATGGTCTTTTCTTGGCTATATTTAGTTGTGCAGCTAATCTGATAATGAAGAACGATGTAGCTGAGGCAGCAGAGCAGCCCGGATGGAGTGGCAGCCTTGGTGAAAGCTGAGCAGCATAGCTGGCAAGGCCTGGCTGATGGACACCTGTAGAAGCACCAGCTAGACATTTGGGAAAATGGCAAGAGCAGGAATAGGATGATGGCAGAAACAGAAGATGAGGATTCAAGACAGGAGGGGGAGAGAAGGCTTTAAAGGACCCAAGAAGAGAGGACAGGCTAGGGTTATTTCTAGATCTCAGAGTGCTGTCAAGCTTTTAGGATCAAGGACCTCAGACTTCCCAGGCCTGGAAGCATTTACAACAGTTTGCTGTGAGGTGCTGAGGAATCCTGATGCCTGGGTCATCTTGGAAGATGCAACACCACCTGATGCCAAGGACAAAGGAATCTTGACTTCCTGCCCTGACACAAGAGCTGGACACTTATCTAGTTAGATGGCTAAGGGTCCTGTTAGCCAAAGCCTGCCCAGGAACATTAACACTAGAGAGAATTCCTTGTTGCTGCTCCTGCCTTCCCACTGCTGCCCATGGCTGTTAAGCACCCAGGAGTGTAAAAGCTTGCCCAATACTAACATCTGAAGAGCTGCTCCTGGCTAACCAGGGGCAAAGGACCCCAGCTACCTGCTTATGAATGAGAACATTATGTCTCAGCACCGTATTTCCATTCCTATAGTCAATAGGAACGTAAGTTGGTGAACACTGGAAATGAATCACAACTTAATCTTATTTCCTTTGAGTGAGTTAAAATTGATACCTCATGGCTATTGTATTGGGTGGCGCGGTTCAACACCGGAAATGTACGTAACCTAAATGAAAGAATAAAACAGTTCCTTAAATTGCTTGGTAATAGATTGGAGACTGGAGAAGAAAAGACAGTTCATTTGAAGATAGCTCAATATAAATTATCCATCGAGAAGAGAAAAGATAGTAAAAAAAAAACCCACACAGCCTCATAAATCAGCAGGGCAAAATCAAGCCAATGTAGAGACCATACTGGGGGTTCTAGGAGAAGGGAAGGATAGACCCCGAGAGATCCACATGTGGGTCCATTGCAAAGAGACAAAAAAAAAAAACCCAAAGAGAGAGACTCCATAAGTGGTCAGAAAGCCCACACTGTGGAGAAAGGAGGCTGGAAGACATTGGAACAAAACTTCGTAAAGTACTGAAAAAAAATTGTCTGCCACCCAGAATTTATACACCCAGTTAACTTATTCTCAAAACTAAATGGAGGGGCCGGATAGATGGCTCAGCTCTTAAGAGAGCTTGCTGTTCCTAGCACTCACGCTGGGTACCTCACAATCACCCGTTCCTATGGCTCGCTCTTCTGGACTGGGGGAAGTTGTACTTCCGTGACACAGGTAGAGATATATGTATATAGATAATTAAAAATAATTTTAAAATATTTAAAATAAATAACTACGAACTAGTAATCTTCTTGTGATGTTGTAACACAATGTGTGAGTTAACAGAAACTTTTTTTTTTTCATAGATCTGGAATCCAAAATCTGCTGGAATGATGGAGGTCTAGCACAGGGGCTTGTGTCCTGGCTTGTGGATGGGCTGCCTGCTCATTGGTGCTTCTCTTGGCTTTTTCTACTTTTGTGCTCATGTGTGGGTGTGGTGCGGAGAGAATTTCTCTTCTGTAGCAATAATGACCTTACCTAACTTCCTTTCCCTCTTCAAAGCCCTATCTTCAAGTCCAGTCACATGGTGTCTGGGTTTAGGGTTTCAACATGGGAGCTTTGAAGGCTTACAACACATCTATAGCAGCAATTACTTTGTCAAAAATATCAATAAGTCCTTATATTAGTGAGGGCTTTGTTGACAATTTTGTTTTTACTGTGACCAAATAGCTCACAAAAAAAGCTACTTGAAGAAAAAAGGGTTTACTTTGACTTACAGTTCTTGGGGATACAGCCCATCACAGCAGCGAAGTGACAGCAGGCATGATGTGGCTGGTGGTCACATGCATCCCCAGCCCAGAAGCACAGAAAGTACAGAAAGCTGGTTGGGCTACCTAATCTCAAGGCCCATCTGCTCTAGTGAGGCTCTGCCTTCTAAAGATTCCATAGCCTTCCAAAACAGCTGCGCAGGGACCAAGTGTTCAAATACATGAGCCTATGGAGGCCATTTCACATGCAAACTCTAGTAGCTTCTATAGTAAAACCTTCGAATGCTTTTTTGAAAAAAATGCAAACTGTGTAATAATTTTAGCAATGTATTTTAGAATTCTGGAAGTAATTAATTTTATAAATAAATAAAGAGCTATGTCCTGTTTAAGAACTGCACATGACTCCCGTATTATGAAGATGTAGATGTCCTTATATCATAGTTTCAGTTCAGCCCTTTTAAAAATTCACTTAGACAGAAAAAAAAAAGGAAAAGAAATTGAGGGCCGTTGAGATGGCTCAGTGGATAGAGGTGTCTGTGGCCAATCCTGATGATCTGAGTTTGATTTCTGGAACGTACATGGTAGAGGAAAAGAACCGATTCCTGAATGTTATCCTTTACACATGCACTATTTATTGTAAGAGCTAGCTGGAAATAAGCTTAAGTCATAAGCCAACATGGTGTGTTCCCACAGTCTCACAGAAGCTTTGGTTCAAGCATGAGCTGCATTTAATGAATTTAAGGGTTCTGTCCTTACAGACAATAAGGGAACAGAGTCAAAGACAGCTTCGTGGTAGCAGCATTTTCTTAGAAGGGCTCTGTTTGCTTGTAGCAAGCAGAGGCATGGCTCCTTCAAAAGATGCTTCTTGACTCAGTATTAGTGACAAAAAATGTGTGATTCTTTTAAGAGACTCTGCTGCCATGGTGTTTATGAGCAGAGGGTGATAGTGCTTTACTTGGTAGTAGTGTGGATCCTAAAATTTCCCAGAGTTGGGGTGGTAAACATGGTTCCTTGGAGTTACTCTGCCATGAAAGTAAGTTCTCACATACCAAGGAACTGGGTGGAGCTGGGCAGAGCTGGGCGGAGCTGGGTGGAGCTGAGTGGGGCTGGGTGGAGCTGGGTGGGGCTGGGCGGAGCTGGGTGGAGCTGGTGGAGTTGGGCAGAGCTGGGCAGAGCTGGGTGGAGCTGGGTGGAGCTGGGTGGAGCTGGGTGGAGTCAGCTGCTATAGCCAAGTCTTTCTTATCAACATTTTAACAGATTAAAGGTGTGATTGGAAACAGAAAAGGAATAGAGAGAGCTGAGTGGAGTCAGCTGCCATATCCAAGCCTTTAACCCTAGCCATGCTATAGTAGATTAAAGGTGTGATCAGAAAAGGAATAAAGAAACAGTAAAGAGAGATTCAGACTAGAGAAAAAAAAAAAACAACAAAAAACCTTCTCTAAATGGTTTATAATGTATTTAAACCTATTCTTAGGCTTGGGAGAGAAAAGAGAAGAGAGAAAAGAAAAAGGATAAAGTTCTTAAAAAGGAATACACCACACACACACACACACACACACACACACACACACACACGCACACGCACACGCACACGCACATGCACATGCACACGCACGCACACGCACACACACGCACACGCGCACACACGCACACGCACATGTCACATAAAGATAGAAAATACATAGAGAGTCTGGATACTGTATGTTATTGTGTTGTATTTGAATTGTTTGACTGCTGAGGAAGGAGTGAGAGCTGCTAAGAGACATCTGATTATAAAAGCTACTGGATTAATTCAACCTATGCATTTTGTAAATGCCTTGACTTCCAAATTGGAATGCTTCTTTGGAGAAAAGTTTTTCTTTTTATTTCCACAGCAAATGAGAGCTGTGGATTTATTACAGGCTAATTAAAATAAAGTTTGATCAAGGAAGACCCCCCTGAAAAATCTCTGATGGGACAGATGGCCCAGATGATCCAACTTTCAGAACACTTCTGTTGCAGTTTCTTCCGAGTTCTGTATCCACAACAGCTCAAGGATGCTAGCTGAGATGATCCAGCTTCACTGATTACTCTAATCTGGACTTGACATTAATCTTAAATTTTTCTTTGGGTCCCCATAAGATTACCTGTACCCCCAATCAGCAGGAAGTAGTCTAGAGAAATATGCTCACATTACCCCAAAATGGATTTTGGATGTTTGTCTTTGTTTAAAGTGTTGGTTACAAGTTGTTATAGATAATGGCAAAGAAAAGAAAACTATACAAAGGAAATTATATTTGGGGTTCTTGTTTTAAAAAGAAAAAAAGGGATTATGCTCTTGTACATTATAAATATTTGTCCCTCCTACCGGTTTGATAAAATGCTGATTAGCCAGAAGGCAGACAGGAAGTATAGGTAGGGCTACCAGACTCTGGAAGGAGGGAGAGCAGAGCAGAGATGCCAGGCAGACACAGAGGAAAGAAGACAAAAATGCTCTGAGAAAAAGTACTAAGCCACAAGGCTAATCATGGGTTAGTTTAAGAGTTAGCAAGTAACATGCCTGAGCTATAGGCCAACAGCAGCGTGTAATTAATATAAGACTTTGTGTGATTATTTGGGACTTCTGGACAGGATCTCAGGGCTAGGCCAGGCCAGAAGAAACTTATTATATACCATGATATATGTATACACACACACACACACACACACACATACACACTAAAGTGAATAAATATAATTTAAGAAATGTAAAATAACTTAAAAATAAGTTTTAAAAGAACTTGGGAATATTCTTCCCAAATTTGTACAGAGCCAGGCATAACTGAGTTCTAGTGAGAGCTTGCGTCTTGGCTTGTAGGTGACCACCTATACTTATAAACACAGCATTCAGGAGGCTGAGACAGGAGGATTTGCGGTTGAAGACTTGGTGCTCTGCATCTTAATAACCAAAAGCAATATGGATAGCAAACCAAAGTACTCAGGGTTACAGTAACCAACCAATATAGGAAAAAAAATATGAAAAGATGCACTTCCTAACATCAAGATTCACCATGAAGTCACGGAAGCATCAAAATGTCATTGTTGTAACAGACAAATTGGTCACCAAGACAGAATAGTGAGTCCAGAAATAGATCTACACTCCTACAATCAGCTGGGCACCAAAACATTTGAACAGGAAAAGGAAAACCTTAACAAACATTGTTAGAACAAGCATTGTATGCATGGGATGGGGGAAGCCCCACATAACACACAGAAATTAATATGGGATGCACGGTGGACTCAGGTACTAAAAAATAATGTTAAAAGGCTTTTAGGGAAATAAAAGAAAGAAACCTCGCAACTTAAGGATTTTTCAGACAGGAACCAAAAAGTAATAACAGTAAATTAAAACAATTATAAATTAGACTTCTTCAAAATTAAAAACAATATGATTAGGAATATGAAGTAGTAAGCCATGAGCTGGGAGAAATTCTGAGCAGAATGCCTGTCTGATGGAGGGCTTGCTTTTGGAATGTGTAGTGAGTGTCTGCAATGTGATAATGAGACTGGGGACATTTGGGTACAAAGACAAAACAGATTTAAAGCACATCATATGAAGAGAAATTTGTGAATGGCCAGTATACATACTCAAATCCACATTTTATAGTTATTAGATAAATGCAAATTAGAACTCACAATGCAATATACCCCACAGCCATCCCCACAGAATAAAAAGACTAACCGTGCCAAATGCTGAGAAGGATATGGAGCAGACAGAGGTAGCATGCATTACTCAGGAAAGGCAATGTATAAAAAACATTTTTTTATTCTTTTATTCATATGTATATGTGTATGATTTTATGATTGCGTGTGTGTGCATGTACTTGAGTATGAAGAAGCCTGAAGCTGGCATTAAGAGTCTTCTTTGAAGACTTCTGACTTTAGTTATTGATACAGGGTCTCTGGCTGAACCCAAAACTCAATTCTAGCCAGTCTAGCAGCTAGCCAGCTTGCCCCAGGACCCCCTATCTCTCTGCCTTCTGAGTGCTAGGATTACAGAGAGCCAGCACGCTCACCCAGCTTTCCCATGAGTACTGGGCATCTGAACTCTGGTATTTAGACTTGTGTGGCACATACCTTGTTCACAGAGCATCCGTCCTAGCCCAATTTCCAAAAACATTTTGACTCTGTCTCAGAAAGTTATTTGTATGCTTATCATTTGATTCTGCAGTACATCACTAGGTGGTTTTCAAGGGTAATGGAAATGAAATTTTGTATATGGTTATTTACTGCTGTTCTATTCATAATCACCCAAACTGAGAACAGAAATGCCCATAAACAGAAGGGTAGATACACAAGCACACTAGCAGAATTATCTAGAGGAAAAGAATAAAAATAATGCATATATTTCTAAAAGGGGATTTGGTAGGAGCCTGGAGAGATGGCTCAGGGGTTAAGAGCTTATACTGCTCTTGCAGAGCACCTGAGTTCAGTTCCCAGCAGCTCATAGCCACCTGTAACTCCAGCTACAGAGAATCGGATGCGTCTGGCTTTGGCAGGCACCTCTACTTTCTTCTACATACTTATGCACAGTTGTACACATTATAAGATAAATATCTTAAAGGGGGGGTATTTATTAAAGTGACTTACTTGATACCGACTGAGTAACCCAGCAGTGGCCGTCTACATGCTGAAGCGGCTGAGAACCCAACAGCTGCCTAAGTCACAGGAATAGATGCCCCAGCTGTCCCAACCTGATACCAAAGGCTGGGAGCTCCGGAGGTTTCCCAAGGAGACAGGGGCATCGACTTCAGGTTGGAAGGACAAAGACGATGAGTCTGGTGTAAGCAGCTGCTGGCAGCAGTAGCAACAGACACATTGTCTCAGAAAGGCAAAGACAGGCAGGTGTGCACTTGGACATCTTCATATCCGAGCTGTCCATCAGAAGGTACTGCCCGCTTGGAAGGAGTCTTAGTCAATCTTCTCTGGAAACCCCCTTACTGACACACCCAGGGCTGTGTCTTCTAGTGTCTTCTAGGTTCTTTTACACACTTCCAAGGTGACCGTATCAACTGTCACAAAGAGCATAAAGTAGCCACACGGGAGAAGACCAGTGAAACAACCAGGGGCCTGGAGGCACGTGCAGGGACAGATGACCTCATTGTAGTTACTCAAAGCAAACAGGAAGAATCCTGTGTTGAAAGGATGTGTTCCGTGTGGTTCTATTTAAATGGACTTTATTATACAACAGGTAGAAATGAGTCTATGGTATGTAATGGACTCATTTATAACAGAATATATAACACAAACATGCATGTATATAACATATATAATAAAACACATGCATATAAAAGTCATGTATACAGAAAAAGGGCTACCTAATGAAAAGGAGACACTTTTCCAGGTAGCAACCCTGCAGTGGAGACATTTTATATTGTAGTAGAGGGTTGGTTGATATGAAACGATCCACCTGTCAAAGCTGGAGCATGAAGATTTGTGGATGCTGACATCTGTACACTTTGTCAAAAGCTACAAAGAAATGAAATGGAAGGATGTCAACCGGGAGGAAAACTGATGTAGCTGTGGGGGTCACATGACAAGTACATGGAGGTTTGTTATGCTCTGTTTATTTGTGTACGGTGGTCATTTCTTATAATAAAGAAGTGAGGGGCAAAAGACTTTATGATTTCACATACTATGGCTCATGGATTTGGAAGTAACCAGAGAAACATCTTTCCTAAGTGAAGACACAGAGCCACCAGTCCTGGCTCTCTTCTATGCTCCTGTGGCTGTTTGAATAATCCTGCAAGGGCTGTAATATCCAGGGGCATCTTGCCAAGACTCATCTGAAAATGGCACAGCCCAGGGCTTAGCTGTCATTTGGAGCTGAGGTTCGTGGGTACCGGTGACTCAAGGGCTCTGACAGTTTTTCCAGGCTGCTTCTGATACTTTTGAATGATTACTTCTTCAAGGTGACCCACCCATCCTCTGCAGAGACAATTTCTATCCTAGATGTTGGGAGCAGTCAAAAGTAAGAAGTGCAGCTGGGAGGCTACGGAACCCAAGTGACCACGGTCCCTGCTCTAGAGAGTGTGTTCCCACAGTCCCTGGCTAGAGACAGCGTCTTCTATTCCTGGGACAGTGTCTTGATGGGATCTTCTCTTACACCATTCACTCTCTATTTTACCCACCAGCCACCATTGGAGTTGGGAAGATTTTTATTTCTTTCCCACATGACAGTAACCCCCACCAGGTGATTCCAGGAATCCAACTGGGAAGGAAGGGAAGGATACAGTGTGGTTTAGCAGTGTGCCAGTGCCTTCCCTGGGCTACGGACTTCTTTATGAAATCCAAATGTACATGCAAGACCAAGAGCGCACTGAAAACCCTTTCAGGGTTAAAAAAAACCAACCCCATGTTCTATGTAAAGAATGAAAGAGAGAGATTTGAGATGCTGCCAAGAAATATTCTGCCTGTACCCCCAGTGAACTCTATTCAATATCAGCTTAAATAATGCTGAGAGACCATCTTACTCTTTCAAGTATGTGGCTGTCTCGGTCCAAGTCCTTCTGTAGCTGAGTCCCACATCTGTCTGCAGCCTAGCAGCATGCCTTTTGTCCTGCCGCAGGCCAGCCTGCACCAAGATGAGACTAAAATCTTTCCAGCAGGCAGGGTTGGCCCCTTGGGAGGGGGCTTAATGTTCTGTTTCTTTGAAAGAAATACAAAAATAAAATATGTAGCAGCAGCATCCAAGTACATGCAAAAATTATTAAAATTACCCCCAATGACTTGTTAGGCTCATAGATCAGAACATCTTTTAACTACCATCATAGAAACTTCTATTCATAGATGGTAATTAACACAGAGACCCCCCCCCCAAAAAAAAACCCCTGGTCAATGCACAGAGAACTGTGAAGTGTTCAGCACTAAATGGAACATTGATCACATACCTCTTTCCCCAAGGCTCAGGAAGAGGAAGTGTGTAGTGTGAACCTACAAAAGTCTGTTTAAGAGTTCATTATGGGGTTATATAGTAATAGCACATTCATAAATACAGAATAAAGGAATACAGGATGAATCAATGTCTGTGCCTCTTGGTCTGCCAGGGAAGGATGGAGAAAGCTCTATACCAGGTCACCAAATCTTCCCAAGAGAGTGAGCAAAACTCCTTCTCCCTTCTTAACCAGTCACATACTCAGAGCAGACCAAACCCATGGCTGGTAATCCCAATCCCATTGGTTGAACGGATCAACTTCCCACAACACTCCCCCCCCACCCCGTTTTTTTTTGTCTAATCAAGAAGGTTCTCATCCTAATACAAAACTACATACAATAAGAACAATGATCAAGTATGGTACAGGAGAAAGAAAAGGTAATAACATAAACAACACGAAACTACAACCAGCAAGAACGTGAAGCAAGAACACATTCTAAATGTCCAGACCATCGACAACTAGCAAATGACAGCGATTACTCTAATAACTGTCCTATCCTGAAGAGTCTAAATCTTGTGCCTAATATGCTCTTAGCTAAGATATGAATGTAGTAACTGTAACCATCTAGCCTTCCATCCCATCAAAGACCTGAGAAGGAGAGTAATATAACCTGAGTAAGCAGGAAGTGCAAACAAGGGATTCCCCAAAAGTGCAAGAAATGACAGAAACAGCTGGCTGCTTGGACAGTCACCCAATATTTTTCTGTATCATTGGGGGCATCTATCGTTGGCTATAGGTCTAGAATACCGGAAGTGGAAAGATTTTAAGAGCCAGAGGTCATAGGCAACATTAAGGAAACAGTATTTTCAAACGCAACAGGACAGATGCGCATATGGAGATATGAGCTTATGTTGCTGAGATGAACTCATAAGCTGGATCTGGTGGGAAAAATAAGAAAGAGATCAGGAGACAGAGGGGAGGCAAAGGAGGGGGGAGGAAGAGGAAGAAGGGAAGAAGAATAGAAGGCAAAAAAGAAGGAGGAAGAAAGAGAAGAAATCTCAAGTCGGGTGGGACGGGGTAGTGAAGGGAAGGACAGGAGGGAGGGGATATATTTTAAGAAAAGAGTACAGACCTCACACGTGCACCTCTCGGCCCTTACTGCACCTCTGCCATCATGGGAACCATTTAACATGCTGCTAGTCCTTGAGACATTTCTATTTTTGTCCTTCAGGTCAGAGCGGGATGACTCTGGAGAAAGCCGGTGGACAGACACTCTTCCACAAGACCCCTGTGCCGCTGTGGCTATTTTCATCCCAAGCTGTGCTATGTAGAAACTGGAGGGACAACTGTCTTCTGAGGTTTGCCTGTGAGGAGGGTGAGCCAATTTATCCTGCCTACGGCCCTAAGAGGATCCTTATCCACACTATCAGCAAAGAGAGCAGGAGGAAGCTGGCCAGGGTGAGCAGGCCACCGAACAGACAGCCTTTTACTGTGCTAAACTCTTCCTTTAATTTCTGTGACAGAGTAATATAGAGTCTCAGGCCGTGACCTTTTCTCAGGCCATTATAGAAGTCAAATTTGGTTCCGTCAGGAGGCATCACCAGCTGGCTTCATCATCACTCTACATGTAAGGTGACCCTGCACAGTGTCGAATAGAGGCAGATGAGCCCAGCTTCACTTTTTCCCAGGCAGCATACAAGAGTCTCAACAAATTGTAGAAAATTCTGGAATGTGGCTCTGCAGCTCTCCTGGACACATCACTCAAGAGTGGAGAAGGGTGCGGACAATTTGTCTTCGTCCATCTACTGTGGCTCTAACAGAATAACTGAGATTGGGTAATGTATAAAGAAGAAATGGGCTCATGCTGCTGGTGGCTATGATGTCCTAGAATGAGTGGACATGTTGGATCCACTTCTGCTGAGGACCACTGGTGCTTCAACCCCTGGGGGGAAGTGACAAACACCATGGGCAGCCTTCTTTTAGGCCAACCTGTTCTCTGCTACACTACCCCTCAGAGCAAGAACTCACTTAATTCTAGAAAGACATGGATCCACTTGGGAGGGCTCTACCCCCATGTCTGGGTATCCAGGATATCCTGGCTTCTCTCTATACTGTAAACCAAACTTCATTGTGGGCTTTGGTGGCCAAACAATATTGAAAGCCGAGTATAGAAATACAGTGGTGGAAAATCAGCGCTGGGCCTGGGAAGATGGCTCATAAAAACTCACGTGAGAAAACCTTGGCATAGTGGCATGCACTTGTAGCCTTAATTCTGGGAAGGTGGAGACAGGCACCATATGGGCCAGCCAACCTAGCCTAAATGGTGAATTCCAGTGCCATGAAACACCCTGTCTCAATAAACAAGGTAGATGGCACCTGAGAGACAGTAAATACCAAAAACTGACCTCTGGCCTCTACATGCATGTCTATACATCAGCATCTTCAACACACACAGATACACAGACACACACACACACACACACAGACACACAGACACACACACACACACACACACACACACACACACACACACACACACACACATGGCTAGGTTGGATTGGTGGATAAAGAGGTTATGCATCCGGCATTAGTCACTCTGTTGGGTCCATGATTACTGAGTGTGATGGCAGGAACAGCCCAATGGACCTGAGGGAGTCCTTGAACTTTGTGTTTATCTAGGACTTTGGGAGCCCTCTAGGGAAGAGGAATAGGAAGGCCAGCCTTGTGTGAGGTTCTAGACCCCACCAATGACTGAGCTGTCCAGGAGTCCATAATTCAACCTCAATCCACTACTGACACTAGATCCATTTTGTAATGAAGCCTGGTGTGGAGAAAAGACGGGGGGGGGGGTGATAGTCACCTCATTCCAAGGGCACCATCTTTGGGGTTTAGAGTTCTCGAAGAGCTCTGAGGAACCCCCCCTCTATAGGTGAATATGCTTTAGGTATCTGAGCTCAGAGGCCATCAGTGATGTGTCATACAGTCCCCGGGGCTCAATACCTCTGGGGACACTGCTAATTCTGGTGATGCTCTGTTGGAGAAGGCAGGGCTCAGAGAAGGCATAGAGCAGCAAATACTATAGAACACAGCACCAAGGTGATCTAGATGCCTGAGTCAGACAGTCATGCTCCAACCACAGTATGCAACTTATCCTGTAGGGGATGCTGGGTGACACCAAGCTCTCTCTTCACCTTCAGCAGTAGCAGAAAGTTCCTGCTACATGGGAGCCTCCATGACAGGCATTGATGTACCCTGCATCACTGTGGCAACCTGTGCCCTTATCACCCCCACATCACAAAACCATACAATGAGGATACCGTGTTTCTAGAACCCCTCTGGACTCTTACACTGATTTGGGGTCATTAGTTTCTTCACAGACTCATTTTAGCTTATAGAGTCTGAGGAGGCAGCACTGAGCCTGGGCCCTTTCCAGGGCATAGCCTGGTAGTAAAAACATCTCATTACACAGCATTGTCGTATTAATATACAAGCCTGCAGATTTCTGGAACATTCTGGAGGGTTCTGGATCTTTCTGGATTTTTCCCCCTAGTTTTCTTTCTTTTATTCCTCTGGAAACAGTAGTATGAGGAGTCCGACCCTGGTAGTCAAGGCCATGGCATATCATAAACCTGGTCTCCTGGGATGGCTCCAATTCTACACACATGGAGGGACCTCCTGAGGCTCGCCCTCGCCTTCCAAGTAAGTAGGCATCCCAGGAAGATCTACAGCATTGCCATGTATGGGTATGAATTTGTGTCTGGATGAGGGTGAACCTCTGAGTGAATGAATTGTCTGAGGCATGTGAGTCTCTGTGTATGCCTGTGTTAGTGTGAGTCTGCCTGAATGCGTCTGTGTTTATGTGTTGGTGTGTATGTGTGTGTATGCATGGTTTTGAGTCTCTGTGCATGCATGCCTTCAGTATGTGTGTCAGTGTAGTTTATGCTGGTGTGTGAGTGTGAGTCTCTAGGGGTGTGTGTGTGTGTGTGTCTGTGTGACTGTGTCTGTGTTGGTGTATGTATGAATATGTCACATATGTTGGTATGTGAGAGTTTGTGTATAAGTTTTGTATTAGTATATAAGTGTGAGTCCTTGGGTGTGTGTCTGTGATGTGTGTATGGGTATGGTTGAGTGTGAGCCCCTGGCTATAAATATATGTCTCTCTGTGTGTAGGTATGTGCTGAGTGTGAGTCCTGGGATGTGTGTATCTGTGTGTATTAGTGCGAGTGCTGGTGTGTGGGTTGTCTCTGTATGATTATATGAGTGTGAGTCTCTCTGTGTGTCTGGGCATAAATGTGTATGTGTTAGTTTGCCAGTCTGTGATAACATGAATAAATCTCTGTGTACACACTGAGTGAGAGGCTGGAGAGCTGCATGTGCATACAGACATCCACGGAGACTCTAAGGTGTTTTGTGTGGAGTTATCGCTAGCTTGTGAAGAGATCTCAATTCAGGATTGATTTGAGAATGGGTCGTGGTGACAGGCAGGCAGGGAGTCGAGAGAGACGCTAGCCACTGAAGTGTTGGGCCATTGATTGAGTGAGGAGGAAGGAATTAGTTGAGCGGTTCATGGTCCACCTGATGACCGGCAGGGGGCGCTATTGCGATACAGGCGGCCATGGCTTCCAGAGACTTCTCTCTGCAGAAGCCAAGGCACCTTCTGGCCCAGCTAGGGAAGAAAGCCCAACATCTAGGACCCAGCAAGGGGACTTGTAGGAACTCCAGAGAGCCCAGGCCACAGAAACCGGAGAAGCACCCCTCCTGGGCCCTATCTCTGGAAGGAACCTAGGAAGGTGGTGCTCTTTGCCTGCCCCTCTCAATACACCCAGGCTAGCATGGACCCCCAAAGCAGACTTCCTGGCCCTTTTCTTCCAGCCTTTTCTCCTTGTGTCTGCTGATTAGCCATGCAGTTAGGGGTTCTTGCCTGGCTTTGTTCCCTTAAATAACAGCAATGCTGCGGGGGGGGGGGGGGGGAGGTGTTGCCCCCTCTGCCAAGTATTTTCTCATTCAGAGCTGGGTCCCCCACCTCCCAACGGCCTCTGTCGGATCTGGTGTCCTAATCCTGGGTTCTGGCATGAGAGTGGTTGCCATGGGGACCTCACCATTTCACATGTTGATGATAGGTTCAGTGGGAGATGAATGTGAGGAAAAGGGGAAGGTGAGGGGGAGGAGGGGAATTCTTAGGTTCTCTCCATGGTGGGGGGCTTGGGTGGTGGCCAGGAAGAAGTAGGGAAGGGTGCTTGAGTTTCCTGAGCTAGGAGCAAAGTAGTGCCAGCTGGTGGCTTGAAGCAACAGAGTTGTATCTCTTTATAATTGCCCAAAGTGAAAAAAAAGAAAAATCAAGGTTCAAGCAGGGTGATTCCTGCAGAAAGTTCTCAGAGAGGACTCTAAGGAGGACTCCCACATACACCTCCTATCACCTTGTCCCCTTGCTGTCCTTGGCTTGGAGACACAGCACGCCACTCTCCGATTGGTCTTCTCCTCTTGTCTCCACGTTCACCCTTTGCTATATCTTGTAAGGACACTCGTCACGGGTCTGGGAAGGTGGTCCTACAGCATTTGTTCTACGGCCATAAAGGCCTGAGTTCAAATCCTCAGCTCCCTCATAAAAAAACTGTAAGTTCAACACTGAAGAGAGATCCAGGAGCTCCTAGTGAGAGAGACCCTGTCTCAGGGTAATGAGATGGAAGAGCAATAAGTTATAGTCCTGCGTGCGTGTGTGCGTGCGTGCGTGCGTGCATGTGCGTGTGCGTGTGCGTGTGCGTGTGCGTGTGCGTGTGCGTGTGTGTGTGTGTGTGTGTGTGTTTGTCTATAACACCCTTTGGGGATTTAGGGCTTTCCTTCAAACCATCAGTTTTATGTCTGAATCCCCTTTTTCCAAATAAGGCCACTTCTCCAGGTTCCAGTGGGTGGGGACTTGGTCACATCTGTCTAAAGACCACCTTGTTTTGATTTGCATCTGACTGAAATATCTCCCACAGGCTGACCTGTTTTTGACACCAGTTCCCAGTGGTGCTCCTTTGAGAGGTGGGACCTACCTGGAGGAAATGGAATACTGGTGGGTCTTTAAGAGCTAAGGGCTGGTCTACATTCATCCTGTTCTCTGCTTCCTGATGTGCCAAAACGTGAGCTGTGGCCACTTTGGACTCCCACCACTGTGGATGGCACTACCCCAGCCACCATACCTCTGCCATGATGGGTTGATGTCCCTGAAACTGTGAAGACTTAATAACTTCCCTATGAAGCTGTTTCTGTCAGGTGTCCCATCATAACAAAACAAGAAACTAACAGGCCACAGCTTTACTCTGTGCCTCAGGGCCAGGGAAGGATGCTCCAGGACATTTGCCTCAGCACTCAAGGCAGCTGTATGCACACCTTTGCGAGCAGGTGGGCCTGATAATTGTGAGACTGGGAGACGTGGCTGACCTTTGTGAGGGTTCCTGAGCTGTAGGTCCAAGGTGAAAATGGTTCCTTCCTTAAAGGGCTATTGTGGGCAGCAGAGAGGTTCAGCTCTTTCAACAACACTCAGTACACCACGTTTTGTGTGAGCCCAATGGCTGTGGCTGCTGTGACTCTTAACTAGGTCTCACTCACCATTCTTTCCAGGAGAAAGAAACTGCTCTGTAGAAATGTCTGAGAGGAGAATGGGTGGATTCTCCTCACCCCTGGGGAACTGGGGGGTCAAGACCCACCCCACCATGCAGCCTCCTTCTCAATGCCTTTTAAACATTTTTAAAAGTGTGTGTGTGTGTGTGTGTGTGTGTGTGGTGTCAGTGTGGGCGTGCATATGGCATGAGTGTGAAGGAAGGCAGTTCTCTCCTGCCATGGGTTCTGGGAATCGAACTCGAGTGCTTTTTACCCATGAGCCACCTTGCTAGCCCTTCTTTCTCAAGATTCAATCCCACACATAAAAATTCCCCTTCATTCTCTTCATCTTTGGAAAAGTAAAGGCAGATCAATGATATTGTCCTATTAGGTCATTTCCCCAAGGAGTTATTACCTCTTTTTAATGCAAAAAAAAAAAAAAAAAACCCCTGGCTTTCCTTTGGTTGTCAAATGTCTGAGGGCATCACAGAAACAATGGACATAATGTCTGTGTTGGAATATCCTCAGTGGCAAACAGAAAGTTGGATCCTTATGTGAGCTCCCTTTTGGAAATTTCTCTCACTTCTGAAATGAAGTCTGGGAACCACTGTCCTGGGGCTCACAGAACAACTACAGATATGTAATCTCACGCTGTTTTCGTTTTATAGGCAATGATTGGTAAGCCTCCTGAAGGCTTTATAACTGGACCATAGTCACATGACTGGGAAATGGAATCAGGCTCTTCAGGACGAGCCTGTGCCAGGATGTCACTGGCGGTCGGAGCGTGACTGTATTCTCTTGCTTTCTGTATAGCCTTTAATGTTTGTTTTTCCCATGCAGTATCCAGGGTTAAGATCTCCCCTGCTCCGGGGGGCCTTCATTCCTGATTGTCTGATTGTCCTGTGTGCCTCACACTGAGGCTCCAGCCTTTGCCCTGTTAGCTGAATGATATCACTGAGTCGCTTTTGGGTTCCCTGTCCTTACTGCTCCCTACAGATGAAGCCCTCACAGGATTGAAATCATCTGATTTCCATTCTAGATCTACCTGACTGATGCTTCTAGAAGGAATCTTCCACACACCCACTGCACTGTGTTCACATTGTACAACGGCTTGCCAACCAAAGGAATCTGTGGTAGCTTCCTCTTTAGGGGTTCTGTGGGTACTGATCTCAAAGGACCTCCCCTCCCCCTGCCTTGTGGATGATGATAATTCTCTTGAATAAAACAGGTCCTCAGGCGCAGCTTGGACCTAGACTCCCCCCCCAGCCCCCAGCATCAGCTTCAGGCACAGCATTTCAGGCAGTATCACTGGCCTCTCACCTTGCACATGAGGATCCTGGGGCCCTAAAGCAAAGGTGCTCTAATGAGGCTTAACCATCATGAGGTAACCCACCTGCGCCACCTGTATTGTATGGCTCTGGTCCATTTATTCTTTTAATGCGGGTGGAGGGTGGGGATGGAGTTTCGTAGGGATGCTTTGCCTGTGAATTCACTCAGTCAATATTTGAAGGCACTTACTAAGGGTGGGTCACATCAACGAACCAAATGGATAAATATCCCTGCCCTGGTGGAGGGCACAGTCTAGAAAAGGGCTGAAGAAATAGCAGACACCCAAGGGAGGAAATTATATGTTGGAAGGAGATAAGTGCCCTGAGGAGAGAAAAGCAGCCAGAAAATTGAGATTAGGAGCATCTGGAGGGGGAGAAATGGGTCACAGAAGAACGGCCAGGGAACCCAGGACTTTCTCATTTCTCACAAAAGCATCCCGTAGAGTTGTAAAGAGAAGCATCTCTTCCTTTACTTTGGTGGCTTCAGCCCGACTGATTACAGAAAATGGCTTTTTGGAGATATCTCTAATGACAGTAAGTAGGCCATACCAAACACTCCCTGTGGAAAGGGTGGAACCTGGGATACCAATAGCCAGCACTCCAAGCAAGTAAAGTATGGTTGTGTCCCTGAGTGGGATTTGTGCCCCATACCGTAGCACCCCCACCACAGAAAGGCATACCAAAAGGTTATTCTAAAAATGTGCACAAAAGCTTTGCTGGATGTTGAGGTGTGTGTGTGTGTGTGTGTGTGTGTGTGTGTGTGTGTGTGTGTGGTGTGGCTCTTGGGTCACCTCTTCCTCTCTTGCCTGTGTTGCTGGCTTCACTTTCCGTTCAGTCTTCTGATGCAGGAGAGGCTCGGGGACTCAGTCCTTCACGGCTTATCTGCCAGCTCTGCACATGCCCATCTATTCTTTTGTGTCTTTAAACACCATTTAGAAGCTGAAGACTCTTAAATTTTTATCTCTAGCTTGGACTTTGCGTTGGGTCCAGACTCATATATCCAACTGCCTGCTTGATGTCTCTACTGAGAGGGCTGAGAGGTAATGGTGGCCATGAATACACTCTGCTCACATGTCCTGTGATGGGGACCACAGTGATCAATACTTCAGCATCTCTTCCTGGTCCTGCCTTAGTGGTTCTAAGAGCAGTGCATCCCGGGCTTCTTCTGGGTCTGGAGTCCCAGGAGGAGGATGGAGGGATGAAGGCAAGCCAAGCCACAAAGGAGGCCCCTAAAGAGGAAATTTTGACTCTGGGAGTTCAAACCAAACCATTCTCAGCCTCTGGCATGGTGGAGGTGTTTCTCTGTCAGAAGGCCAAGAGGCCGAGAATCCAAGAGCCTGTGAGGCCCTAGTAATAGGGCTGCTTCTTCCCCACATCCAAACCTCTCTGCCTGCCGGCACCTCTAGTGATGCATGAACACTCTGTGTATGAGTGGACTTTTTCCTTGGTGTGATCAGATGTCTGGCAAAAGCTATTTAAGGAATGGAGGTTTGCTCTGACCTGCAGTTTGAAGGGACAGTCCATTGCGGCAGGGACATTGCAGGGACAGCCTGAAGCAGCTGGATCAGCAGTCAGGAAGCTCAAAGAGATGATGGTGCTGATGGTTCATAGCTCACCTTTTTACTTTTCATTCATTCAGGGAACCCTTCCACATTGAATGCTGGGTTCCCCACAGACTGCAAATGCGCTCACGGACACCCAGAGGCATGTCTACCAGGCAAGTCCAAATCTAGTCAAGTTAATATTAAGGGGCTGGAGGGGTGGCTCAGTGGTTCAGAGCACTTGCTGCTTTTCCAGAGAAATGTTGAATCCCAGCATCCATGTGGAACGGCTCACAATTGCTTGTAATGCCAACTACGGGAGATCCCACACCTTCTTCTGGCCTCCATGGCTACCTTTTGCCCACATACACATATATACACATTTAAAAAGTAAAAATAAAATCTTAAAAATTTATCAACTTAACTTCTTTTTTAAAAAGCGTGACAACCGACTGTCACACGGTGGCGTCTCATGTCCAAAACGGATCTAGTCAGCAAGACCTCTCTCTCAGGAAGCATCCATCTACCTTGCTCTTTGACATCTCCACGAATGTCAATGCTTTGGTGAAAAATTAGCATCACCATGGAGCCCACATCCATTCTCCCAACCACAGTGGCAATGATCTTATTGACTCCTAGACTGGAAGTTCATCAGAGCATAGCTGTCCTTGTATGGTTCCTCCCAGATTTTGCCATCTCCCACTGGACTAACAGCACATTCCTTAGTCTAGATTCCTTCCCTCCTTCAGTCCTTCCCCTCTCCTGTGCTAGGGACCCCTTCAGGCCATCAGATTCTTCTCTGTTGCCTCCTGGTCCCCAAGTCACTCAATGCAAAACTCACCCAAGCTCATAAGGGCTTCCCCAGCCCTGTCTTCCCTTCCTGGCCTTCTAAGCACACCTGCTCATGGCTAGGGCCTGCCTAGGCCTCATTGTATTCTCTCTCACTTAGCCTAAACCCTTGTTCACCTATAACAATTATTCCCCACCTTCCAGTCTTTGCCAGCTGCCTCCTTCTCAGATGTCTCCAAACCAGCCTACTCTGGGACATCTTATTTTTTCCAGACGACTTTGACATGGGTTCTGATCTGTTGTTGCTCACTTTTTCGTTGTTGTTACTGTTTGGAAGTAGGAGGCAGGCTTTCTCTATGTAGCCCAGGATGGCTGGAGCTCCCAATCATCCTTCTTTAACTTCTCACTCACTGAAATCACGGGCGTCTGTTCACCAGGGCGACTGCTGGTGCCCATCACTGGAACAGCAGTTCCCTGGAGGCAGCATGTTACTCTCTTCTCATCTCCACCCGAGGCCTGCACAGTGAAGGTTCTCAGTAATTATTTGTTGAATGAGTACATAGTAAAACCACCCATCGATGTACCTGATGCATAATGGTATTTGATAAATACAGGATATAAAATTTTGACTGTTTATATTTCATAAAATTCAGGAACTTGCCAAGCAGAGAAGGAAAAAAAAATTCCTCTAATCTCATTGTTGAACTGCTCCAGGTTGGCTTCTGAAAAAAAGACAAAAATAATATATGCAGACAGAAAATCCCAATAAGTATCAAAAAGCGTTGAAGAAATAAAGAACGTCTACCATCCCCTCCTCCTACACCGCCTTAGGCAAACCCAAGGGGCCACTGGCTCTCACGGGCTATCTATCCATTTCTCTGTGGTGCTGATTCTAGCGCAGCTGCTGATGGAGCCCCAGTTTTAGGTCCACGGATAGTATGCTGCTTTTGAAAGATGCCACCTTTACAGTTGCCACCCCTAAATTAAGTCCCCTGTAGTCCCCGTATCACACATCTCGGTTTCAAATATAAATTTATTTGTCTTTGGTGATGGTCTTGGAGTTTAGACTGGAGTGAGCATACTTGTCTCCTGTCATCCATTCCTGGGTAAAACATAACAATGACTATTAATGGATGCAGATAGTGGTCTATCTCACCTCTAGAGGGAATAGAGCAATATTAGTTGAGTGTAAGTAACTTCATTGTTTTGTGAGAGGCTTTCATGGTATACCAACTATGTGCCAGGCAACATATGTAGGCAGGATCTATGGCCAATTTTGTTTGTTTCTATATTCCCAGGACCTGACTATAAATAATAAGTAAATCAATGAGTAAACACAGTCAAATTCCCATGTCTACTAATTCTATATTCTCATATATGAACAACTGTCATTTCAAAATATTCTGGAAAAATATATTTGTATTGGAAATGTTTACATTATTTCACTTGCCACTCCCTAAACAACATAGTACAACAATGCTTCACATAGACTGACATTGGAATAGGCACCATAAACAACTTTTAGAGGACTTAGAGACTGTACAGGGATGTGTATAGGTCCCATACAAACCCCATACCTTTAACACAAGGGACTTAAACATTGATACAAAAGGAACTTGGACATGGAATGTAAAAGACTTGAACATGGAACACAAGATATTTGAAGACTGATGTACAATGGACTTGGGCATTTGTACATAAGGGGCTTTCATGTTCTTACATAATGATTTAGGCATCATTACAAGAGGGACTTGGACACCCTTATAGTAGTGACTTGAGCACTGATCCACAAAGAACTTAATCTTATTACTACATAATTGATTTGAACACTGACATATAAGGTGTTTGAACATTGGTACATAAGGGGCTTGCGCATTGGTACACAATTACTTCAACTTTGGCACAGAACATACTTGAGCACTGATTGACAAAGCACTTGAACATTAGTACATAAGATTGAACATAGTTCATAAGGACCTTGAGCCTTGGCACATGAAGGAATGAGAGCTGGTACATAAGATTCTGAATACTGTACACAAAGGATGTGGGTGCTGGTTCAGAAGGGTCGCGCTCCTGAGTATATAAGGGAATGAGCAATGATACATAAACATCGTCTGGACTTATCCTCTGTGGACACTCAAGGATGACTGGATACAGTTGTGCTCCTTGGGTTGTTTTCTCCTTCCCCAGATGAGAGGGAACAGCCCATCCCTTCTCAAGATGGAGAGCTGGGATTCTTCAAGAAACTATACCTGGTCTCACTTCCTCGGGATGACTGACAAGACCCCAGGAAATTCTGAGCCTCTGCCAGCATCTTAGAGAAGAGCTAGGAAGAAAGACACCTACCACTCCTCACATAAAATAGCGAGAAGGAGGGGAGGGGAAGGCTCATGGGCGGGATTATTCCTGTTAAATACAAAGCAGAAAGTAGCACAAAGATCCGAAGGAGGCTGAACACAAGAAGGCAGCCAAGGAGGGCAGGCAGGAAGGGAGGAGGTGGGGAAAGAACCTGAAGAAGGGACATTGTCTGCACCACACTGACAATGGGTTTCCCTCTTCCCAGGCATCTGCAGGCTACCTGCCAAATCAATTGATTACATCTGTAGGCAGAGTTGCCTTTTTATTTCACACCAATTTTCACAGGCGGTGTAAGATAAAAATGGAGGAGACGAAGTGAATGGGAAAGATGATTGAATGTTGATGTAAGAGGAAGGTGTTGGGGGGGGGCAGTGGACACGCAGCTCCAGGGGACAGTGGGAGACAGTAGTTTGGATCTGTGACTTTCCTCTATGTCATTATTTGTGTGTGTGTGTGTGTGTGTGTGTGTGTGAGAGAGAGAGAGAGAGAGAGAGAGAGAGAGAGAGAGAGAGAGAGAGAGAGAGAGAGAGAGAGAGAGAGAAAGAGAGAGAGAGAGAGAGAGAGAGAGAGAGAGAGAGAGATCCTTGAGAACCATTGTCCTTGGCTTCCAGCACGGTTATAGCCTGCCTCCATGTAGCATTGGGGTCCTTCGTGCCCGTGATTCAGGAGGCCAAGGGCTTAGTGAACACCAAGGACCTCAGACTCAAGGTAGCTGAGGATTCACTGTGTGGTATTACTTCAGCCTCTTCTCCTCTTGGAGCCTCAGTTTCCCCACCGGGAGTGTGGTGAGAATCCCTCACTTGTCCATGGTGCTGGGACGTTTGAGACCTGTGTTGTGAATGGTCAGGGCTATGAGCAGGCTTCTCAATCTCAGCAAGCAAAATGCAAGCATCACAAATGTAAAGAAGTTTGCATCGTGGGCCAGCTTATATGGATACCTGGGGATTTGGTGTACTACTGTTTCCTGGAAGGGTCCTCTACCCAGAGAGTCATCTGAGCCATCTTCAAAGGCTGGTAGCAACTATGGAACTCTATTTCAGGTCTTTGGCTGCCATCAAAGCAGCTTTGGGGTAGAGCCTACTGACGAGCTCTGCTGTAAAATCCAGATTTCCAGGGTTGTGGATGCTTTTACTTCTGCGTCAGCCACTTGAGATCCTGTGAACATTTAGATTATTTTTCCTCCAGATCCCCCTCCCAAAAAAGTTATAGACTCCTGTTCTCCTGACCCCTCTACCCACTGGAAGGAACCCTAGCAGCTTACCCATTCTTCTTTAGGTTGACATGGTATGGCATCTATGTCATCCATTTTTCTACCCTTTTCCCTGAGAACCATGAATACCTTTGGTTGGTAGCTCTGGTCCATGTAGACACCCTTCCCACTCAAGATCAGGTTCTCCATCTTGTTGGTGTGGTTGACACTCCCTGAATGACCCTACCTGGAACTACCAGGTTACCTTTGTGATCTCTAAAAAGGGGGGGGGGGGGCTTATAGGGTCACTTGCTTCCTGGAAAGTATGGAAAAGGCAACCCTTAAACCTGTCAATTGTGAACAAAAAGTAGAGTGATCCCTCACAGACCAAAAGAAAACTTATCTCAATTTCTCTCCTGCCTTTAAGAGGCCATGACCAATATGCCGACATGTTGTCATTTGGCTCACATGAGGGACGATTGTACTTACACCTGATCTTTACATTAAAGCTCCGAAAAATTGACGATGGCCCTCAGAACCTTCAGTGGGCTGTAGTTAAAACGGCCTTCTAGATCTTTAAACAGAAGAACAAAGAAGCCAAAGTTGAAAAGGGCCAGGCCAAATGACAGATGCAGGAAGCAGCCTTTTCACAGGGTTCTAGTCCGAGGGGATGGGAAATGGGTCAGCATGATGTCCTGCTTCAAATGAGGTCAACAAGACCACTGAGCAAGTTCCTACCCAGACCCAGGCCACCCCCATGTCTCTGTCCCAATTGTAATTAAGAACACTGCCAGTCAGATTGTACTCAGTAAGGAACACTGTAACATGAGGTTTCTAGTCCAGACTAGTCCCATGGTCCAGTTCCACCTGCAACTGCTTTCTCCCCCCAAAATAACTCAGACACTTATATTAATTTCATGTTATTCGGCCTGTGGCTCAGGCACATTGCTATCTAGCCCTTTCATCTTAATTCAACCCATTTCCATTAATCTGTCCCGCCATGTGGCCCGTGGCTCACCTGTGTTACCTTACATGCTGAATCTTGGGCAGCTGGCTTGTCTCTCTGTCTGACTCCACCCTCCTTCTCCTACCAGTGCTCCGATTTCCTGCCTACTGCTATGGTGCCTGTCATGGCCAAAACAGTCCTTTATTCACAACATACAGAAAGACATTCCCACATCGAGACACATTCCCATTCTATCACCTTAACAGGTCCCAGATGCCTGATGCAGACTAGGCTGGGCATTTGAGTTTAGGAACAGAAGACTGAATAGCTCTTGGTCCTCTGGTTACCCGCCCTTTTTCACAACTGTGGAATCACTTGTTACACCATGAACTTGATGGCAAGTCTGTTTTGTTCTTATTGGATATGGGGGCTACTTGTTCAGCCTTGGCAGAATATTCTGGCCTCCTCCTGGGGGCTCTCTTTCTCTCTATGAAGAGGGTGGATAGGATACTCTCACACCCAAAATGTATGTGTCTAGTGTTATGTAATATATGTGGCTTCCCTTTTACATGCTCATTTATGGTGGTCCACATGGCCTGACTCCTCTTCGGGCAGATATAATTGCCCCTAAATTCCATGATCCAGTGACTTCACCCCCTATAGATCTGCTTCCTTTACCTTTCTCTGTCTTCCAGATGTTTTCTGCATCCTTCAATCACTAACCCCCACTCTATCCTTGCAATTTGCAAGTCTAGCTCCTTGTCCCAAGACCTCCGGCTCGTTACTCAGGTTGTCATTCCCAAGCATCCCATTGTTTCCAACTCCTACAACTTCTCTTTTCATATTCTGCCTTCTGTTCACTTTCATGTCCATCTTTACTGCACCATCCCACCCTGCCTGCCAAGACTCTTCTCTTTCACCCGGTCTGGTCCCAGCTGTTACATCACTTCCCAGCTAACCTGGAGGCTCCTGCCTCATAAATTTGGAGACAGCTCCCAACTGTTCAGACAAACTGTTTCCTGTCAAAACAACCAGACAAGGTAAGTCAAGGTTGGCCTCCACGCTCTAAAGAATTTGGAGTCGCTTCACTCCTGGCCACTAAGGTCCCGAATTTTATAATCTACCAGTCAATCCCTGTTTCTCTTCTATCCATTGTTTGTGTGGCCATAACACACTCCTTCAAAATGTGAATTCTTCCAACAGCTCACTATATTACATATCATCCGGTTCACTAAGTTTCTCCTCAACTGTCTCCTTCTCCAAAGTTCCCTATCTGAGCCTCTTTCTTCCCTCACTCACAGGCTGTTTCCTCACATTGCAAAGATGTGAGGAACCTTTCACTCCCCAAACAGAAGAGAGGCTCCTAGATTACTCCAAGATCCGGGTCCTGGTTTCAGGATTCTTAAAAAACTCCTCAATGAAGGTCTAGACCCCTCCCATCCTATTCAGCTCTCATTGGCCAAGCTCAAGGAAGCTGCTTGGCTGCCCAACTCCAGCTTCCTCAAATCCCTCCCTGCTTTTCACTCTCCTTGTCCATTCCACTCAAAACCTCAGCCCAGACTACTGTGTCAGTGGTACAGCTGTTCCTTTGAGATGACAAATCCACCATAGAACTAGACATAGTAAACCAATGTTGGTCCCCAAGCCTTAAAAAAAAAAAAAAAACAAAAAAAACTGGATCATCTGTGCTTCTGTCCCTCAAGGCTCGAATGTGGTGATATTTTGTTTGTGCTCTAACAAGTAAAGCTTGTCTCAAGATCAGCCAACCAGTAGTTAACCATAGAGGCCAGACACACCTTTAAGCTTAGCCTTTTGGAAGAAAGAAGCAGGAAGATCAAGGGTTCAAGACCACCCTTGGCTACCCAAGTCTGAGTCAGTCTAAAAGAAAAGCAAAGGCAGGTGGTGGAGACTCACACCTTTAATCACAGTGCTGGGGAGATGGAGACAGGAAGTGGTATGACCAGGCAGAGAGAGGAATACAAAGCAGGAGGAGGTAGGAGCTCCCCCCTTTCAGGCTAAGAAGTCCTAGAAGTAAGAGGTAGCTATGGCTGCTCCTTTGTCTCTCTGATCTTTCAGCATTTAACGCTGATATCTGGCTCCAGGTTTGTTTTATTAAGACCAATTAGAATTCAAGCTACATACCAACCTTTCACTTTCCCAGCCATTCCCTATTTTCTCTGTTCACAATCCACACAAACTCATCAGCCATTGTTGTCTTCTCTCCAACCTCCCCATACTGCATTTTTTCATGCTATTTATATATTACCCCTCTCATGGTCTGAGTGAGAATGCTGCCTCAAATGGGCTCATATATTTGAATACTTGATTTCCAGTTGGTGGAACTGCTTGGGAAGGATCAGGGGGGTGTGGTCTTATTGAAGTAGGTGTATCACTGGGGGTGGGATTTGAAGTTTCAAAAGACTCACACCATTTCAAATATGTCCCCACATCCTCATTCTCTGCCTCCTAATTATGGATCAAAATGTGAATTCTCAGCTACTGCTCTGGTGTTATGTCTGCCTGCTACCATGCTCCCTGTCACGACAGTCATGGACTCTGACCTTCTGAAGCTGTAAATCCCAAGTGGGACACCTTCTTCTATAAGTTGCCTTGGTCATGGTGTCCTATCATAAGAGTAAAACCCCCTTCACCAGCAACCTCCTTTCCTACAACAAGAGGGCACAAGAGGTTACTCAGCTCTTGCTCAGTACATTCCCTGCTCCCGTCCCCCATGTCCCTGCAGTCTGATAATGACACTATCTTCATTTCTAAAGTCACCCAGGCCCCAACCACTTCCCTTAGCATGAAACTGACTCTTTCTATTCTCTATCACATTGTGTCCACAGTAAGGTGAAGCAAACGAATGCTCTCCTAAAAGAACACCTCACCAAACTCAATCTCTCACTTGACCTTAAGCTCTTGTGGTCTTGTAGTAGTGCGCATTCCCACATCATGGTCTCCTCTGCTTTTCCTTGCTATCTCCACCCACAGGCTCTCTCCAGGAAAGCTCCAAACCTTGGTCCCTTTGAACTCATGATGGAGTGACCGACTTTCCTGTGCCTAACTGCTCCAGCCACACCAGAAAAGCCACTCCCCCATGACTCCCCTGTTTTATCTTTGCTCTACTCAAATAGTTGGGTGCTATCACCAGCCTTGCTCACCACTTTGTTTGCCATTCAACTTTTCCTCCAACTGTTAAGTCGGTTTATCCACCTAAACCCAGTGCTCCATGGAAATCCCAGCCTCTCCATCTATCTGGACAGACTCACTCATGACACTTTATCTTAACGACCAACCAAGCCCCTCCCTTCCCCCTTTCTGTTATGACCTCCAGGGGTGCTCTGGACTTTTCCACGTACCCCTTAGTTTTCCTACATTTTTGAGACTTTTAAATTTCATTTTATGTGTATGAATGTTTGCTTGAATGCACATCTGTGCCCCACATATATTCAGTGCCCACAGAGGCCAGGAGAATGCAGTGGATCCTCTTGGACTTGGGTTACAGATGGGTGTGAACCATTGTGTGCATGGTGCAACTCAAACCTGGGTCCTTCGAAAGAGCAGCCAGTGCTCTTAACCCCTGAATGCTTCTCCAGCCCCTCTTCCCACAGTCTTGACTTAGAAGCTATTGTTTCTCCTCAACTCCTTACTCAATTCTGATCATCACTCATTCATCTCTAGGATATGGTCTGAAAACGGATGCTTTTTTGAATCTACCCAACATCCCTTACAGGAGCCACTTTGTACTCAGTGTCTCCTACCCTCCCAGGATCATCTCAGCATATCTTGTAAGGACAAAGCCTTATCCATTCCCTGTGACTTCCTTGTTCCTTCCTTATAGGGGTATTGTGTTGCTTCATTGTAAATAATTGTCCCACCCACTGGTTTAATAAAAAGCGCTGATTGGCCAAAGGCAGGCAGGAAGTGTGGGTGGGGCTACCAGACTAAGAGAAGGACAGGAAGCACAGAGCAGAACGCCAGAGAGAAGCCGTAAGAAGCAGAGGACAACTATGCTGCTCTAAGAAAAGGTACCGAGCCTCATGGCTGAACAGGATAAGAAACATGGGTTAGTTTAAGGGTAAAGAATTAGCAAGTTATATGCCTGGGCCTTAGGTCGATCAGCCAAAAACTAATTGTACCTCTGTGTCTGTGAGTCTGCGAGTCTGAGGGTCTGTGGGTCTGCAGGTCTGCGGGCCTAGACCTTGAGGTTAGGCCTGAAAGTCTGGGCCAGAAACCACCTACTACACTTCCTCTCCTTTGGGCACCTGCTGTATCCTTACTCTACTTGAACCTGACAGCCCTACCTATGTCAAGGTACCCCTAAATATTATTTCACTGCTAGTCCTTTTCTAGGTCTGTCCTGGCTGGAGAATATTCAGTCTTATAAAGTGAAGTCTCCCTCCAAGAGGTCGGTGACGTCATTCCAACATCTTCCCTTCTCATCTTCCATCTCAACTCCTTGGAGGTTTTCTTCCTTTGTGGAAAATCAGCTTATGTCTGTCTCCTTTTCCACCACTTCCGTGTTTGCACCCACATCTTCTAATACTTGAGCATCAATCTCCTCTTCAAGAACAAAAGGTGACTGTTCCCTTTTTGCTTCAATTTCATCCACAACTGTTACAATGAGGTTTCTTGGCCCTGGGCAGCAAGAGGTCCAGACCCACAGACCTGCCGTCCCAGACTGCCTAGCCACCTACCACTGCTTAGCCTCCTCCAAAATGACTCAAACACTTATATTAGCTTCATGCTGTTTGGCCTATGGCTCAGGCACATTGCTAGCTAGCTCTTACATCTTAACTCAACCCATTGTCATTAATCTGTCTGCCACGTGGCCTGTGGCTCACCTGTGTTCCTTACATGTTTCTTCTTTGGGTGTCTGGCTCAATCTGTCTGTGTCTCCCTCCTACTACCTATTCTGATTTCCCTGCCTACTTCTCCTATGGTGCCTGTCATAGGCCAAAACAGCCCCTTTATTTAAAGATTGATATTCACAGCATACAGAAAGACATTCCCACATCACTCAACCCCAAACACACCCCCACCTGAGGCCCTAGATATCTCTTTTGCTCATCTGGACAAGCACAGCTGGTGTCCTTCTCAATTCTTAGTCTCTAACAACTTCCCAAAGCTTTCTGACACCTGGGGTAAAATGGCTACCATTAAAATAACCACCTAGACTAACTTGTGGGTGTCATTTTACAAAATGGCAGAGCTCTGGACATTTTTCTACGTAAACCAGATCAGAGTAGTCTGAGAGACATTGAGTGAATTCCAAGATCAAGCATCCACATTCTGATGACATTGTGGTTCCTGGGGACAACTGTTTAACATAAGACACAGGCTTCTCCGGCTGGCTCCCTTATGATAGCCCTTATCTTTTCCTAATGAACACTTTGACTCTATTTAACTACCTGGACTTTTTTTTTTTAATCCCAGAGATTGGGGCACTTTACCCATGACACTTCCAGAAGGCAAGCCAACAGCAACCTCCTCAGAATTTCCAGTACCAAAGACTGCCCCTTGATGATGTCCCAATTCAGGCAGAAACAATCCTTTGAAAGCGATGTTCACCGAGCTAACAGCTCTCTGAAAACTATGCCCAAAGTCTCACTCAGAGCACTGCCATCTGTTCTTCATTTTTATAAAACACAAAGCAAGAATATTAGCTTAATTATTTCATTCTGTTCCCACATTCCTTAGCAATACCCTGACTCCACAACTACCTGCCAGCTAATAGTTTCAGTAGCAAATAGTGGTCCAACCACAAGCCCAGGTTCCCTGGCAACCCTAATCATGGCTATAAACATCTTACCTTCCTGATGCCCCATTTACATTTCCTCTCACCAAGCCCTATAATTACCCCAGCCTGTAATTGTTGGGGGAACTGGTTTTTGTAGGAGACACCCCCTCAGGTGCTTCTCCCACATAAGCTGTGCTCCTGTGGGAGCAAATGAAGTTGTCATTCTCTATTCCAAATGTGATGGCCTTGGACATAAACTGAGGTCAAGCTAACGGAGTGCCAGCAGCTTCCTGTTCTCCATCCTGAAGCCAGCAGCAGTCATTGGTCAGGTGGGGGCATATCTTTCCATGATGATATATTTAGAGATACTAATGGAACCAAGGGTGGGATGCCACTTGGTGTGCTATTCCAGTAGGGGAAAGCGTTTCCAAGGCTGGAGTCTTTGCATGAGTCTTTCTGAACCAGGTGCCTCTGCTGCAGAAAGTATAAGTCAACTGCTGCCCACTGATCAGAGTTCTTTCCTTGGCTGGCCTGGCATATCAGCATGGCAAACAATGCCCTGAGGAGGAATAGATGGCCATGGGACCCTGAAGCCTTTCCATGGATGATACCTTAAAGCTGTGTGTCCCTGAGTGTTTGTCAGCACCACAAAGACACAGATAACAAAAACAAAGGCCCATGATGGACATCCCAGGACACGTAGCTCATTAAAGTCAGGAGAATCTGGGGTCTGAATATTCCTTCCAACCAGTGCCCAAGTACTCTCCCATGCATGTATGCATGCACACATACATACTACATGCATGTATGTGCATTTGTGTATGCCCGTGGTTGTATACTGTGCATGTATATGTGCATGTTACACATATTTGTGAGTGTGCACATATGTGTGTGCCTACCTGTATATCTGTATGCTCATTTACACATGTGTGTGCATTATGTGTTTGTGTAGATACATGTGCCCATGTGTTTGCTCTATGTATATATGCATGTGTGTGTGTGCTTATGTGCGTGTATTCATGTGTATATTTCCTTATGTGTTTTATGCTTATGCCTGCATGTTTGTGTGTGTACTTGTTTCTATACGTGTGTGTGTGTGTGTGTGTAGGAGGGCAGGGGCTATGAACAGTATTCCTTGCAGGGAAGCAAGCCCCATGGTGAGGCCTATGTTTATTTCCAGCCTGAGGTGTGAGATGCACTCCAAGGACAGGAGGTGGGGATGACAAGCACATTTGCCTCATAAACTCAGAGCATGCCCTGCCTGGGGAGAAGCATGTCAGGAGCTGTGTGAAACAGCAAATGAAGTTGTCCTTCACATTCTCTCTTTATGGCTCCCTGTGAGAGCCCCCCACACAGGGCCTGCCATTCAGCCCACCAGGCATGGCAGCTCTCAGGCTCCATTCTGTCTTCCAAGGGAACATGGGAGGCCAGAAGGTGTTTGCTTTATTCTGAGTTACCCAGTCACATGCATGGTGCCTCTCTCTGAGTCCTGCCTATTAAAGATGCCCAGGAGGATGGGTAGACAGAAGCCACAATGGCCAGGAGTGGACTGGGAGCTGATATCCACTACAGTTTACAAGCATCTCCTCCAATGTGCCGTCTGACATTGCATTAGCTCTCCTCCAATGTCTGACATTGCATTAGCTCTGTGTTCCTTCAAAGTTCCCCAAGACTGTTTAATTTTGGGGTGAAGAGCATTTAGCATCTTTGCTCAACCAAAAGACAACCATATATAGATGAAGAAAAAGGTAAGGGCGTCCATTTCACTTCTGGAGATTGGCACATGCTTGCTGGATGTGGCACATGCTGTGGGTGGTCTTTCTTCCCTCCTTGAGTACCCAGCCTTGGCGCTCAGTTCACACACGTGGAGATTACTATCCCCACAATAGTCAAGGGCTGGAGGCACTTTGGTCCTGGGGAAATATCATCTCTTGAGGTCAGGCTCTATGTGCTGGTCATCAATTGCCTAGACAGACTGCCAGCCCATGAGATCAGGGCTGGTGAGAGGGGACCACATTTCTTGGCCAACTCTCCAACCTTTCAGAGGACCAGAGGACCATGTTTTCTTCTGTAGGATATTTCTCTTGTACATGGTAAAGATTTGTTGCCCAAATTGGTTTAATAAAATGCTGATTGGCCAGAAGGAAGTATAAATGAGCCTAGCAGATGAAGAGAATTCTGGGAAGCAGAAGAGCAGAGACACCAACGAGACGCAGAAGAAAGAAGATGAGATTACTGCTCACAGGAAAGGTACCAAGCCATGTGGCTAAACATAAATCATACGTGTTAACTTAAAGTATAAGAGCTAGATTGTAAAATGCCTGAGCCATAAGCCAACCAGCCTGTAATTAATATAAGCCTTTATGTGATTATTTGAGACTAAGGAGCTACAGGTGGATCTGGACCTCCGGGCTAGGCAGGACAGAGAAACATCTGACTATAGTTTCCAGGCTCACTAAGTCACCCCTCAAAGCCTCCGCTCCCCATCTTCATAAGGAATTTCCAAATAAACATCTGGTACTGCGGTCCCTCACTGACTTAGCCCGCTTTCTGTTGCTGTGATAAAAATACAGACTAAAAACAGCCCGAGGAGGAAAGGGCTTATTTCAGCTCACAGCTATGTCCATCCAGAACTGAAACACAGCCATGGAGAAACACTCTTTACTGGCTTCTCAGGGCTCGCTCAGACTGCTTTCTTATACAACTCAGGACCACCCGCCACCACCCCAAGTAGACAGAGTTTTCCCATGTCAGTCATTAATCAAGAAAAGAAAAAATCCTGCAGAATTAGCCCCAGGCAACCTGATGGAGGCATTTTCTTAATTAAGGTTCCCTCTTCCAAGATTTCTTTAGCTTGTATCTAGTTGACAGAAAACCAACCAGGACACCAACCAAGATCCTGTTTTGAAGAAATTCCCAAGGAAGACAGGACATTCCATGTGGTATGAAGAAGAAGCAGTGTGTGCTGGGACCTGGGAACCCTAGATCCCCAGGCCATTCCCTGAACCTAGATCTGTAAAATAAGTCAGTGGACCAAAGTGCCACCGGTCTGCTTCTTGTGCATTGAAAGAATCAAAATCATCTGGGTTAGATGGGGAAAAGATGCAGGCTACACAACGTATATCTGGATTACAAGATTAACAATCAGTACAACACTGTACAGAAGCAAGTGTTACATGGGGTAACAAATTTGAAATAGAGTTGGGAACAGGGCATCAAGAGAAAGGTGGGCTGAGATGGAACAAGCCTTGTCCAGTCAGCCTCTGAGTGTGTGGGTGCCACATACCCAACACGAAGCTTTTCCAGTCCGATGGCATGGCATCTGCTGGCATCTGTAAAGGTCTGCCACGTGGTAGTCATTAGGTTTGTAGGAGATTTTTTTCTTCCATAGCTGGACATGATGTTTCTAGAAAGAACTTGTGCTTAGAGACTGTGAGCAGTTTAGGAATATGGTATCTGGGGCTGGGGAGAAGGCTCAGGGGGTGAACTGTTTGCTGAGCAAGCACAGGACCTGAGTTCGGATCCCTAGCGACCATATAAAAGCTGGGTGTGGCAGTGAGTATCTGTTATCCTAGGTCTGTCACTTGAAGACACGGGTGTCTCTGGCATGCCGACTAGATAGTCTAGACAAAATGGTGAGCTCCAGGTTCAGTGAGATACACTGTCTAAAAAATAAGGCGGAGAGTACTATAGAAAGGCACCAAATATTTACCCTTGGTCTTCATAGGCACACATGCACACACATGCATACATATATATATCACACACACACACACACACACACACACACACACACACACACACACACACAGACTCAGGAGAGGGGGTGGTTGGTTTGTTTCTCAGGTACCACTCACCTAGTATTTTGAGACAGGATCTATCAGTGACAAGGGATTTGCCCAGTAGGCTATGCTGGCCAGTGAGTCTAGAGACTAGTTGTTTCTTTCCCAGAGCTGGGATTACAAATGTGAATACTTCTCTGGAGGAATCTAGACTCTGGCCCACCCCAGATCAAGACTGATACTGCGTACCTGCTAAGCTCCTTCTGACAGAACATTTCCCTAGGTCAAAACAGACCTAGCCTACGTAAGGGTTGGAGTCTGGGTCCCCCAATGGTCTCCTTCCTATAGAGAGCTGGCTTTCTGACTTTATCTTCATGGGGGAAAAGCAAGTGGCCAATCAGATCTCTATAGCTCAGATCAGATCTGCGTGATAGGGTCTGATAAGTGAGGAGCTATCTCCACCCAGCACCCAGCACTCCACACCTCATCTCTAATCCCTTTCCCTCCTCTCCTGCTTTCATTCCCACAGCAGGGAGGTCTAATACTGCCTGGTTAATGGCTTATAGATCGTTGGTGAGTCGGGCCTGATGTAAGTGTCTGTTAAGTTTGGCATTGGGAGCCAGAGTCAAATGGTCCGAGACAGATTCATGGCTGTCTTCCAGGCCACACCAGGAAAAATGTACCCACACAGCATGCTCAGCTTAGAATGTGAAACCTGGTGCTAGGGAGGAAACCTTCATGGGGATGCCCATGTTCTGAATGGTGGACTGGAGCTCCCAGACCCCACCAGAGTGTAGAGACCCCACAGGTCAGGATGGACTTACCTGAGCTCAAGCTAAGCTGTAAGTAGAAGACACAACCAGGCCTTGGAAGACCTGGCTAATGAGCACTAATTGGAAAGAGACCAGGGTGACCTAGTAATGGATTCTGAATTATGAGATTTGAAAGCCCCATTTTGCCACATCCAAAGAGATTGGCTTCAATAGAAGTATCCAAGGGAAAGTACTGGGGGTAGGGTGGTGGTGATGCTTTTGTCCTGGAGGAATTTATAATATACCAGGGAGACGATTGACATAAAATTGTGTTGCTTGACACTTAACAAAATGAAATTATCAAAGAGTGAACCAAAGGCTCCTGGGAACCTATTAGAACGAACAGATGTAGCACACGTAACTATCCATCTGGATACTTGTACTCACGCTGACACCACCGAGGGCCGTGGGTGCTGGCTATATTACCAGTCCATGGCCTAAGCCTCCCTCTTTTTATGTATACTCAACCGCATTTGGTACACACCCTGAGCTTCCAACAGCTAAGTTTCTGGCCCTCCAGAAGGAACATCTGTTTGTTCTCCTGTAGACAGGGATGGGGGTAGGGAAATCTTTCAAAATGTTTGGTAACCTGGTGTTAAAATCCTCTTCTCTGCCCTTGGAAGTCAAGGATTCTCAGCTTTTGGACAATTGTCAAGAGTCTGGGGGGTGGGGGGAAGACCCAGAGACAATTTTAGAGTTGGGATGCTCCATTTCCTGGGCTCTTCAAGAGTCTTCCATTTTGGAACTAGAGAGATATCTTAGCAGTTAAGAGCACTTGCTGCTTTTTCAGAGGACCTGGGCTCAGTTCCCAGCGCCCACATGAAACTCAATTATTAATAACTTCAATTCCAGGCAATCTGATGCCCTCTTGTGACCTCCTTGGGCATCAGACATGTACGTGATCTACATATATGCATTCAAGCAATGCATTCATTCACGTATAAATAAATAAACAAAAAAATCTTCTCTCTTTCACCTCTAAGAGGGGATTTCAGTATTTCCATTTTCTTGGCTGGCTAGCAAATTGTAAATCTAGGTATGAGCAGAAATATCGTGACATCAAGGTTATGTGGTCTGGCACTGACAAGATGAATGACCGGTAACCAGCCTTCCCAGCGTCTCCCGGCTCTCTCTCCACCTCTCTTTCTTTTTGTCTTTTTTTTTTTTTAAAGAAAACATTTTTAGAGACTTTAATAACCATGGAAGGATGCTGTAAGGTGGGCAAGGAAATCGATCATTTTTATTCGGTTGTTCACGATAAAATGTAAGTTTGGGCGATAAATCTTCTTACCTTGAGGGGAGAGAATAACGTGGCTGACCATTAATATGATTCCTTTTTGGAAATTTCAATGAATGAATGATGCCTTGGGTCTGAGAAATTAACTATAATGGCTTGCACCCTCCTGGTGGGGATTAGACTTAAGCAGAGGCTGTATGTGGGCTTATACTTTCCCAGGTCTAGGCATTTTCTGGTCCTTCCTACTTTCTCTCCTCAGCTGCCTATAGCCATCAACTACTATTTCAAACAAACATTTCCTCAATATGTATAAAGCACCTACTGTGTGCAGAGCACCATGCTTAGCACTAGGGATTGTTTTAGGATCCTGGGTGAGTTATTCAGCAAAGAAGCTTACCCATTGTACTCTGGAGGTGTTGCTGAAATGAGAGGCCGAGATACTGGAAGAAAGATGTTCCACTTTCCTTTCTGCCACTGTGATAAAATATCCTGATACAAAGCATCTTAGAGAGAAAGGATTTATTTTGGCTCACAATTCCAGGTTAGAGTACATTATTGTGGGGAAATCAAAGCCCCGCGGTGCTTAAAGTAGTTAGTTACACTGTAGTCAGCAGCAGAGAGAGAATGAATGTGTGCCACTTAGTGATCATTTGGCCAGTCCGAGGAGAGGTACGGTCCACTTCCAGGCTGGGATCAAGACCATCCCTCTCAGACATGCCCACAGGCCAACCTGATGTAGACAGTCCTTCAAAGAGAGCCTCTTCCCACATGATTCTGAACTAGGTCATGTTGAGCAATAAAAACTAAACATAACAAAAGGTGTTTGGAGCTATGGCTCAGGGGAGAGTTTTTTGAGGGGTGAGAAATGCAATATTTAGAGTTCTCATTTCTCAGCGACTCTATGTATTGATGCTGATTTATTTTAAAGATTTATTTTATCCCCCCTCCCCCTGTGTGTGTCCATATCCACATAAGCCAGAAGAGGGCATTTGATCTCCTAGAGCTACAGTTACAGAGAGTCGTGGAACACCCAGTGTGGGTGCTGGGAACCAAGTCTGGCCCTGGAAGAGCAGCAAGTGCAGCTGCCCCTAAAGCTGGTTTTGAGATCGAAGTTTGGCCCTTGGTAATAGGAATATCTGGGGAGTGTGGGAGAGTATCGGCTTTTGGTTTCCCACTCTGCTACCATCCTTCTCCTGGTTTTCCACAGATACAATACCCAAGGTGCTGCCCCATGTGTCATGGCCTCAGTCACCTGGGAATATGGTGGCAGCAAGTGAAGTAGTCTCTTGGCCTTTGTCCCCAGATTTCTCAAAGTGAAAAACAAGACTGTTGACTTGTCACTTCAGGCTGCCATGACAAAGAGCCTCCCTCAGACTGAGACCTCTGTGTGACTGACATGGAGTTCTCACAGCTGTAGAGACAGCTGAGAGCAAGGTGCCACATGATGTGGCTCTGATGGCAACATTCTTTGTGGCCCAAAGATGACCAAGTTCTTGCAGTGTCCTGCTGGGGTCTACCTCTTTCACTTTTTAAAAGGCCACTAAACCTATTTATGGGACCTCACCCTCACAACCTCATTAAACCTTAGTTTCCCCAAAGCATTATGGTAGTCAGTTACTGTAACAGACGCTGAATGGATCAAAGAGGAGGGGTTTTTCCTGGCTCACAAGTATGAAGATTATTTGACTGTGCTCTTGGGCCTTTGGTGAGTGTTGTGGAATATTTGTACATAGTGTGAAGATGTATTGCTATGATTGGTATAATAAAAAGCTGAAAGGCCAATACCTAGGCAGGAGGTACAGGTGGGACTTCTGGGCAGAGACACATGGAGGAGGAGGAAGAGGAGGAGGAGGAGGAGGAGGAGGAGGAGGAGGAGGTCCCAGGAGACATGGATGGGAAACAGGAGGTGCAAGGTGGAAGAGAGGTAATGCCACGTGTGATAGAATATAGCGTAATATAAATGGGTTAATTTAGTAGTAAGAGCTAGTTATGAACAAGCCTAAGCTATAGGCTGAGCTTTTATAATTAATAAGAAGTCTCTGTGTCACTTGGGAGCTGGCAGAACAGAAAAAGGCTTGTTACAGGTGTGATGACACATAATGGAGTGAGTAAGTTGCAAACAAAACCCATTCATTTTGTGTCCAGGAGTAAAAGATGAAATCAAAGTCCTACAATCCTCCGCAAAAGCATACCCAGTGACTATCCCCCCACCTTGGCCCCACATCTTAAAGATCCCACCACCTCCCTACAGCACCATGCTGGAGGCCAAGAGTTTGCCAACATGGGTCTTTGGAGGACATCCTACCTGGAAACTAAAGCCAGTTCTATCTCCAAGTACTATCAGGACTTCAAACAGATACATTCTGGGAAGCCAAAAGCCTTTATGCTACAGCAGATATGTGGTGTGGAGACTGCCTGAGGAAGTAGGGTAGAGTCATCTAAAAAGCAGAAGTGTGATGGCGGGGTGGGGGGAGAGGGAGGGTGTCAAGGAGTGGTCTCTGATGGCAGATAGGAAAATGTTGTCTCCTGTTACTGCTGCATTAGACTTGGGCATATGGGAGGGCTTAAAGATACTGCTGCCCACCCCCCCAGATGCTGCTCTGGTCTCACTTTTCCAACTAAAGAATAGTCATTGTGTGGATATATGTGTGTGAATATGATGTGTATGTTGGGTATGCATGTTCCTGTGGGTGTAGCATGCTTATGCCATGGCATCTGTCCAGAGGTCTGAGGACAACCATGGGTAATGATCCTCTCATGCACCTTATCTGAAACAATCTTTTGTTTGTAGCTGAATATTCCAGGCTAACTGGTCCTAGAGCTTCTGAGAATTCCTCTGTGACCATCTCTGATCCACAGCAGGAGCACTGGGGATGCAGACTGGACACTAGTACATCTGGCTTTATCTGGGTCTCTGGGATCTGAATTCAGGTGTATGCACTGAGCTATTCCCCCAATTCTGGAATCTAATTCTTAACAGAACTAAACTCCGTCATGAGACTGCATCCCCATGACCTCAAGGAACCATAAGCACACATCAAAGATCTGTGGCCATCAGTTTTCTGTTCCTGTAACAAAGAGCCAACACCATCAAAGACAAAGCTGATTTGGACTTCTCAAACATGGCTGCCTCGGTTCTGTTTATTCTTCCCCACCCCCCACCCTTGCCCCAAGCATAGGAGGGGGCACTTGCAGCCTGGCCTCTCTCCTGTGGCTTGCCAGCACTCTGGACATTGACAGCAATGAACTACTTTCAGCATTCCTGGCATGCATGATGCTCTGCAAACAAAGACAGGACAGCCAATTATTGCAAACATAGCCTGTTTCTGTTTGCTTCTTGGGTTTGAAGAGCAGAGCCATTGATTGACTTGAACTTTTCCCCTTCACACTCCAGTGTGATTCATGATTCCTTGGTGGGGCATAGCCACTCTGTCTAGAAGCTCCCTGAGGATAGATAGGTATTACCTCCAAGATTATTCTCTGTGGCTAGTACCCCAATTTCTATTCTGCCCTAAAATAGGGTACTGAGAGTATTTTTATGAATTTCCCTATTTATAAGGAGCAGGGTCAGTGTTCAAAGCCAGGGGCCTTTCTGATGTACAGAGGTGCCAGCTATGTGTGGACCCACCCTTGCCAGCTCATCAAATCCAGCATGGCACTAGGCAAACATGAGAATTGGAAACACTTTTCAAGATCAAATATAGATGGAATTCAGACACCAAGCTATTCCAGCAGCTCAGCGGTCAGTGCGAGATCTCTGAAAACAATGACAGTCGATTGCTTTTCTTCTAAGGGACGCCAGTGCTTAGAGATTTCTGAATCATATCTGAGTGAGAATCGCTAGGGCAAAGGGGTAACACATTCATATGCTGGTGAAAGTGGGGAGTTTTATTCTGAGGAAAAGAAAGTGGATATTCACACTAGAGGTCTGGGTGCATAAATTATAGAACATTCACACCAGGCGATGTGATATGCTATTGAAAACAATTAATTAGAGCTACCCAGAGAGATCCCCAAGGTATTGTTGAGAAAGAGAAGCAAGGCACAAGAGACTGAATATCAAATAGTTCAGTAAAACAAACAATCACAAAAAACCAGCTGTACATGCTTAGGTAGGACCTATGAGTGTTGCAAGTGCATGCCCAGGAGCTTGCACAAGCAAATTCACACACAATGATGCATGAATGCATGTTTGCAAAAGCACTCAGTCCTCTGAAAGTTTCTGCTAACATGGATTCAGCCAACCTTGAGGAGAAAATATTTGGAGGAAGGGATGGGGAGGTAGCTACATTGGTAAAATGTTCTTTGGGCAAGTCTGAGGTTCCCAGTTTGAGCCCCAGAACCTATCTACAAAAACTGAGCATGGCAGTTCACTCACAATCCCAGTGCTGGGGAGGGTGGAGACTGGAAGATGCCTGGAGTTTACTGGCAGGCTAACCTGTCCTTAAAATTGGCAAGCCTCAGGGCAGAGAGAGACCTTGACTCAAAATCCAGTAGGGTAGATGGTACCCGAAGAGTCGAGGTTGACCTCTGGCTTACTCACACACACACACACACACACACACACACACACACACACACACACAGAGAGAGAGAGAGAGAGAGAGAGAGAGAGAGAGAGAGAGAGAGAGAGAGAGAGAGAGAATCATTTATGTAATGTATAATGAATAGACATTCCCACATTCCCATAAGTAACCCTGAGGAAAGACTATAAAGGGGTTTTCCCTGAACCGAAAGAGATCTGGATGAAGGTGTCATGAGAACAGGCCCCAGCAGACTCAGAGGCAGTGTGCAGAGGCTGGAGACAGCTGCAGGGAGGCCACCTCAGATGCTCCCTAGTAAATTTTGAAAAGAAAGAATGTGTACAGTCCTGGACTGTGTTTACTTCATTTGCTTCTGTGGGGTTAAGGATGCAACCCAGGGTCTCAGATAGGTCAGGTAAACCACCGCGGCTCACACTAGCTTGCTCATTCCTGGGTTCAAACTAGCACAAATTAGCCTGGAAGCTGTGGTTTGGGGCGGAGGCCATTCTTCCTGGTCTGGCCTTGTAACTCCTACGTGGACAAGTGGTAAACTGGATATTTGAGAGAGAATAGAAATCCTTTCCAGTTCTGTTACTGCTGAGGTAGTCTCAACATCTATTGTTCTTAATTGGGATCTCTTGGGAGTGAGGAGGACCATGGGGCATCAGCATTGTCCTGGAAATCTGGGATGCAGGGTCACTCTAGCTATGGGTCCTTAGAAAGGTTTGCATTCTTAACTCAGCAATCTTCCAGAAAATAGGACCACAGGCGTTCCCAGAGTCCTAATTGTATCCAGAGGCCAGAAAGACTAAATTCACCCAATTCATCACATCTTTCCTCACTAGATTCATCATCTCCCCGCAGGAGGGAGAGACCTTTCCCTTCAAGGTCCTAGGGTGAGACCAGGAAGAATGGGTGACTCTCCTGGGTCCTACTCAGTCAGAAATGCCAATGACTCATGCTGAGCAGGGCTGGACTTCTCTGCCACTTTTCAGTGTGGTTGGTCTGCCCTTCGAAGACTGAAATAATGATTAACTAGGTTATTTCATAGCTGATAGGTCCAGCATTACCTGCCCAGATCATAAGATTGGCCAAGGGCTGATTAATAAGTAAATTAGATACTCTAACCTCAAATCCAGTGCTCTTTCCCCTAAACATCCCCACAATCCTTATTTAATGCCAGGAATTGATACAGAGATTGGGGAGGAAGGGGAACACACACACACACACACACACACACACACACACACACAGAGAGAGAGAGAGAGAGAGAGAGAGAGAGAGAGAGAGAGAGAGCGCTCCAGCTAATCTACTATTCTGTCATGCCACAGTTCAGAACTACAGGCAGGGTTCTCTTTGGATATGAGGAGAAAAGTTATTTGAAATGCTGTGTGGAGATAAGACTAACATCCAGGAACATGAGTTTGGAGGTAGAAGAAGAATCTAAGTAACACTTTCAGTTCCTACATCTGCCAATGCCTGAAGCCCAGTCCCTTGTGCTAAGAATACCGACCCCCATAGAGATCCATATCCCCCATCTCTGGAGCCTCTGTATGTGTTGCCTTACATGGCAAAAAGAGGTGTTTGGAAAACGGTTACAGATCTTGAAATGGAGGCCTTGGCTTGGATTTGTTTGGTTGGTAACCTCGGGATAGCCTCGAGGTTGACACAGAAAGGTCACATCAGAGAAATACTGAGTTCAAGCTTGTGGCTCTGAACAGGACCCAGGACCCAGGATCCTCAGAAGCCAGGAAGGCAGGGCAAAACTTAATTCCTGACAATTCCAGAAGCAAGAAACCTTGGCTCATGTGTCAGTTGTAGCCACATAAACTTATTTTCAACTTCTGACCTCCTGAAATAGGAAATAACAAAGATGAGCTATTTTTAAGATAAGCGCGTAGTGGTAATTACAGCAGCCATAGAAACCGAATACCTCCAGTTTGCTGGCTGCTAGAAGCAAACTCCCTCTAGTTACTGTCAATTTCCTCTCATTTGGAACTTCAGGGATCCCTGGCTTATAGTCCCTGCCCGGAAGGGTGGCATCTCTTCTCAAAGCAGTCTCACCATGAGATGAGAAAATGAAGATTTCACCATGAAGATTTGAAGGACCATAGGGGCAGAGTTGTCCCAACATTTTAGTCTGTGGATGTAGAATTCCATTTAGAACCAGACGCATCCTGTCTTGCTGGGCCAGTGTGGTAGATTTTGTGTCTTTCCTAATTTTCTTTTGTTTCTGTGACAAACACCCTGACAAAAAGCCACTTAGGGAAGGAAAAGTCGATTCGGTGCACAGAGTTGCAGGTTACCATGTTTTTGCACAGAGGTCAAGGCAGGAACTGGAAGCACTATGGAGTTCAGGAACAGAGGAGGAATAGCAAGAGCCCTTGCTCCCTTGCTTACAGGCAGTGTCCTCTACTATTATACAGCTCAAAGTAGGGAATGGTGCTGCCCACAGTGGACTGAGTCCTCTCACATTAATTAACCACAGGCTCTCTCTCACACACAGGGCAATGTGATCTAGATAATTTCACATTAAGTCTCTCTTCCCAGGTGATCCTGGGTTGTATGAAGTTGACAGTTAACACTAACCAGCACAGGAGCCATCTTGAGTTCTGCATCCAGAGTCCAGTCACAGCGCAAGGAATCTCAGGAGAAGGGCAGGATTGCAGAAGGATGTGTCCAAAGAGAGCTACATCTCCTTGGGGTTGTTCTCTAGTGGGGATGCTGCGGGCGAGAACAACCTGTTTTGACCTTACGCTTCATGTCCTGGCATCCCTTTCCACGACACCTCCCACAGCCTTCCCCATGAAGCACATGCCTATGCAGAGGTGCTTGAGGCTGCTTCTGAGATCTACCTCTGGGTGTCATGTCGGAATGCAGAGACAGCCATCCAACCTCCTAGACCTGATTGTTTTGACAGTTTTGCCAAATGACAAAGCAAAGACCCCCATTTGGTAATAAGAAAAGCAATATTGTGGCAGGGAGCGCATCACTCTGTTGAAAATCAGTGGTAAGTGAATTTGCATTCTCTTAGTAGTAAATCATAGGGCTATGCCCCCCCCCTCAGCAATTGCAGGGATTTAGAGGCACTTGGGTCTGCTTTATTATTTTATGAAGGAGGGAAGAAGAAGTGGGAGAGGGAGGAAGGAAAAGGAGAAAGGCATGTGGACGGGACCTTTTCCTTTGAGGTCCCCCCACCCCCCCTTTTCAATGTCTGAGCTCATGGCCAGGCTGAGAGAAGTATCCAAGCAGGGTGGGTGAATCACTGTCTGGGAAAAGAAATAACCCTCTCTTGGTTCTGTGTTATGATTTAGAAGCCTCTGAAGAACGCTTGTCATGACATGCTCTCTAAAACCCTCTTTAAAATTCTGCTGCAAAGGCCCAGGGAGAAGATATACAGGCCTTTGTGGAGAGCTGGGAGAGCCGGAGAGGGTGGCGGAATGCTGGAGGGCGGGAGTGTTCCATGCAAATTTGTTTAAAGTCCCAGGTCACTAGCTGCTGGGGAAGGAGCCCGCTTTATCCTTTTTAAGAATAAAGTGGACACTATCTCTTTTGGAGACAAGCCATTTGTGGGTGGAATGCTTTACATTCTCTGTACAGGAGTGCCCTGGGTGACCCCCCTTCTCTCTTTAACTTCTGAGCCTGGATGAAAGAGAAACCAGGCTGGGAGATGAAGGAACAAGACACGTTATGAAAGAGGGTCGAGGGGCCCGTGAGTTCGCAAGTGGGAAGCAGAGGACCAGAAATGGGCCAGCCTTGGAGTAAGAGAGTTTCTGGAGTTTTTAGAGTGAAAACCTGGGCTCAGACATCTCCACCAGGCTCGGTTTGGCAACCCATCCCAGAGTGCAAAATAAAGAGACTGTCACCGGTGTGCAGCGGGGAGAGGGACAGGTAAGGGGCCTGGTGTCCCCACTTTGGGGTCCTGATGAGCTTTAGGGTTGGGGTGTGGAAGGGGAGAGGCAATTCTGGTCAGGGTGTAGTCTCAGCTTCAGTCCTGTAAGGTGAACAGAAGTCCTTACTGCTCCAGGGACCAGATGACTTCGCTGGTTTCAGAAGCAATTAACTTCCCCTCAGGGGCTCAGTTTCCCCCTCGTGCACACCTGTCTTCGTCAGGGGTAGGGAGTGGTCTGTCCTGGGCCTTTGTACTTTCTGAAAGCCGAGGTGACTGCAGGTTGGGGATGATAACGTCTCTTGAGCTTTGGCCTTGAAGGGCAAGACCATCCATGGTTGAGGAAACAAGGGTTGTTCACTGAACACAGAGATAATAGAGCCGGTGAAGACAGATGGCCACTCCAAAGCCTTTGTGACAACCCTTCTTTCCTCAGCCACGGATGGTCTTGCCTGTGTCCTCTTTGGAGAGCTCAGTTGAGCTCTCTGTATACACATTGTATAGCTGGCCATTTAGACTCTGGTTTCAGGGAATATTTCGACAAAAGTAGCTAGCATTCACTTGTTACTTGCCACAGGACACGGAGGAGGCAAATAACTTGTCCAGTAGGAGCAGATGGAAGGGCTGGTAAGTAAGGTGTGTCCCCAAACTATATGTCACAGTCACCTTGCTTGCTTCACTTTGGTCCAGCTCCAGCCAACTTATGGTCACCTACGATCATCCACTGTCACCCAGTGCCAAGCACTAGATTGGTTGGGGGCAGGAGGACATGGAATCTGCATACTCCATCCTTCATACATACTGATATGCTTGCTAGTATAGGTGCCCAAATGAGGCTGCTTTAATTGAAACGTGACCTTTCAGGTAACTCACACCTCTAGAAGGCAAGCAAGGGTCATTATAATGTCCACTTCCCAGGTGAGGAAGATGAGGAAAGTTACCTAGAATACCACAGTCAGCAAACGGAAGAGAGGCCCATTCATTCCACCTCTTTGGAAGCCAGCACATCAGGCCAAGCCTCTAAGATATCTCATTCCCTCTGCAGGCCTCTCTGAATTTTCTGCTTGGACTTTTGGCTGAGCTGTACTATGAGCTCTGTTGTGGCCAAGGAGGATCCCTGTTCTGTTCTGGCAGAGAATCTTGTGAGCCTGGTGTAGCCACATAATCAGCAAACTTCAAGAGGTGTGTGTGGGGTGGGGCTCAAGACCCTTCTGAGAAGCAGGGCTGCTGGGTGGGGTTTGGATCCCCACTGTGTACCCCACATGAGACTCCTTGTATGTGGTTCAGGAGTTGTTGTGAATGAGTCTGCTGCCTTGTTGGATTTCTCAAAGGCATTAGACTCAGGGGAAGTGAAGACAGGCATTTGGAGGAGCTTCAGCCACAAACCAAGCCACAGCAGCCAGGGCCAATGCTCTCAGCAGGAGTCAGCTGTGCAACGCCCACTCCTCTACCCCCCCCCCCCCCCCCCCCGAGCACCCACCTGTTGGCAGCGCCAGGCTTGTTTGCGATGGCTTTTTATTGAATCTGACTAGTCTGGAAATAATTGCACTAATAGTATTGACATTAATAGTGCACCAGAATGTATTTATATCTTGCTTCTTTCTCAACTAAAATCCAATGTCATCACTCTCACTGTGGGTGGCAGGCTGCTGGCTGGCTGCTAGAGCTATGGGAGGTGGAGAGTTGGGAGGCATCTGTCCAGGGTGCCACACCTGTCTGCGAGGCCTTAGCCAGAAGCTTTGGAATTTCAGCTCCCTGGCTGTGGTTCCTGAAGGTACCTGTAGGAAATAATTTTACAGGTGGGGGGCGGGGGGATGGTTGATGGGGTTCCCATAAGGGGAAGGTGGACTCCAAGCTGTCGAAGACACAGTGTTGGGTGGACAGCACTTTTCTAGCCCTATCTCAGCCCCACAAAATGGGCTTGCCTGCTTCTCCCCCATGCCTGCACCTTGGTGGGGCCACTGTGTCCCTCTGTCTTTCCTTGGCAGCCAGCCCCACCCCTCCCAGCTTCTTTCTGGTCCCTGATGCCCTTTCTTGTCCTCTGAGTGTTCTCTCTCCGTGAGCCAACATTGCCTGACTTGGTGTTTTATTCCAGCGGTGTGAGGAAGCCTTGAGTCTCAAGTCCTAGACTCCTTATTATTCACTAGGCTTATTTTACAAGTCATTTGGGACTTAAACACAAAAAGGCTTCTTGCTACTTTTTTATTCTAAAGAGTGTGTAAAATGTACACATACGGTTTAAAGAAGAATAATAAACTAAAACACCCATACATTCACATCCACCATGAGAAACAGCACTGTGGAGCTGGGAGAGGCCCTGTCTATTTTATTCTCCCTCATCTCTCTCTGCTACCAGAGTTTCATACCAATTGATCCCCCCCCCCTTACAAAGTTTTACTAGGTGTGTGGGTATTCCTAAACAATACCTTAATTTAACTCTGCCCGACTTTCTAACTTCAGGCTATAAAGGAACCGTGCAGTAGATTTTTTTCCCTTGCTTTGCTTCTTAGCCCCTACAATGTATTTTGGGGCTTCATGCATTTTTAATGGGAATAGTTGGGGCTTGTTCCTTTCTATTTCTTAGTGGTATCCTAGGATATGAATATTATGTGATTTATTTGCCCTGTCTACTACTGGTGGGAAGTAGGATCTGTGCAATTAGAAATGTCACTATGAACATTCTCGTGTAGTGTGGTCCTCGGGTTGGTGACTTGGACAGCAAATGCAGAGTTCCAGGCTCTGATTCCAGAGCAACCACTTCGGAATTTGCATTTTGAAATAATTATTTTGCAAGATGTGGCATGAAATATTGATTTTTTTTTTTTGAGTCAGAGCCGGTCTTAAACTCAGTGAGTAGCTGAGGATGACCTTGAACTTCAGATCCATAGTTATGAGATTACAGGTGTACCACACCATTTATGCAGCACCGGAGATTCAACCTGGGGCTTCGTGAGTGCTAAGCAAGCATTCTATCAGCTGAGCGCCCACCCCCAGAGTTTGTATTGGAACACAGAAGCATGTGAAAGCTTGAAATGCAAGGCTTTGTGTGCCTGCACCTGTTCCTGGAGCTACAGTCATTGATCCTGAGGGTAAGCACACTTTCTACTCTGTTCTTACAGTAACTGCTTCTGCAAAGAGACTATACAAAGCCATCCACCCCAGTGGAGGATGAGGGTCCCTGTTGGTCCCCACCTTCTCAAATTCTGGTGGGTGGGAAGCTGGATCTTGGTAGGGTTTTCTTTGTCATCTGTCCATTTACCAAGACAAGCCATCTGAAACCAGCACAGAGGATCTGGGTCCAAACTTAGGGGACACCACAGGAGTTGCACTTTTCAAAGTTATGGGTCCTCATACTTTATATCCTAAAAATGGCAGTTTGTGCTTTTGGAGTTTGTGCTTTTGGTTACTTTTTCCCTTCCTTTTCTATCTCTCTCTGTGTGTCTGTCTCTCCCTCCTCTCTCTCTCTCTCTCTGTGTGTGTGTGTGTGTGTGTGCGCGCGCGCATGCACACATGTGCTTGTGTGCACAGGCCAGAGATCAGGCAATGTATTACTCCTCAGAAGCCATCCACATTTTTGTTGTTTTTTTAAGGATTTATTTTATTATTTTTAGTTATTTGCAGATGTGTGCATTTCTGTGTGGGAATGTACACATGAGTTTAGGTGTCCACAGAGGCCATGAGAGGGTGTTAGATCCCCTGGAGCTGGAATTACAGACAGTTGGAAGCTGCCCAACATGATTATTGGACACTGAACTTGGACTCTTCTTAAGAGCAATGCACACTCTTATCCATTGAGCCGTCTCTCCAGGCCTCTCTCACTTGGTTCTTTGATTTTGAGACAGAATAATTTTACCGAATGTGGAATTTACCCAGTAGGCTAGGCTGGCCAAAGAGCCCCAAGATCCAACTGCCCAGTTGAAGATGACAAGTGTATGCCTGGCTTCTACCTGGGTTGTGGGATCAAACTCAGATTCTCAAGCTTGAGTGAGGAGCACTTCACCGACTGGAGCAACTTCTCAGTCCTTACTTATCTTCCCAGCTGGTTGTCCTTTACTTATGAATTCACAGGATGGATTTTGCATAGGGACTTTTATAGCTGTGTTCGCAGGGCAGAGCATAAGCAATATTTAAACCACCACTTCCTTTCCCCAGGAGTAAAGCAGAGCAAATCTTCTAATCTTTCTTTGCTGCCGTATTGGGACCATGTGAGGGCAAAGGAATAAGGGGAACATTCATTTGCTCTGTCTATAGTGCTGCAGGAGTCATGGCTTAAGAAACAGACATATTCCCTCTTCTGTTCTGCAGGTTGGAAGTCCAAGCATATGGTGCCACCATGTTCTCATCGAGGCCTCTATTCTTGACTATGGATGCTACCCTACAGTGTGCCCCCACATGGCTTCTTCTCAGGGTATGTCTGGGATATATCTTTCTCTTTTTAATTTAATTTACTTTCACACATGAATACTGAATTTATGTCATTTCCATCCCTTCTCCTCCGTCTCCTCCCATGCCCACTCATGCCCTCTCAAATTCATGGCCTCTGTTTCTTTATTATTGTTACATGTATACATACATGTAAATATATAAACACAGCCTACTTAGTGTTGCTTTTGTGTACATGTGTTTAGGGACGACCACTTGGATAATGTATCCTGAGGCTCATCCCTGGAGAAGGCTGGTTCTTCCCCTCTTAGCTATTGATTGATTGTACCTCTCACGTAGGAGTGAGGCCTTGTGAGATGTCTCCCATCCATGTTGCAATGCCAACTGGTGCTGTCACTCTGAAGGTCTTGTTTAGGCAACCAATATTGTTGAGATGTCCATCTCTTATAAGTACTCTGGTTAGATTAAAGAATCCACTCATTATGACTTCGTTTCACCTTAATATGTCGGTAAAGGTCATTTTATGTCTTTGAAGTTCCCATTCACAAGGTCAGTAGTTCTTAAGCTATCTAGGGCTGGTCTTCAGCATCTGGATTGGGTCAGTGTGTATGGCAGGGCACACAAGTCAAAGCCACAATGATAATGTGAGTCACTTCTGTTCCTGGAGGTTCAAACCATCCAGAGTGCCCGCAGCCTCCTCTTGGCCTTTGGCAGTAACTCTAGAAACCACGTAGTTTACAGGACTACGTGAGAGAAGGGCTAGCCTGGGTCCATCTGTCACACTGTGGAGTCTCAGCTGCTTCCTCATGTTGTATGTACCAGGCCTCTGAGATTTTGACATTTTCTGCTGAAAAGTACAAGATCTATTTTAAGCCGGGCAGTAGTGGTGGACACCTTTAATCCCAGCCCTCAGGAGGCAGAGACAGGCAGGAAACCTCTGTGACTTTGAGACTAACCTGGTCTCCATAGTGAGTTCCAAGACAAGCAGGACTACACATGGAGAAACCCTGTCTGAAAAACAAAACACACACACACACACACAGAGAGAGAGAGAGAGAGAGAGAGAGAGAGAGAGAGAGAGAGAGAGAGAGAGAGAGAGAGAGAGAGAGAGAGAACTAAAACAAAAAACAGCTAGTTTTTTCATAAGATTCAACTGATTTTTTTTTCTTTGCCAATATTATTCTTATCTGCCTTTGGGATTAAGATTATGGTAGCCTTTCAGACTGTCTGAGGCAGGTGCCTTTCTCTCTCTCTCTCTCTCTTTCTCTCTCTCTTTCTTTACTTCCTTCCTTCTTCCTTCCTTCCTTCCTTCCTTCCTTCCTTCCTTCCTTCCTTCCTTCCTTCCTTCCTTCCTTTCTTTCTCTCTTTCTTTCCCAAAATGATCTGCAAGAGCAGTTCCTAAAACATTGGGTAGAAATTGCTGATAAATCATTTGAAATGTGTGGGTTTTATTTTTTTTTTTTCCTGAAAGAACTTTAGCTAATAATTCAATTTCCTTAAAGGTCATTAGCCTCTCTAGGTTTTCTCTTGCTTCTTGGATAAGTTGTAATTTCTTTTAGAATTTATCCATTTTGTCTAAGTTTTACAATTTATAGCTAAAGTTTTTTCGGGCTCCCTTTTTATGGGTTTAAGCACTGTGGCTTTGCCAGCTGTGATCCCCATTTAATTCTTTGTATTATTTTCCAGCATCCCTCCCCAGCACTTCTTTGTTCTGCTCTGACTGATTTTGCAAGGAAACAGTCTTTTAACTACATGATGTGTGTGCGCACATATGTGTTTGTGTGTGTGTGCACATGTGTGTTTGTGTGTGTGCGCACACATATGTTTGTGTGTGTGTGCACATGTGTGTGGAGGCAGCAACCAGGATTTTCCTCACTTGCTCTCCACCCTGTTTTTTGAGATAGGGTCTCCTCCTGAACCTGGAGCTCACCCATTATGCTAGGCTGGGTGGTCAGTGAGCTCCAGGGAAGCATTGTCTTAGCCTCCTCCTGTGGGGATTACAGGTACAGGGCTGGACCTTTTCATGGAGGTGATGGGGATTGAACTCAAGTCCCTGTGCTTGCTTGTGTGTCAAGCACTTTACCAACTGGGCTAGGTTCCCAGCCCCCCTGAGATAATCTTATTTTTTTTTTTGCAATGCTTTTCCCAAAAAGATAGTTTTAGGCTTTGGTATTTCTTCCCATTGAACTTTATTGTGTGACTTCCAACTCATTCTTACCTTTAACATTTTCTACTTTCATTAAGTTTATTCTGCTGTGTCCTTTTGATTTCTTTAACTGGTGAATATTTTCTGAGTCTACATGCACAATGAAAATAGAAACCTTCTAAATATTGCATAAGTCGCATCCCTACCATTTTTACATGGAATAATTTTGCAATTATTTCTTAGGACTCTCTCTCCTTCCCTCCTTAACCCTCTCCCTCCCTCCCTCCCTCCCTCCCCCTCCCTCCCTCCCCCTCCCTCTCTCTCTCTCTCTCTCTCTCTCTCTCTCTCTCACACACACACACACACACACACACACACACACACACACACACACACACACACACACACACACACTATAGTTCAGGCTGATCTCAAACTTGTGATCCTTTTGTCTCAGACTCTCAAACGCTGAAATCACAATAACATGCTATTTTTGCTAGGCTCAGATATACAAATTTGAACACATCCAAATTGTTTTGGGGACAGAGTCTAACTATATGTCCATGGTTGGCCTCGAACTTGCTATGTAGACTAGGCTATCCTCAAACTCACAGATACCATCCTTCCTCTGCCTCCTGAATGTAGCCTCTTCTGTGGAATTCTTTCTCAATTGTGTTTGCAAATTGTTTGTACTCTTGGCAATTTAAGGGCGTGGGGGGGTCTGGTTGATCAATAACTGAGACATGTGTTAAAAATCATTCACTATGATGGTGAATCTTTGTTTCTCCCCATCGTTTGTCAATTTGTATTTTGTGTGTTTTCTGCTTTGTTTCTTACTTCTTGAAAGTTTAGATTAATAATGAATATGGTTTTTTCGGATTAATTAAACTCTTTATTTTTACTAACCCTTTTTGTTTGGATGCCAGTATCACATAGCAGCAGTCTTTTGCTTAGAATTTTCTTGTCGTATCCACAGACCACAGAGATCACCTGTGCTTGTTGCCACCTTGACTCAAGGTCAGAGAGTCCGAGCTTGTTTTGCTGCATAATGGGATGTCTGGCCAGAGGAGTGGTTACTAGGCCTCTTATTCCTTGAGGCCTAAAGGCACAATGCTTTTCTATTAGGCATCATTACTGGACGTTTTGTGGATTAAGGAGGTGCTTACACTTGTAGCTTGGACCACGAGAGGCCAGCTCCCATGATCCTCTTCAGAATAATAAAAGGAATGCCTCAGAGTAGTTAAGGGATTGGATAAGAAACTTTGTTATCTGGGATAATTATGAATAAATCTCTAACTGACTGGTAAAATAAGGAAACGTGCATGCCTTCTGATGGTGACTGTCCCTTTTACTTCTTAAAAAGTGGTCTCTGACTCTTTCTGTCTCCATTCAGCTCCATATCTCCACACTGCTGCATTTTATACATACACCCAATATCTTACTTTACATCCATACAGTCATAAATCTCTATTCATGGTTACATATATATCCATATGTCTTCACATATATTTCTCTCCTACATCTCCTTTTATACAGTATCATCTTTCTTTCCTCCACACAGTTACAAATCTCCACATAGCCATAGCTATTCATCTCATATACACAGCTCTCTCACCATATAACATTTCACACTGTTCTTACACATCCTCATACAGCTCTTTGTATAATTCCTATACATAGCAACAGCTCTTTCACATAGCTTTAATCTCTCACACATATATGCTTCTTCCACCTCATTCAGTCACTCTCTCCCATGTCTCTCACCCTCTCTTTAGGCTTCTTCTTCATCCCTCACTCAGCACACACACACACACTCACATCCTGCATATCTTCACCCCTGCATCGCTGCTGCTCTTACACACTCTCACTCATACATACTCATCCTCCCTCTCTCTTCCCCTCTACATTGCTGCGGATCCCTGCTTCCTTAGCCAAATTCTGTACAATTATATATTGCGTTTTCAGGGCCCAACCCATTCTCATAACACATGAAGTCACACAGTTTTTCTCAGGCTAGTAAGGTCGCAAAGACCGGCCAGTGTAAATGTTTGGCCTTGCATGTAACTTTTTCCCAGATAGAGAATAACACTGCAACTCAGGACATAACAATAACAGTAGCAGGTTGAAGCTTAAGTGGTCAGGGTATGTGCAGAAAGTTAACTATTGCAGGGGAGAAGGGTATGTCTCTAAACAGCCTGGGATTTAGTCATTGTATATTTTTTGCAGGAACATTTTAGTCTGTCTGAATTTGTTCTGAAGTCTAAAATTAGTTGTCTTTGAAACTGAAGACACTGTTACTTTCCTGTGTCAATAAAGAAGAATATTCTGGTATTATTTCTATAAATCAGACATGACTATCCACAATTATAAGTGTGCCCAATGATGTAAAACCCACTACCAAAGGCTGTGGGAAGAACCCACAGCTATTCCTATTAGGGAGGCATAACAGTAGCACCTGAGAAAGTTACAGACAGAAGACAACCAGTATCCAGGCCAGTCACCCCACAGGCTTTGCCTCATGGAGCCACTCCATGGATTTTGTTTGGTGGGACTCCTCCACAGACTTTGCCTTGTGGGGTTCCCCAACACAGAGTTATTCATCTGGTAGGACAACCTGTAAAATACTGATTGTCATCAGCTGTATACTCCCGCACTTGGCCTTACTTTCAACCATGGTGTCCTTGAGAGAAGAAGGTCTTGACTTGCCCTGCTTTGGGGATAAAAAGACCTTGATAAATAAACTCGCGGCTTCGATATTGATTGTCAGCCCTCCCGAAACCAAGCTTTCTGCCTCCAGTCTGATTATTTCTATCTCTGATATTTCTCAGTCCATACTCTCTGGGACCCGACTAATTACGACAGTCTACCACACTTTCCTGCCCTTCAACACTGGCATAAACTCCAGGGCCCCGGCTGTGCTAAGCAATGGTTCTAACACTGAGCTACACCCCCAGAGCCTGTGTTTTCTTTAACAGTAGGGTTTGGTTGTTGAAACTCATGCTTTCCTGTTTCCTCTCAACCATGTTGTCCTACTTTGGTTCCTGTCACTGTGATAAAATGCTCCCCAAAGGCTCCCGGAGGAAGGAAGGTTTATTTGGCTTACAGTCTATAGTTCATCATCAAGGGAAGCCAGCAAAGGAACTTGGAGGCAGAATCTGAAGCAGAGGCTATGAATGTTGCTTCCTGGCTTATTTTCCATATTTTGTTCAACCTGCTTTTTTATACAGTCCAGGAAATACCTTCTTAGGGGTGGCACAGCCCACAGTGGACTGGGTCCTTCCGTGTCAATCTTTAATCAAGGAAATGCCTCACAGACATGTTCACGGGCCAATTTGATGGAAGCCATTCCCCAGTTGAGACCCCTTCTCAGGTGACATCTTTTGGGTGTCAAGTTGACAAAAACTAGTCAGCACACATGCTTAGAAAGATTAAAAACAAATATAGCTTCTTAAAATTTTGCTGTTAATGATATTGGTATATCCAGGTTAATTTTGACCACTTTTTGCATGCTCTTTGTTGAGATTGCTTTTGATTTTATTTAGAATGATTGTTTTGTTTTGCTTTTGTGCATGTGATGTGCACAAAATGTGTGCATGCAGAGGCCAAAGGGTGACATCAGTTATCTTCCTGTTACTCTCTATTATTATAAGGTTAATAATTATTATTACATATTAATAATAATATAAAATATACTATTATCTATTATCCTCTGTTATTATCTTTAAAATAGGATCTTGCAGTGGATTTATGATGTTACATTGTAAATAATTTTCCTGCCTATGAGTTTAATAAAAAGCGCTGATTGGCCAAAAGCAGACAGGAAGTGTGAGTGGGGCTACCAGACCAAGAAAACTCTGGGAACAGGAAGAATAAAGCAGAAATGCTATAGAGACTCCAGAGTTTCCAGATAAACCAGAAGAAGCAGAGGACGACTATGCTGCTCTGAGAAAAGGTACCGAGCCCCATGGCTGAACAGGATAAAAATCATGGGTTAGATTAAGGGTAAAGAGTTAGCAAGTTATATGCCTGGGCCTTAGGCCGATCAGCCTAAAATTAATGTAAGCATCTGTGTGTCTCTGTAGGACTGTGGGACTCTGGGTCTGTGGGTCTAAACCTTGAGGCTAGGTCTGAAAGTCTGGGCCAGAAATCTCATACTACAGAATCTTGGTTGCTCTCTCTATCACCCCCATGTCTTTCTCTCCCCAGACTGTTCCCATTCGCCTATGCTGGTTGACCACCTTGCCCAGGGATCTTCTGGTCTCTGCCTCCCCCGGGCTAGGAGTACAGGTACACTCCATTGTTTTTGCTAGTCTGTTTGCATATTTTGTTCTGGTCGATACTGGGAGCTCCAACTCAGACCTTTATGCTTGCACAGCCAGCAAGTTAGCCACTGAGTCATCCTCATACTATTTCATCTTGTGTTTTTGAGCTGGACTCTCCCACTAAATCTGGAACTTGTCATTTGGACTAGAGAGTCTAGCCAACAAGCCACAGGAACCAGAACTCCCCACCCTCTGGGTTACAAATGGGTGCTACCACGACCAACTTTAATTTACGTTCTGGAGAATGCAAACTTAGGTCTTCCTATTTGTACAACAAACACTTTACTCTCCAAGACATCTCCCAGGACTGACTATCCTAAAAAAATATTATCACTTAATTTTTCTATCAAACTGATGAGTTATATACTCTATGCCTAATTTATTTATTTTTGTAGTCATCCTAGTTTGTATGCATGCTTGACTAAATAAGGATTAAAATTACTGTGCACACTCCCATTCTTGACTTACACAAGAATATTAATTCTAGCCCCCCCTTCCTGAATTATTTCTATTTTAAAACTCCCTGCTTTAGCAGTAGCCTCATATTTTTCTAAATTCCCTGACCTCAGCACCCCAATTCCATGGGTCTCAGGGAGGAGCTGTGTCCTCTCATGGCACCCGTGATAGACACCGGGGCGTGAGTCTTCTATGGAGGTAACAGCGTCCTGGGATGTCCTCGGATTGCGGGCTGCATTCTTAGACCCAACCGTCCACTCTACCTCTGGCTTTGAAGGTTAAGAAACATGCATCATCTCTGTAGATTTTCTTTTCTGTCATAGCGGTGACTTCATGTTCAGGAGGCACTGGCTTCCCCCAACAGCTGGGAAATGTCTACTGATCTTAAGGTTCATGTAGTGTTTTGTTATTTTTTTTCCCAGAAATGTTTGGAACACTTGCCATGTGATGTACATGATCTTCTTCATAGGAGAGATTGTGAACTATTTAATTTCTTTAATAAATGCAAGACTGGCCAGTTTTCTGGGTTGCTCTTTGAATGAGCTTTGGTAACTTGTGTCTTTCAAGAACTATGTCCATTAAATCCAAGACACTGAAGGAGTTCACAGTGTTTCTTAATCATCTTTCTGGTGTCTCTTGGATCTTGAGTGATGTCTCAAGATTAGTAATGAGCATAAAATTTTGCTCTCTCTCTCTGTCTGTCTGTCTGTCTCTGTGTCTCTGTGTCTCTGTCTCTGTGTGTGTCGGGGGGGGGGACACAACATTTGGTGCCTTTTCCAGTTGTCCACCTGAGTTTTGTTTTTTTTTGTTTTTTTGTTTTTTTGTTTTTTTGTTTTTTTGTTTTTTTTTTTGAGCCAAGGCTCTCACTGAACATGGAGCACACAGATATGGTTGACCAGGCTAGTCAGTAAGCTCCAGAGGAATCCCTGTCTTTACCATCCCACTTTCTGCTGCTCCTGGCTCTTTATATGGGTGCTGAGAATCTGAACTCAGGCCCTTATGACAGCACGGAAAGCCGTTTATCGACTTAACCGTATCTCCAGCTTCTAATTGTGTTTTCTTCTTTGCTTTTTCCTTATTAACCTGGCTACAGTGACCTTGACAATGCATTAGCGCTTCACATGCCCCGTTGAATAGGCAATCTTCAATCTTACTAATTTCTATTCTTTATTGTTCTTTACTTTCTCCTTTCTTGGGGCTTAATCTATTCTTCCCTTAATACATTTTTCTCTTTTGACAAATACAGAAGAGCAATATTTACACTTTCAGTTATATACATGAAGCTAGATGAAAAGAAAACATACAAGACAGACAAAGAGTGACAAAGGTTAAGACTTCCCTCAACTATCTGTCCCCAGCATCACATGTGGGGACTCGGGCAGAAAGAAACATTTTTTTTTTTAAATAATCTATTTTTATTTTATGTGAATAATTTTTTGCCTGCATGTATATAAGTATACCACATGCATGCAATGCCCTTAAAGACCAGAAGAAGGTTTTAGATCCCCTGGAACTAGAGTTACAGACTGTCCTGAGCCACCATGTGGACACCAAATCCAAGTCCCTTTGGAAGAGTACTCATTCAGTGCTCTCAACCACTGAGCCATCTCTCCAACCCCAAACTTTATCTTCTTAATCTGATTGTCTAAGTCATTACTAATGAATGTTCCAGGGCCATTAGGCCAGAAATTTGTCTGAAAGATTCATAGACTAATGTTTTCTAGAGAAAATCTAAGCCATTTTACTCCTTTATGTGAGATTGATGCTCCAAGGCTTCCATTTGGGAAATATATTCTTGTAATCCTGCAGTGACTCTAGGTCCAGCCAGACTTTTCTGTTTCTACCCAACTCTTTAAGCATCCTGAAGGGTCCGTTTCTGAATCCCCATGGGGAGGAAATTTTTGGTTGTGAATTCTGCAAATATGACTTACTCTAAATGCCAACTGGGGTGAAGTGATGAGCTGATCCCTGCCAGGCTTTTGGAGACAGAGCATCACTACCTTGTGCACATTTGCTCTAATTGCCATTTCAAGAGCTCTGGTGAGGGCAAAGTCAGCCAGTTTGTCTGTGTCTTTGTTATCCATTATTAGCTTCGGAGATCTTAAGTTTCTGTGAAGAACTCTTTGAGAATGACAAATACTGTCCCCTGATGGATTTGGTGTAAGTATCTCAGTAAGTGGAGGAGTCGGAAGCTGGTCAGGAGGGACAGATTCCAAGTACCTCTTGAGATCCATGGAAGGGAATTTAAAAATGAGCAGTAACCTGGGATCTTACTGAAGCACATCTTGACAGCTGACTCTATTTGAATAATAAAGTTCTTTCGGTGGAGAAATTCCCAGACTTGTAGCTTTAGAAACACTTCTCTATTCTCTATTTTAAATCTTTTCTTTATTTTTTTATTATTTATTTTTAATATTTTAAATTATGTATGTGTGTGAGTATGCATGCCCTGTGTATTTAGGTAGCCATGGGGGCCAGAGGTATCAAATACCCCAGGAGCTGGACTTACAGGAAGTTGAGGGCCACCTGTTGTGAGTGCTGGGAGCTGAACTTTGGTCCTTTACAAGAGTAGCAGGTGCTCAGAGCTGCTGAACCATCTTTCCGTCCCCTAGTTTGATCTTGTCATGGCCACCTCATGACATGTATGCTTGTGTCTACTCTTGGATATAATTCTCAAAGTGCCTTCTCCAATTTCCTCTATTTAGACATAGTTCTCCATAGTCACTCAACAGGTTATAATGATACCTAGTGTATTGTTCCACGGAAGTCTGGGTATCAGTTCCTAGTCTGCATGATCCTCTCAGCTTCAAGAGCCCATTTTTTTAAAGGAAGTTTTATTAATTGATTAACTTATTTTTGTGTATTGTATGTGTTCATGAATATACACACGTGCACACCCAATGCATGCACATGTGAAAACTACAGTATGGCTTACCAGCTTTTGGGATACACACACACACACACACACACACACACACACACACACACACACACACACACACACACACATGCCTGTTTCTGTCTCTTATCTTGGGTTATATATATATATACACACAGCCATACCTAGCTTTTAACATGGGTGCTAGGGCTCACCTGTGTCCCTTACATGTTTCTTCTTTGATGTCTGGCTCTATCTGTCTGTGTCTCTGCCCTCTTGCTACCTATTCTTATTTCCCCATCTACTTTTTCTATGGTGCCTGTCATGGGCCAAAACAGTCCTTTATATAAAGAATACAGAAAGACATTTCCACATCACTTTTTCAGTTCAAAAATAGTTTGTGATCTCTGTGACTTCCTTTAGGACTCATTAGAAGTATACTGCTTAATTTCAAATATTTTTGACTGTTATTGATACTTACCTCTTTGTCTATGGTTAAATGATGCATTTTGTGTAATTCCAGCTTTTTTTTTTTTTCTAGTGCATCTTGTGGCCTAAAGCATAGCCCACACGCACTTGGGAAGAATATGCTGTTGCTGGCTGGGCTCTCTCTGAACATCAGGCATCATCCGGTTGCTGGGTTCTCTCTGAGGCCTTTTATTCCTCCTGACTGGTTTATCAGTCAACCACTTGCTGGGATGGAAGCGTTGAGACTCCAACCCTATGTATGGATTTTTTTTTTGATGTCTTTTTAGCTCTCAACTGTCATTCCAGTGTATAATTTGAGGCTCCTCTGTTAGGTACATCCTTCAAGTCAGTGGTTCTCAGCCTTCCTAATGCTGGGACCCTTTAGTATAGCTCTTCACATTTGGTGACCGCCCCCCTATCATAAAGTTGTTTTTGTTGATACCTTACAACTGTAATGTTGCTACTGTTACAAATCGTAATATAAATATCTGATATGCAGGGTGTCTGATATGTGTGATCCCTGTGAAAGGGTCGTTTGACTTCCAAGGGGGTCATGGCCCGTCACAGGTTCAGAAGCACTTCTTTAAGATGCTCATCGTGTCTTCAGTTGTGAAGCAACACCTCTCTTTATCTTTGGGAAAAGTCTACCATTTCGTTTTTACTACTTTTAATATAGTTGCCTTTGTTACTTTAGAGTAACTATAGTTACATTAATATGTAACAAGAGGTCTCTGGCCCAACTGGCCCCACAGTCTGGATCCTCTCACTGCTGCTTATCTGGACCAGCAATCCCAAAGTCCCAAAGAAACACATAGACACTTAAATTACTTTCATGCTGTTTGGCCTATGGCTCAGACAAATTGCTAACTAGTTCTTTCATCTTAACTCATCCTATTTCTATTCATCTGTCTGCCACGTGGCCCATGGCTCACCTGTGCTCCTTACATGTTGCTTCCTTGGGCAGCTGGGTTGATCTCTGACTCTGCCCTCCTTCTCCTAACTATGTCCTGATTTCCTGCCTACTGCTACGGTGCCTGTCAAGGGCCAAAACAGTCCTTTATTCACAGCATTCAGAAAGACATTCCCACATCATTAATATAGTTACTTTTGTTACTGTTTGTGTGGTTAGTGCCAGTCTGTCTTTCCACATCAGTACTTGTTTCTACCTCTGTTAGGCATACTTCTGGGACAGTGGATGGCTCAGTGTTTTCTACGAAAGCCTGACAACCCAGATTCAATCCCTAAGACCGTTTTCTTTCTTTGTTTATTTTAAGCTTTATATGGGGCTAGAGTGATGGCTCAGTGGTCAAGACTGCTTGCTGTTCTTGCAGAGGACCTGAGATCAGTTCCCAGGTCACAACAACTGCTTGTAATGCCAATTCCAGAGGATCCGATGCCATGGAATACACACACACACACACACACACACACACACACACACACACACACACACACACCACAATTAAAATAAGATAAAAAAAATTTAAAGGCTAGATGCAATGGTGCACATCTATAATCCCAGGATTCCTGTGGAGGGATGGAAGGTGGAGACAGGAAAATCAGCAGCTTGCGGGCTGCCTGCCCTGGAGTTTATAGCATGAAATAATGAGAGACTCTGAGTCAACCAGGTGCAGAGAAGACTCAATACCCCGAAGTTGCCCTCCCATCTCCACAAGCATACAGATGCCCCCTTCCTGTGTGCAACCCCTCCACACTAACAAAAAGAAAACCTACTCCTTATAGATAGCGTAGAGTTAGCTCTTGATTTGAAATTCAATTCTAAGAACCTCTGCCTTTCTGGTGAGGTCTTTCAATTTATATTTAATGGAAAGATAGACGTGTCTTGATTTAAATCTCCCAAATTGTCAAATATTTTCTGTTTTGCTCAGCCTTTCTCTTCCAGCACAATGCATGACTAATTTTATTTATTTGTATGCTCACTTAGGTATTTCACTTTGTCTTCATTATTAGTTTCTAGTTACTATTTTTCAAAAACATCTTGCTGGTTGCCCAGAGTGTTCCACATATGTCTTCAATACCTGACAGTCTGTCTTTAAATAATAGCCTGCTAATAGATGCTTAGCGTAAGAGCTGTGCCTTAGCTTGTCAATTTCCCTCCTATGGTCTCTGCTATTGGTGACATGCTTTTGCATATGTTATAAATCCCCAAAGACTGTTTGTATTTTTGTCCATAAGCAGGCAATTATTTTTAAAGTGACTAAACTCAGGAAATTATGTTTTAAATATTTGCCTTTGCTTTTTTTGCTGTTTAGAGAGTGTCTGTTTACTGTGTGCGCTCGCGTCTCTGTCTAGTGTCATATTCTCTCAGTCTCAAGAACTCCTTTACAGCTTTGCATTTTCAGGGAGTTGGTAATTAAATTTCTTTGGTTTTGTTTGCCTGAGAATGTCTTTATTTCTCTTCGAGTTTTGAAAATTATTTGCACTGGGACTTCAGTTATGTTTATGGGATACTATTTGATATGGCATTCATATATATATATATATATATTCCAGTCTGGTTCTACTCTTCAGTGTGTGTGTGTGTGTGTGTGTGTGTGTGTGTATACAAAACATTTGTATACACACACTTGTATACACACACACACTTTGCTTTTTTGTGTGTTTCAATGTGTGCAACTTCCATTCAGTCATATTTAGCAGTGTTGAGTTAATGACATCAAGAGAAAAATCTTTATTGTTGCTGCTTTTTTAAAAAGATTTATTTTAGTAGGGTAGATGTGTTTTGCTTACATGAATGTCTGCATCATGTGTGCACACTGCTGGAGGAGACCAGAAGAGGATCCCCTACATTACAGATGTTTATGAACCACTGTGTGGGGCTTGGGCATCAATACCAGATCCTCTGGAAGAAAAGCCAGTGCTCTTAACCAATGAGCCATCTCTCTAGCCCCTCTAGTCATGGCTTTCTACTTTTTTCTAGCATTTATGATCGATCCTCATAGTTTATCTCAACTGAAAGTCTGTGCCCAGCGGCACACATTTTCATCTTCTCACTTAATCTTTTACGATTTTAATAATTTTTTAGTCAAAGGTTACAAAATTCCAGTTGGATCTCTCAAGTAAGTTCAAGATGTGTAGTATTGTAAATCTAGTTAAAAATAATATTGTTCATGATTAAAAACTGTTCAGAATTGTTTTTTTTTATTATGTATTCATGTGTGTGTATGTGTGTATGCCAGGGAAGCTATCTTCTGAGACCTGAGATGGCATCAGATCCCCCTGGAGAGAGAGAGTCAGCTGGTTGTAAACTGACCAGCATAGGTACTGGGAACCAAATTTGAGTCCTTGGAAATGCAATATGCACTCTAAACTGTTGAATTAAACCGTCTCTACATCCTTGAGAATAATTTTAAAATTTTACACACAACAACATGTTCATTTGCTTGAGTTCACTCCACAGCGTAATTGTACTTCACATGTTTAGTAGTGGGTGACTGTAATCCCAGGACTTGGGATGTGGAGGCAAAAAAATCATGAGTTAAAGTCCAACCTCAGGTACATAGGGAATCTCAGGTCAGTTTGGGTTATGTGAGATCTCATTTCATCTCAAAGAAACAACAAAAATATTATGTCATGCATGGTAAACTGTCATTTGTCAGTTCAGTCAGAGTTGTCATCACTGGGGGGAGTTAGTTGGGAGAAGGTAGTGGTGATTAATATATAATTTTAAAAAAAGATGATAAGGTTTGACCTGACCTTCAATTCTTAGTCTAGATCACATGTGGATCTTATTTTCTTGGCTGTTTTTACTTCCTTTCAATAATTTACTATTTTTCCTTCCATGGGTTGAGTAATGAGTCAATGAAGACATGTATTTAGAACAAACTAGTATGAGGTCAATCATCTCTATGCCTAGAAACAGGCATCTTGTTTCACATCATTAATGTGACCCGTGAGATGCGCTTGGGTATACTTGTTGCCATGGTTACTTCCTGTGGACCAAAGGCTTCAGAGTTTCCTAGTGGTAGCCTACTGTTGCTGCCAGTTTCAGTGGATGCTGGGATGCTGAAGGATGTTTCTATGGGTTGGTCCTCTACCTCTGCTTGCACAGGTCTTTGGATGCAGGGCTCCAACCTGGGTTCCACGGACCTTGCTTTTTTTCAAATAGTTGACTTCTACTTCCTGGTTGCTTTTGCAGGTCAAGGTTGTCCAGCATTGATGTTGACAGTGCCCCTTGTTCACCATTTTCAGCTCTGTGACCTTTTTCCTCTTTCTCCTCTTGTGTCTCTTCTTCGTTCTCTATGTCTTTATCTCTCTTGGTATGTGCATGGGTATGTGTGTATACATATGCACATATGTTCATGTGTACCGTGTACCCACTCCTGCCCATTCAAGCACCTATGAAGTCAGACACTGAGGTTGGGATGTTTTCCTCAATTACTTCTCCACCTTTTTTTTTTTTTTTTTTTTTTTTAAGGAAAGGTCTTTTAGTGAGCTTAGCACTTGGATGGTTAAATCAGTTTGCAAGGATGCCCCAGAAAACTGACTATTCCTACCCACCTGGTCCTGGGGTTCCAAGTACACAATGCCATGCTCAGCTTCTCATGAGTGCTGCAGAACCCAGCTCAGGTCTTCATGAGTGCATGGCAAGCACGTTCCCCACAGTGCCACTCCAGCCCTGTTTTCTTCCTGTCGCTGACCTGCCCTGCGTATGAAATTGTCTTGGGTGTAATCTGTCTTCCCACATACAGGGAAGCTCCAAGTGATGTCTGTAGACTCCAGAATTCTCCAAGTCCTGCTGCATTTGTCTTTTTCTCTTTTTCCATCTACACCGAGTCTTTCCTGTGGGTGAGAGGTTTGGCTCTCCTGCTGTAGTCACTAGCAAGAAGAAAAAGAACAAGTGGACAGACGTATGCACTGCCTTGTCCACTCCAGCAATGGCTGCTCACTTCTTTCAAGACCCTCCTCTAATGGCCCCAAGACCCTTTTCTAATGGCTCAAGGCTTTGATCATAGGCAAAAGAAGGATCACGGCAAATGGCTGCCTGACTACAGCTCTCACACTGGCAGCTGATTAGGGCCACCACCAATGATGGCTCCTTCAGGTGTCTTGCTTGGCCTAAATATTTTCTAGAAGAATCTGATAGTGGCTACTAGGGTAATAGCTATAGTCAGCGGGAAGTCTAGCTCATCAGATGCTATTTCAAAGGAAAATGCATTGCCCTGCACTTGGCCTTCCAGAGTCTCTGAGATTTTTGCTGCCCTTCTATCTGCCTCAGGCTCCAACAAAGCAGGTGGTTTGCATCGCTTCTCTTTGGAGTTCAGGTTCCTTAGTTGCCCTGTGACTCATTTCAAGAAGAACTGAAGCCCGAAGGGCTGGGAAGATGGCTTAGTGGTGAAGTGCTTGCTATTCAAACACGTAACCCTGAGTTGATTCCCAACACTCAAGTAAATGGCTTTGTGAGTGGATACTAGCTATAATCTTAGCACTGGGAAAGCAGAGACAGGGGGATGCCTGGAGTTGGCTGGCCAGCCGCTTAGCTGAATCTGTAACTCCAGACCAACAAGAGCCTTTATCTCCAAAAACAGTAAGACAGAGAGTAATAAAGGAAATCAGATAACATCAGCCTCTGGCCTACACATACATACACTTACGTATTCACACACATAACTGTGTGTGAAACCAATGACCCAACCTTTTCTTGTTAGGGTGAGAGCAACTTTAGGAAAGGGATAACCTTCTGTAAGCTAGAACAAAGGTGTCAACCATTGTTTTCAAGGCACTAATCCTCCCTTCTGGAACAGCATCAGGTTCCAAGCAGAGATGTGATGTGGGAGGTCATTCTATAGGCTGTGAATGTTTTGTTATTGGTTAATAAAGGACCTGTTTTGGCCTATGGTAAGGCATCTTAGAAGCAGGTAGAAAATCCAAGCATAGATAAAGGGGAAGGAGGGTGATGTCAGACAGAAGTGTCATAAGCTGCTGTCCAGAGAAGAAAATGTAAAGGAATTCAGGTAAGCCATGAGCCGTGGGTCAAGACATCGATTAATAGAAATGCATTAAGATGTGAGAACTAGCTAACAATAAGCCTGAGCTATAGGCCAACTAGCATGTAATTAATATAAGTCTTTGTCTGATTATTTGGGACTTCTGGTCTGGATCTTGGGGCTAGTCTGGGCCAGAAACTTCTTATTACAGAGATACCTCATGGGTATAAAAATGGGAGATTCAGAAAACATTCTTGAAAAGCCTCAGCTCTTCTCTGCTTCAGCAATGTCTCTTTCCATCTTTTCTGCCGTTTCCTGGAATTTTAACTAGACATATGCTTGATCTAGCACTCCCCACCCCCAGCCCTGACAGAGTAATTTCTAAGATCTCTGTCTGTGGTCCACAATATTGCTTAGAATTTTATACACATCCCATGAAGCACGGAGGAAGTTGAGGTTCCCAAAGGGGGTTTCTATTGGTTTCTGCCATGCTCTCCCAAGCTGAGACAACTTGAAACTTAATTTTCTTCTTGAGATCTTTCGGCCCACAGGCAGTTAGACTCATGGCCACAGACTTATGTCAAGAATAGCTTATGGCTACTCTCAAGTGAGTTCTTCTCCCCACCCCCACGCCCATCCCAAGACTGAAAAGGCAGGCAAGTACCCATTGCTTATCCTTGGGTGATGAAGGCTCTGGCAGCTCAGGCTGATGGAGGGATTCTGTTAGATTGCTTCTTCATGCTTCCATTTCTCAGTCATCCATTAAGATAGAAGCCCTCATCTCAAAGTCCCAGTGTAAACACTCAAGATAAGAATCATCTTTGGTACTTTCTACTTTGGTTTGCTTGGGTGTCCTGTGATTCCTTTCTCTCGTGTGACCCATGCCTTTCCAAAGAGGCACTTAGATTCTCTACTTACTGACAGTACTTCAGTTGTTTAAAAAAGTCTGTACACGCCACCAGGCCTGATGACCTGAGTTTGAGCCTCAGGACTCAGGATCCATAGGGTAAAAGGAACTGGCTGCTGACACACACACACACACACACACACACACACACACACACACACACTGGCATGCTCTTCCAGCTGTCTAACAAGTAAACAAATATAAAAAAATTAAAGAGTTAGGTGGACCACAGCATCCAGTTCCCATGCTGCTGGGATGAATCGTATGGGACCAGCACATACATTATCCATTTCTGTCATCTGGCCCTAAGTACAAGATCATATTCTTGGGAGAGCAGCTGGATTGGTTGGCTCTGTTCTCCTCTGTTAAGTATAAGATGGAGTTGGATATCAGTGTTTATGGGCACAGGGACTTTCCATCAGACATACTCAGAGCTTGCATTAAATTTGGATGCTGATATTGTATGGAGGAAAGTAGAGTGTGTTGGGGGTCACTGACAAAACCTGGAGACCATGAGAATGATTCCAAGACTGGATGAATCATGAGTGGGCTCAGTGGCAGAGGTCCAAGATCAACTTCCAGTATCAAGACAAAACAAAACGTCAATAGTTAAACACACACTGACTGTAGAGATGGCTGGATTAGTAGAGTACTCGCCTTTGATACACCAGGACCCGAGTTTGATTCCCAGAACTTGTGTAAAAACCTGGGCACAGTGGTGTGTGCTTAGGCCCCCAGCACTAGGAAGGATGTAGCAGCTGTATTTCTGGAGTTCACTACCCAAGCCAGTTAGTCTAATCTCGCCAGCCAGGTCTAGGCTAGTTGGAGACCCTGTCTCAAAAGGTAAGGTGGAGGGAGCTCTATGCTCCCCAAAGGCATGCAGTATTGGGAGAGCAAGTAGGCTCAGGTTTTAAGGCTGGGGACGTAGCCCAGTGGTAGAGTACTTACCTAGCATGAATCATTACTGAAGAACCATTAACATGTTGATCACCACTATATACCAGATACATTTATGATCCTCGAGGATGCCATGGGGGCTCAACACAAATAAGACAAGTAGCCCAGCCTTGCCTATGGCCCTGGAACAAGCAATTAGCTTTGACAGTGTAGCAAAATGTATTCTATGCTTAATACACTTAATAATGCTCTGCCACCCACTGAGGATGACCCTATTTTGAGCTTGTTTATTATATGGGAGATTCTAGGGGCTTGGGGAGACAGGTATGCTATATAGGGTCACAAAATTAATCACAAGGGGAGCTAAGACAATCCTGGAAGCTATTTTCACTCACTGTGGGACACAAAGAGGTGGGAAACCCTTGGTGGGACAATATAGTAATTTTCTCTTATAAATAGCATCTCATTGGCCAAGACAGCTTTCTAACAGGCCAGATGGGGATGCTGCCAGGCTTCTTAAAGATGCTGTTTAGAGTCTTGACAATCTGGTGGTGCCAACACGGATGAGTAATGGTGTACACAGAACCTCAGACAAAACAGCCACTTTTTTGGTTTGACAAGAAGTATGAATATAGTAACCAATGTTGATCATTTGCCAAGATGGAGATTTTCCATAAACGTTTTCTTTGAGAATAATTTTGACTCTACAGAATAGTGTGTCAATAGCACAGAGAATTTCCTTATTCCTCCTGATATTTCTATTTCCAATGAGGTCCTCATTAAAGATGGAGCACTTGCCACAATTAATGATCTGGTATTAATATGTTATTATTAATGGAAGTACACATTTTATTTGCGTTTCCTTAGCCCTTTCCTTGGGTCCTCTTGGATTCAAGGTCTTATCCAGGACACAACATTGCATTTAATAGCCAAGTCTCTATAAGCTCTCCCAGTCCCCAGGAATGGCTTTTTCTCTTTGATTGGCCTTGACAATTTGGAGGACACTGATCAGTTGTTTTGCGGAATGTTCCTCAGTTGGAGTTTGTCCAGATATTTTTCTTCCATGGTGATTATGTTCAAGAGAGAGCAGAAGTAGAGTACCTGCATCAGCCACATTATGTCACATTAAGATACATGAGAGGTACTTCTGGTCCCTTTGCTAAGCAACTGCATTTTTTTGTTGTTCTGTGAGTATGTGTTTATATATGTGTATATGCATGGGAACTCAAGTGCCAATCTTGGATGTTGTTCCTTAGGAATACCATCTACATTTTGTGTGTGTGTGTGTGTGTGTGTGTGTGTGTGTGTGTGTGTGTGTGTGTGTGTATTTTCTTCTGTCTTGACACTGGAGATTGAACCTAGGGCCTCATAATTTCTAGACAAGTAGTTTACCAATGATATTCCTAGCTCTATTTTTTCAAAAAAGTTTTATTCTGAGATGTGGTCTTTTTAAGCTTTTCAGGCTGTCTTGGGCTCCTTACAGCCCCAGGCTACCCTTGAACTTGCACATCCTTTCACTTCAGTATCACAGGGTCTTGGGACTGTAGGTGTGTACCATCACACCCAGCAGAAAATCACTTTTATCTTGCCCCCTTTCCAGGTTATGTTCTGTGGATGAAAGCTTCCAAGTCCAGCCTGGACTTTGAGAGCCATGTTAGCAGTTCTCTTTCCTAATGGGTAGGAAAATGACTGCAATTATTTGGGAGTCCTTAGCATGAAAGGTAAGTTTTTTTGCTCATCTGTTTACACATTTCAGACAAACCAGGAACAGAGTTCACTGCTCTTTACCCACTTCTCTTACCTCCTGGGTGCTCTTAGTGCTTTGGGTTCTACTAGGTCAACACAGGCACTGGTGACTAAGCCTCATCATCACTGTAAAGATTCTCCATGGTAACAACGGTGACAGATGCTCAGAATGTTCAAAAAGCCAGATGTCTGGTCATCAAGCCAATGAGTGTGGCGTTAGGGTACTGCACAGACAGGCTTGGGATAAGCCAATGCTCCGCAAGGCATATAGTTTTGAAACAACATAAAAACTTAAATCTAAGGCTGGAGTTGTAGATCGATGGTGGGTCTTCACTTAGAATGCACAAGGCCAGGAGTCCACTCTCAACACCAGGGAAAAAAAAGAAGCTGAGATCTAGAGCTCCACTTCTACTCATTTCCTGGAATGCACAACATGATTTACAGGAGGTATTTTGATGGCCAAGCATCCCCCATGGGATAATATAATACATATAATAAGAATTCATTAATGTAGGGGTCAGAGAAAGAGCAGAGTTTAATCATTTAACATGTGTATCAGAGGTACAGAAGCAGAAGTTTCCAGGGGAAGTTAAGATAGATTGGGGACAGAGACAGGGTCTGGGTGTGAAGTGTGGAGTGAGGCCTGAGTTGTTGGGACTATAGACAGAAATGGCCATGTGGACATTTTGGTTTCAGGGTCCACTGGGGGAGTGGCCTTCCATATTATCTCCATGTCTTTTGTCTAGACAGACCCTGATATTGTTTAGAAGGGTGGGTTGACTTGATTGCCAGGTAGAGAAGACAGTGGCAATGGTAGGTTTGGAAAAGGAGCTGACGTAAAATTACCTTTCAGAAATGAATTGGTTAGGAGAGAAAGATTTCCACCACAGGAGATGTGACCAGGAGGTGGGAGAGCAATACAAGGGGACAGACAGTATGTGACACCAGAGGCATCGTGATAGAGACTTAAAGTGGAAGAAAGGAGGTGTTGGAGAGATGTCTCAGCCATCAAGTGTTTCCAGAGGACCTGAGTTCAGTTCCCAGTGATGGCTCCTAATGGCCTGTGACTCCAGCTGAGGGGATCTGATGCCTTCTTCTAGCCTCCACAGGCACCAGCATACGTGTCTACATACATACAGGCACATAAATACAAAGAAAATAAAATTTCAAAACAATTATCTGGGGACAGGTTCATTAAGATTGATAAAGTGACAGAGATCATTGCATGGGTGTGGGAATTGAAACAGGAAGAATATCATCAGAAAGTCTACCAAACAATGGAACACATTTCACTTGTGTATTCTTTTGAGGCTGATGTGAAGTTCCCTACCACGTAATGTAGTCCAAGATAGCATATATGGCCAGGGGCATGGGGGAGATAGGATTATAAATTAGAGGCTATTGAATCATAGTACAATATGGTTTCTTGACTCTCTGTCTCAGAAAGAGAGAAAGAGGAGGGGCAGGGGCAGGGTTGAGGTGCTGATGTGATGGTGGTCTGATTTATTCTGGCTATGGGATTTGGCCTTAGAGAGTGACCATTGTCTTAAAGGCACAGGCCCATGATGTAACAACTATGTTTTCTGGGTAGAGAGCAGAGACAAAGAGCAAACGCCATGCTGGTGACAGAGAAAGACTGATTCCCCCAAGTTGTGGGAATGTTAATGACCCCTGACAGCTTCCACACTGAACACCTTTCTCTCTGTTCTGACAACACTCATCCCCATGATTAAGGGTCAGTCCTATAAAGTGATCAAGGGGTCATGCAGCAGATCAGTTGTCAGGGTTTGGGGCACTGTTTCTTCTGGGGTCACCAAGGGTCACTGTCATCTGGGCATCCATTTCAGTGTTCCTTCCTTCACATCACCTCTGCCCACTTCTTACCTGCCCCTTCTGAAGAGACTTGTTGTTTATTGTTCAAGTGGCTGCGACATTGAAGCCAGAAAATTCCTTTCAAGTCCAGGGCTGTAAAGAACATGCCCAACAAAACCAATCCACTTAAAATGCAAATTCCATTGACACTAATAAGCAATATATATACATACACACAGACATGCATTTACACATGCAAATGAAGGAGGGAAGTGCAGGGCTGTGCAGGGCTTTCCTCCACCAAACTATGCACATGTGAACTGCGTCCCAGAATGCTCCATCAGAGTGAGGCTGGGGGCTGTCCTCAGAGATACTCAGGTGCCTCTGGCAGCACACCTGGCCCTGCAGAAGTCAGAGATCACCACTCAAGTTCAAGACTCCCTGTTACACTGTGTGGCTGAAGCACACTTTTAGAAGCTCTTCTGCTGAGAATCATTGACTCCTGGCCCGAGCTCATAAAGTATCTAAAAACAGGATGAAGTCTTGCCACTGGCTCATGTACATTGGGATAATTGTTTTGTGCACTGTGTGAAGATGTGTCTCTGTTTAACCTCACCCGGCCTAAGGCACCTTCTGATTGGTTTAATAATGATCTGTATGTCCAATAGCAAGACAGGAGAGTTAGGAACTCCTCTAGGAAAGAATCTGAGGCAGGAGATTCACCACACAGACTCAGGAAGTCAGACATACGGTGCTGATGAGAGGTAACAAGCCATGTGGCAAAATGTAGCCTAATATAAATGGGTTAAGTTTTAAGAGCAAGTTGGGAACAAGCCTAGCTAAGGAGAAGCTTTCATACTTAATAAGGTCTCCATGTCACTATTCGGGAGCTGATGGGCCAAAAAAGACCTGTTACATGCGTATCTGTCTATGTACCTGACTTTAAAGGAGGCACAGACAGAGGCAAATCATTTTCCTATACCCACAGTAACCTTGGACTCCCAGGAGAACAAAATCTGGCCAGACAGTGAGGCTGTAGTAAATCAGAAATAACCAGTTTCTGAGAATCAGGTCGACCCCATCAAGGCATGACAGCAATATGGATTTTTTTCCTTTGGATCAACTTGTAGAACTTGACCTGATGCTACTTCACCAGGAATGTTTAATGATGACAGCTCTTGCCTCCTACCTAAAGCCCAGGCCAGCAAGATGGCTTAGTGGGTAAGGGAACTTGCGGCCAAACCTAACTAACCTCCTAAGTTCACTTCCCTGGACCCCAACTGTGACAGCAGAGAACAAAAATCACACAAGTATGGTCATGGCAGTGTTTGTATACACACACACACACACACACACACACATACACACACACATGCACAGAGAGAGAGAGAGAGAGAGAGAGAGAGAGAGAGAGAGAGAGAGAAAGAGAGAGAGAGAGATGATTGAGAGGGAGGGAGAGAAGGTAGGAGTGATGGAGGGAGGGGAGGAGGGAGGGAGAGAGACAGGGAGAGAGGTTTTTTAAGTTCTAAAGCTCATATCAGAATCCCAAACAGAACTTGGGACACTGTAGCTCTCTATTTTTCCTCCTAATGTGACCACATTGAATAAATCTGTTTTCCATCATTATTAATGGTTGAATATTGGAGATGGATATCTGAGACTAGCTTTGGGGGACATAGGAGTCTAGGCTTTTGCCCTACAATTCTGGTTAAGAGCTGGGGAGATGGCTTAGTGGGCAAAGCGCTTAGTGGGTCCTATGCAAGCATGAGGACACGCTCAGGTAAAGCCATGTAAAGCCAAACATGCTAGCACACATCTGAACTCCTAGCACACATCTAGACTCCCAACACTCCTACAGAAGGATGGGAGACAGAGACAGGAGAGTCACGGGAAGCTTGTGGGCCAGCTGGCCTGACAGATGCGGTAGTGAACAAGGGACCCTGTCTTAAACAAGGTGAATGGTAAAGACCAACACCCAGAGTTAGCCTTTGTCCACCGTACCTGGATTCAGGTACACATGACACATGTATGTGTACACACAAATCACACCCCACACAGTGTAGTTCATACCATCTTTGGCTTCTGTTGCTTCCCCTCACCTCTGTAGAAGTCCCCCAGACCTTCTTGGTTTGCTGGGTTGGGAGGTGGGGCAGATTTTAGGCTTCACTGCAGCCCACACATGGATCTGGCATAGGCTCTCATTGACATCTCACATTTGCCCTTCAGTACTGAACCAACAGGTGCCGAGAGATTGTCCCTTGGTGAGGGATCACTCTTAAACCCTGAGACATCACACTTTACTGTCCATATGGTTAGGATTCCTGGCAGGCAGACAATTTTGAGGGATTTTGCTCTTTATCTTTGCAGCCAGCAACAGAGGAGGAAAATAGCTTCTCATATGAAGGCCTGAGCCCCTTGGAGCCCATCTAACAACAGTCAGGGAGATCCTCCCACACACCAAGATTCCCAGTGCCAAGTTCTCCCAGTCTTATGCCATCAAAACTCTTTGGGGAACATTCTGAATGAAAATGCTTTGATCATTTGGTCCCTTTGGCTGCCTTCCTAAGAAATGCTCAGCTCTCAGATTTTCAAGGTAAACACCATTGGTTTGTTGGTGTGACTGTGCCTTTTCAGCATTTCCGTATCCCTGGACCTTTTGGGAAGCAGCAGTATGTTTCACTTTGATCCCTTCTCTCTCTGCGTCCCCGGGTCTCCTATAATCTAGGCTGGCCTCAGTCTCACTGTGTAGCTGTGGCTGGCCTTGAACTTGGGATCCTCTTGCCTCCACCCCCAAGTGCCGGGATTACAAGCATACACTACCACTCTCAGCTTCGGAACAAGTATCTGATTTCATTTGTGCTCAGTGGTACTTGTGATTGACATCCTGGGGGTTGCCTCTCAATTTACGTCCTGGGGTTTTTCCACGCATCCATCCCACTTACTACAAAGATCAAGGTAGCTACTTTAGTGATGCTGATGGCTACAGCTGCACAGTTGAGAAAGAGGACATGGAAGGAGTCTGTGGTAACCCCTCCCCACAGAGTAACATCCTAAACAGGAAACCATCAAAGAGAAGTCTTAAAAAGTGTGATAAGGATGCTGAAGTTAGCGCTCCACAATTAATGGCTCCTGGCTGAGGTGTGGGAGGGGAACCACCCAGTTCTATTTAAGCGGATGTCACTGAAAGTTTGACCATTCCCCGGTGAGTATAAACACAACACAAATTGGGCTCTTTTTGTTGTTGTTGTTGTTGGGAGGGGGGGGTCACAAGGTCGGGGGTGCAGACCTGGAAAGACTGGGAAGTGAGTGTGATGGAGGTGTATGATGTGAAATTCCTGAGGAATTAATATAAAAACATTATGTAAAAATAAAAAGGCAGACTCCCATTGGTGATAGAGCCCAGGCTGACCTTAAATCCTCTAGCCTCCTACTTCGGGTTCCTCATGCTAGGTCTATAGGCATGTGCCACTGGATTGGCTTCATGCACTGTCTTTCAATTATTTATTTTCTACCTTCTGTCTATTTATATCTATCATCTATCTTTTATATATCATCTATTTTTATTTTTGCCATTCTCTATGTCTACTTCTCTATCTCTCATCTACTTTTTTTTTTTGGAGACACGCTCCTCCTGTGTAACCATGACTAGCCTAGGACTGACCTCAAACTCATAGTAATCCTCCTGCCTCTGCCTCCCAAGTGCTGGGCTCCCAGATGTAGGCCACCAGGCTTGTTTCGTGAATTTTTATTTGTTTGTTTTGGGAGACAAGGTCTCTTTATAATCCCGGCACCTGCTGTGTAGACCAGGCTAGCCTTGTACTTCCAGCCATCCTCCTGCCTGCCTCTGCCTCTCAGGGCTACTTGATGATCACAGGGATGTGCCATCACACCTGATTTCATAGACCTTTCCATGCTTTACTCCAGCTTGACCTTTGGGCATGTTTGTATGGACTTCTAGCTTTTAAACACAGTCTCTGGCTCTTGTGGGAAGACTGGCACAAGAAGTATGTGCCTCGCTCCCTATGGCCCAGTTTCTCTGCAGTTCCTGGCCCTCAGCTGACTCACCATAAATATTGGTGGCTTATTGGATGAGTGCTCCATCTCCCCAGCCCCGGCCCACCTTCTGGCACTCCCAGGTGAGCCTGCCCTCCTTCCCCAGCACAAACTGATAATAGATAGCCAAGAGCCCGCCTCCGTCTCGGCTCCCTGGGTGATGAGGAACAGGATAAATTCGAAGTGAGGAGCCATATATCCTCAACTTGGGAAGTGGCAAAATCTGTCACTGTAGCCCAGTCCCCCGTGGACAAAACAAGGAAGTATGGGACTGAGTGTATGCTGAGGACAGTGAGGAGAATTCAAGTCAGAGATGAGCCAAGGGATGGATAGCAACCGGAAAAGGATGCAGGCAGCTTTGGCCCTCAGTTGGTGGCAGGATTGGAAGCTACCTGGGACAAAACGTCAAAATAAATGAACGTTTTTTCACAGCAAGTTCTGGCTTAGAGTCGGACACAGTGGGACATCACTGGGGAGGTGGGAACAGAGGTATCAGCAGTTTAGGGTCATTCTCTAGGACATAGCCAGTTTGAGGCCAGCCTGGGCTGCATGAGGTCCTGTCTGTGGGGGGATGGGTCTTGACTCTACCTTCTCACCAGGCACGGGCATGTGTGGTTGGGTGACATAGGAGTTTTCAATTTTGGGAGGGGAGGAGGCAGGAAGGAGAGTAGACCATGGCCGTTTAATGGGTACAATGGACAAATGACACTCAAACCCTTGGGGATGAACTCCCCAAAGCTGGTCTCCAACTACTACTCACAGGTAGAGATGTGGCTCTTTCTGCTTTTTTTTTTTTTTTTTTTTTGGTTTCCATTCTAGTGACAGTCTCATGAAGGCTTCTTCATCCCCAAGTTGAGCCCACTAAGGAGGAGGCTCAGTGACTAGTTGGGGGCTCCCAGAATAGCCAGGCTTGCTGTCATCCCTGATTGTCAGCAGCTCTAAGCTGATCTCTGTGATTAAATCTGGCCTGACAATATGTAGATCCTTGGTAATGACTTTCCACATTGCCCAGGAGTCCCAACTGGTCATGTGACTTCCTGTGCCCAAGGGAAGGTCAGCAACTTGGATGCAGAAAGGGTTTGCAAAGGTACTGGCTGCTTTCTCCTACACATTCCTTCCCCTATGAATGTGTGCTTATCTGTCATGAGGATGAGCTTCGTCCAGCATAGAGGAGGAATGGGGGAGACTCTCAAAGGAAAGCCATATTGTCACTCACACAGCTCATGTCATTGAGGACTGACTGGACAACTGGTCAGTCAATCACAGATACATCAATAAACCCAACTGAGATCAATAAAGATCTGGGGACTCAGCAGGAAGCATCACCAGCTGCTGTTTTCAGTCACTCATAATCAGGATACTTGGCATGCAGCAGTAGCTAGCTGATACACCTCTTTACCCATAAGTTAAAAGCCATTCCACAGAACAGCCTGGAGGGAGCCTGTCTGAGCCCTAAAAGATGCATAACGTGGGGAGTCTCCCTAAGTGCCTGAGGCCTGTTTGTGAGATGGGGGAGCAATTCCGTGAAAACCCAGAGAAACAAGCTTAGATGTGATGATATATTGTATAGTTAATAAAAATAGTCTGAAATATCAGAGGGAAGAATCACCTACACCCACACTCAAGCCATGAAGGTCAGGAAGTGCTGACCCACGCCTTTAACCCCAGAGGAAGGAGAGGAAGGGAAGAGGAGATGGCAGGGTGGAGAAGGGAGGGGGAGAAGGAGGTAGGAGGAAATCAGAATAGTCAGTCACTCAGTCCCCTACTGGATTATCCTTTGCATCTTGGTCACCTCTCCTATTTGATCTGGACCAGGAAGCCTCATCCTTCTCTGCTGCCCCACATGGATCTCTCCTCATGGGCCTCCCTAGGCTCCCTTGAACCAGGCTGGACCGAGCACCAGGGCTGTCATGGTCTCTCTGGCTCTGTAGCTTTGAGCCGGACACTAACCCCAGGGCTCAGCAAACATTTCCTAACCTGACCTGGACAGTAACTATTTTAGGGGTCGGAGCCACATGGTCACAGTGACTCAGTTCGTCCTTGTAGCGTGAAAGTGCCATAGAGTTTACAAAACCAATGGATATGGACGTGAATAAAGACTAGACAAATCTTTATTCCTGCAAATGGCAGGCAGGCCATATCTGATGACCTCTGGAAAGTGTCTTGCTCATCCTGACCTTTGCTTTAAACTTTCTGTGACTCAGTTTCCTTGTGCTAACACCTTAATGAGGTCACAATCCGTGCTTGACTTTTTAGTTTGATTGATTGAGAAGAGCCTCCTACCATGCCCCCCTGCCTCAGAAGGTCCTGGGTGGACACTGCCTCTTTCCCTCACCCAGGAGCCAGCAAACCTCAGCCTGCTGCATGTTATTGTTTATTACAGAAGCCTGCTATTATGCACCTCCATTCTGCTTGGACTGACCGCCTCAGCTCCTGATTAGGCTGCCATGAAACACAATAGAAGCACGGGGCCTGGAATGCAGCCCCCTGCCATCTCCTGCTTGAGCTGTTTTGTACTAGATTTTTCTCCTCAGTGGCCTCATTTCGCCTTTTTCTGTTTTTTTTTTCCCCCTCCACTCCTCTTCTGTTTAACAATTTGTCCCTTCCCCCCATCCCAAGTCCCCACTGCTTCCTGCACTCCTCCTGGTGTCCCTAATAGCTTGCCTGTGCCTGCCTTTAATAAAAGCTGCTGACAGGGAAATCCGAACTAACTGAATTACTTACTCATTAAAGAGCGGGAGGATTCCAGAGTTCTGTGTGGGGCAACCTCAGCTATTCCCCACCTGCACTCAGACAACACAGGCCCACAGGTGGTAGTCTGGGTCCCCCAGAGGTCAGGGAGAGGTTGTGGGCTTGCTCCAGGGTGGATTTGATCTCTCTCTCCTTTCCCAGTTCCCACACCGGTCAGTTCCATAGGCTCTGAGCTCCAGACCCGCAGAGAGAACAGACTGGAGGTGACCTGTCCAAGGTCGCCCACGCCTCCTCCTCTCCCGTATCTCAGGGCAGGCTGCCGGTTGGGACACAGACAGGTGACAGTCTGCTCTTGGCTTCAGAGACGTCTGCCTTCTGGCAAGGCTGTGAGGAGGCACCCTTGAGAAAGAGACGTCCGAGTTTGCTATCACCTATTTCCTCCCCCACGGTCCTGTCAGACAGAAGACAAATAAATGGGATGCCCATGTCTCCCTGGGGTCTCGCTGGGCGGGCTCCCATACCGCCGCAATCCCATTCCTGTATCTTTTCAATCACCCCCTCCTTCAGGCCAGGGCTCTCTCAGTGCCAGGCAGTAGGGAAGTGTTTGACGCATGTAGCTAGCAGAAAAGCTGAACCGGAGATCCTAAAAACCAGCAACCAGCGGTATCATGAGCCTTTTACTCACAGGCAGCACAAGATTTACTTGTTCTTTTGTTTAAGAAAACACCTTAATGGTCCCGCTGGCCCCTGGTTGCTGCTAAATGGAAGAGGATATAGACAAAGAAACATGGAAACAATTGCTTTGTACTAGAAAGTGAGGGGGGGGGGTTGTAAGGGGAAGGTTGCAGGGAGAGAGAACAGACTAGGCATGCACAGGACTGGGAGAAATAGAAAAGGTTTGGAATGCAAAGCTCCAGCCACGTACACAGAGCCATGCTGTGCTAGCCCGGGAGCTGCATGCTGTGAAGAGAATTCCTGGAAAGAAGCCTTGGCAGCAGAGACCGCTGACTGATTAGAACTTCAGTGTTGTGGAGAGACTGGAATGTTGCTGGCAGAGCTAATTAGTTACCTTGTCCTGGGCTAGGTCTAGCCCTCCAGGACCGCCGTTCCTTGCCCACCTCTGTGTTCTTGTGACTAATCCACAGAAACCTTTGGAAATCTATTCACCACTAGCTTCCAGCTGCCCCAAAGCTCAGAATGTCATCCGATAACATCTTAGCCCTGTAGAAAAGCTCCCCCATTTTGTTGTGTTGCAGCCTCTCTGACATACCCACCAATGCATCTTAAACTCGCCTTGATTTATGACATTCTTTGTTCAGTAAAACTATAAAATTTCATGAAACTGCTTCCGTGGCAGAACACAGATAACCTAAATCTCTGTTTCTCCGCCATGGCTACTCATAGATGCTCCAGAATAAACTCTAAACTTTATACCATTTGAGATGAGAGCTGTTTCTTTCAAGGGGAGCATTCCTACCTAATGGGTAACTATGCATTATGTCTTAGAAGCCCTTCCTGAGAGGGTTTCCTGAGCCCACCCTGATCATGAGTTATCTTTGTTATCCACCTCACAATGGCCAGGGAAGTATCCCGGACCTATAGGCTGTGTAGAATGCTGTCCTCTGGACTCATCACATCAGCAGAGACTTCCTATAAGGCACTTTCAAGATGAAGGGTATTAACCTTCCCTTTAGAAATGTGTGGCAAAGGGCATTAGACTCACTTGATACCTCAGCCATTCCCACATATGTCTCCCTCCCAGGTAGGTGCACTACTGCCCATACTGTAAGTAGTCTCAGGGGGGACAGATCATATAGAACACTGAAGTTATGAAACTGGAGGATAAAAATTGGCAGGGTAGCTCAAGGACCCCAAAACAGTGGTTCTGAGTATGGCGTTGAAGAAAGCCCTGGATCTTGGTCCCTATTAGCTCCTACCATTGCCTGGAAGGCATCTGTGAGGACATGACTACTAAGAGGCACTTTGGCACATTGTTGCTCGCCAGCTGTCCAGTTCATTCCCTCCCCACAGATCACCACTGTACCAGAAACTTGATAGCATCCTTTCTGTGGTGGTAAGAGGTGGCCAGACCCTGTGGTCATTTGAAAGAAAATGGGCTGGCCCCCAGAGACCCAGGGAGTGGCACTGCTAGGGGTGGTGGCCTTGTTGGAGTAGATGTGGCTTTGTGGGAAGAGGTGTGTCACTGGGGGAGGGGGAGGCTTTGAGGTCTCTGAAGCTCAAACTGGTTCACTTCTCATTGCCTGTGAATCAAGATGTAGAACTTGCAACTTCCTGTCTGCCTCCATGCTTCCCACCATGCTAATAATGAACTAAACCTCTGAAACTATAAGCCACCCTCAAGTAAATGTTTTCCTTTAGCTGGGTTGCTATGGTCATGGTGTTTCTTCACAGCAATAGAACCCTGACTGAGACAGACCCTTAAGAAGTAGGGTGATGTGGAAAGTAATTACATCATTGAAGGCCTCACCTACAAAAACATTTCTGGTGATGTTGCTATGAAGGAGTGAGCCTGATGGAAATCACCCTCTGGCTTCCTTCCCTGTCGTGAGGTTTTGGGTTGGTTTTTTGTTTTTTTCTCCCAGCATCTGTCTCTGTCACTCTGATATCATCTACCATGATAGTCCATCATCACCAAGCTGATGTTGGTGGCATGCTTTTAAACCCCCAAACTGTGAACTAAGTCCTAACCATTTTGCTTAATAAAGCACTCAGTCCCAGGTACTTCATGACAGTCATGGAAAATGAACTGGTTGAATGAGAGGAATAACAAAGAGGGACAAAAAAGAGATGGATATCTCGATAGAGGAAGCCAGTGTGGAGTTGGAAAGAGACTGGGCACTAGGGAAACCTCCAAGAACTCACAAGATGTCCCTGGCTAGGTCTCCACCCAATAGTGGAGGAGGTGCCTAAACAGGACTTTCCCTAGGATAAAATGAATAACCACCCTAAGTGTCATCACAGAACCCACATTCTACAATGAATAGAGGTGAAGGCAGAGATCCATGGCTGAACACTGGGCTGAGCTCCTGCTCCAGCTGAAAGCAGGGGAGGAGAGTCTGTATGAACAAAGGGATAGGGATTATGAGGAAAATTCCCACAGTGATGGCTGTCTGGACCTCTAGGGAGCTCACTGAATCAAGAACAGCCACTGGGGAACTATCCAGAAAAGGAGCTAGGCCCTCCAAGGGTAGGCGACTGTCGATTGGCATGGGCAGTACGTGGAGTCTCGAGGGGTGGACTCAGACTGTGTCCCTGTGCATGGATTGGCACCTTGGAGCTCATTCCCTGCAGAGAAACACCTAACCCAGTCTTGACTTTGGAATAAGGAAATTGGACTTGCCCAGAGTGGATGCACCACACTGAGCTGACTCACCTTGGGACTTCTGGCCTTTTAGGGGGAAAGAGGGAGTGATGGGAAGGAGGGATGCTCAAAGTGGACTGGGAGGGATTGGGAGGAGGGAAGGGGAGACAGAGGGGTGCATGGATAAAAAGACATTATTTTGTTAATAATAATAATAAAATGAAGTGGGTAGGAAAATGAACTGGCACAAGATCCAGGTGTGTTGAGAGCACCCCCCCCCTTTCCTTGGTCCTTCACAGGTTCCTAAGCTTCCTCCTTCCACCCACAAAACGGAAACAAAGGGACAGTAAATGCCAAGAGAGTGAATTAAGACCCCATAGTTTCAGACTTTTAATGAGGCTGACTGTCTAGAAAGGCAGAGATGTGATGAATTTAGGAAACTTTGGGACTCACATGACGAAGAGTTTATAGCCATAATATATAAAGACCTGCCATATTAAATAACAAAGCAATCACAAACTGATAGAGAAAATAGTCAGATTACATAAACAGGTAATTCACTAAGAAAGACACGCAAATTACCAATAAATATCTAAAACTATTTCAATTTCACTCATAATGAAAATAATTTAAAACAGGATATTGTGTGCTTCTCTGACACAGGAAGAAGAAAGTTTACAAAATTAATTCTAACCATTAAGGGAAGGCTGGCCAATCACATGCCAGCCATCTTGGGTTTAGAGACCACTTTTGCAATATAAGTCAAAAGAGAAGAATGATCGAGGCCTGTTGCTAATCAATCTCACCACTGGCATATATCCTGAGAAGATGTCATAAGAACTATATAACGTCATGGTACCAAAAGGCGTTCATTTCCACTATCCTAACAGGTGCCAGGCTTTTCTATGCATTTATCAGAGACATGGTTCAGCTGTAAAGCATCCATGCCCTGGATCTTGTACAGCTATTAAAAAAAAAAATGAGGAGGACTTGTCAGATGACCATTAAGTAAAAGGCGCAGGCCTCAGAACAGTAATGCATCATTCTCTCCTTGCAAAATAAACCATCCCAAGATTAGTGAGCGGGTACGCTGAGGCATATCTGACACTATGGAGATGGTACTTGAGTTCATGAATAAGGACCTGAGTTTGGACCACCCTACTCCCCTACCTAAAGCCAGACACAATAGTGTTTTTCTAACTGCAGTGTTACTATAATGAGATGAGAGACAGAGGCAGAATTCCCAGAAGCTCGCACACCAGCCAGCCTGGAATACCCAGTGGGAACAAGAGATTCTTTGTCAAACAAGGTGGAAGGCAATGATGGACATCTAAGATTGTGTACACACAAAGACAAGAAAGATAAAAAGAAAGAGGGATCGAGGAAGGAAAACATCCAGTGGGATAACACAGAATGCTTCCGATGGTTGCCTTTAGGGGAGGGAACCAGAGCAAAGTGGGAGTTGGTGGGCAGATGTGGATACGAGCCGTCACGGCAATGATGTACAGCTTGTAACTTTCTAAACTCCCATTTTGTTTATGATTATAATAAGCTTGTGTTATCTATACCGCTCACTGAAAAATGCTCAAGCCTAGGGATGAGGACCCTTGGATTGTAATAGGATCTCAACCGCCCTCACATCTAAGTATACTAAATTCTATTTAGTATCATAATAAAAACCAAGGGCCATATACCGGGGAAAAGCCAGAATATCAGAGAGACAGAGAACAAACCGTGGCTAATTCTCACCCAGCTTTTTTTTTTTATGAGGCTGGGGGATGGAACTCAGAGCTTGTACATGTCAGGTATTCACTCTACCATCAAGCTACAGATAGCCTAATAGGGTTGTTGTTCACCTATTCAGTAAAGGACAAAGGTTCTTCTGCTCCCAAGAAGCTGGAGAGGTGTAGCAAGCCTTACCACCCTAACCAACATGGCCTTATAAAGGCCTGTAGATGGAGTCTGCCAGGGGTCCCTAGAACTCCATATGCCTCTCATCCATTAGGGCCTGAAAGCGTTCCTATTCAGGTCAGGCCAGCTGTGGAATCAAAGCTCAGCGGGAAGCTGGAAGGGCAGAATGTGTGTCTGAAATAGGATGCTGGCTCCAGGCCCGGATGGGTGGGCAGGGCTCTTCTCTTTGTTGGAGCTATTGCTAACCATGCCGGAGAGGATCAAACCTGGGGAACTCAGACACCCCCTGCAACAGTGCAATGGAGGGCCTGTCCAGGAAAGGAACTGCTGCCCTCCTGAAATACAGACATAAACCATCTCTAACACCCGTGGCTATGTCAGCCAGTCAGGGTTTTGCGCTGCTGTAGGTGAGGAAAGCACAGAACTGTGAAGACCCAGGCAGGAGAGCAGTGAAGTGAGGTGTCATGCAAACATGTAAGGGATGATGTACCAGGCAGAGGGAACAGCCAATGTAAGGCCAAGACATCCGAAGGAGTATTAATCCCATGGATGCTAAAAAAAAGAAAGACTACCAGCTCATATCATAGCCAATTTAATTAAAGCAAGCTTTAAAAAAAAATATGCATACAAACTGTCTCCCCCTAAAGGTGGGGTACAAGAGAACAGCAATGAATATGCATAAGATAAGGGCTCTTATAGTCCAGGAGTATGGGGTTTCCAAATAAGGGACTGGCAGGCAGATGGGTAGGATTACAGAAGACCAACATAAGCACAAGTTGGTCATAACAACCTCCTGAAACAAAGACATGGTAGAAAGGTGGTCCTAACAAGGTAGTCATAACAAGGTGTTCAAAATAACATGTAGTCAAAATAACCTTTTGAAACAAAAGGTATAGCAGCGGTTTCCTAGAATAGGCAATACTGAATATTTGTAGTTACGGTTATAGGTGTGTCACAGTCCAGTCCTTGAGATTGAATGTCAACAGGAATGAATGTAGTTTGTTATTACTATAAGATGCTTTCAAGCCCAAGACGGAAGCAGCTGGCTTATCACTTTGACTGTGTGAGGATCAAGAGAAGGCATGTGCTTTGGAATAGTCAGCAGGGAACAGACCACATCGGGGATGCAGGTCCTGAGGCTCTGGCTGCCATTGAGAAGGATGCCCCAGGAAGGTGGGATGGCAGGTGGAGAGTTTCCTCATGCAGAAGAGCAGAGGTGGCTCCAGGTGTGTGTCCAGGACGACCTGGGACATGACTGGCTTATTTTATTTTCCAAGTCAGAGCTCTCACACATGTTCATTTTCTGATGGAAGTGGCTGAGGGAGAGGCATGCTGAAGAGGCCGGAGAGGGGTCAGCTGTAGCAGGAGCTTGCTGCAAGAATGTATGACACTTTCTGTTTGCATCCCCGTTTGGAGGGCTTTTCTTCTCTATGAGGCAGAAACTGGGACATTGTTTTTGTTCTTATTTTACAAACGGGAGAGATGGAGGAAGAGGGCAAAGCTAAACAGCCACTATGTAAACTTAGGCATGCCGCTCTAACCTCTTGAGCCTGAGCTCCTGGGGGTAACAGCTTGATTTTAGGGTTAAGAGAAAGTCCAAAAAGCAGAAGCCATGCCCGTCTGTATATCCCAGGCTAAAGACGATGGCTGGGGTATGGGGCAATGACAATAACGTCTTCCTTGGGGTCAAAAAGCATGAGAACAGTCTGCTCATTTCAGACAATGACAAAGAGAGAGAGAGAGAGAGAGAGAGAGAGAGAGAGAGAGAGAGAGAGAGAGAGAGAGAGAGAGAGAGAGAGAGAGAGAGAGAGAGAGAGAAGAGGCTTCTGGGGATTAGGAGGTCTCCATCAAGCTGTCAGGTTCCCAGCTTCTCCCTGTCTTGTCTGATGATCACAGCTTACACCTCACTTAGCCGACCACTGACCATGTTGCAAGATACCAAGCGGACTGGGCCTAGGGACCATAGGCTTACAGGTGTTACAAAGGTTCTCTTCCTGCATCCAGACATAGTTAATCCATCCTGGCATTGTTGATGGCCCAGCTGGAGCTGTACGGCAGAATCTACAAGACAGCAGTCTACTCACACAGTAGGCTCTCCAGTCATGTTGTTTTAAAAGGAACTTTATGGCCTTGTTTCAGAAATGGTCTCTGGTAGGTAGGGAGATGAGAAAAACAGCCCGTGTGTCAAGGAGAACTTTTATTCTTCTGCCCTCTGCTCACTTTCCTTCCATTGGCTCTGCTATGAGAACAGAAAAGAAGACAAGGCCATCAGGTTCCTCTTCAGCATCTTGTTCCCTTCCGCCCTCCCTTAGGAAGAAACGCATTTACTGGGAGAAATCACAACAGCCTTCCCTCTGACCCAGGATGTTCCAGCAACTCCTCTTCCCGGAACTCTCTGAGCAGACTTCCTCTTTACTCCACTTCCTGTGACTGTCTCCAGTGCGCTGCCTCAGGGACCAAGGTCTAGTACATGATTCAAAAGCTTCTAGGGAAACCAGTAGTGTAAATGCTTAGACAGCATCACCCAGTGACCAGGTAGATACATTCACGAGAAGCAATAAAAGCAGACAAGAGAAAAAATGTCGCAGATTCTTTTTTCTGTACAAATGACTTTTTCTGGACATTTTAATAGTTCCCCTGGCTATTTTTTTTTCTTTCTGTCTACCAAATAGCAGATATCAGAGTATCTGATATCAGTTTGTTCTAGGTTCGTGTGTGTGTGTGTGTGTGTGTGTGTGTGTGTGTGTGTGTGTGTGTGTGTGTGAGAGAGAGAGAGAGAGAGAGAGAGAGAGAGAGAGAGAGAGAGAGAGAGAGAATGTGTGTGTACTTGAGTATATGTTGGTATGCAGGTACCAGAGGCTAACCTCAGCTGTCATTCATCCGAAGTTTTTGTTTTTGAAACTATCTATTGATGTGGGAATGTCTTTCTGTATGCTGTGAATAAAGGTCTGTTTGGGCCCATGACAGGCACCATAGAAAAAGTAGGCAGGGAAATCAGGATAGGAGGGCAGAGACAGATTAAGCCAGACGCCCAAATAAGAAACATGTAAGAAACACAGGTGAGCCACGGGCCACGTGGCAGACAGATTCATGAAAATTGGTTGAGTTAAGATGTAAGAGCTAGCTAGCAATGTGCCTAAGTCATAGGCCAAACAGCATGAACTTAATATAAGTGTCTAAGTCATTTGGGGGCCTAAGCAGTGGCAGGTGGCTAAGGGTTCTGGGATGGCAGGTCTGTGGGTCTGGACCTCTGGCTGCCAGAGGCCAAAAAACTCATTGTAACAATCTATCTATCTATCTATCTATCTATCTATCTATCTATCTATCTATCTATCTATCTATCTGTCTGTCTGTCTGTCTGTCTGTCTGTCTGTCTGTCTGTCTATCTATCTATCTATCTACCCATCCATTTACTTATATATCCATCCATCCATCCATCCATCCATCCATCCATCCATCCATCCATCCATCCATCCATCTACCTACCTACCTACCTACTTCTCTCTCTATCTCTCAGTTTCCTAGAACTCACTAATTCAGCTAGGCTAGTTGGCCAGTGAGCCCCTGGTGGTATGTCTGTCTCTGCCTCCCCACTGCTGGTATTGATTGCATGGCACACCACCACACCTGGCATTTTTACATGGCTTCTGGGGCTGGAACTCTGTCCCAGAACTTGCAATGCAAGCCCTTTACTAATAGCTGTCTTCATAGACAGGACCCCGCAGTGTATCTCAAGATGACCTCAAATATACCTTCCTCCTGCCTCAGTCTTTCCAGTGCCTAGATTACAGGTACATGCCACAACACTCAGCTTGTTCCAGGTTTGTTAATCACATCACACCCATTTCTTTGTGCAACCTGCACACAAATTCATGCAAGATTGTAATGCCACTGTCTTTTTCTATTGGTTTTCTATTGTTGCGAAGAGACACCATGACCACAGTAACTCTTATAATGGAAAACCGTTTGATTGGAGGGGCTTACATTTTCAGAGATTTAGTCCACTATCATGGTGTAACATGGTGATGTGCAGACAGACTTGGTACTGAAGATGGAACTGAGTGTCTTACATCTCAACTTGCAGCCACAGGAAGTGGTCTGTCTCACTGGGCATGGCTTCAACATAGGAGACCTCAAAGCCCGCCTCCATAGTGAGCACTTCCTCTAACAAGGCCACCTCTTCTAATAGTGCCACTCCCCTTGGGGACCACTTTTTTTCAAACCACTGCAGACACCTTCTTTAAATAGTTGGGGGCATGTTCGAAGTCCACATCTAGTTAGTGCTGAAATGAATGGCCTCACTCTTCCTGACCCTCTGTGGTGTGAGAAGTCCTAGCGATGAGTAGGACTCTGGCAGATACCACTCAGAGTGAGTTATCATCCATTTTCCCTCCAGCCCTTGATGTGCTGAAGCTTCTTTGCTAGCTGTGGTACCAGAGGAAGGTGCTGAAACTGTTAGGGGTGAGGCCTAGTGGACGGAAGTGTTCCATATCCTGGTCCCCTTTCTGTGCGTCTGCTTCTGTTTCCTGAAGGTGAGCAGCTCTTCTCGCCATCTATACAGCATACCTTCCCGCTATGCTGTACCCCACTGACAAAGGCACAAGGCAGCAGCCCAAGTGTCTGTGGACCAAGGTCTTTGAAACTGTGAGCCAAAGTCAGCCTTTCTGACTTTTAAGATATTTAAACTCAGGTATTTTGATACAGAGACAGAACACCTACTTAACAACGTGGGAAAGGAAAGGAAGGCCGTGATGCACTTAGGGGCACCGATGGCAAAGGCCAAGGACCAAGGAGAAAGAGACATTGTGTGCCATTGGGTGACCAGACGTCAGAGCTTTATATCTAAAGGTCCTAGAAGTGTTAGGGGAATATATAGAGTTCACTTGTACATGCTAAGCTGGTGACCCAGGAAGGTCTGGGGAGATGATTTAGAAGCCAACCCATAAGGCCACTGCCTGGGGGCTTTTAGCAAATGATTGAGAGGCCTTGTTACTGGACCTGCCCCTGTTCACCATCAGCGTACAGTACCCGTTGGAGCATCATGGGAGGTTTCCCTTTTCACTTCCAACCAGTGCTCTGCATGGCTCTGACTCCACAACCCCACTGTGCCCTGCAGATGGAGTGGAGGGGTCTGATGGATGGTTATTTTTATTATAAAATAATTCATACATGCATAAAGAGTAGGCACTGTATGTGCAAGACAGACAAATTAATAAAACAAATTGCCACAAGCCAGGCTTATAAAACAATATCACAGAAGCTGAGAGGCCCTAGTCTCTGGGACCCTTTGGGCTTCATTGACCCTAAGATTTAAGCATTAAAGGGCTGATTTTGTTTTTGACAGAGGCTCTCACTGTATAGCCCACACTGGCCTCAAATTTACTCCATATCGGAGGATGGCCTTGATATGCTTCTTAGGGGCCTAGGGATGCAGGCATGCACCGCCACACCCAGCTGCACTGACTTCCTGCACAACTTCCCTCCCATTCTTGAGTATCATTTGGTCCCTCATGTCTGCATTTCTGACAGCTTCATTTTGGAGGGGTCTCAATAGAACCCTCACTGACAGCATCTAAGTCACCTACATTCTCATTCACTTTCATGAGTAAGATGCTGTCCCCATTCCCATTTTATGGATGGTGACACCACAGCACAGGAAGTGTTGATGGATAGTCCCTGGGTCACACAGCTGGCAGAACCAGATCTGACTGTGAACCCCCTCCCACCCCCAGAACCCACAGGTTCTAGAGCCTGTGTTGTGTCTGGCATGCAGCATGGTATCATTCCAGGAGGGTTTGGGGACTCACTTGTGTCTGTCATTTTCCATGGATGCCTGTGGCCACCCTTCATTCATTTGCATTCTGCACAGTAGCAAGCCCAAGAGGCCAGAGGTTTGATACACATGGGAGTGACATTGAGAAGCATTGCTAGGCACTTGCTTGTCTGCTACTGATCACTGGCTTCCACTGTCCTGCTCTGTCTCACTAACAGAACCCTTTTAAATCAAGGATGTTGGGTTGGTGGTCCCATCCACTTGCCCAAATCCCGGAGAATGAATTACAGAAGTTAAAGTCCATTTGATCCCTTGTGGGATACCTGGTAGAGGCATGGGTATGGGAAAAAGCCTTGGGGAAAGTTTTCCCACTAATAAAGAGATTCCAGGAGACAGGGAGAAAGCTAGCCAGCATTGTCTTGACCAGGTAACCACAGTCAAAAAGCATCAGCAATATGTAGACTGGATAGTGCCTCTTCCCTTTTCCAATAGAAGGTGATGAGCTGGGCCTCACTTCCACTGTATTCCTTAAAAGCCACAACCGCAGTCTGACCATGAGAGTAATATAGACTATCTTGAATGCCTGTGCCTTCTGCAGACTCCTGATGGGCACTTCTTGAGACTAGCAAGGTAATCAGACACCGGGGGAAGCAGAGAAATTGTCACAGACCAGGTGAGGGCACAAGATGAACCAGTGCAATGGGATGTCCGACATGAGATCCTGGGTTAAAGCTAGGGTGGTCAGTGGAAGGGGGAGAATCTCTTTGAGCCTGCAGTTCAGTTACCACCTGGGGGCGCTGTGGGGGCGCTGTCCAAACCAGGTCTCCTATAAACCAGTGGCGAGGGTGTGAGGTATGAATACAAGGAGCCCGCCTCTCTCCTTCCCTCCCTTTATCCAGTATGAGGAGCAGAAACTCGGAGCTCATCTGTCGCAGAGATTGGTGACATTGTACTTGCTGAAGATGGCAGGGTGGGCAGAAGAGAGTACCCACTCCCATACCCCCAAGCCTTTGAGTTATCCCATTAAGCAACACACACACATACACACACACCACACCACACCACCGCACACTTTCTTTGTAGGATATCACACACGCACACACACACACACCCCGCACACTTCCTTTGTAAGAAATCGTATACACACATACATACACACACCACACACTTCCTTTGTAGGAGATTGTAACCCTCCACTGATAAATGAAGGTTTCTAAATGGTAACTTGTTCTTTTTAAAAATTATTTATTTATTTACATATTTATTCTTTTGTGTGTCTGAGTGTGCTGCACGTGTGCATGTATACTATGTACATGCACGGGACTGGTTGAGACCAGAAGAGGCCATGAGAGCCCCTGGAACTGGAAGTATGGATGTTTGTGAGCCACCACATGGGTGCTAGAAATTAAAACCAGGTCCTTTACAGGAAGAGCAAATGCTCTTAACCACTGAGTCATCGCTCCAGCCATGAGTTTTCTTTTAAAATTCTCCTTTCTTCCCGCTTCCTCCCCTCTTTCTTGTTTACTTGTATACGTTTGTATGTATGTGCTGCATATTTGTGCATACATTGGATTCTTGTGGGGGGGGCGGGGTGAACTTAGAGACCAGAGGAAAACCTCAGTGGTTGGGTTTCTTCAGTCTCCATTCACTTTTTGTTATTGTTGTTATTTGATATTTTGTGACAAAGTCTCTCATGGGCTGGCTACACTTGTCCCCCTCCCTTACACTACGCCACCACATCTGACTTTTTTTTTTTTAGGCATGTGTTCATGTGTTCTGGGTGTGGAATTCATGTCCTCTTATTTAGGAGAAGAGCCCTTGGCTCACTAAGCTCCCCTCCCCCCAGCTCTCTTTCCTATTACTCAAAGCTGAAAACATCCATTTCCAGACCCACCTGCCTTCCCCTTGGCCCGTGTGAGCCTGGGCTAGCTTGCTGGTTGCCGTCCATCCCAGGTCAGCCCAGGACCATGGCTTTCTTGGGCTGGAGGTCCTGTGTGGAACAGCACCTTAATTAATATTGTGTTGAGCATAAGGGTGGAAGCGATCCCAGCAGAGGCTGGGAGATGATCGCTCTGGAGTAAAACAAAAGGAGCCGCTGCCCTGTGACGGTTGGTATTAAAATGACTACAGCTCATTCCATAGCGGAGTCGATGCGTTATATTCCTAGTAAATAATGGGTTAGTGCAGGTTAAGTGTTGCTGCATTCCAATTGTTGATATTTAATTAGCTCTAAAGTTAAAGTGTTCTTTTATCATCACACTACCAGGACGACGACTTGATTCCTAATTGATTGAGATGAAAGCAGCTCCCAAACATTCCAGTGTCCCTTTGTCAGTACGAGTGCCAGACAACTTAATGAAAATGTTGGACATTTCAAAGTGTGACATAAATATCTTTAAATCAAGCACAGGATGGGTTTTGTGTGTATTCCGCCATCAGAGTGTGATGGGTGAGAAATTAATTCTTTGTGGGAATGAGGCTTTATGGGAATGATGGCCAGAGGCCTTTTTGTAGAGGCTGAGACAAGGCAACCAGTACAAGGGGGTAGCCATTTTCTTTTGATTGGGAAGATGGCTGGTTTAGGGTTTAGAATTGCTTTGGGGGGGGGGGGTCTGTGATGCACAAAAGAGAGGGGACTAGGCATCTGGAGGGTGGAAAGTGGTGGTGGGGTGGACCACAGTGGAAAGAGAGATAAGCTTTGATTCCACAGGAATTTGGGCTCAGCTCTGCCACTTACAAATTGATTGATAGTCAGTGAATTCTACTTTCTAATTCTCACATAGGATAACAAACACCTGCTCCTCAGAGCTATGCAGAAATAGAGCTCATATCGCCTAAGAACTGAGTCTAGCTGAAACAGCCACCCAGGTGGGGGCCACTTCTGACTGTGTGTTGCAGATGGCGCCCTACGTGTGATGAGGGCAGGTGAAACTCCCTGTCAGCCTTGGCTCTTGAACAGAAACCTTGTTCCTCTCTTATTTCTGGACCTCTCCATTTAGGGGACTTTTCCATCAGAAATTAGAGATTTTATCTGGGCTTGGTAGACTGTTTTTTGTGTACTCCTTTTTTTTTTTTTTTTTTTTTTTTTTTTTTTTGGTCCTTTTGGGCTCCTATAATAAAATGGCCGAGATTGGGTTAGCTACCACAACACAAATGTACCCCACAGTTCTGGAGCCTGGCAAGTCCAAGATAGATGTTCCCAAAGGCTTAACGACTAGTGAAAGGCTCAGGCTCTGCTCCCAAGATGGTGGTTTAGTGATGTGTCTTCCTGAGGGGACACTGTGCCCTCACACAGCACAAGAGCTGGTGGTTTATTCCTTTCATGGGCATGTAACCCTCATGGCTCAGTTACCTCCTGTAATCGCCATTTCTTTGTACTGTCGCTCTAAAGATCATGTTCAACATGGATGTGGGAGGGGACAAGAGTGTTCAAATCACAACACAGGGCTTATTCAAATCCAGGTGAAAGCCAAATGCTGATTGCATTCATTTAAAAGAGATCTGAACGACTTAATTCAGCTCCCAGGGGTTTCTGAAACCTCTACAAAACACTGGTGCAGCCTCCCTTGGTGATCCATTCAAAGAAGTCTCCAGAAGTTTCAATGTTTCTTTTTAACAGAATCAAATCTGTCTGTGCCTTTGCCTCTCTTTTAGGGCTACTTCACAACCCTTGCAACAGACCTAAGTGCCCATTTATCCAGCATTCTCTTCTCTCTCTCTCTCTCCCTCCCTCCCTCCCTCTCTTTCTCTCTCTCTCTCTGTATTTTATTTGTCTGTGTTTATGTGGGGACACATGTACTATAGTGTATGTGTGGAGGTCAAAGACCAGCCCTCTGTTCCTTCTTGTTTGAGACAGTGTTACTGGCCCATGAGTTTCCAATGAGTCTCCTATCTCAACCCCCCATCTTCTGGCATTGGCTATGGGATTACCAACGTGTGTGCTACTATGTTTGCATTGTATGTGGGTTCTGGGAATCAGAACTGAGGTCTTGATGTTTGCACATCCATCCCTGTACCCACTGAGCCATCTCCCCAGCCCTGTGGTCACTTTGGACCAATGAATAAGTTGTAACGACAGAAAAGTATTTCTTGGTGTGCTGGAGGCTTCGGAATCCAAGACAGAGGTTCCAGTGAGGATGCGGATTCTGTTCTCAAGATAGTGACTTAATGCTTCATTTTCCCAGGGGACAGACACAGTATGCCCTCATACAGCAGATGGGAAGGAGGGAGGCATTTGGAAAGGCAAGGGGGATGGTTGTTTAATTTCTGGTGTGAGATCCACCTGATTTCCTCTTCCTCCAGCCAGGTTCCAGGTGGTGGTTCTTTTATGAATCTGCATTCCAGAGTAAAGACAGGAGTGATCCTGAAAATTCAGCTTGAAGTAGCTGGACACTCAATGCTGGCCCAGTAGACATTTCAGACTTGTTCGCTAATGAAGTCTAACGTGTGCAATGTTACCCAATACTAACCCCCCTGTTTTTCACCCCCACAGTCTAGTAGTTCAGGCCATTGAGAGAAAAGTGATTGTTGTGAAACCCCAGGCACGACATGGACATTTTAGTCATGACCTCAGAGTGGGCTATTAACAAAGGAGACCCTCACAATATTGGAGCCACTTAGGGACACATTGCCATCTCCTATGGGGCGGAGGAAGGGCTCAGGAGGGAGGGCACTAGATAGATGAGGCTCTGTCTCTTCATCAGTGGGAGGAAGGAGTTGAGGAGGCCCTGCCCTCCCCGGAGACATATACACCTTTGGAGTTTGCTGGAGTGGAGTACTTTTATTGTTTGCTAGTGATTAGCCCATTCTCCTAAACCCGTGGCATTATCAACTAGACTCTGGAGGAATCAGTTTCTCGGTACCCTACATGGGCTGATGCTTGTCCATCTCCTCCTAGGAAACATTTGCATGAGAAGTAAGTTGTGTCATGCTGGGGGAGGTTGGAGGCTTCCTTGCTATACTAAATGAGCTTACTCCATGGTCAGGTGCTTGGCTACAGATGTGCAGTGTGAAGGCTGTGGGGAATTCAGCCAACTGTGGTGTGTGAGCCCCTCAGGGCTGTATACTCCATCTTTGAGATATTCTACATTTGAGGGTGTTCTTTACCTATGTGTGTCATGGAATCTCAGGGATCATACCAGGTTCAATACGCACTCCCCCCAGGAACAGTGTGGGAGGGTTAACTGCTAAGTCTGTAACTCAAACTTCTATTTAGTTTTCCATTCATTGTTGGATTGAGAGGGACCAGATGGGATATGAAATGTATTATTTCCTGAGTTTCTGACTTTCTGGTTAAAAAAAAAAATCACTTGGCTTGTGAAGTTCAAACACATTTACGAAAAATAGCAGATGCCTATTAAATTGGACAATTAGCTTTGGGACTCGAAAGCTAATCAAAAGCATAGCTTTGACAGCAATTATTTGATCCTGCCTTCCTGAGGATATCTTGGATGCTCATTAGCCATAACATGCACATTCTCCAGCATACAGATACAGTTAGGCTCACGCACACACACATTCTCTCTCTCTCTCTCTCTCTCTCTCTCTCTCTCTCTCTCTCTCTCTCTCTCTCTCCAGGCAGCAGGCATTTGTGGCTTCGTTCATTTCCTGCCATCTCTGAAAGGGAATGATAGAAAAAGATGCAGAGGCTCTGGGCCCAGGGGAAGCCTGGGAGGGAAACTGGAGATAATACCATTCTCAAGGGTGTCTGCTTGCCCACAGGCAATTTTTAAAGAAGAAAATGGGGGTCAGACTACTTGAGAAAACCACTGAAAGACTCTCTGTGACCCAGGAAATATTCTATGCTCAGGCTTTTGCTGTCACAGTATTCCTTTCCCTTCCCTCTGGACATGAGGGGCTGCCTATCTTTACCCTGTCCAGATGTGCAGCCCACGCACCCCTTCACAAAAGTTGTATTTCCTTTGCCCATTTCTTGGATCCAGGCTGGAATAAACTTGCTATTGCAAACTGGAAGATCCCCAAGGTCCAGAAGCTGAGTGTTAGGGAATATAATGTCCTTGGAACACAATGGTCATCACCTTCTTCATCAGATCAGCTGTGACCATCTGCAAGAGACCCCCTTCCCCAGACCAAATCCATTGATGTACCTTCACAGAAAGAGGGTATGGGAATGTCAGCAGCCCTCATCTGAGATTCCAGCCAGTTCCTCCTTCATCCCTACCTCTTAGTTGTACACAGTTCTGCTAAAATATATAGAGGGTGTATAGCATGAATCCTAATTGGTTTTTTTATAAAAACCCAGAGCCAGATAACAGGGTAAATGCTGAAAGATTAGAGAGACAATGGAGTAAGCCACTAGAGAGAATTCTTACCTCTACTGAGTCCTCAGACAGAAAGGGATGAGTTCCTGTCTCCTCCCTCCTTACATTCCTTTCTCTGCACAGCCATATCACTTCCTGTCTCCACCTCCTTAGTGCTGGGATTAAAGGTGTGTGCCACCACCACCTGGCCTCTATGGCTATCTAGTGGCTGGCTCTGTCCTCTGATCTTCAGGCAAAGCTTATTTGTTAGAGCACAAAATATCACCATAAAGGTGAAAGGTTAACTGAAGAACTCCATCTTTGCAGCTACAGAGAAGGTGTTATCCATCCTGGGGTCAGGGAATCATAAGGTACCCGTCCTGGGCTTGCTTCTGTAAGTAGCCCATTACTCATGTTCCTGCAAATAAATCTGATGAGCTGATGAGCTCACTGGTTCACTTAGCTAGGTATGGGTACAAGTGTTCCTTTGTCTAGCTCTGGGAGTGAGTAGATACTTGTTTACATCTCCCCAAGAAAAATTCATGCACCACAGTAGAAGTGCTTTGGGTCTGACAGAAGGGGGGGGCGCCCCTTCCTAGTCGTTACTACTTTTCTTCACCTTCGGTTCATTGCCACCCACAGAGACAGACCCATGGGCTACAGGACACTCTCTCAACATTTGTCACAACATGTCAGCTGTGATGGTGACAGGAACCCGGAGGGGGGGGGGGTTGTCATTCAAATTCCAGAATAAAATCTCGACTGAGCCTGTTTCAGCCAGTGACTACCCTCTCCCACAGACCTGCATTTTGATCACAGGTAAGGCATGGGTTAGGGTGTCCCTGTGACTCAGTTGTAAGTTGGTAAGTCAGAGTCCTCCTAACCCATGAGCTTTCATGGTAGGTGGGCTTTGGCTGCATTGGTGTATCCCTGCCAAGGGATGTTTTATATTCTGTCTGTCCATAATGGGACTTAATTGTAATGATTTGGTATTGAATTCCCCTTAACAATCAGGGGGAATGGATCCTGACTGTTCGTAAATGTGTTTGCAAATAGTGCTTTGATCAGACTTGGGTGAGCAACATTGTCTTTAGCCCAAATCAAGGATGAGGGCAGAGAAAAAGGTCTTGCAGTGTTGGACCAGGCCTTGACTTTCTAGTCTGCATAGACTGCTGCTCTCTGCCTCCAAACCTACCTTTTATTGGCCTGTGAGAGAGCTAGCTCATGTGGGTACTGTGCAATCGATGGGACCCGCTAATGCAGGTGAGAACTTAAGCCGCGATGATTTAGCAGAGTAAAGACAGTCGATATTTGTATGATGTAATATATAATAACGACTTTTCTAAACATAGTCCCTGCTCCAAGCGCTGTGCCTGAATGATCTAATCCAATCCTCACCATGATTATATGCTGCAAGCCTAGTACTTCCTTTGCTGAAAGCTGCCATGAAGTCACTTGCCAAACATACCAAGTAGATAGTCTGGGACTCAATCCCAGGCCTGTGGCTCCAGTGTGCATGGCTTCCCTAATTCGCTGCTGACTGCAGAGGTAGGTGCCATCTAGGATTGGAAGAGTACTTTATCTATGACAGTCTACACGGGCAAACCAAAGCAAAATACCACCAAACTTCCCCTGGGGAACCACTGAGTTTATTGGGCCCAGTTACAGAGTGTGGATAAGGGCTACCTGAAGGAGTGGGGGACCCTAAAGCAGACATGCTGGAACATCTTCACTAGCATGGTTGGTAACCTCTCCACAGCCACATAAAAATCCCTCTCAGTTAATCTTTACAGCCTATGGACTTCAGCACCTCCTGAACTCTCCAGGCCAGGTGCAGTGGGGCAGAATTGCATATAGATATCTGGGGGAGCCACTGGAATTCCAGGTATGGATCCAATGATCACATCCATACACATATACCTTCTCAACAAGCCTAGTTATGATGGACTATTTAAAAAGCTGCAGCTGATAAAATGAAGATGGCAGGTGTTTTGCTCAGAGGTCTGGGTGTTATGACAGTGGCTTGGCTTGCTTCCTGCTTTGGGACCCACACAGAGGCAGCAAGGACAGTAGCCAGTGCTGAGGTTTTGTCTGAAGGCTTGATTGAGGAAGGATTCACTTCCGAGTTTACAGCGTGTGGGATTTGAGTCTTTGTCACTTGGGCTGAGTGCTTCCAGCTCCCATATGGCTGGTGGGATGACCAGGGGCCTCCCTCAGCTCTTTGTCATACTACAAAACTGAGGGAGAAAGGCCACGAACCAGACAGAAGATTCCATCTTTCATGGTAATTTCAGAAAGTAGTTCTTGATACTTTGTCATGAAGGAGCTCAGGAAAGGGCACAAACATTGTGATATGATGTCCTAGTAAGCCATCTTTGAGGTGGTCTACCATGGAGGCCAGAACAGCCGGGCCTACTTCCCGCAGCCATGTTCAAGGTCAGGAGAGCATCATGCAAACCAACTATGGGCTTCCCCATGCTCAGAGCTTTTCACTTCTGCTGCAGAAGCTCTGTGAGAGAATGGTCTCCTGAGAACTTTGTCCCCAGCCTCCTTCCCATGGGTCAGGATGAGTTCGTGGAATGGAATCTGGCTTCTGGAAATGGCTCTGAGTTTTGTAGCCTTCGGTGTAAAGTGACTTCCATCCAGCATGCCTGGAACTTCTTTTTACTTCACCTCACAGAGAGATAGATCTGTTTGATGATGCAACCATTTATAGAGCACTTACTAGGACACCACACGTAGCCTTCCATTAAAGCGAGGAAATGTATAGCTCCTGTCTTTCAAAGTGCTCCAATGTGAAGGGAAATCCTGTTGAATGTGGTCCAGGTCTAGAAGAGGAGCTAGAGAGAACTCTTTTTCACCCACAGCCCCAATGGCATGAGGTACCATTGGGGTTAGCACAGGCTGCTCTGGAATTCAGAACAGGTGGAGAAGGTAGGGCCTGTGGGATTTTATTCCCCTGTGGAAGGTGATATTTGAGCTGGCCCCTGAAAGAATGAGAGTTGGGAAGGTGGTGGTCAAGGATAGGATCCTCAAACAAGGCAGTAAACACAAATCAAGATGCCCAGAGGGTGCAGCACTCTCTCGGAAGTGGGGCTAGCCTCTAGCAGGTGGACGCTGTAGGTGGATATTGGCTGTATAAGGTCAGTGTCCAAGCAAAAATGTGCTCTATCAACAAAGACCTCGGGAAGTCTTACTGTGCAGTGTGTGTGAACCTGAAGGGAACTGTGCTTAAACATGGCTGCTTTTCTTCTGGTACCAACTGGCAAGTTTGGGGGCTTCCCAAGACCTCCTTCTGCTTCCAAAGCCACAGCTTGTGTCATGGAAACTAGCAGAAGAAAGAGTGGGGTCCTGGCGGGACCCACATGGGGTCTCTGTGATCCTCCCCCGGTGGAGCTGCAGACAGCAGTGACATAGGCCCACAAGCAGGTAACACTGCTAATTCAGAATCTCACCCAAGTACGGAAGCCTAGAGATCTTACTGGGGCTCAGCCATGTGGAGATGGTTGATTGCCTGTGTGGCTGACCTCAGACTCCAGCTTCTCCAAGGGTCAAGTTGATTCCACTAAGCCCATTGCCCTCTATAAATCACATTGTTAGCATAGTATGTCAGGTGTGCTCAAGACTGCAGGTAAAGAGAGACACTGTTATCAGGCAGGGCATTCCAGGGGCTCTGGGGTGGCCTCCCAGCAGCCACAGGCACATGACAAACTGCTTTTTGAGTAAAGTTAATCCATTACTGCTGAAGTAACTACTGTCTCTCGACTTGACTATTGCTGTCTTGAAGCGGAGCAGCTGTGATGTCCTGCACTCTAGATCAGGCCCATTAACATTCCCTCGTAGAAGAAGAGGGGCTCCCAGGACCCACGAGGTCCAGCTACCCTCATGCAGAAGGTCTTCCTACTGCTGTTATGAGCCCTCTTACTCCCTAAGATTCCGGTGACTATAAGAGGCAAAGAATTGACTGGGGCAGGACTTCTCTGTGGAACTTTCTGGAGATGTAGCCACTCAGGAGTCACCCATGTTCCCTGGGAGTGATCACAATAAATTTGATGGATCACAACTGGGCTTTCTTTGGTCTGTCAGTGCTTTGTTTAGGGTAATAGACATGTTTCTGTGTCTCTTCAGCCATACAACAGCACATGCACAACTCGATTTGTTCTGGTATGTGCATCCCAGTAGGGAACATAGATCTGTACATACCTACCATCCCCACCATCATCACTACCAGTACCCCACCATCACCATTATCACCACCGCATCATCATTATCATCACCATTACCATCACCGTCACCACCAGTACCACCACCACTAATTCATCAACAAAAAAATAACTGTGACCAAAAGAGTCAGTGCTATCTCTTGAATCCAAATTGAGAGAATAGGAATCCTGAGTAGTTAAGAAAAATAACTCTGAAAGAGGAGACTTTTGAGCTGAGACATGAGGAATGAGAATAAGCCAGCATGCGAGGGGAGAGCGTGAGGAAAATTAGTCTAGGGCCACAGAGACGGTATAAAGAATAGAGGAATGGGTATGGTGTGGTGTGTGTGTGTGTGTGTGTGTGTGTGTGTGTGTGTGTGTGTGTGCGCATAGGAGGGGATTAATGAGCTTGGAACCAGAGAGACAGAGGGAGAGGGATGTGCAATGGAGCGACACACACATGGTATGTAGTTTGTAGGTCACTGGGGATCTACACTCAGAGTAATAGAAAACCAGCTCACTGCATGCATTAGATTTCCGATCAGGGGCAAGGGTGACAAGCCAGAAGCCAGTTGTCCTACACAAATCCAGTCACCGTGTGGGAATGCATCTTGTAAGGAATCTCCTAGAGACTGGGTACCTGGAGATACTCTGGAAGAGGAAGAACAAGGGTGAATGAGAAGCTAAGAGGCCACAAAAGAACAAGGGAAGAATTTGTCAGCATTGCCAAGGAATGCTTGGGTATTATATGGGTCAGAAGAGTAGCTATAGGTGTCCGCTGTGTAGTTGACAGTGATGAATAGAAATCTCCAGGATCCTCTTAGCCTGGGAATCTGAAGAGACATGACTTGGCTCTGTGTGCATTAAAAGTGTGTGTGTGTGTGTGTGTGTGTGTGTGTGTGTGTGTGTGTGTGTGTGTGTGTGTCCAAAGCTGTGGGCCAACCTCTAAGTTAAATTCTATGTTTCATTAATCCAAATGGAGTTTGGAGTGGTAGCTCTTTACACAGGGGGAGACAACATGGCTTTGGGAGATGGGAGGCATAAAAAACCACCTGTGTTCACATGGAAAGGAGCAAGGTAGAACACAATATAGGGGACACTTCCGTCTGCATGGCCAGCTTGGTTCCCAGACAGACGTGGATGCAGGGCCACTGCATCACCTGAACAAAGGACATTCTCTCTCCAGGACTATGCCAAGTGAGTGGGAAAGTTCCAGACTCTGGAGCTCTGTTCATTTTTCTCAGTGGCTTATAGTTTAGGGGTAGTGGTGGTGACCTCTACACTTCAGACTGACTTATGCTAATCTAGACCATTGAGGGTTTGGCAGTCACAGTGACTGCAAAGCCAGACCCGGTGCCTGCTCCATCCCTGCCATAGCTAGGTCTTGGAGAAACATCATTGGAGTTCTTTATTGTTTCTGAGAGGCTCAACAGATGGTCATGGAGTGAAGCAGGTAAAGGATAAAAAGATGCAGTGATTGATGTGGGAAGGAACATCTTGGACCTCTGTCCAAGGGTCCGTCCCTTCCATCAGCAGGTTCCCCCTGACTACTCTCTCTGAAGTAGCAGCCACCCGAGATGCTTTCTGGCCTTCTAAGATACCTCTCTATGTCCCACCCTGCTGGGGTTCAGAAGCAGCTGGAGCAGGTTGCTATTATCAGCTCCCTGCCTCCTGGGTGAAGATTTACCACTGTTCACGAAAGTTTCTCATTAGCATAGCCTGGCCTTGAACTCACGATGTAGCTGAAGTTGACCTTAAACTTTCTGGTCCTTACATCTTACATGCTGGGATTACAGGCATGCACACAATGACTGTTTTATATGGTATCGGGCATCACACTCAGGGTTCTGTGCATGCTATCTAAGGCCCTCTACCAACTGAGTTACAACATGAGTTGGTCTTTGTTATGGGCTTGTCCCTAGTGAGCAGCAGATAAGCTATGGGCTGGTCCTCTTTACTATTGGTTTTCACAACTGCACTCCCCTGGCCCTTTTATCTTGAATGTAGGAACAGCTGTCAGAGCCACGGTGTCTGACCATCCCCAAATAAGCCCTCTTGACCTAACCCATATCTCCATCCCTTTAACTAAATGTCCCTATGGTTGCAAATGTGTCTGCTGTCTGCCTGTTGCTGACTGATGCGCATCCCTCCCCTCCCAGAATTCTCATCCTCTGCCCTGCTTTATTGCTCTCTGAAGCAGGGATCATTAACTTGGATGGTCTTCCATATTTACTGGGCCATTTCTGTAGAGTGTCTCTCCTGCTCTCCACAGGCGAATGCAAACAGACACTCTGCTTTATGACTAACAGTGTCCCTGGTGCTTGGACACTGTGTACATGCCACACATGTCTGCTGAATGATCCCTGATGGGACAGGAGCTGTGTGTCTGTCAGCACTCTGTCTAAGCCTGTGGCAACTTCTGAAAGAAGCTTTGAGGAACACGGCTCTGGGGGTCCAGGTAATTCTGAAATCCAGGAAAACAGGAGTTTACGAGTGAGGAGATAGGGAGTTATTTTGTTGCCTGAGCCACACTCACATCTGAAAATAAAACGCTTTCACCTTTATTAGCATGGTTAAGAATAATAGTCTATTCTCCCGGCTTCTAAATCTTACTCCATCATCGTTTCCAAGCAAAGGCGCTGAGCACAGCACTACGACAGGCCTAAGGCAGCTATATCATTCTTGGTGTCTGGTGCCTCTGCCAGCCTTTGGGGAGGGTCCAAGGCTTTGTTCTTCACCTTGAAGACAGGAAAAAAGAAAAAGAAGGGTCGTAAAGGAAAAGGTCTGGCTGGCCCAGAGCTCTTAAGACATGCAGCTTGTCCTAGACTCACCCAGAAATGGTGGTGCTGTGAAGTCTATGGGTATGAGACCTAAGATTTCTGAGTTCAAATCCTGCCTGGATATGTACATTCTGTTTTAAAAGTCTTCCAGGGTCCTAATATTTTAAAATCATGTTTTATTTATTTACTTATTGAATATGTTGGGGGTGGGGGAATGTGGATGTCCACAGAGTGCATATGGAGGTCAGATGTCAACTTCCAAGAGTCGATTTTCATCTTCTACCATGAGAGTCCTAGGGATCAAACCCAAGTCAACGGGCTTGGCAGCAGTCACCTTAGCCCACTGAGCCATCTCACTGGCCCCTGTCTGGCTTCTCTGGACCTCTGTTTTCTCATTTATAAAAACAAAGCTCTTTGTTGGAACACGAGACTGTTCCAAGGATTAAATGGATGATATAGATGAAGTTGCCCCTTGTAAGTGCTCGAGCGTGTGTGGGCTGTGATTCATATAAATTGGGTGCTTACTGTGCATCACGCAATAACCCAGGCAGAGCGGATCGTCCTCAATGAGCAGATGAAGACATCAATGCTGCTCGGTTAATCTTCCTCATCCAAGGTCATGCACCTTGCTGAGGACAGAGGTGTGACTCAAGCTTGGCCACTTGACTTCAGTGCTGTGTGTGTCTAGCCACCTAGACCTGTGGCCTGCTGCTCAAGTTAACATTCCTCTGCCACTTATGCACCTACCCCAGGTCTAGCTACATGTCATGGATTATGCTTGTGTCTCTGAAGCAGGTACGGCCGTCACAGATGGCCTAAAGTAAGCCTATTGTGGTGGCTCATACCAATCATCCCAGCGCTTGGGAGCTGAGGCAGAGGGGTTGAGAGTTCTAGATCAGCTTTGGTTATATAGTGTGACTCTGACAAAGAAATCGAAAAAGACAGAGGGGAGAGGAAGGAGAAAGAGGGAAATAAAAAGGGAGGGAGGAAGGGAGGGAGGGAGGGAGGAGGAAGTAAGGGGAAAAAATTAGCTTAAGCTTGGGACACAGACGGAGGAAAGAGACTGAAGGTCCGTAGGAGATGGGTGCTTTAAGGAATAATTCAGTATCTCTAACTTAGTCGAATGATTGGGTACCCTAGATAACAACCCAGCATCCCTCCCTCACTCTTCCCCTCCCTCTCCATCCTCTCCCCCCTTTCCCCTTTTCAGTATCTGTCAGAATCTCACTACATAGCCCAAGCTGACCTAGAACTCTCAATGCTCCGGCCTCAGCATCCCAAGTGCCAGTTCCCCTCTGCTTCCGGGCTCTGCCTGACTCCTTCCGGCAAGGTGGCCTGGGTTCAGCTAAGGGATTGAGCGCCATGGAGAAGGAGTCTGTGGGAGGGCGAGCCAGGAGGGGAGGGGGCGGAGCACATCGCGCAGCTGTGCTGGCTCTTCAGCAGACAGAACTATTCATATTGATCCGCCTAATTTTCAGAAGCAAATTGATCTTGGCTTTCAACAACAGATGTAGGACAGCCGAGTCTAAGAGGGTTTTGCACGTGGCAGACTGCCTCAGGCAGCCTTCCTCTGGAGAGCAGAGCCCATTGTGATTTCCCAAGGGCCAGGGCCAGTGGCAAAGCCTATGAAAAAGTGCTACAGAGCTTTGGCCTTTCCTACCCACCTGCAGGGTATCAGGACCCTGAGTGCCACTTCACTTCTGGCCCTATTTGTCCAAGATGATCTTGGGCTTCCGATCTGGCAGGGCAGGGAATAGCCTTAGTGACACAGTCAGGGGTTGGGGACTGTCCAGGGAAGGGCAGATGTGTTGATTCGGGACAGGATATTTACAAAGTGGCTTGTCCTTGTCTCTGAGAGGCCAGCCCATGGGAATGGTGTGCTCTTTTAAGACAAGTCTGTTTCCCAAAAATGTCAGGACCATTTATTCATAGAGAAAGTAGCATCTCTTTCCAGTATTAAGACAAGGATGGATACAAACTATCATAGTGCATGCTCACATCCCTGCACTCAGGAGGTGGAGGCTGGAGGATCAGGAGTTCAAGGTCAGCCTTGCCTACATGTCAAGAAGGAGGCCAGACTCCATCTTGAAAAAATTCCAAGCCAAAAAAAGAAAACCTAAGAAGAACAAATGGTTAAAAGAAGGGCTGGGGAGGTTAGGGAGATGGCTCAGAAAATAAGAAAATACGTCATGCAAGTATGTGGACTTGAGTTCGAATCCCAGCGTCTACATGAAAAAAAAAAAAAAAGAGCTGGGTGTAGCTGTGTTCACCTCTATAACTTCAGTACTGTGAGAGGCAGAGACAGGAGGATCACCAGGACTTGCTGGACACTAGCTGAGCTCCAGATTCAGTGAGAGATCTTGTCTTAAGAAATGAGGTAGAGCATGGTAGAGCAGGACACCATATGTCCTCCACTGTCTCTCTGTGTGTCTGAGCACCTGTGTGTGCATGACTGTCCACATACATACTGAGCAACACTGGAGAAGTGACTGTCCTTGTGTCCCCAGAAGAAAGATAGCATCATCTCTGTCTGCCCAGACCCCATCACAGAGCCCCCTCCTGTCTCTTACCAGTTTGCAAAGGCTGAAAGGACATGGGCGGTGTCTTTAGACACAAGGAGGTAAGGAGCCCCATCACTTGTGAGCACTGAAGCCTTGGGCATAGCATGCGCATCATGGTGTCCTTCACACAGGGAGAAACAGAGACCCAAACCATATCCCTTAAACCAAGGGAGGTGAGAGCTATTGTCTGTCACACCAACCCTCACTGAACTCAGCAGCCCGAGGTGGGCATTCACTGTGGATAAAAATCTGTCTCCCTGCCAGCTTAAATTGCTGCTTAAAAAGCTAATGTATAATTTAGAGTACAATTTGAGAATGGACTACTACTGGGCCATAGCAGCCACTCTCCGAGGTGGGCAAAGAGGCCCTGGAGGAACAGCCAGAGTGAAGTCATCCTTCTAGAACTGACTAGAGGAGCTTATATTTCTAAGGACAGTGAGTGCAAGGGCTGGCTCTTTAAAAGCAGGTATAGAGGGTGAGAGGGAGGCTTAGATGGTTTTCCTGATGAGTTTTGCTTCTCTGCTCCCCCTGGGTGTAGAATTCCTGGGAGATCCTAAGGTTTTTTTGTTTTGTTTTGGTTTTTAAATTACTTTAGTTTTAAATTTATTTTATGTTTGTGATTATTTGGCCATCAAATATGTATGTGCGTCATATGTGTGCTGAGTTCCTGAAGAAGTCAGAAGGGGCATCCAATCCCCTGGAGCTGGAGTTACATGAGCCACCATATGGGTATAGGAATTGGATTCAGGTTCAACTGAGCCATCTCTCTAGCCTTGTGAGAACCCATGTCTGTAGGGAATATTTTGCAAGGTGACATCTCTACTCCTGAGCAGTTCTGGATATGGGACAGAACCAGAAGTGTCCCCCTGCTGTGGATTATGCTCTTGTACATTGTAAATATTTGCCACTCCTATTGGTTTAATAAAATGCTGATTGGCCAGAAGGCAGATAGGAGGTATGGGTGGGACTACCAGACTAAGAAAACTCTGGGAAGAGGAAGAGCAGAGCAGAGATGACAGGCAGACACAGAAGAAAGAAGACAAGTATGCTCTGAGGAAAGGTAGCAAGCCACTTGGTTAATCATGGTTTAGGTTAAGAGTTAGCAAGTAATATGCCAGAGCCATAAGCCAAACAGCGTGTGATTAATATAAGACTTTGTGTACTTATTTGGGACTGTGGATCCAGACCTTAGAGCTAGTCCAGGTCAGAAATTTCATACTACATCCCCCGGAGGGAGTCCATCATCTACATATCAGTTATTGGCTTCACCACTGTGACAAAGGCCTGACAAAAGCAACCTGAGGGGAAACATTTATTTTGGCTCACAGTTCAAAGGAATCAGTCATCATGGTGGGGGTGGGAGGCTATTGGTCACAGAGAGAGATGAACTTGGTATTGAATTTGATTTCCTGTTCGTTCAGTCAGGACTCCAGCCATGGGATGGTGCCACACACACTCAATGTGAATCTTCCCTGCTCAGGAAAACCTCACTGGAAACATCTTCATGACACACCCAGAGGTGGGTTTCCATGGTGATATTAAACCCCCTGAAAGTGGTATGAAGAATAACCCTCACAACGGGTACTGTTTCTAGAAGTGGGTCCTAGTGAGAGCAATTCAGACCCTGTCACCCCATTATTGCTGTGGAGGTCAGTGTCCCCTTCGAGGTCTTGATCCCCTGAACCCTCGGGACATGTCCTTGGTTTGGAAATGAGACCACTGCAAATGTATTTAGCTAAGATGAGGCTGGCCTAGTGTAGGCCCTGAATGCAATGTCTGGTGTTCCAAGAATTAGGCAGGACATACAGAAAGAAGGTGTGGTAATAGCAGAGGCAGAGAGGAGTGATATATTCATAGGCCAAGGAGTCCCAATATTCCCAGAAGTCACCAACAGGCCTAGGATACCATCTACCTTAGAGCTTTCCAATGGATGTACCTTTGCTGACCATTGGGTTTCTGATTTCTGGTAGCCATACCTGTGACCCATGAAATGACCACTTCCTGTCATTTCAAGCTACCTGGTTTACAGTTATTTGTGACCTATCCCTGGAAAACAAATGATAGCTCCAGGAAAGGTTAGCCAATTCCAAGAGGGCTAAACTGCCTGGGGTCAGGTAGGTTTGGACCACGCTGTCCTGGAAGCAGCCCTGAACACCAGTGTGTCTTTTGCTCATGTCAGTCTTTCATCCTTGATGACTCTGGGTACCTGGAGGTCTCCTGTCACCAGTCATATTCACATGGTTGAGCAGACTCCCTCACATTTGGCTACCACCTGGGGCTGCTCAGAGGTGGGACGACCAATCTCCTTCATCCCTCCCATATGCCATCCCACAGCCACTGAATGACTCTGGCAGAATATGCCAGCAGACTAGCTGGTGGGTGGTTAGGCTGTTTACTAGTAATGCTCTCAGTATGCATACTCATATGCACATGGCTAATCATAAAAAGAGCTAAAGTTTATTGTCTCAACCATTTTGGGTACAGGAAGACAAAAACAATGTATGAATTCCAACAGTGTAAGATTTACTGGCTTTGCCAGTGCAGATAGACGGGCTGGCTGGAATTATTGCAGCTGGGAAGAATTGTGTTTTAAGATCTGCCCCAGGTATTAATTTGTAGCAGGCTTATCCTGTCAGGAACACACAATGTTCATGGTGGAGAGAAGTAATACTTTAAAGAGCCTTCCCGCCAATTGGATGGGAGCTAGTGTCTGAGCTTGGGAGGCAGCGGATCCCCCGAGCAAGGTTTTCCAATAAGTTCCAGACAAAAAGCATGAGGCTGCTGGGAGATATCATCTTCTGAGCCTCCTGAGCCAGATCTGTTCCCATCTATTGTACTAGCTCATGGACTGACTTCCTCCCTAAAGGCCAGAGTGACCCTGACTACTCATAGGAATCTGGCAGGACACAGGGTACCAGGAGTAGGCCCCTTTCCTAAGTCCTGCATAGAGATCAGATGGTATAAGGAGTAAGTGGTTCACGGGTGCCTTGGAAAGACAGAACACTGAGGAGACCCCTGAAGACTCTCTGACCTATCTTGTCTTCTCAATTCTAACTTTCTGGGTATCAGAGACGTCTGCCACAACAAATTAGATGTCTGATTTTGCTGCATACCACATTTGTATTTTGTTGTTACTCTAACAAAATGTTTGACAAAAGCCACTTGCCTAAGTCAAGTTGGATAGTGGCTGATGGTTTGAGGGTATAGTCCATCATGGTGGGAAGGCATGATCGCAGGGGGTGTGAGGCAGCAGTCACGCCTCAGTGGGGAAGCAGAGAGATGAACACTTTGGACTGAACTCCCCTTCTCTTTCCACCTCAATTAATCCAGTCTAGATATTCTCTTTCAGACGTGTGCTGATAGACTGTGTATTAAATAAAGATTGTCTGAAGATCAGAGGATGGAGCCAGCCACAGAGTTAGCCATAGAGGTCTGGCAGTGATGGCACACACCTTTAATCTTAGTATCTGTCTGGATCTCTGTGAGTTCAAAGCCAGCCTGAACTACATAAGATTAATCCAGTGCAAAATAGAAACAGAACCAAGCAGCGGTGGCACACACCTTTAATTCCAGTTTTGGGACCACACACCTTTAATCCCAGCACTAGGAAGGTTGAAACAGGAAGTGATATGTCTGGATAGAGAAATAAATAGAGATAGAGAAAGCCCCTGCTTCATTTCTATCTCTGCCTGCCCTGAGCCTCCCTTTGCTTCCCATATTCAGTCCTATTTGGCCTGAGGATTCAGTAGTGGTGAGAAGTGGCTGTGGACTGTTCCTCTGTCTCTCCGATCTTTCAGCTTTTCCCCAGTATCTGGCTCCAAGTTTTTATTAAAAGACCAATTAGGACTTGCGGAATGCATCCTGTAGACTGTCTCTTGGGTGATTTTAGACTCTGCCAAATTGAAAATCAGTACTGTAAGAGTTAAATCCAGAAACTAGTTCTAGAATATGCAACTTGCACCCTCCCTGGCCCCCATTTTGAGTTTGCATGTTAGTGTGACCCTGGAGGTTTCATTGTGTGGCTAGGTTACTTCCTTATTCAGCCTCTTCCTCTGAGCCAGGCCTTCTATAGGAGCCAAAGTGTACATCAGACAATGGAGCCTGTAGGGAAAGAGATAAATGAGAAGACCCTGAATTTCTGTGCACCACCAGCCCTCAGCACACCTAACCCACTCCTGCTCCACTGTAGGCTCAGCAGCCAGAAGAAGCCATCTGGAGCGAGAATGCAGCCTGGGAAGGACCACATGGAAAAAACATGTTTCAGTGGCCACTGGGTACATGTGTAAAGGGGTGACTCTAGTCCCTGCCAGGCTGGGCAGGGCAAGTGGGAGATTCTAGTCATTGGGCATCCTGATAATATATAGGCTGGCTGATAATGTAGATACGTGCCTTTGGAGATGTTCCATGTAATTGGGGTACCTGTGAGTGAAGTTCAAGGCCAGGGTCCTCTGGATTTGACCATGGAGCTCAAAAGTATCTTTAGTTTCATCATCTCTATGGGATGCTCCTTCTCGGGACAGAAGCATTATGAGAAAAGAATGTCGCCGTCTGCCTCACTGTCTGATACCCCCAGGAGTGCTCCCTGGGAGCAAGTAGGCTCCTGTCTACTGCACCAAGGGCTCTCTGAATGTAGACACATGGCATGCTTGCCTGTGTCTGCTGACCACCACGAGCTGTGTCATGGACAACTGCACTGACTGACTGAAGGGTAACATCAATCCTCCCTGGGATGTTGTGGCCTGAGCAAGGCTGGGCCAGCTTCAGGAACAGCAGACAGAAACTGGGGGCTGTGTGGAGAAGAAGCACGTCTAGGTTCTTTTCTTTCTTGATTAAAATGAGGGCATTTTCAAAGAGCTGTAGTGGAGAACCTGACAAATCTAATCTCAGTCCCAGGCAGACTTATGGGGCCCTAGCAAGTACATGAGGCCAGCTTCATGATCTCTAGAACAGCCAGGCCACTTGCTTCAATAGTGGGTTTTTAGGGATACATACCTTTTTATATATGGATTCCTGTACCACTGCATAGTCCCCCATGACAGGAGAAGAGGGAAGGGCCGTGACAGAGATGGATCAGATCTTTTATCTCCTTAGGCCTTCATCTGGGTCAAAAGGGCAGCTCTGGCCTGGGTAGGGAGAAACTAGTGGTATGTCTTCCACTGGGAAGAACTGTAATTAGTAGCTGTAAAAGGTGCAGGGGGTACAGATGTCCTCCTGACCAAGAGTGATTTAAAACTAAAAGTGCAATTTTCTCCCATTGATCAGCCATCACAGAAGCATGCTTTCTGCCTGGGGTGGAAAAAAAAAGAAATTCTGTTAGGTCTCTGTACTGTGGCCTCAGGACCATACCCAGCTGCTCTCGGGTCTCTGCAGGAATCTAATGTAAGCAGAATTTTTCCATCCTACTAGCCAGTTCCCAAATGGCCACATAGAGACTTCTTATTAATTAACAAAAGTTCAGCCAAGAGCTATGCTTGTTACTAACTAGCTTTTACAACTTAAATTAACCCATATTTCTCATCTACCCTCCACCATGTGGTGGTACCTTCTTTCAGCACAGCAGGTTCATTTCCTGCTTCACCTGTGTCTCCCTGGAGACTCCTCAGACTCCGCCCTCCTTCTTCCCAGCATTCTAGTCTGGCTCTTCCTCTCAATCTCTTCCTGCCCAGCGATAGGACAGTCAGAACCTTGATTAACCAATGAGAACAATGCATATTTACAGTGTACAAAGATGGCTCCACAGCTGTCTAACCTTCAGGGCCTGAGAGAAGCTGTGGCACAGGGCCAGTTACCAGGAAGACAGCAATGAGCACAAGGCAGGGACAGCACCCAGAGCCTTCATGTGAGATCTAGACAAACAGATCCCTTCACCTTCTTAACATCACAGAAAGAAGAGTCCAAAACTCTTTTGTTGAGACTAGATGGATGAGTCTCATGTTTTTCATGACTGGCCTCAAACTCAAGATATAGATGAAAGTAACTGACTTTGACCTCCTGATCCTCCTGCCTCTACCTCCTTAAGTGCTGAGATCATAGGCATTTGACACCATGCCAGGAATCAAACCCAAGACTTTATGCTTTAGGCAAGCACTCTGCCAAATGAGCTACATTCCCAGCCCAAGAATTTCATTTTGTTTTAGCGGGGCCAGAGATTGAACCCAGAAGCTTGTTCATGCTAGGCTAGTGCTCTACTGTCTAGCTACACTTTCAGCCCCTCAAAACTCTCAGGCTGATTGTCTATAAAAGTTGGCATGGCATAGCCACATCTCTAGATACAAGGGTGGTAGGTCACTGGTTAAGAGCTACAAAGACATAAGATCCTAAGTCAAGGGGATAGAGGCCACACACTTTGCCCCACTAGGTTTGGATAAAGCACAAGGTGTGAAGAAAGGTCCTCTTGGTATCACCTCCTTGTAATAGGTCTAAACAACAGAGAGAATAGCAACTCAGCAAGGTGACCATCCAATGGAGGGAGACATGTGCAGGGGACCTGGAACACACAATGAGGTGTTTGCATGAGCTGCAAAAATCACTAGGGAGCCATAAGAAGATGCTAAAGAAGGGTCTGGTTTATCTGATCCGCAGGGGAGATAAAAAGGGCCCTGCTCCACATAGGAGTTCCCTGTTCTCCTCCAATCCAATACTCCTTCTGTGACTTCCTTGAGCTTCCTTTAACTTTGTCCTGCTAAGAGTGACCTTTGGCCCTCTGCAAGCTTGCCTCCTCAGGTTATCCTGGGTAGGCCTGTAAGTTCTCTTCCTCCTAAATCCTTGGTGGGGAAAAAAAAATTAACTTCATACCTTGTCCACAGAGGAACCCCAGTTTTTGCTTGTTTGCTTGAATAAGTGAATGAATGAATGAATGAATTAATAATGTAGCCTTGATCTTATCTGTGCATTTCCAAGAAACCTAGGAAAACAACTCTTTCTGTTTTGAGCCCAGAGTGCTCTAGTTTAGTGTCTGCTTGAAGCATCTTCCCTGCAGCCACCCTCCTCATCCAGCGTCCCGCGGCTCGGTGGCCTCATCCTCCGCTTCTGTGAATGCTAATGGCCTGATATTTGCTTTTCCTTGCCCTTCATTCTAGCCTTTCCCCTCATCAAATCTGCACTGCAACAAATTATCTGCTTCCCCATGACCTCCTTTTCCTGTCTGTAGTCACCACGTCCTAAACTGCTTCTCCTGGGCCATGACCCCTCCTCCCTCCCTCAGTGCCCCAGCTCAGAGTCTGATGGACCCCAGCCCTCTTGTGAATGGCCCCCTGCCCCTGCCAGGTGCTCATGGCCCCCAGTCATTTCATTATAACACTCTTCATCTCCCTGGGAAGTCTCTACCACCATCCACCATCACAATTAACTTCTTAAAAGGCTTTCTGTTTATAAAGCAGCATAAATACAGGTCCTGCCCCGGGACATCCCTTTAATGCACAATTATTCTGGTGTGGTGATGGAGACACTTGAGTCACAGTGGGACCTAGAGATGAGTTCTATTTTGTTTGAGATGAGATTTCAGAGCTTCCTATGGGGCCCAGCTGTTTGTAAATGGCATGGGTGGGAGCGGGCTGCCTGTGACTGGAGACATCCAAGCATCAGGTGGTCTTGGAGACCCTTCTATAGTCAACAGAGAATTGGAAATGACTATGGACGTGACAGGTTGAGAATCGTTCAGTGGCTGAGGAAATGACTTTCTGGCTGCAGAACTGGCTGGGTGGAAAGGCTGGAGCCAGGGCAGACTTCCTACAGTTTGTACAGGGCAGCAGAGGGATGAGACCCCGGTCCTGCTGGGATGTGCAGAGGGACTGTGCTCACCATATTTGGGTTGTGTTCAGCTGGAAAAGGCTGGTGAGAGCTTGTGACCCTGTTCTCCAGAGGCAGCGGACTCAGGGGCTGCATAGAGACTCCATGCTGCCATGACAATGGCAGAGGTCCCTCCCCCTGCCCTGCTGTGGTACAGGGTGAGAATTCCCAGATGTGTTGCACAGAATGATAGGTGCTTAGAGGCTCCCTGAGGCCTGCACCAGCTTGTTTCTGTTTGCTTCTCATCGAGATGCCCCTTTAATTCCTGTTTGCTTTATTTTATGTTCTTGGGGAGTATCTGGAAGAGTCCCAGGCACAGTGCCTGGCTCATAAGAGTTACATAATTGTGTGTGTGTGTGTGTGTGTGTGTGTGTGTGTGTGTGTGTAGGATTCTATTTTTTGAGCTATAGTCTCTCGTAGCCCAGGATGGCCTCAAACTCACTGTGCAGCTGAGGATGACCTTGAATGTTCTGATCATCCTGACTCTGTCCCCCATAGGGCTGGGGACAGGTGTGCTCTGCCATGTCTGCTTAGAGATAGAGCTTGAGATCCTATTTGCTAGGCAAAAAGCAGACTACCAACTGAGCTGTATCCTTGGCTGTATGTAATTTTTTTTTAAAACTAAATAAAGTTAAACAGATTGCTTACATGCTGTCTAGGCAGATTGCATTTTCCAAAGATGACCCTCATATCTCCAGGGATTCTTTTCTTTTTCTTTCTTTCTATTATTTTTTTTTATCATGTAACTATGATACTCCCCAATTCTTTGATCCAAGGAGGACTTCTAACTACCTTGACTAACAGAATACACGAAGTGACTTCTAGGTCAAGATTATAAGAACACCTTGTACCTTCATCCAGCCTCTCTCTGGAGATATTTGCTCTTGGAACACAGTAACCATGCTGTTTGGAGTTTCAAAGCAACACACTCAGACTGCTACCAAAGGCATTCCAGCTGAGAGCCTACTGGGGTGTCCACTGGCGGCAGGTATCCATCATCAAATGCCCCTGTATGACTCTAGCCTTGAACTGCTGAAGTTACCCACAGCCATCTAGTCTTCCCAGCCAAAGCCCTGGACATCAGAGAACATAGATTCATTTCCACTGTCGCCAATCAGAATTCCTAACCCACAGACACTATGAGATGGCCTATAGGGAGTCTTGTTCTAATCTACTGAATCTGGGGCTGACTTTTTACCCAGTAATGAATAACCCATACATTGACATCCACACGGAATCCTCACTGCTTCCTTTGTATCTCTGGTTTGCCCACATGCCTCTGGCCAGAGTACAGTCTTCCTGCCTGTCAGGAGTTTCCAGGGTAACCAGGTCTCCGGACCCAGAGGGTGGGAGCATACTTTTCACGGAAGTGCCTAGGCTTCTTTCCTTAGAAGAGATGTTTGGTTTCAAGGCCTGATTGGTATAAAGGGTCTACAGTTCTATCTTTGTGGATTTATTTTAACGTCTGTTTTCTCATGTCAGACCTAGCTTCAATGTTCTCATCATGCAGAAGCGCAAACATGTCTCGGCAAGCTGTTCTGCCCCTCTTGGGTGTAGATTGTATCTGTTGCTTTGATTTTCAATGGATGTTCTGACATTGACCATAAGGGGTCCAGCTTGTGGTGTGAAGAAGAGGAAAGAGGCCTGAGACTCCACGAGAGACGGGGTCTCTCCTTTATTCCACAGTTTATAGAATACTAATGACATGCTAGGTCCCAGATCTGAGTAATTAACAATGTTCAGAACACATTGGCTTTCTGTACTATTTCTTGTCTCCACTGAGGGTTATCTGAAGGTAATCAATCTAAATCATTATTCAGATTCTGTCTAATCATTTCTTCTTAGACCAGCATCGATAACCACAGCTGCCTCTAATACATCCAAGAAGTGGTCATTTTCCATAGAAGGACTGACTAATTGATGCCTACTTTCCCAAGAGAACCCAAGATCCCCAGAGCCAGCCCATTTGGTCTAATCATTGCCTCAGTTTCCCCATCTTGAAATTTTCCACAGGGGAATCCTGAAGACAGATTTATCAAAGAAACTCATCTTGGAGACAATAGAGATGGTTCAGGAGTTAAGAATACTTGCTGCTTAATCATGAGGCACAGAGTTTGGGTCCCAGAGCCCACATCAAGTGGTTCACAAACACCTGTAATTACAGTTGTAAGGAATCTGTGTCCGTGGCCTCCATGAGTATCTGCAAATACATACATGCAGATACACTCATGCAGACACAGACATACAGCTTCACACACTTGAACACGCACATAAACAGTATAAAATAAAACTTCAAAAACATTAATTTTTTTTTTTAAATCCAACAAATCTTAGGCTCTTTGCCAGAGCATGTGGCTTAGCATCTATCTGGTCCTCTGAGCCAGTCCTCGGAACATGCAATACATGTTTCCTTGATCCTTACCTGGCCAATACCATTCATCCCTTGGGCCTCATTTTCCATGCTTCCCAGCCACTGCTCTAAAGCCGGGTAAAGCAGCCTCCGAATGACTGGAAAGGAGCAGGAACCCAGTAAGCCCAGCTATGAGAGGTATATCTCCACCTGCCACCTGGATGGAGGCGCTCCTGAGAACAATGACCAGGTTCTTGTTTCTGTGCTTCCGTGTCCCCCGGCTCATGGTGTGAGCCCAATAAATGCTTATTGAACAAATCAGTGGGGATAAGGGCAACACTTTCCAAGCTCAGACAGCATGGTGGTGAGAATGAGTCCTCCTAAAGGGTGGATGCCTGGTGAAGTCAATGGGACCACAAATGACCTGAGCATTGGCAAGGAGTGGGATATGTCTTCATCTTGGATCTGTGATGTGGGAATGCCTTTCTGTATGCTGTGGATATCTATCTTTAAATAAAGGAGCTGTTTTGACCCTTGGTAAGCACCGTAGAAGAAGTAGGTGGGGAATCAGAATAGCTAGGAAAAGAAGGGCGGAGTCAGAGAGAGATCGAGCCAGAGGCCCAAAGAAGCAACATGGAACACAGGTGAGCCACGGGCTACATGGCAAACAGATTAATGGAAATGGGTTGAGTTAAGATAGAGAACTAGCCAGCAATGTGCCTAAGCCATAGGCCAAACAGCATGAAAACAATATAAGCATCTGAGTCATTTTGGGGGCCTAAGCAGTGGCGGGCGGCTAAGAGGTCTGGGACTGCAGGTCTGTGGGCCTGGATCTCTGGCCAGACAGGGCCATAAACCTCATTGTAAGACAACTACACAAGTGTGGTGGGGGTCCTGTTCACTGCAGGGGTAGCCAGGGCTCTAGAGCTGGAAAAGATCAGGGCCTGGGCTGAAGGTTGAATATAATTTCTAAAATGAAGGGAGTTCAGATATCAGCTTCACTGATGTCATTTAGGACACCACAGACTTGCCATGCATCCCTCCCAGACTTTATTGCATCTCTTGCTTCCAGATGCTTCTCTTTTGTCACCCATTCATCCAGGAATCCTCTTCGGGGCAGATGAAGGGGAGACTCAACTGAAATTATCCTGGCCTAGTTTGTCAGCTCCTCCGTTCACACCCCACCCCCAGTCCTCGGTCCCCCTTTCTAGGAGATGCAGAGCTCTTAAGAGGGCATGGAACACTAGGGTCACTGGGGTCAGGGGGAGGGATACTATGCAGCTATCTGCAGCTGGCAGCCAAGGACGTTCACAAGTGGCCACACTGTGGAATATCATAGGAGAGAAATGTCTCTTAGGTGGACTGGCTACCCTGGGCTTTTGAGATTCTTGGAAGCTGGGCAAGGAGCCCTTGGTCTCCTTGGGAAGACCCCACAGCAGTCTGCTTCAGAAAGTTTTTTGTTCTCCCACGCCCAGATTAGCCTCCAACTCCACAAACTCTGTAAGTAAAACCCCAGGGCATAATCGGGTGTGGAAAGAAGAATCAAGAGTGGGTATTACACTGTGAAACCCCTAACTGCCTGGCCTGGCAAATGAATTAACGTGTTAAACAAAATGCATACATCTGCATACATTTGAATACATGAATAGGATCCATTCAGGCCCTGCCCAGGCCTAAGTTATCCCAGGAGACCAAAGGGAGGAAGATCCTAGGGAAAAAGAGGTTTGGATGGGACTCTCACCGTACCTTAAAGAGCCCACGCTTTTGCATGCTATATTTATAGATTAAACACCAAAAGCATCTCCCTGCTGCATTAAAAACTACCCATCAAGGCTAAGGACTCCAAGGAGCAGTAAAATCAATCTCATTGCATAAAGACAACAGCGAGCAATTGGCATGACATTTTAAGTAAATGCTACAGCCATTTGTAAATGTTCATTTTCCGGGAGACCCCATCTATTATATGACAGCTATTTTCTTAGCATCCCAGTGTGAATTCAGTCGGTTTACAGATAAGCCCGTTGAGGAGAATGGATATCAAGATGTAAAGTGCTATAATACGGACAATTTGTTACCGCTACGCCACATCACTCCGTCATTATGTATCTGCCTCTTACAGGGGTTAGAAGATACTTGCCTCTTTTTCCCAGGTTGGCGTTAATAAGTGAGGGGTCTGAGGGGGTGGAGAAGTCAGCAGGGGTGAGGGCTGAAAGGTGGGCTGCAGGTGGCAGATTCAAGGCAAAAGAAGCAGCCTTGGGTACAGACCTCCCTGGTAACCACATGTCCTTGTATAATGTTCTTCCCCCAAAGGAGCTCCAGGTGGAGAGACACTTCTGACTGTGAGCAACAGTGGAAGGAGCAGTCTAACCACTAGAGATGGCAAGGTTCACAGATGACAGACACGCTCCTTACAAGGTTGACCACTGTAGTTAGCTCTCAGGTAGCCATGCAAAGATACGCTGGTGGAAAGAAATTCGGATGGGTCCCCCTTCCTTAGTACTTATTGCTAGCACCTCTTGGCAGAACAGAGGGGCTGATGGGGACTGAGAAATAACGAAGTTGCTGTGGAGAAACTTCCCAAGTTGAAATATGGCCAGAGAGAAACTGAGGGTCCCCTAGTCTCATAAGTCACCGTTAACTCTGACAACTTAGACGTTTCCAAAGGGGAAATAAATGACCCCCTTGGTGAACCTGGAGTAGCGCTGAAGAGGAGCCAGGTGTGCTGCATGACAGATTGCACTGGGCTCCCTAGGGTGGGTGTCTTGATCGGGAAGGTCTTGGTCGTCAGGTGGTGGGGGGAAGCAAATGCCTAGACTGAAAGTCAAGTGCGGCTGTGAAAGGTGGCGGTGCAGACATCAGAGGTCTTCTTATCATTTAGGGCACAAACTTCAGGGCCCCAGGGTCCCAGCAAGCAGCCCCATCCTGACTTTAGGGACTCTGTGCTTCTAGCTGTTTCTCTATTGCAAACCATCCATCCATCCCTCTGGCAAACATAGAGGCAATCTTGACCTTGGGCATGAAGCTGGACTTTTAGCCAGCTGGCCCTGCTATGTCTCCTGTGCCCTTAGCTCTCTTTCCCATTTCTGGCACAGAACAGGGTATACATAGTTGTATGGACAAATAATGACTGACTGAATGAATGAATGCGTGTCTGGAGCTACTCATCAGCTGACCAGAGCTGTAGCAGAGTCTCCACTGGGGTAGAGGACTCTCTGCCTCTTATCCATGGTTGGTCTGGACACATTTCCTCAACAAGCAGATTCCGTTACCCTGAGCTGAAATCTTAGATCTGGTCTGAGGGAGCTGGGGCCTGAGCAAGTGGCTTCCAAGTTTACATGACCCGTGAGGGCCTGTAACCCCAGCAGAGATGAGATGCTGGCACTGCAGAGGGAAGTCTGTATCTCCCTGGCAAAACAGGAAATGTAGTTCAAGAATTTTGCATATTTTTCCAGGCCCTTTCCATTGCCCTTGACCACGAAAGCTGCCTATTCCATCCTCAAGATCAAAGGTAAGCCTGCGGCTGCTACTCACCAGAGTCACTCGGAACTGTCCTTTCTTGGCTGTGTGGGGGCCAAAGTCTGAAAAGTTTAGTATGTAATATATCACCCTATAGGCACGTGATAATAATTCTTGGTCTGGAAGGTTTTAGAAACTAATGAAATGGGGCTGAACTTAAGATAGTGAGTCTTTAGGGGTAAACATTGAGGTGCATGTGATCTCTGGCCACTTTCTGTCTTATTCCAGGCTTCCTGGCTGCCCCCTCACCTTCTTATTGCTATGATATTCTTCTCAAAAAATGTGGGGCCAAACGAACTATGAACTAAACCTTCTGATACCGTGGAACAACATAAATCTTCCTTCTTAAGTTGCTTCTGTCATGTGTTTGCTGACATCACTAAAAAGTAACTAATCCAAAGGAGAACAGATTTGACTCCAGGTTCGGAAGGTTTCAATCCACACATCTCCCTTTGCTGTGGGATGTGAGGAAGCTGAAAAAATTTAGCGGAATCGCATAGCAAAGGAAAACAGCTCACCTCACGGAAGACAGGAAGCTGGGAGCACGCAGAAGCAGAGTTCAGAGCAAAGACAGTAGCCCAAGACCCACTTCTTCCTGTCAGGCTCTACGTTGCATGGTCCAACTCCCCAGCTCCCAGTAGCACATTCATGTTGTAAGGTCCATCCACCAAACAAAACTGTCCCCATCTTTATGAGATCAGTTGTGTCTGTTTACTTATGAGTGGACCCACTTGTCTGTGAACCTGGGCCATTGATTTTGCCTCCTTAGATAGAGGGGTTGGGAAGATCATTAAACTCTCACCTGAACGCCACTCTTCCCAACAAGTGGTATGCCCTAATTGTAGGTGGCCTCAGGAGAGGGCAAGAGTTTATGGGTTGAAAAAGACTAGGGGAGGGGACTTCATGGGCAGAGCTGTCATCCATGCTGGGTGCCATCTTTCCAGCATGGCTGCTTTGAGGTCACACACCTTTCTGTCAATAACACTTAACCTTTTACCCAAGTTCTATAAGTAAGTCTAATAAATTCACTGGCTCTCCAGGATGAAGCAATATGGATTTGTACTTTGTACTTTGGGTTGTCATTGGAACCTTGAGATATGTTCTCTCCATCTCCCCAATGGAAGGAATTCTTACAACACAATTCTGGATGGATCCAGTGACACAGTCACAGCCCTCAGGTATAATCTCTTTCCAAAGTTCTATCTTTGAACATTTTGGACAAAACACAAGCATTGTGGACAAAACCTCCGTTTATGCATCAGGGGACATTTCATATCAAGGCCCACACTGGCTTCACTGGGTTCCACCTCACAGAGGAAGCAGGATGGATAAGTTGCACTTTGGAAACTTATCAAGGAATGGTACCAAGGGATGCTAAGGTCTTGGAGGGCAAGACTCAGTGGATCCTTGGAGTTACTCTAAAATGACTTCCCAAGAACTTTTCCCATGGTTTCCAGGGAGGACATGTTTCTGTGAAAGGTCATACATATAAAATGTAGTGCCCAAAAAACACTAGCTGGTCACTAGCAAAGAGGAGAGAGCCCTGTGGAAGCCAGAGGGTTGACCTGAGATAACAAAAGATGGAGTCTATGAAGGGATGTGCGTGGGCTGGTCTGGGCTGGGGACTGTTTGGAGTTCATAAAGAAGTGTGTAGGTATAAAAATCAGCTCTTCTAAATACATAAATGAGCAACAACCTGTCATAGTATCACTGAGAGTACTTGGCTTAATCAAGCAGTGTCATCCTGAGGTAATTTAGAGTCTCCATTCATCATGTCCTCTCATCCTGTGTGGCACTGTTAACAACCAGGCAGGAAGTAGCAAACAGAACTTCCAGGCACTTCCTTGCTCAAGCAGCTCTTGCCAGTAGAGGCAGAGGTAACAATAAAAAGACCTGACAGAAGAGTGGCCCCTGAAGCCACCAGACAGTAGGGCTGCCCCAGGTAGCCTCAGTCAGCATCGGATGAGTCAGAGTGAGACTGGGAACACACTCCTCAGTTCTTAGAGCAGAAAGCCTCAAAAGCTAGTACTCCCCTTAACAATAAACCTAGAGAGAAAAACTGCAAGCCTCAGCAAACTGAGGTACGAAAGAATAATGACCATTTTATGTTGTTCTAGAGAGGAGTGGGTTTTGAAAACTGTTTGATTCCCCACAGAAATGGAAAGCAAGGTGGCATGGTGGGGAATACCATGAATTACAGCATTCGGTTGGTGCAAACCGGGGAACCAGGAGTTCAAGATCATTCTTGGTTACTTAGAGGATTTGAGGCCAGCCTTGGCTACATGCGACACTGTTTTAAGAATAATAATAGAAAAAGAAACAGAAAGCAGAGTAGAAATCGGCAGGACTGGGGAGGTAGGAATTTGGAGCTGTCACTCAAGATTAAGAAGTGTTTCAGGTAGACAGAATGAGCAAGTTCTAAAGAGCTTCTTATAACACAGTGACCAAAGTTAATGACACTGTTTGGCAGATGTGAAAATCACTCAGAGTCAATCTAAGTGTCTGACACGATGCCCCTGTGTCTTTATCAACTCATTTCATAATGCCAACAAACTTATCAAATTTATATAGTATAAATATATACAGCTTTTTAGTATCAATTATAGCTTAATGATGTGAAGCATTAAAAAAAAAAAGAAAAAGAAAGAAAGAAACTGTCAAGGCCAAATCCAAGTCCTGTTCAAGCCAGTAGGAACCATGAAGCTGTGTAAAATCTCCCACCTCTCTGGGCCTCTCTTCTCACTTCTCATTTCCCTCATTGGAAAGTAAATGACTTCGCTGGGCCCCGGATAGAACAGACATTTAAGAAGTAGAAGCCAATGACAGGAAAACGGGTGACTTGTGATGGAGGAGATGAGTGTGGTGGGTAGAGTCAAAGTCCAAAAATCCCAGGCTCTCCACTCTCCTGGAGCAGTTTCCATAGCAACGGAGTCCATCCTGTCAATGAGTGTACTAGATTTTGTGACATCCTATAGTATATAAAATTATCTGAAGGCCATCACAAAATAATCAAATCATATGCTCCACTGTGCTCTCTCTTGGTGGGATGTCATAAAGATTTGACAAAATGACAAGATGTCAGTTTGGCTCCTATGAAGTCAGACGTCCCAAGTTCAGCCCGTTGAGATGAGTTTTGCCTTTGACTCTGACATGGGAAAAGTTCCAGTCAGTTGTTTGTGTCTTTCTAATTAACCCCCAGGTACTCACCTCCAATGTCCCAGGATCCTTTTATCTCTCAGAGTCCTCTTCCTTCTCCATCACCCACAGCTCCAGCCACAGAGAGCTTTCTCTCTCTCTCCAAAGTTCTCTTGTTTCCTGCCCAGCAGCCTTGCACACCACTACAGACCTACCAGCTGCACCCACAGTAGGTGAAACCAGCTTCCCTACTTGGCGTTGTGATGAACTTGAGCTGTAGTTGTCTAGTCCTGGAGCCAGATTCACAACAGACTCACCTCCTGCCTTTTGGATGGTGTGGGGGGGGGTGGGTATCATTTTGTTTTGAAACAAAGTCTCTTATAGCCCAGGCTGGCCTCAAATTCCTTTTGTAGTCTTTTTTATTATTTATCTGTTGCTTTTCAAGACAGGGTTTCTCTGTGTATCCCTGGCTGTCTTGGAACTTGCTCTAGACCAGGCTGGTTTCAAACTCAAACAGATCATCTATCTGCTTCTGTCTCCTGGGTGCTGGGATTAAAGCATTCACCACGAGTGCACATCTCTACTCTTCATTTTCCTACTTCTGCCTTCTGTGTGCCATCATACTCAGCAATGGCTATGTCCTATCCCCAGATCTGAGTCAGTGAGTCCTGGGGGAGATCTGGGAACCCTTCAGTCTAACAGGCCCTAGGTGTGGGGCTAAAGGCTGAGGTGTGGGCCGGTGGTATAGACAGCTTCTAACCTGGGTGACAGTGTGACAGGGCTTCTTCTTTGCACCGTGTGCTCCTTCTTCCTTCCTCCATCTCTCCCTGGATGAAGCTTCCGCTCCAAGTCTACCTTTCATCACAGGGTGGACGCATCCCTCCATCCCTGCATTCAGTTGTGTGTATCTATACAGCCAGCTAGATGGAGAGAGACTAATTTTGCAAAATCTGCACAAAAAGCAGCTGAATTTATGTTCCTCCCGCAAGAGAAACGCTTCCAAGTAGAAATAAAAAGCAGGATTCCTGGGCACTTCCATTACCTCTTCATGTCACCGTTGGTGACTGATGGTGAAAAGTGAGATTGCAAACCGAATCGCTTTCGCTTTGCCCAGAACAAACTCCGCCTGGTGCCTACTGCAAATCCTGGGTTCTCCAGAGTGTCACAGACAGCTGCTGCCGCCGAGGGAGAGAGAAGGAATCTGGGGACAGCAACCCACAGGAAGGAAAGTTGTCACCTAGAGCACCCTGGGGGGCCCATCTGTCACCTGTAAGCAAAGACCCCTACAGGCACAAGAGAATCCAGCTTGATTTAATGGGACTCATTTTTCTTCCTTGTTTTAATCAGAGAGTAATAATAACACCCCCCCCTTTATATAGTGTTCTTCATCACCAGTGTGTATCATCAAACACTTTACAGATTTAATAATGGAGTTTCAGAAATAAATAATGGGAAAGAATAATAATAAGGCTAAACAACATATTTATGGAACTGTATTGTTGGTTTATGGTGGCAAGCAATTGCTCAGACAGCCACAGGCAGGAGATGAAGATGCCTTTGAGGGAAAAAAGGAATGGTTACCTTCCAGGTAACCCTGCGCTGAGCTGTGGGGGTGGGGGTGGGGGTGGTCAGAGGCAGAGAAGATAGAGGAGAAGATATGCAGAAGAGAGATATGGGGGCGATCTCAAATTTTGGGGGGAGGGAGATGTCCTGCTGGGGACAGGACCTGAGGGCCCAGTGAGAATCTTCCAGGTGAGGCAGAGACTGGTCTACATCGTGTCTTCTAGACACACCCACTAGGAAGGTGGGTATGTCTTCCTGGAGATTTGACCCTGTACTGGAAGAAGGAAGATATAGGGCCAGATGCAAGTAAAAGCTGGGGACCGTGGAGACAGTAAGCTGTCTGTCACATGAGAACCTGAGTCCTGCCTTCCAGAAGCCATAAAAAAAAAAAAAAAAAAAAAAAAAAAAAAAAAAAAGGTGTGGTGGGACAGGCAAGCCGTCCTAGCTGTAAAGGCTACACTCACAGTAGGTGAAGCCAGCTTTACAGGAGGACCTGGGGTACACTGGCCACCTTAGCCTAACCATTGAGCCCAGGTCAGTGAAAGTACAAGAACTTGTCTCAAAGGACCCGAGTAGATGGGTCTCAGGAACAAAGCCTAGGATTGAATTCCACAATACTCACCCACCACACCCCCTACCCACACACAGAGAGACGTGCACACACAAACATGCCTTCCAACCCCACCTGGCTTTGGCCACTGAGTGTAGAGCTACCTAGTCACCTCCATTCTCCACAGCCACCTGCAGATCAGACTTCCTGTTTCTCCCCCACGGAGAAGCATGTCTTCCTAGGAGTGCAAGATGGTGCGCGTTCATGTTCACCGCTGCAGCGGACAAGGCTCATTTCCTGGATACAATCTTGGAACGGGGCCCTTAAAAGAAGCAGCACATTGTATAGAAATCTCTCTGACCATACTGCAGTTTCCTTGAAGAGCCTGGAGTTGGTGCTGGATGGAGGATTAGTGTGCTCAGAGGTGAAAAAAAAAAAGCTGAGCTTATGGTGCCTGTCTAGATTTTCAGCTACTTAGAAGGCTGAGGCAGGAGAATTAGAAGTTCAGGGGCCTGGAGCTACACAGTGAGTTTAAGGCCAATCTGGGAAACTTAATGAGACGTGTCTTAAAATTTACAGCAGTGAAAAGAGAGTCTGGAGAGATGACCCCGTGCTTGCTACCAAGCCTGACAGCCTGGAAATTTCATCCTTGGGTCTTATGTGGCAAAAAAATAGAACTGACTCTTCAAAGTTGTCCTTTGACCTCCACACACACAGCAGCATGTTTGTGACCCTATGACTTAAAACTTAAATGAAGGCTGAACTACAACTCTGCAGTGAAATGCTTATCTCAGGATGCATAGGGAACATATGCATGCACGCATGCGTGCAATTGTGAACACATATGCAGGCATGTATACATGCATATACGGATGCATACCTATGTATATGCATGCACGCATACACACACGCAAAAGGAAGTGAGCAGGAAAGGGGGGCAGTGACCAGGCTGAGCAGGAATCCTGGAGTCTACCCTTATTTTGTGGCACCATCCTTCTCCTGTCAGGGGTGACCAGATTGGAGTATTAACCCACAGTGACTACAGCATGCTGGGTACTGCCCAATTGCAATTTGCTGGCAGTGTTCCAAGGGCCTCATAGGCCGCATATGTTGTGCCTTCAATAGAGGAGGAAGCAGATTTGAAGGCTGCTTGGCCTGCCAAGAGACAGTGGGGACGGTGCCACAGTTAGGACTGGATGCCGGGGAGCCCCACTCTCTCTGAAGACTAAAGGTTGTGGAGAAAGTCACAACAGCATCAGCTGCAAAGGGTCAGACAAAGTAGCTTTGAGTTTGATTCCTGAAAATGTACCACAGGCCTCCGTAAGGTACCAGCCTTAACCTGTGGAGGGAGGGCTGCGCTTATCACTCATGGATGAAAAACACAGAAGCTTGTGGCTGAAGCTTGGGCCTGCTGTTGGCCAGCCCTGCTGTATTGCCCTGGGAAGGTCCCTACAGAGACTGCTTCCATCACATGCTGGCTTTGGGATCCCGGAGTTGGTCCAGCTCAATGGAAGCTTCTTTGGGGAAGTACTTAATCTCTTAGAAAATTCTAGACCCACCAAGGCTTGTAAACAAGTGTTGCTAACTTCATGAGCGTTGTGGGTAGGTTTTTAAATTGTTAGTTCTTTTTATTGCCTTGGAAGTGTATCACTAACCATGGAGCGTAGGCCCATCTCCTCAGAGCATCTTCGGTGTCTTGCTGCCAAGCAGATGCAACTTGGTACCCAACTGAGTAAGAAGGAGGAAGCAAAGCCAAGAGCTGGGCTCTTTTTCCTCCCAGACTCATGTCTCCACTGATCTATGTCCTGCACGGTTCCTTTTGTGTGTTATGCGTTCCTGTAGGTGTGCGTGTGTGAACATGCCGAAGTGTGTGTAAAGGTCAGAGGTTGGTGTCAAGCATCCTCCTTAGTTGCTCTCCACTTTATTTTTATTTTGAGATAGGGTCTCTTACCGAACCTAAAGATCACTGTTTGGCCAGACTAGATGACCAATGAGACCCAGGGATCCACCTGTCCCCACCTCCTCTGCAGTTTTGCCATTACAGATGTGAACCACTATGTCCAGCCTTTACATGAGTGCTGAGGATTAGAACTCCAGTCTCTTTGCTTAGATAGTAGGAACTTTATCCACTGAGCCACCTCCTCAGCCCCATACCATGTATGGTTTTGAATACTTACTGTTTGCCAAGCATCATGCAACAACCCTTGGGGAGCATGGCTAAACCTAATAGACACCCTATAGTAAGAGGTTTCTGGCCTGTTTCGTCCATGGTCTGGACCTGCAGACCCACAGCCCCACAGAAACACACAGAGACTTACACTAATTATATGTTGCTGGGCCTATGGCTCAGACATATTGCTAGTTAGCTCTTGTTAATTTTTATTAATCTATCTTGCCATGTGTCCTGTGGCTTGCTTACTTGTGATTTTTTGGTTTTGTTTTGTTTTTCTGTTGTTTGCTTGTTTTTTTAACACGCTGATTCTTGGGCAGCTGGATCATGCTCAGATTTCCCATCTGCTTCTAAGATGCCCTGCCATAGGCCAAAACAGTCTCTTTATTAACCAATGGTATTCACAGCATACAGAAAGGCAGTCTACATCAACACCATGGCTTTCTAAGAAGTTCTAAAACTGTGCCTTTGATGGCTGACATTCAAGAGTCCCTGAAGCCACTTGCAATGTGCCAGGGCTGCTAGGCAGATAAAGACTCAGAAGTGTGGGGAAAGCAGGTAGCCTGTGTGTGTGTCCCAGGCCTCTGCTTGCCTTGGAATGCTGTGCTGCTGTGACTGTCAACAAGATAGCTATAGCGTTTGTTACTATTTCCTCCCTGTCAATGTTGGCAGGGTGCAGCCCAGACCTCCTGCTGGGCTCAGTGCTTAGCATTAGAGTCAGACAAGTAATTTGCATGTTGTTCGGTTTTTTTTTTAAAAAAAAAAGAGAGAAAGAGAGAGAGAGAGAGAGAGAGAGAGAGAGAGAGAGAGAGAGAGAGAGAGAGAGAGAGAGAGAGAGAAAAGTAAAGAAAAAGATGTCCCCACCACCACTGTTTCCTGCCTACTCAGGGATAATGACAGGGACCAAAGCCCTGATGGTTTAATGAACTCTTGACATCAGCACCTTCGCCTTAGGACCCCTGTGGGCAGAGCCCCATCTGGATCCTGCAAGGGGTAGATACAACCCAAGGAGGCCCTAAGCTCCAGAAGTGTAGACTGGGAGAGCACAAACAGAGGAACAGGAAACCATGTTACCAGACATTAGACAGATCCAGTGTCACTAAAGGGGTAAAGCCGCAGCCAGCCCAAGAGGCCCTTGGGCACTGAGAGGGGCCACAGTCCCACTCCAAAATCCACAGCTGACCTCTTTTCTCTCAGTCACACCAGCTTGCGGCTTACTGAAGCCCCCTAGATGGAGCTCTAACCTGAATGTCACCACCGGTATGAATTTATGGTAGTGAGAACCCCAAGTCTCACCTGTGAAGTGGGGGGTATCATGGCCTGGCCCTCATGGTGCTTGAGGAAGCAGAGTTGAAACAGCTCTTGAGATATTTGTGGAACTGAGGCCTTCTGATTTTCTTGGACCTGTCCTCAGAATCCCAGAGCCAGGAGGAGACACCGACCGCTGGGTTATCAATGGAAGGCTAATTCTGAAGCTCTTGCCTATGGCCCCCATTCTGCCTTTGCTGTAGCCTGTTTCTATCATCATTGTTCTGCATCTACAGTGATCACTCATTAGCATAGCACTATGGCTGTTCCTGTGCTGTAATGGCAGTTGAACAGTTACAACAGGAACAATTTGGGATGCAAAGCCCAAATATTTCCTAGTCTGGACCTGTATAAAAGCATTTATAGATTTCTCTTTTTAAAAGCCCAGAGCTGCTCATCAGAAAACCTGTACTAGGGATCGCTTGCATGGCCAAAGTCAAGGAAGGCTTCTAGCACTTCTCTATCAAATCCAGACCTGAAAATCTCTTGCAGGAAATCTGGATCTGCCAAATAGGGGCAAGATTTGCTTCCACGACTAATCAGCAGTTCAAAGGGTCACTGTCCACCTCACAAAGCTCTTCTTGGCTGGAAGGAAGATCTGAAGCCAGGAGGCCAAGCTGGTGGCCTCCAACCTGGCCTAGGGAAACTAGTCCCTGGCACTGGCTGGGACAAAAAGCTAAACCATGCTCTCTGTTAGCTACGTTTTCTTGTTTCTGGAATAAAATAGCCGGCATAAGTAATTTAAGAAAGCGGGGGTGATTGTTTTAGTTCATGGTTTTGTAGTGGGAGAGGCACAGCAGCTGGGGCTCTGTCCCTGGTGGATAGTACTTACTACATGAACTGTAGCCTCTGGGAAAAAGAGGAAGGGAATGGGGAGGGGAGGGAGAGAGAGAGAGAAACCTGGGTCAGAAGTAAGAAAAGCTCAAACCTTAATGCTCACACAGCAGTGGCCTACTTCCTCCATCCAGGTCCCACCTCCCAAGATTTACAAAACCTCTCCAAACAGCTCCACCATCTGGGGGCAAAGTATTTAAACACATGAACCTATGGCGGGACATTCTGCAACCAACTCAGCCCATTCTCATGGTCTCTTGACTGGCATTGCCAGGATGAGGCCTCTCTGGGGCATTACCCAGCTATTATCATGTTCTTCCCACCCATACCCTGCTTCCCCTCCATCTCCAGGAAGGTATCCTGAATACTCTGCTCCCAATATTCTTTGCTCTGCATCCTGAGGCCCCACAAGGCCTCTCAATAGACCAACTACAAATATACAACCAGTGTCTGTGGTAAGTATAAGACCACATAAGAACAACAGTGGACTTCTAAGGTACATTGAAACTTACACATCTGTCTGAAGGATTCTCCACTGGTGACAACCATGTTGGGTATCATAAAGAGAGGAAAAGGAGGAGGTAGGTCCAAAGAACCAAAGAGGCAGAATTCCCTGGCTGCTTCTTCACAGTAATGATACACAGGCTTATAGGAGACATCACTTCCTCCATCCGCAGATGTTGCCCCAGGATCACAGGGCTGCCCCAGCTTCCTGACCACACAGGGGTACCCGCATTGTGTCATGCAGCAAAGACATTGCCCACCGAAGAATGTTCTGAGTTTCCAGTGCCGTTTTCTCTGCTATGCTGCCCAGATATCATTTTGTATGTAAGTGACTGCACTTTTATATTCTAATTGGTAGTAGAAACAACACTTGGGAGAAGCCCTAGGTTCCAGCTCAAATGGGAGATGAAAGTGTTTTTGATGAGAGGGAAGAAGATCATGGAAAACAAAAATGAGATCTCCAAAGAATAAAAAGCAAGACAGCTGGGGGCAGTAAAGAGAGCTAAGTGGGGAGCAGAGGCTGGCCTTGTGTGTACAAATACATCATCAGCTGTATTTGTAGACTGGAAGGGAAGAGCCTTACCCAGGAAGTTGGAATGGTGTGATTTCCAAGTGAGAAGTCAGAATTCTTATGTGTGTATGTGGGGTGTGTGTGTTTCTCTCTCTCTCTCTCTCTCTCTCTCTCTCTCTCTCTCTCTCTCTCTGTGTGTGTGTGTGTGTGTGTGTGTGTGTGTGTGTGTGTGTGTATGTGTGTGTGTGTGTTTGCAGGCACACTCAATCTTTGTATATATATGGAGGCCGGAGAACAGCGTTATATGTACTTCTTCTGATCTCCACCTTAGTTTTTGAGACAGTATCTCTCACTGAACCCAAAACTTGCCAATTTGCCTAGGCTGGCTGGCCAGTGAACCCCCAGAATCTACCTATGTCTGGACTACAGCTCTGGGTTTACAGACATGCATTATAGCACCCGGCTTTTGGGGGGGGTTCTGGGGATCTAAACTCAGATCCTCATGCTTGCACAAACACTTTACCCATGGAGTCATCTTCCCAGCCTACAGGTCAGCATTCTTGAACAGCCAAAAAGAGAATGTTGGGATGTGGCTACCCCACAGGGTGATCTCATGCACTGGACCAAAATGGTCCAGTTGTGTCTTGTGCCTGCCCCAGCCACTGTGGTTGTCAGAGTTGCTTAGGTTCATTCTTGTCACTTCCTCTCACTCCAGCCCCACCTGCCCTCTATCAGGAGCCCTCAGAACCATCTCTTCCACATTCCTAAGTTCTGAGATCTCTCATAGGAAAACTTATAACCAATTCTACATTCAGGGAAACACCGGAATCTAACAAATCCTAGGTCACGTTGATGCTATGGGTTTGTGGACCACTTCTGAGGAGTAACTAAGGAGACAGAGTGAGGAACCTTCTCCGGAGAGACTGGTCTTGGCAGTGACATAGGGGTTTAAGTCCTTAGATCTTGCTAACCTTGAGTTACTGGCTGTGTGACCTCTAACAGGTTATTAACCTCTCTGAGACTCAGATTCTCATTTGTCAAATAGAGACAAGAACATTGTCAGGGGATGGCAGAGAAGAGCTGTGCTAGTTAAATATGCTGATCTGGGATGCACTAGCCCCACAAGGGTTTGGATTCTTTCGAATAACTCACTGTGCAGAGACCTGAACCTGATTAAGAGGGTCAGAGCCAGAGGAAGAGGTGTGCTTTCCAAGCAACTGCCTCAGAAGGCCACCATAATGCTGGAAGATCATCTCCCAAAGCAAGGAGCACCCCTTCTGTGTAACTGTACTATCAGGTCCAGGAGGGACAGAGCCTGATTGCGAATCAGAGGGAGATGACACAGATGTGGCCTCCCTATGCACATCTGTTGCAGAACAAAGGCAGATCCAAAGAAAAGCCAACAGAAAGGTCTGGATAAAGAATGATAGAGGAAGAGGGAGATGAAGAAACCCACCCTCCACCTCAGCTTTTACACAGACTTCCCTGAACTAATAAAAGATCCAGGCCAAATTCGGAGTGTGGGCATGTATGCATGCATGGACATATGCATGTTACAATTCAATGAACTAATCTGGGAACTGAATATAGGTGAGAAAGGAAGCCAGCTGAATCTGCCTGGAGACAGGTCAGTGAGTTTAAGCAGAGCTCCCGCACATCAGCTCTCTGTGGAATGGGATTTCTTAGGCTGGGCTCCACTGACATTTTGGAAAGCTGATTTGTGCTGTGGAGGCTGTCCTATGCTATGTAGATGTTCCGAGCATCCCCAGCCTGTACCCACTGGATGCCAAGAGAACCCTCCCACCCTAGTCGTGACAATCAGAAAATGTCTTCAGACACTGCCAAATGTTCTTTGGGGACAAGCCACCCTCAGGGACAACCATTCTATATTTCCTCCCTTGGGACTGTGATGCGTCCGTGAGGCAAGGGGTGGCGGGTCTGTGACTGGGACACCGAGGCCATGGGTCGAGGCCATGGGTCCCACTTTCTCTTTGCAGGAAGTTCTGGCTGATAGCTCTTCTGATACTTTTTCCAGAGCTTAGTGTCCAGACTATTAATTTCTGACTTCCCAGCCTCTTCAGGCTCTGGTTAGCAAACAGCAGTCTATCCCTCCCCACAACCCCCTCACCAATCCCAAGCTTCATATCTCCAGGGGCCCTCCTGAGTTTCCCAGGAAAAACATCTTTGGAAAGGGCAGGGCTGGATTTGGCACTGGGAGTCCTGATGGAGAAGCCAGGGGGTGCGGAGGCTGAGTGGGGGAGGAGAATGTTATCACAGAAACCTGATTTTTTTACACACTCTATCAGCTCCCCATCTGCTCCTTGATTAAACGTATTGCCGCACTCCCTCCCCACACGCCCGCTGCCAGGACGTCTCCAGAGCCCTGATTACATCTGTGGAGAGAGCCTCAAACCTCACAGATGAGCGGGCCTATCGATCAGCCTGGCAGCTGACGTGTGTTTTAAAATGTAGAGGCGGATGGGCAGTTGAACTGCCAGGTTGAAGGGTATAGAGGGCTCTTACCCTGAAGCAAAAGAGCTCCATCCCCCCTCCCCCCAACAAGCCCAGGGTGGTACTGAGATTCCCATCCAATATCCTCTTTCAACTCTGAAACCTTGGGCGACCTCTCCCTCTCCTTGCCTCAGTTTCCCCCCTTTTCAGGATGATGTGACAGTTGAGCTGGTAGATATAGAGTGAATGACCTTCAGAGTATAGTCCTGCCACTGACTCAGTCTGCCTGTCCTGTGAGCCAGCAGCCTAGCTGTCCCCCAGGAACTTGTTACAAATGCAGGCTCTCAGGCCCAGACCGAGCCGGGCCTAGGCTGGCTGCATCAGGAACTATCCTTTAACAAGCTCCCCAGGTACCTCGTGGATGCGTTACAGTGTGCCAAGCACTCCAACAGCTCCAACAGCTCCCGTTCATTTAGCTACTTCAGAGGTGAACATGTAAAAAAAATCTCTCAAAGGGAATGACTCACCACCTTTCCTGGCCTCAGAAAACTTTTCACAGAGATTTTTTTCTTCCTGCCCAGGAACTTTAACCCTGAAAAGCAAGCAGCTTTGAAATCCTGGTGGTTTGAGCCTTGAGATGAAAATCTTCATTCAATTGGTCCCTCAACAAGCTTGGAGATGAAAAGGCATCCCTTCCTTGCCCCCAGGAAAAGACCTCTTTTGGGGATAGCAGACCCCTCTCTGTTTCTTGAAAACATGCTTGTCCACAGTGTGGTTTTTAAGCAGCTTGCTTGCTTGTTGCTGGAGTCTGTCCAGTGTCCTATGAGCGTCTTCATTTTCTTAGGACTGTATTAGTCCCAGTGGTGGCTGAAACACATTCTCAGAAGCTCCGTGGCTTGAAGCTGTAGAATCCCTTATTCTGTCACTGTGTTCTGAAAGCCAGAAGTCTGAAATCATGGTGCAACCAGGGTCCTCTTTCCCTTCGGAGGCTCCAGAGGGAAGTCCTTCGTGCCTATCCCAGCTTAGAGTGGCTGCACCCCTCCTCTCTGCCCAGGGTCACTGGATCTCTGTTCCCTGACATGTTAGAACCCTACCTCCCTCGCTGTTCATGGTCCTTAGGGTATATCCCAATGATCTACAGTAATCTTCACAGTAAACTTCCCAGTTCTTAGTTACATCAAAAATCATCTTTTTATAGATTACAGGTGCGAGCCACATAGTCACAAGTCACAGAGATTGTTGTGGCTACCTTTAGGGGGTTACCTGCCATAGTTTCCAGTGGGATCCTGTATGTTACATTTGGAATAGCAGTGCTTCCTGTGCCTCCCTCCAATGCTCATGTGTGGAAGGCCTGGCCCCCAGTTGGTGGTGCTTATGAAAGGTAGGTGAATTGCGGGGGGGAGGGGGCGTTGACCTCAAGGATGGGCTAATCTATTGATGGACTCACAGAAGAGCTGTTAGGAGGTTGAAGATGTAGACTGGCTTTGAAGGGTGTATTTTGGTTGGACCTCCCTTCTATCTGTCTTGGTTTACAAGAAGCTTCCCATGCAGGATTCCCACACTAACAGCCACGAAGTGTATGTGAACCAGATGCATAGAAGAGGAAGTGCCAATCCCTCCTGAAAGATGCCCTGTGAAACAGCAATGGCCTGTGATGTCTCAGGAGGGAAGTGACTTTGCCAGCATGCATGAATTGGGGCGGGGGTGGTGGTGGTGGTGGTGTTCCAGGCAAAGGAAACAGTGTGAGAGACTGAACCTCAGTGTGCATAAATCCAAGAACTAGAGAGTATGGGAGATGGGCCAGAGACCCCAGCAACTCTAGAAAGAATAAAGTTCCCCTCCTCTCAATGCAGTGGGGCAATCTGTAGCTTGTGGGTCATGGAGACCACATGGTACAGCTTTCTTTGAGAGAGAAACCTTTTGGCTTTGTGCTGGGGGGCAGATTGCCTGGTTCCTTTGCAGGGGTAGGTTGGATGAGGCTGGACTGGAGCCTGGACCATCACTTCAGCATCTGGTGAGACAATCCGGGCAACAGATGATCAGGGCCAGCCCACACTCATCTGGCCTGGTAGACGACAGCCAAGCCAACAAAGTGAGCAAGGCTTCTGTTAAGCCAACTTCACCCCATCTTGGCAGAGACGAACTTGAAGGGCAGTGCCTGGGATGCCCTGGTGTCCTTGGGCAATGCCCATTCTAGTCCTTCACTGAGGAGGGTATCTCCCTTAGCCCCTCAGCTTCCCCTCTGCCTTCATGGGGAAATGATCCTTTACCCCTAATCACCCAGTGGAAATTTTTGCTAAATGTCCCCCAAATGTTAAACTGACTAATTTCTGTGGAGATTTTTCTTTAAGCCAGCCTGACACCAGCTTTAAATCAATTTGAAAATCCATTGTCTACAGATCCACATGGAGAGGGTCCTTGGAGGACGGGTACCAATTATCCTCATCTGTCAGTGAGGACAAGGTGGCTGAGATGGGCTATGGCTTGGGGGGGGGGCTGTGGGGGATGCAGGTTTATATTCGTGGAAGGTGTCAGGAGCTCAAGGCTACTTACTACAAAAGGCACAGTGCTAGGACACATGGTTTTACTGGACTGCAGTGGCATGTGAAAAGCCTGGCACCCCCAGTTGGTGATGGTTTTGAGAGCCTCTTCCCCCCACCCCACTCCCAATGAGAAGAGACAGGTGGGGAAGCTGATTGAAGGGGCTGGATCAGCTAGGCTTTGTGTTGCATGCTTGAAATGCCAACATTCAGAAGACAGAGGCATAAGGATCGAGAGTTCAAGGTCACCCTCTGTACATAGTGCATTTGAGATCAGTCTGGGCTCATGAGACCCTGTCTTAATTAAGAAGGGGATGAGAGCTGAGAAATATGCAAGAAAGGGTAAGGCTAAAGGGCTGGGTCGGGCCCAGGGATGCTGAGGTTCCCATCAAGTTCAAAGACCTTGTTTGGCCTTTATTCTCGGGTTACTCTGTCCCTTAAATAGCTAAAGTTGGGAAGTAGGGAGGACCAGGGCGGGGTCTGGGAGGGGTGTCAGTGATGGTAGGTGCAGGGAAGGTCAAGGGGACTCATTAGCAGCCATTCGCAGCCTGCTTTGGAGCTCAAGATCAACGAGAGTATTTATGAATGAAATCAATCCTGTCCCCAATGCAGGGAGACAAGCCAAATTCCCTAGCTCCATCTTCCTGTCCAAATGGCCCTCTTCCCCTTCAGAATATTGCTTTGTAATAGAGCCCATCTTCTTCATCCTTCCTCCCCAAGGGAGGTTTCCAATTTATCTACCCTAAGCGGAGGACTTGGGTGAATTCCTAATAGGGCATCAGCCCAGCCAGACCAACAGACCATCTGGGCAAGGGTGGGCAGGGGTGGGCAGGGGTGACCAGGGGTGGCCAGGGGTGGCCAGGGGTGGCCAGGGTCAGAGGTAGGGGCTTCAAGGACAGATACCGACTTTGCATTTCAAGCAGGGTTGTAAGTAACAGTTCCCTTGCATTCACTGCCATCCCAACAGCTGGCCTCCTCTCATATCCCTTCAGCCAGTCCAGCCACATGACCCAGCCTGTCCAGTTCCAATAGCCAGTCCTAACAACCAGAATCTAGTCAGGTGACCAGGACTGGCCAATCATACATTCTGGTTTTGACTTTAGGGTGAGTAGGAAAAATGTAGGACCTGTTGAAACTTTGTTTTCAGTGGCCTTTGGGGACAATGGTTCAGCCACTGTTGTGCTGAAAGTGTCATAGCCAGACAAGTTCCGAGGCCCAACTTCTAGAATCCACTTCCACCGTGTTTTCCACCCTCCCATCGATCCCCACCATACCTTATGTTCCAGGGTCCTTCCACAACATTCCCTTAGTGTGAGTTTCTGTGATTAGCAACCAGAATGCTGATACATTCAGGAAATTATTCAAAATCTGGGAAAGATAAAAACCACAGACTCATGTGGAGGCTGAGATAGAGTGTCCTCCTGCTCTGGGACTCTGGAGCTGTAGCAACAATTGATGGAGATGCCCCTGAAGGCATGATAGGGTGGGGCAGACTCCATGCCTGGCTATTATTGCCAGCAAATTCACCAATGAATCCTTGTAATTGTCTCTACAGGTTGAGGCTGCAGTTTTTCTCAAGGTTCTTATTTTCCAGTGGTGTGTGGGGAGTAGGAGGTGGTGAGATGTAAAGGGAGCATATAAGCCACCCAAGGTAACCCAGGGAGTGCATGGCAGAATTTTCACCCATGCTTCTGGCTCCAGAGGCCCCAGATTTACAGAAAAACTCCAGTCAAGAAATGGGTGAATGGGAGGCAACTTCAGAACCTTGAGTAGGTGGAATGAACTGAACCACTAGCCTAGATCCCTGGGGCAGCCTCCAGCAGCTCAGATTCCAGCTTTCTGTGAATTTTCCACGACTGTAGCTAGTGGATTATTGCATCATAATCTGGCAGTGGAGATGGCTATGGTGGGTATCGATCGCTATTCTGTCTAAGCAGGAGTCCTTATAAGCTTTCCTTCTGATGTCTATACCACCAGCTTAGTGGATAGCTTGTGTGGGTGGCTCTGTGCTGATGGATGGGGAAGGCCCTAGAAACTGAATTCTAGGCAGCTGGTCCCCTGAAGGCTCAGTCCCAAGCCTGTTCCTACCCTGCCTACATCAGGCACACAGTGAATCTAGATGGTCTTCAGGTCTGGGTCAGAGACTTTTATTCTGAGTTTCAGGGCATAAGGGGGATCTAGTGAACATCTAAGATCCCACTAGGGCTGAGTAGGGATGTCAGCCAAATGAGACATGACCCCACTTTGTTTCTTAGAATGTAGAGAAAGTGGCTCCTTCATATACAGGGAAGGCAGGAGGTTGTTGCCATGGGCCCCTGCAGCCCTGGAATTCTGCTTCCATAGACCTGATCTTATTTTTAGATGGATGGCATGTCCATTATCCTATGATGCTATCTGTGTCCTGGGCCATGTGGTCCCTGGAAAGTCAAGTCCCTTCTTCATTTCTAAACAATGAAGAGAAGGGATCCCTCTCATCCTCGCCATCTTTCAAGGCCTTTAAGGTCAGGAGGGATGTTGTAACTTCCTGGTCAGTAGACCTTAGCCAGCCCAAGAGTATCACTGCTCATTAGTCCCTCACCCTGTCTCCTCTCCTAGCCCTCTGGTTCCTTGACCCATCTCCCCTCCATGCTCAAAGCCCTTCCCCATTTCTCCTATTTAGCAAAGCAGCCCATCTTCTTCAAGCAATCACCCTAGTCTAGACTCACCTAGGGGGTCTTCGGAGCCATCAAAACACCCAACTCTCTATTGGAATAGAGCACCTCCCCAGAGCTCAGCGAGGTTATCTGTGCGGAACCCTCCTTTTGATACTGATGTACTGGGACAATGAGTTTATAATCTGCCCTGGAGTGACCTCTGCCAAGTCACGGAGGCCAAATGCCCACACAGACCACATGTGAAGCTCTCTCTGCTTTTCTCAGCTGCTAGGAAGTGAGAGGGGAGAGGAGGAGACCCCAAGGCATTCCTCAGCTGAGTCCTGAGAACAGACCTGGTTACCCAAGAGAAGGAGGCATTTTCTGGGTAGCTTCCTCTCACTGGAAGGCAATAGCTAAGTTCAGCTGGTGTCAGTGAGGAGGGACAGAGGTAAGTGAGGAATCCTGATCATGGATTAGGATAGAGAAGTGGATCCAGGGGTTCAGCAGGGCCTGGAAGTACATGCCTGTCATACCAAGCACATCTACATTAGCTAAACTCAGTCCACAGCTTCATCCCAAGCCACATGGGGCCTGCGATACTCTTCCAGCATCTCCTACCCCTCCTTGTAATGCAGTGATCTGGAAAACTAACACACTAACCTCACGGCCAGGCACCCCTTCCATGGCTGTGTAGAGCCTTCTCCTTCCCTCAGATCATGTCAGGAGAAGGCCGTCCAGATTCATCCTGCACACCCCTGGCTTGGGGCCACTTCCAGCAAATGAAAAAACCCGGATCAATGCCAGAAAAATGACCATCTCGAGTTCCCTCTCCAGGAAAGCAGCGTTTGGTGTACCCACACAGAGTGTGAGAAGCAAGGCTTGCTGGGGTTGTTTGCTTATATCCCTCAGCCCTGTCCTTTCTTGGAGTGCACTTCCTGTAGCTCAGGGCCAGCTCATTCATTTATCTGTCACCAGAACTGAAGCAGCCACAAAATATTGATGTGGCCATTAGAGTGTGAGGGTGGGCAGAGAAGCATGGCAGCGGGACCTGCCGGCCATGGCTTGGGGGGCACTCCCAGCTCTCCAGAACTAATGCGCCTGTGCGTTAGGCAGATCATTGTGCGCAGCTTGGAGCCTGAGTTAGGATTAATGACTGGGTATTGTATAGCTTTTCATCTCCAGCTTGTGAATATATATTAGGGCTGCAGTCCCCTCGCAGCTGGAGTTAAAGAGCTGACGCCACCTCATTGAAGACTTGGAGGAAGAAAGCATCCAGCTAAGAACCAATCTGGCTCCTGGGCCTGTCCCTACATAGTGAGGGTTTCTCTTCCTCCCTTGCTTATGGCTAGGAAGGAATGCAGGCAGAGTGAGGGACTGTGGTACCTGGAGATGTGTTGTCTTTAAATACAAGCTCCAGCCAGAGCTTTGAGATTTGGGTAAAATGATACAACCACTGAGTTTCTGGTCTCCAGTTTATTACCCCAGTCAGAGTTAAACATATAGCCATAGAAACTGGTTCTAACTAGTTTAAACACTACCCCAAATTATTGTCTGCAGACTTGGCTTTATGACAAGAACCACAGTATGTGACACAGGGTCTGTCCAAGAGGACCAACCTGCCACCACCTTCATGGAACAGAGTGTGGACATGCATGACAGGATTCTACTGTGGTCACTGTAGATTGTGTTTGGTTGCTAGTTGCTAGTCCCAGAGCTAGGCCAATTGCTCTCTCTCTCTCTCTCTCTCTCTCTCTCTCTCTCTCTCTCTCTCTCTCTCTCTCTCTCTCTCTCTCTCTTTCGTGTGTGTGTGTGTGTGTGTGTGTGTGTGTGTGTGTGTGTGTGCACATGTGCATGCATGCATATACATGACAAAATATAAAGCTGAGAAGTCCTAAGCACTGCAGGTAGCAGGCTGGAGACTGGAGACCCAAGATAGACAATGCTGTTGTCAAATCATGAGCCAGAAGGTCTAAAGCTTGGGAGAGTATGATGAACATGGAGCTTCTATGAGCCTGGAAGCCTATGTAGCCCGAGACCCAGGAAGAGTTGTGTTTCCATTAAGCTCCCGATTCTCACTGTGGCTCCACAGCTGGGTTGGTGGGGCTAGAGTGGGAGTTCCCCCCCTCAATCTGCCTTTTGTTTTTATTCTCCTTCAGGTAGTTGGATGAGGTCCACCCCCACCAGAGAGAATAATCTGCTCTATTCACTTTCCAGTGACCATGTTCATCTCACCCAGAAAGACCCTCATAGACTCATCCAGGACACTGGCTAACCAAAAGTCACCCAATGACCCAGCAGGATGACGTAAAAATTAACCATCTTGCTGAGCAAACCAAGGAAAACCAAATTCTAAGCTGAACGCAGTGAGAGAGTTGGGGTGGTGCTTTCTGTGTCCCAGGGTCATGATCCTAAGATGAGTTGAGATGCTAGCTTCAAAGACTCAATCTGGACTCAAGCTTCAGAAGTTCAAATCCTGCCTCTGTAATGAAGAAGCTGTATGGCAGGGCACACATCTGTCGAGATCTCTCTGTGTACCTGCTCTGTCCCCTGGAAAGCAGGGATAGTAACACCTTCCTCCGAGGATTGGCTTGAGCCTTGAGTTCATAATGGGAAAGAATAGTGTTGGTTAAACAGTTGGTACTTAATACATGCTACTGCTCTCTCAGAAAAAAAAAAACCCAGTATATTCCAATGTACAACTATAAGGCCCAAGGTCTGGGGAGAGACATGTGAAGTCTCTACCTGAGCTTCCAGGCTCCATGGGCCTTGCTAGAGACTCCCTGGATGACTGAGTCAGTGGTTCCAGCATGCAGCTCTAGATACCTGGAGAAGCAGAAATTCCTGCCCAGATCCCCCCTCTGTCTTCACAGAAGTGTCTAGACAATGACTTCAGGCCAATGATGTCAGGTACAAAGTCCAGAATTTCAGACTTTGAAGACCGCTTTCTTGAACAGGCTTGGGCTTGTTGGTCTGAGAACAGAATCTCAACTAGCCTTTGGCCATAACCTTGGTGACCTCTGCAGTCCTTTCAGTAGCAAGAGATGGCATTCCTTGCTGTTGCTGGGCCAGATGCTCTGCCCCGGCCCTTGGCCTCCAGTTTTCCGTTCATTGTCCTAACAACCATTCTGATCCCTGACCTTCTTGGTTTCTAAGCCAGGAGGGGCATTCTGAATCCTAGAGCCCCAGAGCCCACATCAATGCTAAATTATGAGGTTGCCTGCTCTCACCTGCACAGATACCCTCACATGTGGACCCAGAAACAGGAGATGACAGATGAGCTCAGGTCCCTGAGTCAATTTCCTTACCTTGAAGAGAAGGGACACCACCTCTCAAAAACGTTACACTCTACAGCTAATGGCACAAGAGCCTATCACAGAAGGCCACTTGCTATGAAGTCAGCATCCACACCCACTTGGGCCAGGCTGCAGGGAGGTACCTCAGATATGTTTGCTAAAGGCAGGTTGGGAGACAAGATGCTATGGATTCTAAATAGCCCCCAAAGACTCATGTGTTGAAGGCCTGGTTCCCACTCAGCTGGTAGCACTACTGGGGAGGTGTCGAGAACATTAGGATGTGGAACCTAGTTGGAATAGGTCATATAGATAGGCACCCTTGCAGAGGGCATGAGGAGCCCTATATCATCCCTTCCTCTCTTTCTCTCTCTGCTTCCTGGCCACCACGAGGTAAACAGCTTCTTCACCCTGTGCTTCTGCCAATGATGAACTTCCTTGCTACAGGCCCAAGATCCCAGAATCAGGTAATCACAGACAGAAACCTCTGAGAGCAGGAACCTAAACTAACCTCTCCTCCTTGTAAATTGATTTTATCAGACATTTTTGTTACTGCAACAGAAAGCAAACTCATACACAAGGATTTGGGTCCGGGGAGCTTATTTGAGTGTTGATCCCAAGGATGGACATAATGGTGTGGGGAAACTGAGTCAGGGAAGGAAGGAATGATAACAAAGGCCGTGTTAAGGCACAGGTGACTGTGAGATGGGGAGGCTCACCCATGGGAGACCCACTAGAAGGCGGAAGAGCATCCTCTAGTTGTGTACTTACCATGCGTGTTGCTGTTCTCTGGATGAACCCTGTTCCTGGAGGATGGGATTAACCTAGAGACTGAAGCCCGCTCCTGGCGGAGGACCACAGAACCTGATGGCCACAGGTGGCCTCTGCCGGAGGCTGTGGATCAATGAGTGGGCACCTCTTGTAGGAATTATTTATTGGCAATTGATTATATTAAGGATTAACATTTATTTAAGGGTTGTACACACTCTCACTGATACAAGGTTGAACCTTGGGGAATTCCAGGAGGGTTGAAATTTCTCAGGAGATGGTGGCAGTGATCCTCTTTACAAGAGTGCAGGAGCAGGCAGCGTGCAACCGACCTTCAAAGGGGGCTGGCCACTCTCCTTACGAGGGTCCTCAAAATTTCAAAGCCATGCCTAAGTCTTGCTCAAAAGTACTTGAGCCTGCTACAGGCACCTGTCCATCTGTCCAAGGAGTTAGTTCTCCTTGGCCCCACAAACTCAAACTGGTGTTTGAGCTCTCCTGAATAGTGGGGTATTGTGCCTCAGGGAGCAGCCCCCTTCCTCACAGTCTCCATGGAGGGGGGGTGCGGCTAGCTAAGGGAAAGGAAACTGAGGTTGGTGGACATCGGGAATCTTGCCTGTGTGGGCCAAAGGGAGAGCAGGGAGAATGGAGCAGGAAGCAGGGAGAGCCCTTAAGATACCTCTCTGCTGTTTCAGGGCTGGAGATCTGCACTAAATCTCGAAGAAAGGCAGTAATTACTCTGTCAGCAAAGGTGATATAATTTTTAAGACTCGATTCCTCGGCCGTAATTTTTCCTCATCCTCCTCTTGTCTCGTGGGGGATTTAGGGGCCAATTACCTGTCAGTTTCCTGAGAGGTGCTATTCCTAGACAGGGAGCTATCACCTGCCATGGCTTCCCTGAGACCCACTGACAGCCAGGTGGCTTGGGGTGGGGGTGGGGTGACAACAGGAGTTTAGGGGTATGCCATCAGTTGCCTGAAGGGGGAAGGCAGTTCCTGGAGATTGAGGGAGGGGAGAGAGGACAGAGCTCAAAGCAACCCTGAGCTGATGGTGCACTTGAGGATTTGCTGTCGTCCAGGTCATCCCAATCAGCGGCTTAGGAATGAGGTGAAGAGGAGAGAGCAGGGTCTGGTCTTTGAGGTGGAGAGATCTTCCAGCACATTCCAGTGACTCAATCTGTTTTCCATTGCTGAAACTAAATAGCATAGTGTAGCTGGACTTCCTTTGGGCCGCGAGCCCCAAAATAGTGGCACAGAGATTTCTTATTGATTATAAAAGCTTGGTCTTAGCTTAGGCTTGTTCCCAACTAGCTCTTATAACTTAAATTAGCCCGTTTATACGAGTCTACACTCTGCCAGACAGCTCTTTACCTCTCCTTCATTCTGCAGTTGATCTTTCTCTGGTTCTGGCTGGAGAATTCTGAGAGCCTCTAATTCTGCCCCAGTTCTCCCCCCACCCCACACTCTCCTAAAGTCTGTCTATTCTCTCCTGCCTAGCTATTGGCCTTTCAGCTCCTTGTTAAACCAATCAGAAGATGCCTTAGGCAGAGACACATCTTCCCGCTGTACCAAAAGAACATCCCACAACACCGCAGACTGAGTAACTGAAGAAAAAGGAGTTCCTTCAAGTTACAGTTCGGAAGGTTAGGAAGTTCAGACTTGGTGGGTGCATCCTCACAGCCTTCGTGGAGTACAGGGCAGCAGCGTAGGGTAGACACTAAGTGTCCTGGTTCAGGTCTCAGAGTCTTCTTATTAAAGCCTCAGACCTGGGTTGGGGATGGAACTTAGGGATGGAGTTTAGGGATGGAGCACTTGCCTAAGATATGAGAGACCCTGGGTTCTATACTGGGGCAAAACCAAACAGAAATAGCCACAGTTAGAATGCCATGCTTATACCATTTAATTTTAACAATATAGGCAAGGCCCTGCTATACTAATAACTCTCAAAGATGGCTTCGAACTCACTATGTAGCCAAGGATAACTTTGAAATTCTTATGCTTCTACCTCTTCCACCCACATTATGGCGTCACAGGCCTGCAAACCCCCCTCCCTGGTTTTATACAGTACTGAGGATGGAACTCAGGGCTTCATGCATGGGTTGGGGGCAGCGGGGTATCTTCTAGCAGAATCTGAGCATCCCAGGGAGAAGGAACCTTGCAGCCCAGTCTGGGTGCTGTACAGAGGGAGAATTGAGGACAGTCAAAAGCACTAGGGCTCAGCAGGTGCTTCCACTGGAATGAGCCCTGAATCTGCGAAACCTTGGCCAATTTTATAACCTCTCTGTGCCTTCAGTTCCTTCCCTAAGGATGAGACTGCCTCATCAGATTGTTGGCTACTGTGTGACAGTCATTCCTCCTCTGTTGCCTGGTTCCTGAAGGGATGTCACTCTGCCTTTCTTGAACACCTTGGTGAATAGCAAACTCCCAGGACACAAAGGCCTCCATGTCTGCTTTGGATCAGTTAACCGAGTCACAGTCTCTCCTATGATCTTTACTTCTTGGGGCTATTTTAATCTCCAGGTGTCACTTGTGTGTCCCTTACTAGGTTCTAGTACTCGATGGCAAGTGCCGAAAGCCCCTCCATGTTCTCTTGGGGGAAATCACAGAGAGTCTCTGCTGCACTCCCCTTACTCTGAGAATTGTAAAGTTTCCACTCTTCTTAGGTCAGGGCATCCACGTCCTGGGAATCCCTTACTGCCTGTCCCCTGTGGGGGTGCTGGCTATGTCTGACACCAATGTAGTTAGTTGGCCCTTGTCTCTTTGTTCAGTGAGTCTCCAGATTCCTCAGAGCTTCGCTCTAACAAAGCATTTGCTGGGCCCAAGGAGTCTAGTCAGCTGAAAACATTGCATTTCAGGTCATCACATGCCTGGGGCTCAGATGAGGGGATTCTGGGATGGGTATCCTGTCATCTCTACACCTTGGGCTCACTCCTCTTCCTGGGACTGTTTATCTCCAGAAGTGTTTCATGAGAGGAGAGTAGCTATGATCGTGTGGGTGGTGGGTATACACACGGCTAATGTCAGGCATGATAGGAAGCCACCATTCTGCTAATAGAGCCTCCTACTCTACCCATCCCAGGCTTGACTTGGAGCTTGGCTTTTTCATTTATATGTAGTCCAGCTTAGTGAACAAGGTGGGTTGGTCCTGCAGCCAAATGTTTAGTTCAAAGCCCATCTTTACTATTGCCCACAATGGGAACAAAACTTATCACCCTTACTTCATCATCTCTACAACAGGGATACTATCAGGGTGGCTGTGATAGCCAAGACATTGTAGAACTTCCAGCAGTATGTATCTTAGAAGTGTTTGCCTCTGTCAACAGAATCTGCAATCAGTGAGAGATGACCCTCTGAGCATACCTGTAGGGGATTATCTGGATTATGCTAATTCGTGTGTAAAGACTTGCCCACTGTGGGTAGCACCATTCCCATGGCTGGGAACCTGGATTCTATAAGGAGAAAGTGAGCTGAGAATTCTTGTCCTCTGCTTCTTGGCTGTATATAATGTGACAATTCCTCACACTCCTACTACTGTGACTTCCCTGCTACAAGGAACTAGAATCTGAAATTGTGAGCCAATTCAATTCTTCTTTAAGCCGATTTTTGTCCTGGCATTTTATCACAGCAATTGAACAGGAACTAAGACATCCCTGAAGCAGCTAGTATGGAAAATTATTTTGGCAATTTGTTTCTGACTCCAGACTTTCCCACCTCGTGAATAAAAAGGTATTCCTAGAGGGTAACCATGCCACTATTTTGGGAAGGCAGCACCAAGAATCTTATGGCGTACCGACATCTATTCTTTCCACAGTCCCCATCACAGGTCTCTCCTTCACTGATTGCAATGACTTTTCCAAGCACCTGCTCTGTTGACCTTCTGGCCTGACTTGAGAGTATCACCTCCACTGGGAAGCCTCACTCTATTTTTTGGGGGGGGGCGGGGGAGAGGAGCAGGCTCCATACTTGGTTACAGATGGATAAAGTTTCATCTTGTTCTCTCAAAGGTTCTTGTGTGGGAAACTTGGTTCCTTGGGAGGGGTGGGATAGTGAGAGACCCTCAGAACATTGGGGCTGTGCCTTTCGTAGACTGTTCTTCCTGTGCAACCCAGGAGTATACAAGAAATGAGTAGTCTGTAACTATGAGGTTTCTGCCCAGACTAGCCCCACAGTTCAGTCCTGCCCACTGCCACTTATCTGGACCAGCAACCCCAAAGTCCCAATGAAACACACAGATGCTTATATTAATTTCATGCTGTTTGGCCTATGGTTTAGGCACATGGCTAGCTAGCTCTTTCATCTTAATTCAACCCATTTCCATTAATCTGTCTGCCACATGGCCCATGGCTCACCTGTTGCTTACATGTGGCTTCTTTGGGAGTCTGGCTCGATCTGTCTCTGACTCTGCCCTCCTTCTCCTTCCTACCTATGCTCCTGTCTCTGGCTACAGTGTTCGCCAAGGGTCAAAACAGCTTCTTTATTTAAAATTTGATATTCACAGCATACAGAAAGACATTCCCACATCAGTAGTCCTTCTGTCTGCTGTGTCTGAGGACTCATGGCCTGCCTACCCTCTGCCACTTCCAGCTGCTCCATCTCAGGCCATTTATCTTTGATTAACCCATCTGAGGCCATTCATTTCTGACTGGGTCCATCTCAGGCCGCTCATCCTGGCTGCAGTCATCCCTTAGGACTGGAATAGAGGAAGAGACAGAAAATGATCAGAGCTTTCCCCAGGCAGGATTTGACTGTAAAATGACTCCCTCAGGTGGTCCCTTTGAATGCTTGTTCTCCAGCTGGTGTTACTCTTCTGGGAGGCTGTGAAGCCTTTAGGAGGTGAGGCCAATCTGGGTGATGAGATCTTTGGGGGTATGCTATCCCTAACTACTTCTTGTCTTACCGTGCTTTCTGCTCCACCAAAGTGTGAATGGCCTCCCCCACGTGCCCTCTCCACCATGGCCTGCGCTCCTATGCCATACCTTCCCTGCCAGGGTGGGCTGAAAGTCCATGAAACTGTGAGCCAAAATAACTTCCTCTTCCTTTTCATCTGTTCTTCCAGATGTTTTGTTATAGAGCAAAAAGTAATTGAAAGACCTAAGTGACCTCATCCACTGTGTTCCACCATTTAGCTATTACTCACGTGGGGAAGGTCACGGAAGACTGGGGGAGTCCAGGAAGCATGGGGAGGCTTGAAAGGACAGCCTCTGGGAAACGGAAACCAGCACCAGGAATAGGGGGGATTCACCCCTCCATTTCCAACCCACCTACACACCACACACTGATAAGTCTCATAAGGTTTGCTTTCTGTAAGTCAAGCGGCAGCATGTGTTTGCATGTGGAGGACCCTGAGTGTCACCTATTTTGCCCTTTATTGTGAAGGAAAGAGGTTGGATGGAGTGTTTATGGGCAGAGGGCAGTCTCACCCGTCATCCGAGAGGCTCTACCCACCTCGTTTAAAACGAAATGTCTCATGGGTCTAGAGCTCACCATTTAGGCTTGACTTGCCCAGTGAACCCCAGGAATCTCTTTTGGGATCATAAGCATGCAACACCGTAACCATCATCCTTTGCAGGTCGCAGGGATTGGACTATGGTCTCCATGCTTGCATAGCAAACACTTCACTGGCTGAACCAGCCCTCTCTTTAGTGCCACGGAGACTTGCAGTAGAAAGGTAGAAGCTGAGAAAGGATTGTACGGGCTTCGAGGGAACCCAGCCTAGATTCCGTCTCTGAGCTGACTGCTCATGACCTCTAAAGCACATGTCCTGACCTCAGGCTCCACGTTGGTAAGTGAAGACCAACCACACCATTTCCACACGGTGACTGAGGATTGAATGCCAGAAGCCACACCAAGAAGTTGGCATGCAGAGTTTCTCTGTAAGTGTGTCGTCTCTATTTTTACTGGAAGGCAGAGGAGAGGATTGTATACCGTCTCTCCACTTTCCAAGTCTCAGGGTCTGAGCTCAGCCACTGTAGGAACATGTAGGGATTTGGAGAACAAGGAATGTAAACCCTCTTTCTCCACTTCTCAAGTCAATGCAGCAGACCATACCTGAGACCTAATGGCCAACCCTCTACCTTAGAACCATGGGAACGGGATGCGCAAATGCTTTGCATGAGCCAGGCAATTGGCAAAATAATTGAGTGCTAACTTGTCATATTTTAATGAAGTTCTGGTGTTGGAGATTTATAATTGCTAATGAGCCAGGCTAATAATTAGTTGCTTTATAATAAGGGTGATGATCACTCAGACAGAGGTAGTGAGAGCCAGGCTTCTGCCTAATTTTTCTCCTGTAATTATGCGACATGCCCAACTGCCTGGAACAGCTCTCACCCTTTCGTCCTCTGGCTCCAGGACCATGCCTGATTTCTGTGGCACCATCCTTGCTATCCTGTGACACCCCAGCATCTCCTTTTGGGGGGCTCAGGAGCCCCTGTCGGGCAGCTATTGTTCAGCATTTACCTACCTCCTTTGCTGTCCTCCCTACACCCCTGTCAGAGTCCAACTTCCCTTACTCAGAGGCAGATGAGTAAGTGACCGGCTTTATGGCTAGAGAGCCAAGCTGGACCATGGACACAAAAAGGATGCTATATACAGGCTTGGATGGAGGTTGGAAAGCCCTGTCTCCTCCAGGGTAGCTTCAGCCTGAGGGAGGATGGCAGTAGGGCTGCTTCAGCAGCAGGGTGTCCTGAGAATGCCCTGAGCCAAACCATTCCTGGAAAACAGAGCTGCGTGTGGGTAGAGAGAACAGGAAGTTCAGAGGAGAGGCTGCCCATACTCTGGCCCTTCTGAGCTTCTCAAGGACAGGGTGCAGAAAATCCATGATCCTTCTCTGCCATCACCTGGCTGACTCACTGGCTAACCCTGGGTTTGCTTCTGTGGTAAATTACAGGGGTGGCTAAACAAGACTCTGAGAAGCATGAGCTTTCAGGAAAATGGTAAAGGCTACAAATACACCCCAATCCTCTGCAGTGACTTCACCTACAGGTCCTGGGGGCACGCTAGAAAGCAGGGCTCTGTGGAGGCTGGGAGAAAACTGAGGGAGATGGGTATAGATGAACACCCCACCAGATTTTTTTTGTTTGTTGGTTGGTTGGCTCTGGTTTTAGAACAAGTATCTAGAGTGATTGATCATGGATCAGACGTCTGAGCAGCCTGCGACTTTATTCTTAGGCATTGCTGTCTGGTGGGTGGGCATGTACTTGTGCACTTGTTTAAGGGTAGAAGGTGGATGCATGAATGTGGAGGTCAAAGGTCATTATCAGATGCTGTTTGCCCTCAGAATGTCATTTACCTTGTTTTTTTCTTTCAAAGAAAACCATCCCTTTTTATTATTTTTGATTATGTGTGAGTTGGTGTGTATGAGTGTAGGTCCCCGTGAAGGCCGTAGGGCTTGGATCCCCTGGAGCTGGAGTTACAGGTAGCTCTAAGCCACTCAGCGTAGCTGTTATGAGCTAAACTCAATTTCTCAGCAGTGGCAGCCAGTGCTCTTAACTGCTGAGTCCTCTCTCCTGCCTGCCACATCATTTTCAAGATGGAACTCACAGGTTTGGCTAGGCTGGCTGGCCAGTGAACCCCAGAGATCCTCCTGTATGCCCTCCCTGGTGCTGGGATCAGAGATGTGCACCATAACACTAGCATTTTGGCCTCAGTTCTGGGGTTCAAACTCAGCTTCCATGCTGGCAAGAGAGACATTTTTACCCACCGAGCCATCGCTCCAGCCTCTTGGTATCTATTTTGAATCACATAAACAACCTAGAGAATTCCTTCATCTCCCTATGGCAAGAATGGTAAGACCTGACTTGTGCCTCACGTGCCCCATAATCTCCTGGGGCTCCTGTGAATGGGTGGGTGAGTGGATGGGGACTTCATGAGGCCACCTGGTATCAAGTAAGAAATAAAACAAAAAAAGGCTTGCCTTGGGGTTCATGATAGACTTCAGGGGCTCTGTCTCTTTCTTTTTTTGTGAGCACACAGAATTCACATCACTGCGAGTGGTGCTTGGGGGCTTCCCCAATGGAAGAGAAGAATTTTCATATCACAGTAGAGCAGTGGCGGATACCTCAAAACATTGTTTATGCTCATCTTCAGTTTGAAATTACGGCAGTTATTAGAGCTATTGCAAGAGCTTGCTGCTCACCATGTTAATATAAGATGACACGAGTTACTATATATTTGGTTTTTAAAACACAAATTACTACAGGTTTTTAAACAACCCTTTGACTGGAGTGTTTCAATATGATTGCTTCTCTATATAACTCCATGGATTTTATTTCCCCTTCTCCCTCCCTGTCCTGCGTCCCAGCCCACATCTCCCCAACCTGCTAGCTCGGCAGCAATTGACTCACATTGGAGACACCACGGCCTTTAGGATATCTGAGGCTCAGGAGAACCTAAGGGTGCTAACACGTCCCCAAGGCTGGGAGGAAAAAGGTAGGATGGAACCTGAACATGGTGACTTCTGCCTTTCATCCCAGCATTCTGGGAGGTTGAGGCAGGAGGGTAGTTGTTAGTTCCAGGTCACACTGGGCTATGGAATGAATTTCCAGACCAGCCTGGGCTACACTACGAGACCCTGCCTGAAAAAAAAAGACACAAAGAATACTCTCTGTTGACTGTTGTCTGACCAAAATGGAGTCTACACAGGTACCGTGAGGGCTAGGTGTGGGCACTATACATGGTCTGTGATTCATTCACTACATCTTAGATTCTGCGCTTGTGACTGTTTCTGAAACCAGGAGATGGATGGAACATTCTTTGGAGTTCTGAATAAGATTGGCCAAAGCCATTGTCTGTGCCCACTCTATCCATAATGATTGTTGAATTCTTCCGCTGTGGCAGCTGAGGGTGCAGAGAGAGAGAGACAGGGCCACTCGGGTGTCCAATAAGAGTGAGATTCAATGCTAACGATCTTCCTCCCAAGTTAAAGAGCATTCTCCACAGACACAGTCATCACATTCATGAATTCAACAAACACATTGCACCTCCCTGTGGTGGTTTAAATAAAAGCCCCCAGAGACTCATATGTTTGAATATTTGGTCCCTGGTTGGTGGAACTGTTTCCAAAGGATTAAGAGGTGTGGTCTTTTGGGGGAGGTATGTCACTAGGGGTGGGCTTTTATGTTTCAAAAGATTAGTGTTGGTCCTATTGTACTCTGCCTCCTGCTTATGGTTTGAGATGTGATCTCTCAGCTGCTCCTGCCTCTATGCTTTTGCTCTGTCGTCATGGACTCCAACCCTCTGGAACTGTAAGCCCAATTCAATACTTTCCTTTATAAATTGTCCTGGTCGTGGTGTTTTATCAGCAATAGAAAAGTAACATAGACGTTCCGCTATGAGCATGGTACTGTCCTGAGGGGTCCGGCTTAGGCTTTGCTTACACAGCCTTGGGCTGGGCCTGGGAGAGACTGGTTAGGCAAGGAGAACTTTGATTCTCATTTGATTGTTAGTGACTGCTAACAGTGCTGGGGCAGTGAGGGATGACAAAGGTAGTGTCGTGTCCCAGAGCAGTCTCCGCTGTCACCAGAAGCCACCACTGCGGTGTGTACCACGTCTGACGTTTTGTTCCATGACAAGCTTCAAATTCAAGATTAGATTTCTTGAATCTGGGGCCAGTAAGACGGCTCAGTGGGTAAAGACTCTTGCCATGAAGGAGAGACGCCAAAGTTCAGTTCCTGCACCCACCTAAAGGCAGAAGGAGAGAACCCACTTTGTAAAATTACCCTCTTTCATACATGGGACATGGTATGTGCCTTCAAAACGCACACACCCCAAACACATATAATTATGATGATGATGATGATGATGATAATAATAGTATGATAATGATAAATATTTCTTGGACCTATAATGGTTTCTATATAACTCAGAAGGCTTCGTTTATTTTATTTTATTTTTTATTATCACCGTTTTTGTTTTTATTTTGTGAGTCTGTGTGGGCATACACAATTGAGGTTGGCAGAGGAAATTGAGGGTTTTCGGCAGAGGCTCTTTGAGAAGGAGCCAGCCAGGTAAGCACTACAAACAGAGCTGGATCATCCCAGAGTGGATGAGATTGAGGTGCTGTGGGCTGAGATGCCAGAGATATGGGATGTCTGTGTGAAGGAAGACATGTACCAGCTGCAGGATATGACATGTGGCTTTGTCTAGCTGCTGCCTAGATTTTGGCCTATGGCAAAACAGAATACAACCAGATGGGAAATCAAAGAGAGATACAGGGAGAAGAAAGGCAGGGTCAGAGGAGATGCTGAGAGCTGCCAGGGGAACAAGATGTAATAGAAACAGGTAAAGCCAAGAGACATGTGGCAATATATAGATTAATAATCATGGGTTATTTTAAGATGAATGAGCCAGCTAGCAAGAAGTCTGAGCCATAGACCAAACAGTTGGTAATTATTTGGGTACTGGCAGACAGGAGAGATTCCTCCAGCTACACACAATGATGCATGTATAGAGATCAGAGGTCAACTTGTAGGAGTCCATCTGCTCCTTCCATCATGTTGGTTATAGGGATCAAATTCAAACTGTCCAGCTTGGACAAGCCCTCTACCCACTGAGCCATGTCACTGGCCCCACCATGGAATTTTTAAACAAATACATGATTTCAAGGATTCTATTGCTTTGTCCCTATAAATCATTAGAATACTCACTTTCTACAGTGTTCTCCAAATTGCCTTATTCCAAACACATGAGCAAGTCTTTGCTGGCATACAGACCTGATCTGGGATTTGGAGTGATGTGTGGGGTACTGAGCACTTTGTCCCTCATTTTGCTCTTGGGATCTGTGCTGCGGGTTGTCTCAGAATGTGTTTACACAGGATATGAAAAGCCACTTTAAAATGCGAGAAAGCAGAAGAGGAAGAGGTGGTGGGGGCTGCAAGGGAAAGAGGTCACATCACATTCTGCAGTGGGAACAGAAAGAAGTGTTTCTTCTTGTCCATTTGTATTGATAATTGAGCATTTTCTGTTCATTCACCCAGTACAGCCTGTCTTCAAAGGCACTTTGTATGCTCTGGCAGGAACTGAGTAAGCCTGGAGCAGGTGGAGAAATTGAGAAAATTAAAGTTTGGTGTGTGTAAGTCTTCCTGCATAGAAGGTACAGGACTTACCCAGGAGGCAGTGGGTACTTCTCTGAGGTGGGCATGGGCAGGCTTGCTTCTGCTTCTAATAACACCAAAGAGTTCTTTGACTTTGTTTTTAATCAATGATACTTGTGGAATAGAATTCCCATGCTCTAGAAGACCAGCCTCATTCAAGGTCATAGTCCCCGAGGATGAAGGGTAATAGCTGTCATTTACTGAACCATACTAAGCACCAGTTCTTAGGATGGGGTCTTATGTGAGTCATGCTCATTTAGCTGTAGAAGCCCCCAGGAAGTATGCACCAGCCTCCTAATGAGATTCTGAGCCTTAAAGAAGGGAGATATCTCATTGTGGCAGCATATTGTGTAGCCACGGAGCTGAGGTCAGAATCACAAAGTCTGGCCCTAGCTTTGTTCATAGATCCATAGTTTGCAAGAAGAGAGTACCCCAACATTCAGTGTCATGAGAAAGCCTTTGAGTAGATGATAAAGGCTTCATTAGAATATTATAAATAAGGTCACCAATATAATATGCACACATATGTATATATGCATAGATAGGTAGATAGATAGATAGATAGATAGATAGATAGATAGATAGATAGATAGATAGATAGATAGATAGATAGATAGAGATGAGATTACTGGAGTTATCCTACATAGGAGATAATGATCCTCCCCAAAGCCTCAGATTGCCAAGTAAAAAACTAATTGCCATGTGATGAATAAGTCCCTTTGAGTTGTTGGTCAGAGGTGTCCTGTAGTAGGATTCAGGTGTTATTGAGACATACTTTAGTAGCTCCTGAGAATCGGGACCCCTACAGGGTGTAGTCAAAATCAATTGGGACATGCAAACACTGAGTTCCATCTCTGTGTTGTTCCTGCATTCTGGGGAGCTGATCAGAGCCCAGCATAAGCCAATTCCCCTCTCCAAGAATCATCTTAAGGTTCAATTTATATCAGAGTGTTTATATATCCTTTAATAAATACTGATCCTTTATACGATATATCACAAATAAATATTTTTGCAATATCTAAACTAAGTATAAGAGTATCCTGAAAATTCCCCAATTGAGGTGTTGCTTAGAGACTCCTCAAACAATAGAAGTTATTGCTATTACTCTTGGCTACCTCCCAGAAGTCAATGATAACACCCTTTTGCTGAATATAGCAAACACTTTGGTTATAAGACATGGGGAAGCCTAGTATGTACTAGCCGGGAAACTTCCTCCATGCTGGCTAGCTCTCATGGTACCATAAGGTGCTACGTAGACTGATGGAGTGGGGGTAGTCAATAGTCTTACTCAACTTTGAATTCTGTGAACAGCAATAATGACAGATGTGACAAGATATATCTGTGGGTCCAATAGTGGCATCGATGTTACGGAAGTAACCAACCATCTTTTGGATGGATTTAAGGTCTATTCTGTGGCAGAAAAAGCATGCCCAGTACTGTATATCTGGTCAATAACCCATGGTAGAGGAGTTCACAGGACCCAGGAGTAAACCTCCTACTATTACTCTGCTAAGTGAACATAGCATCAAACTGTCCTCTAAATTCATATCTCTATACCCATCCATTAGTGCAGCCCTCAGACCTCATCGGAAAAGGGTCTTTGTGTCGTGGACAGAAGTTAACACAGAAACTCACACTTGGTCAGCCTGCCGAGAATAAGTATCTGTGAAGTGCTCATCCATAAATGGGACATCTATAACGATTGTGCACACACACACACACACACACACACACACACACACACACACACACACACACACACGTACAGCTTAAGGACTCTTGATGAAGATGAAGCAAAAAAAATTGTAAGAGCCAGAGGTCAGGGAGGATCAGAGGGCAACTATGTCTTCTTGTAGCTATGAGCTCACAGTAGCTCTAGCTGCCTGCACATGACCATCAGATTTCCGCTTTGTGTGTTATGGATGGCTATAAGTCACTATATGGACTCTGGGTATTGAATCTAGGTTCTCTGTAAGAACAACAAGTACTCTTGATCTCCAAGCCCTCTCCCTAGCCCCAAGATTACTTTCTTTAAAATTTTAAATAAATAAATAAATGTGGTGTGGTAGCTCAAGCCAGAGTTTGGAAAGCTGAGGCAGGAAGATTGTGACAAGTTCAGCATCAGATGGGTCTAGATAGTGGGAGATCCTGTCTCCATTAAATAAACAATAAACCAAAACAAAATAAAATGTCCTTTCTGGCCTCAAGGCAATATTAAAACCAACTACATGCTAATCCTTGTAGGCTTCCTGGAGGAGACATTTTGGAGGGGATTCCTAGCCTCATGTTCGGTCTTCCATTGTTCTTTACCAACCTACTCACTCACACCCTCCACAGCTTGGCAAATGACTTGGCGATATAGGGTGTCAGGATTGGAAGAAAAGCCTGGATCTTCCACACTCGGGCTCTAACCCTAGGCTGCTGAATAGTTTCAGTTTTTCTCTCTGTAAAGTCAGAGTTGTTACAGAGGATATACAGCTCAAAACAAATCTTTAAAAAGAAGGGAATCTCACTTCTGCCTACACTGATCTTGAATTCAAAGACTCAACTGATCTCTCCTGCCTCAACCTCCTGAGTAGCTTGAACAATGGGGGCATGCCATGATACTCAGCTCAGAGCAGACTCTTGAATTGTCGAATGAAACATATACAAAGAAGCAATAGAGTGGAAGCACATGTTTTAATACAGTCTTTTAAAAGACAGTCATGGGAATCAGGCATACAGCTCAGGTGGCAGAGTACTTGCCTCACAAACACAAAGCCCTAGGTCTGATCCCCGGCACCACCACATACAGAGGGGTGGTGGGTCATGCCTGGAATCTCAGAATACAAATAGAGGCAGGAAGATCAGAAGTTTCAGGGCATCCTTGGCTACATAGTTAGCTTGAGGCCAGCTATGGCTGCATGAGAACTTGAGCCAACATAAATTTCAAAATTCTTCACATCCATCCCTTTAGTCCCGGGGATGACTTGGTCTCTGCCGCCTGCCTCTCTGTATCACCCTTTTCCCTGCCTCCTCCCGTTAGCTCTGAAGCTGGAAAGGAACCCAGTTCCCCAGCTGCCTCCTGGCTGCTGTGCTCCAGAGCACAGTATTTAAATCCTGTTAAATAACCTGTTTTCATGGGCAATCACAGCCAGGTTAGTAAATTCCCCGCACGCTCACTCTTTAGACAAAACCAACATCCTGGGTCCCCAGAAAATTGGCCATTGCCCTGTAATGGCGGAATTGAATTGAACGAATGTTGCAGTTAAAAAAGAAGTTGTTCTCATTCAAGCAAAAACAAAAGTTCAACCCTCTGCTCTGGAAATTTCCAGTTCACAGCCCATTTCTCCGCAGGTATAAAGGAGAAAATAAACACCTTTGCAAGGCAAGCAATTAATTTCAGCCAACGTTTTGGGAGCTCCTGCTGACAGCTGGCTCTACAGCTTTTTAATCGGTGGCCATGGCCAGGTTGAGGTGGGGTGTGGTCTTAGTTCTGGGATTTCAAACTGCAACTTCTTGACTTTCCCCGTGCTACTAACGAGAGCCTCCTTTTTCCTGACCATGGTGGAAGATCCTTTGGGTAGGGATGGAAATGACTTGTACTTTCCGTGGCTGGACGGCTGCGGTCCTGGTTTCTGCTACAGTCATCATTAATAACAGCAGCAATAATAGTGTGCCTTTATTAGGCACCACTGTATGAAGTTCCCATCGTAAGGGACTATGGAAAGAAGCTGGCCACTCACAGCTACACAGACACTATTGAATTCAGGAGCTTCATTGTTTTTGAGAGAGGCTCCAGTATCCAGACAGTTAGAACACTAGCCGATCTTCATAGACCGCTGCCTTTGTTACATCCAGTTAGGTGACCTTAACACCATGTTCTTCCCCCATTATTGAGACACTCATGCCAAGTGAATCAGTCACCTACCACAACATAACAAATAGCCCCAAACTTGATAGCTTAAAGCAGCCATTTGCCAGCTGTGATTCTGTGGGCTGCTGATGTAGGGTGGGCTCAGCTAATCGGAAACGTTCTACCAAGCTGAGTTGAGCTGAGTTCATTCATCCACCTGCTGGGTGGTTGGGACACTGAGTTCTGGAGAATGGCTTCAGCTTGGTCAGCAGACTGGCTGGGTATCATGTGATTTGTCCTAGGGAGATGTAAACAAGTGTCTGTTTACTTCAGGTAGGACACCAAAGACAGACCAAAGAAACAATTATACCTGTTCTACCTACACCTAGTGAAACTGTGAGCTTATTGGGGTTACTTAGCAGAACTTGGGTGACCCAAATATGGTTGCATCACCCAAAAGCCCATACAGTGTGAGTAACTATTCATGAAAGCTACATCTCTGGAGTTCCCTGCAGGACTTACAGGCTGCTCAGCTGATTGGAGAGTCACCTCAGCTGTGAGTAGGGGGCTTATAAATAATTTTGTGACTTTCTAAGCTTCTTGCAACTCAGGAGCCTGTCTCTTCCCTTAGGAGAATGGGCAAATTTGGAGGGAATAGATCTATAATACTGGGGCTTTCTGGGATACAGGGCTGGTCATCCATACGCTGATCCAAAATGGAGGTTTCTTAATGAGTGGATAATAAAAATGTGGGGCCTGTGCACAATGGAATATTCCACTGTTAAGAAATATGAAATTTGCAGGTAAATGGATGGAGCTAGTAACAATCAGCCTGAGTGAAGTAACCTTGACCAGAACGATAAACATTGCATGTTTCCTCTTCTATGTGGATTTAACTTTTAAGCTTTAGAGATGTGTGTTTCATTTAGAGCACCTCCAGAGGTCCGGTATTATGTAAGGGACCAGAGGTGAGGAAGAGACCTTCTAAGAAAGGGAAATGGAATAGAATGTTATAAAGGGATGAAAGAGAAACTGGAAGAAAAGAGTTAAATAGGGAGCGGACAGGAAAGAATACGGATAGGGACAACTAACTCGAAAGCTTTCTATAAAGCTATGTGGAAACATGCTATCATAAAAGCATCTTAAAATATATACACATATGAAAGGAATTTAAACAGAGTTGACATGTAATAGGCAAGACAACTAGACATGATATGTGATCAAGAAACCCAGGTACCAGCCAGGAATGTGTTTTTTTCTTATTGAGTTGTTGGATAAGGGAGTCCCATAGACCACCCCCCCCCCAAACATTGCAGACGATATCAGTGCTCTTGGTTATGTCAGGTCTTCATGACCTGACAGTGTAGCCAGAGGTTTTCTGACCCATTCAGCCTGCTGTCCTACAGCTGCTTAGTCCCAAATAATCACACAAAGGCTTATATTAGTTATAAGCTATTTGGCCTATGGCTTAAGCTCATTGCCAATTAGCTCTTACAACTTAACTCAACCCATTCTTATTAATCTATGTATTGCCATGTGTTCAATGGCTTTACCTGTGTTCTATTACATCTTGTTTTCTGGGCAGCAGCCTGTAGCATCTCTCCCTGACTCCGCCCTCCTTTGTCTTTATCTCTGCTTGGATTCCCACCTGCCTCTAAGCTGCCTTGTCATAAACCAAAACATCTTCTTTATTAACAAATGGCAATGAAGTATATTCACAGCTTTCAGAAAGACATCCTACATCACTTCCCCTTTTCTGTCTAATCAAAAAGGAAGGTTTAAATTTTAACATAGTAAAATTACATAAAACAGTTATCAAGCAAGAATTTCAGTTATAATATCTAGTCTATTTATATTCAGAAAACTTTAAAACTATTCTGTCATCGATCTTTGTGAGGCTAAAGTTTCATATCTAATTTACCTTTTAACATGACTAAGGAAAACTATCTAGACTTCAATTCCATCAAAGACCTGAGAACAAAAATATATTATCTGAGTAGGGAAGGGCATTGTAAGAAACTTCCAAAATTCTAGAAGTAACAGAGACACCTAGCTGCCTGATAGTCACCTAAAGTTCCTCTACAATGTTGGGATATCCATCTTCAGCCTGCATGCTCCACCCATTCCGGCATAGTTTATCAGTCACTTCTCCCTGTGTCCTGCAGAATGTCTGGCAGTCTCTGTAGAGCAGGAGCCTGAAGGATCATGACAGTAAGGCCCTATTGCTGAAGACATCACATACTTATGTCATCATAAGTAGGAATTACTTAAACATGACATGAAGGTTCACCACTATTGGCTAGCATTCATAATGCTGGAAGGTATTATACAAACTCTCAGAGAACAAAAGTAATCATCAGTCAATTTTACCCAGCCATGAATCCTGTGACCTACAACAGTGACCTATCTGCATGATATACTGATGCAATGGTGGCATGACTGTTACAATAGTAACCAACTTTCTATTATTATTATTATTATTATTATTATTATTATTATTATATTGAGTTTATGGTGCAGCACATGAGATGAAACCTACACCTGACACTGTTAATGAAGACAAGAGCCTGAGAATAGGTAGGTCATAGGCCCTATGGGAAAACCTACTATAGCTATTCTTTAGGACATAGGAATAAAATGACTATCAATGACATTGATACATTCATAGATTAGTGCATTGCTCAACCCTTACCAGAGAAGCTTCATGTAGTAGATGGCAATTAATACAGAGACACACAACTGGACAATGTGTAGATAGTGAGACTTGGGAGCACTCAGCCCTAAATAGTGCATTTTCATCAAACCCCGCCCCTTCAGGTTCAGGGATCTAGGAGGAAGAGGAGACAGAAGTAAGAGCCTGAGGCGGTAGATGACTCCAAGGACACAGAGTTTTCCAGACACAACAGAGCTGATGCACTATGAGCTCACAGAGACTGTAACAACATGTGCAAGACCTGCACAGATTTGAACCAGAAGAAAACCTGGCATAGACAGGAGAAGTGGACATAAAATCCATCCCTCACTAAGAAGCTATCTGTAATTGATATCAACAAGAGACAGAAAAGTCAGTTTTCTCCAACAGAGTGACACTGGAAATATCAACCATACTCCAGGCCAGGCCTCATGCTCAGGAGGAGTATTAGTCAACACATAATGGACTTCATGGTTTCTTTGTGGTTTTTGTTGTTGTGGTGGCTTAGTGATTTTTTGTTTAGTTTTGTTTTTGAGTGAGGAGGACATGAAGGTGAGTGGGCAGGGTGGTGCCGAGGATCTGGGAGGACACTAAGGTGTAAAGGGGTATGATCAAAAATAGTGTATTAAAAATGTTTCAAAGAGAGAAAAAACTTCCAGATCTTTAGAATGGACACGTTTGTAGTAAGATGTTTCTTCCTGGACTAGCCCCAAGATCTGAACCAGCAGTCCCAAAGTCTCAAATAATCACACAAAGGCTTATATTAATTTCATCTCATCAACCTATGGCTCAGGCATATAACTTACTAGCTCTTAATTCTTAAACTAACCCATGATGGCTTTGCACGTTTTCTCAGTGGAGCATCCTGGTCTGTTTTTCTCTGCATTTGCTGGAATCTCTGTCTGATTCTTCGTCTTCCCAGAGTTTTCTTAGTCTGGTAGCCCTGCCCACACTTCCTGTCTGTCTTCTGACCAATCAGCATTTTATTAAACCAGTAGAAGGGACAAATACTTACAACATACCAAAATATAATGGCACACATGCCACTGGCTATAGTAAGATAAAGGCCAGTTCTGATTCAATAGTGTGCTGTTCCCCTCCCCACTATTCATGGCCACCCAGGACCCCAGAATGTGACTTGACTTGGAAATAGGCTCTTTAAGGATGTGATTAGGATCTGCAGTTAGCAGTCCTAGATTTGGGACAAGGCCGAACTCCAACAGCTTCCCTTACAGGAAGTGAAGACACCAAGATTGAGAGGTGTTGCATGAATTCTAGTTGTGATAAAGGAAACTCAGAGTCAGATATTGGGAAAGGCTGAAATATCAAAGAGAGGAAACATCACAGTCAGATCTCACCCAGCTGTCTTCCAGCTTCCTCAGCCTTGCTCCTCATGGCCTCTACTGCCTCATCTGTCTTTCTACACCTGCCTTAAATACCTTCTTCACACAGTTGTTTCACATCCAGGTTAAGATTAAAGGCATAGGCCACCTCTATTTGGTAGTTAGCCTTGAACTCAAAGAAACACAGAAAGATCTCTGTCTCTGGAATTATGGGATTAAAGGCCTACCTGGGAGCCTGGAACTCCCTCTGTAAACCAAGCTGGCCTCAAACTCAGATCTGCTGGGATATAGGAAGTAGGTCATTGCTCCCAGGTCTTTCCCTTTGCTGGATTAAAGGTCTGATATTCCTGGATTGACTGTGGGTAGATCTCTTTTCTAATGTTCCAGACTTGTTTTATTAAATATATAACAGATTATCATAGAGAGGTGTAGGATGGTGTTTGGAGTGATGCAGCCACAGCTAAGGAGTGCCACTAAAGCCAGAAGAGTGGCATAGGATAGTCTCCATTGGAGCCTCATGACCCTACTGACACTTTGACTGGACTTGAATCACCTGAGCTGCTGGGTCTGTAGCAGCTCTGAGATACTCAGACAGAGGGACACAGGATCCACTTCTTAGGAGCAGGGGAAGGACCAGAAAGACGGGCATGAGGGGAAGCCACATTTGCAATCTTGCACCTTGGTTTTTCTCAGCTCTCAATCCAAGATTGGCATTTACCTTCAAATCAAAGAGAATCCATCAGATGGCAGACACCAGCCTGCCATAGCCTGCTGGTTCTATTTCGGCTTCGGGCTCCTGAGAGGATGTGCATGAGGTGTCATCGCTCACAGCTACCTCCCCTGCAGCAGCCTTTCCTCACTACAGATTTCTCACCACACCCAGCTGGACTTAGGCCATGTCAGCTCTGTCTGAGCAGAGCCTAGGAAGGCAGAATGGCCAAGAGACAGTGGAGTGAGAAGCCTGAGCTCCTGGGAGTGTCTTCCTCACCTCCAGTCCAAGTGGCCTGGGCTGACATGGACTCTTACCTTCTCCATAGATCCAAGCCTGTCCCCAGTGCACAGGAGGTGACTCTGCATTAACAGGAAGACAGTTTGGAGAGAGTACACTTTCATCTGCAGGCCCTAAGGCTTGCTCTTTTAGGAGACTAACTACTGCTCCATTAAACCATCAATCAGCCCATGTGCTCAGAATTACTGTTGGACACCACCCCTCTCATGCCCGAACCCTGTTTTTAAGAGCTGACAGTGTCAAGGAGGCACCCTCAACCACACTGCTAAGTTCCTGGGACTCTAGGCAGTGGGTTACAAGGCAGAGGAAAGAACATAGTCAACAGGAAGGCTTGAGCTGGAGAACTTTCCCTCCGACATTAAGTCACCAGCACCAGCAACAGGGAATTCCTCTCATGGAATTCTGCTTCAGCAGCTTCCCAGTAGCTGAGATGGCAGACAGGCACAGGGAACCCCTGAGCACAGCGTTCCTTCATGATTGCTCAAGAAAAATTGTGCTGTGGGAGATGGAAACTGGAAGGTGGAGGAAGTGGGTGGAAAGAGATGAAGAACAGGTTGGACAGTGCCCTCCAATTCATGTTGTTTTAGAACCCCAGAACATGATATTTTGTGGAAACAGAGCCACCGCCCATGTTCTTGGTGAAAATGAAGTCACATTAGAGTAGAGAGCCCCCCGCAATGCCATAGTATCATTGCCCCTGTTGCCCCTGTTAAAAGAGAAGAAACCAGCTATGCGGGGACCAGAGAGAGACCACATGTGGCAGAAGCAGAAATGGACATGATGTAGCCAGAAGCCAAAGATCTCCTGCAGCTTGGAGAGGAGGAAGGACCCCCTATTCTAGAACCTCCAGAGGTGGCCCTAACTGCACTATCGCTCCAGCCTAGCACTCCAGGGCTTTGAGAGAATCGCACCCTGTTACTGGAAGGTTCTAGGCTGTGGTATCTTGTTACAATGACCACAGGAGACTTAGATGAAGTCGTTCAGGGGGTAGGGTGGGTAGAACATTTCAGGCCCAGAGACATAGGTAAGATGCCTCAGGGAGAAAACAACAGCCAGTTCAAAGATGGATCAAGATGGGAATGGAACCCAGTAGCAGGGTCATGTGAGCCACTGGGACCCTTTGTGTCTTATTCTACAAGTAGTGAGAAGTCACTGAAGCATCTTAAAAGAAAGTAGTTGGATGCTCCTTATGAAAATATCACATCAAGCTCAGTGTGGTGATGTACGCCTTTAGTTCTAGCACTCGGGAGGCAGAGGCAGGCGGATCTCTGTGAGTCTTGGGCAAGCCTGCTCTACAGAGTGAGTTCCAGGACAACCAGGGGAAAAATAAAGGATGGAAGGGGGAAGCAGAAAAGGCACATATGGCAAGGAGAATTGCCCATCATGTCTTCGGACAATTAGATATGAGTCACTTTAAAGGACATAGTGACTCCACTCATAGTGAAAGCAGTGGGTACCCAACATGTGGATGTTTACAGCAGCTTGGAATAGCTCAGAACAGGCATAAAACAAATCTCTATCAGCTGACGATAAATGGATACAGAACACGTGCTCTGTCCATAGAAGGCAACATTACTTAGCTGGGAAAAGCAATAAAGTTCTGACATTTCTTGAAACATGCCACACACAGAAGCAGGCTAAGTGAAGGGGCACCCACACAAAAGACCGCCTAAGAGTCTACCATCCTGTCCAGAACCTGAAACCCATTTGTGACAAGTTGATGAGTTGTGACTTTGGATTGAAAAGGAGCAAGGGCTTAAGGGATATGGAGTTTCATCTCAGGTGATGAAAATGCCCTAAGCTAATGATGATGATAGTGCACATATATGAAACATACCAGCAGCCATGGTACTACTCGTGCTGAATGGGTGTGTCCTATGGTACATAATTTATATCCCAACCAAGCTGTCTTAAAGAGAGAGGGGGAGCTGTACAGGAGGCAGGAGGGAGCTACAGAGACTGCTGAGGAGGATGTAGTGGGTGAGCCTTGGGATAGAGACAGCAAGAAAAGATGAGAACAGCCATTGGCTGAAGACAGTGTAAATAATGGATGGAGAGATGTTATGCCAGGCTGGGAAGTTGCCTTAAGAACTTGCTGTGCAAGCTTCAGGACTAAAGTTCAAATCCTCAGCCCCATGTAGATGTGGTGACCTGTGATTCCAGGAGTCAGAGGGCAGAGATGTGGAGGGTACCCCCAGATCAAGCTGGCTAGCTAGACTAGCTAAATTGGCACACCCTGGGTTCAAGTAAGCGACTCTGCCTCAATATGTAAGGTGGGGAGTGATCCAGGAAGACACACCAACTTCTGGCATATGCATGCATAACACACACACACACACACACACACACACACACACACACACACAAACACTCAAAACCATTATGCCAAGTGAAATAAGCCAGGCATCATTATCCCACGTATACATAGCTTCTAGAAAAAGCAAGTTCACAAACTGAGAGAACAGAGCTTCTCAGAAAGTGGGGAGGAGGAAAGATCGAGAAACTACCATCTCACCATTACTGAAATTACTGAATTGGTTGGGACAATGAAAGGTCTGGTATCAGCTCTGAAGTCACACTGTCTGAATGTTTCTGAAGCCATCGGGTGGCACACAGTGGCTTAAGCAGTAACTTATGTGAGATTTGTGTTTGTTTACCCATGAGGGAAATAAAGGCATAAAGTGTATGAGGGGTGGGCACAGAGCCACCTCCTAAGCTGTGAGACTTGGGGGGTGGTTCACAAGGGGACTGGTCAGGAGTAGTTTCATACAGCAAGGCACAAATAGATGGCCCAACTCTGCAGCATGTTGGGCCAGAAAGAGTGTTGAGTCCAATGGTGCCACTCACAGAATAGGCACATCACACATCCTCATAGACACCCAACTAAAGCTTTTCAGGGCCTCCCTTCCCGCACAACGTGCCCAGACAATTCAAGGGTGTAAAACCCCAGACTTGGGAAAGAGTGGGCACCTGAGGCTCAGAGGGGATGTGAGGCTAGAAATTGGGCTCTGAAGAAGATGAGCTGGGACACAATCGGGTACCATCAGCGGTTCTCTGTATCTTGGGTGTGGGCAGAAGGCAACTGAGACAGTAGAGGTCACCAGGGTGTCCTGCAGGTGAAATAGGGGCAGCATGCAACTTCACCTCCTTTGCCGTTTTAAACACCAGCTTAATTGAGATGCCATTTCCAGGCTTAGACTTCGCCGACTCAAAGCATCCGGTTCAGTTGCTATTGGTTTCAAGTGGATAACAATCACCCTCATGAATTTTAGAACATTTTCATTCTCCAAGACCTCTGAACTCTTCAGCTATCACCAATGGCTGAAGTGACTGTGGAGGACCTGTCATTGGCAGCTAGCTCCTTTTGGTGACAGCTTCATGCCACTCCATTTCTCCCTTCTCCTGGTCTGGACGCCCTGGGACTGTCTACACTCTTAGCCAGAGCCACGTTGGCACCCCCTCCTTGCCAGGGGTGAGGGTCAGAGTAGCTGTCTTCAGATGAAGGATCACCAGGAAAAAGAAGAGAAGCCAGGCCACAGTGCTCCAGAGGCCACCGGCTCTGACAGACATGTCCAGAAAACTAAAGGCTTTTTCGGCTGCTCCCTTCAGTAATTGCTTTGTGCTTGGAAACCTCCAGGCACATTGACCCTCCGTCCCTCCCAGGAAAGATGGAAGCAGGGACGGACCCGTGTCTCTGCTCTGCCCTGCCTTCCCCTCATTTCCTGGCTCCAAGAGGAAAGGGAGCCGCCTGCCTCTCTCCATTCCCAGCACTGCCCTCTGTGTGCTGCCTGAATTCCTAGGAGGAGCTGGAAGAGCACTAGAGGCAAAGCCAGCCTGCCTCCAGACACGTGTCCTAAGGTGGGGGCGAGGGGATAAATAACACGTGGACATCACACAGTGCCCCTGCCTCAGAAGGGTGCCCACTTTATTTTTATACACCACTTTTGCTATTTATTTATTTATTTTAAATCTAATCACTTTCTTCAGGAGGCTGGATATTTCCATTGTGCTACCTCTCTACCCCTAAACAAGTTAGTCAGCTGGTTTGGGAAGGGGGCGGAGTTGTTCATATTTCTTAGGTCTCAGGCAGTGAAATTGAGGAGCACTCCCTGGAGAGGGCAACACAAATAAGTCCTTATAGTCCAGAGAGTCCTGAGCATAATTAAACTCTAACATAGGGAAAGAAGGCTTGGAGCTTCTAAACTACCCAAGGTCTGGGGACTGAGTACCCTAGAGTCTGGGGAGGGTCTCCCAGTCCCAGACTCCTTGACGGAGTCCATTGTAGCTTTCTCCTCTTCTGAGTAATGCTCCCATCCCTTCCTTGTAGTTCCTGTTTCTCTAGGAGAGGGGCACAAAGGGCTCTGTAGTCTGAGGACCCAAGCTTTGACTACATCCCTAAACTGTGTGACCTCTCGGGTCAAAGTCGTTTATCATTGGTAAAACATAGCTTGGAACATCTACCTTGGCAGTCACAAGATGAAAGACAGTGTAGTGGGTGCAGGGCCCGGGTGCATCTTCTTATGGGTTTCCTACCCAACCAGGACCAAATACCTGACACACCATCCCCAAGACCAAGGCACAGGAACAACTGGCCATTGTTCTTCCCTACCTGCAGAGGGCAGGGGAAGGAGACTGCACAGACACACACACACACACACACACACACACACACACACACACACACACACACACGACACAACGACAGGGACGGATGGGGACGGCGGACACCACAAGAGTTTGCCAAGGTGAGAAGAGAGCCCCTACAGGCCTTCTGATCATGTGGAAAGCCACCCCTCAGCAACACAGGTTTCAAAGGTGGCAGAAGTCCCAGATGTTTGTGCCCGGATTGTGCATGTAGCATTTAAGTCTTCATGAAAGAGCAACTGTAGGCAAGACCAGGCCCGTGGTCTCCTAGGAAGAGATTCACCGCTCCAACCGAAACTGCTGTCTTCAAGTCCATTGGAGACTTCACATGAGCCTATTTATCTCATGTCCACCGTGATGTCCTCATTCCTAGGGGGTTTACAATGCTGGGCGAAAGGGGCCCCTTTTCTGTAGGGAAGAGTGGGACCTTGAGAACAGAGCGGCTGGCTGTGGGGTGGAAGAGTAAGAGAATGCAGGGGACCCTGTAATTGAAGGCCCTGCTTGGAAGCGGCATCTCTGTGCTTATTGGGGACCTGAAGGAGTACCCATCCAGTGTGCAGGAGAATGATTGCAGACCCCCAGTTCCCTGTAGAGCTTGTTACACAGAGGAAATCCTCCAGAGAGAGCCGAGTTGGGCAAAACAAGAAAAAACCCTGCAATCTACACATCTCAGCTCTCGTGGAATCCTCTTGCCCCTCTGACCCCCATACTCACTCACACCCTTACTTGCAAGAAAGTGCCACCTCCCCTAGGAAGGCTTCCGGGAATGTCCCCAGAGGGAAGAGTTCACTGGCAGTGCCTGTCTCCCTAGCCATCTTTGTGTGAGCCCCCTTGGGAACAGAGGTTTTTAATCTCCTCTGTCCCCAGGCTTTCCTCAGGTTACTGGATTTTGCCAGGGATGGGGACCTAGATATGAGGACTCCCCTTTAAGCTCTTAGAGGATCAGAATCGCTTCTTGCACCATGTGCACCACGCAGGCCATTTACCGAGAAAGTGAAGGGATAATTTCCTGACCTTAATATGCAAGCTGAGATTTTCTCAGCAGTTAATGATCAAAGCGCTGCCCCTGCCTCCTTAGCCCCAGGACGGGGAATAGCCCCAGGACGGGGAGGCCGCCGGGCTTAGTAAATGGCTTTAGACATCGTCTCAGCCTGGACCTCCGTAATTAAATTTTACATGTTAATCTGAAAGGAGTCGTTTTTGAAGGGCTTCCCGTCAGCCCAGCAGGGCTAATTTAGTGGAGCCAGGGCCAGGAATCAGAATGGCCGCCACCTGCAGGTCAGGCACAGGAAGTCAATTTATGCTAATGTAGGTGCTTGGCCTGCCTGAGGGGCATTGTGGGAATGGCAATGTCCTGTTGTGATTTTTCTGCTAGGTGGGTCTTGGTGTCCCAGGATCATATACAGCACCACCTGCAGATCTGTCTGGGTTGGTGCAGGCTGACTTCCCAGCTTTCCTTACCCATTGCAGTATCAGTCAGGTAGGGGTGAACAGCATCTCCAAATTTTGCCCATCCTGTGCCCCTGGCAGTATTAAATATGTTGGGCATCCTGCTGGGATACAGTCTTCTCTGTCTCTCCGCTGAAACCTACTATTGGTTCCAAGCTCCTTCCTGAAGATCTTGACTTACTGTTAGCAAACTTGGGGATCACAACCTGTGCCCCAAGCCAGGCCCAGCCAACCTATCCTCAATAAAATTCCTAGTACAAAGTAGAAAAAGGAGATTTATTCAATGTGGCCACACTGAGAAGAGAAAAACGATCCAGAAAATCTCTCAAATGTGTCTTCAGGGTCTCAAAGAGAAATTAAAGTTTAAATAGGGTGGTGGCAATGATACCAGGAACCTGTCATTGTCTGGGCACAGTCTCATCCTGCAAGGTGGTTTGACAAGTTGATAGACCTGTGTGAAATCTCTTTCCAGTTCTCCCTCTCATTGATGCCTTTTTCCTTTTCCCAGTTGGAGAATCCTAGGGAGGTTCCCACTTGGTGGGGCAGGTTGGGGACAAGTAAATTGTTCAACAGTCTAAAAGCCAGATCGAGAGATGTGTCTCTTTGCATTCTAGCCATTTCTGCCCAGCCCGTTAATTTGTGGTTCTCCGTTAGGAAGAACAGAGAAAACTCTTGTTGGTTGAGTACCTTGGTGGACTTCTACATGCAGCTTAGCACTAGGGTCAGCGATCTGGGGGGTTCTGAGTTCTATTCAAATGCCTTCACCTCACCCACTCTCGCTGGGGACAGACTAGCTTTCCAGAAGTTCCTAATGGAATGCCAAGGAGGGTGATCATCCTAGATAGGCCTGCTCTATTGCAGCAGAGGAGTAGGTATACTCCCAGAACTTAGTGTGGTTTGTTTCTATTTAGCAAAGGGGAAACCAGGGGGCTTAAGGGGAGGGAGTCCAAAGAAAAGAGAGGGTTAGTGTATGATGTGAGAGGCTCAGAGACTTCATTGGCTGGTGGAAGGCATGGATTAAGTGCCATGGTCCTTCACACTGTGTAGAAATGACATGTGACAGGAAGCCTGACGTTCTGAGGGAGATATGGTACTGTGGAAGATATGCTGACTTTTAGATTTGTGATGAGGAAGTATACTCTTGATCCCACATAAAATGCTTATATCCCCCGACTCTAATGCCCGTAAGAATCATCTTGAGGCTGGCAGTGTAGCCAACTTGATAGAGTGCTTGCTTACAATGCATGAAGACTGGGTTTGATTCCCAGCATCATGCAAACAAGGCACGAAGATGCACATTTGTAAGCCCAGCCGTTCAAGGTCATCTGCCATCTACATAGAGAGACCAGGGAAGCTTAGTCTACATGAGACCCTGTCTCAGAGAGAGATGTTAGGAAAATTAGTTCACATTCCGAGACCCTGGATATGGTGGTTTCAAAGAAAATGGCCCCCAAAGGAAATGGCACTATTAGGAGGTGTGATCTTGTTGGAGGAAGTGTGCCACTGTGGAGGTGGGCTTTGAGGCCTCCTATATGCTCAAGCCATGCCCAGTGAGACAGACCACTTCCTGTTGCCTGCAAGTAGAACCCTTAGCTCCTTTGCCAGCAGCATGTCTGCCTCCACACCACCAGGCCCCACCATGATGATAATGGACTAAACCTCTGAAAATGTAAGCCACCCTAAGTAAATGGTTTTTTCTTTATAAGAGTTGCCATGGTCATGGTGTCTCTTCACAACAATAGAAACCCTAAGACACTGAGCTTTAGGTGTAGGAGTCTGAGGAATCTTGGGGATCTGAGTGTACAGGTTGGTACTGATTCTCAGATGGCCTGGATTTAGGTGGCACAAGGAATTTCCTTGGAAATGTCCTTGTGGGCCAGAGCATCCAGGGGTTTTACTGAGTTTTTCATTATAAAGGGTGCCTATTGGCTGAAACATTCTGTCTTCCAAAACACTGGTATATCAACACACATCAGGGAACATAACAGGACACAATGATTGCCATAGAGAGGTCTCTTATAAAGAATAGGAAACTGGATCCTGCTCTGTGAGGTCTGATACCAGTGCCTTCCCCACTCAACCCAAATAGACAAATAGTACTACCCAACTCAGCAAACTGAGTGCAGGAAGGGGCCAGCCACTGTGTAGTAGGGATTAGCTTGTCAGGCTGCAAGGGTTCAGCCTGCAGTGTAGAACGATGGTTTATGGGATTCCCTCCTGGTTAGGCTGGTTTTTTTGTGCACAGTTTTCAGGTATGTAATACACACTATGCAAAGGCGAATGGATGAGACTGGCCGGGGCAGTTCTGAGAAGACAATATAACCACTCTGTATGTCTCACGCTGTTGAGTCTGGGTGTGGTGGCATGGACCTATATTACCAGCATGCAGGAGGCCAAGGCTATAGGCTACACTGGGCTACACAGCATACTCTGCCTCAATCCTTTTTCTGTCTTGTTAAACTTTGTCTTCTGGTGCCCTGTCTTGTTGGCTTCTTGTGGAGCACAGAGGCAATACTTGGGAGACTGCCAGAAAGTGGGTGCAGATGCGGACTCCATGCTGAGGCGTTTGTCACATCCTGTGGTAAGGGAGGGAAGGATTTTTTTTTTTTTTTTTTTTTTTTTTTTTTTTTTTTTTTTTTTTTTTGGCCTGTGAAACCAGGGAGAGCTTTTAACCATCCTGGCAGCAGACAAAGAGATTCTAAAGAGGCACTGTGCTCTGCCCTCCCTGGGCTGATCGGAGTACTGACACAGTGGACCTCAAGGAATTAGAATGTCCCTGGAGTCTCATGCTGGAAAGAGAAGGCTGAAGGCTGGTGCAGCCAGAGGGGAGGCTTGTCTCTCAGGAAGAGATCTCACAAAGTCTGATAACTAGTGTGACCGTCTCACAGGACAGACTGGTGCTGAGAGTATGGGTGCGTCGTGGGCCACCATAACTTGATCAGGGCTGCTTAGCCATACATATCTCTTGTCCTTTATTTAAACCTAAACCTCATGTCAGGGCCCCCAAGATGGACTTGGGGAGTGGTCACTGGGCTTCTTTGTTCTTCTCCTCAAATGGCTGCATGGATTAAAACTTCTCTTTTCTGTTTCTCACTCTGACTCTCCTTGTTTAATTGGTCCATTGAGGACAGGTGCTGAGGCTAGCTTGTTAGCTCCCAGGTCAGACCATGACAGTTTTGTTCATGGAAACCAGTTGCGTATTTTCACACACCAGGGCCTACACTGCTGTCCTCTGATCTGGGTTAACCCCTGATTCCCAGCCATTCTTCATCCTCTTGGGGGTTACTCATTCTGCTTGTCTCCTCTGGACTGACACACCATGGCTGTTGAAAACACTCTCCCCCCCCCCCCAAAACAAACTGCTGTTAGTGTGTGTGTTGGAGTTCAGTGTATCTTTGATCGTCTTGACCTAATAAGGGGACCAGCTGTACCAGAAAACATATGCATGGGTTTGAATATGAATAGTGATTTATAGGGGCTAGGGAGATGGCTCAGCTGGTAAGAATACCTGTATTGAGTACACAAGAACCTGAGTTTGAATCCCTAGCATCTATGTAAAAAGGCTGGCATGACTATGCTTGCCTGGAACTCCAGCACCGGCAGGGCAGAGACAAGCAGATCCCAAGAGCTTCCTGGCCAGCTAGCCTAGCCCAAATTGAGCTTCGAGTTTAGGGAAACTCTGGCTGAGAAGGGTAGAGGAAAGCACCAGGCATCTGTTCTGGTCTCTCTGTATAAATATGTGGGTTAGGCAACTGCTCATTCACATGCATGTGTCATACATCTACCACACACACACACACACACACACACACACACACACACACACACACACACACACACACACACACACACACATGAGAGATCCACCCCAGAGTGGATAAAGTGGACCTCTGCCAGCTCTGGGTGTTTCTGCCCAGCATGCCTTCCCATAGTGCTGGCCACATCCCTGATCTCCAGTCCTGTATTTGAAGGGACCTGGCTCCTCCTTGTCCAGAGCCCTGAGAGAGTTAGTGGGAGCCCTTCCTGGGGCTTATCATTCCGAGGTATACATCAGCCTTTCAATCCCCCATCAGCAGCAGGTTCTTGGATTCCTTCCCATTTCTCTCCACTGCAACTCCCAGCCGCAAGGTGAGCTGTGCAAAAGCTTCCTGCCTGAGAAGAGGCCCCAGCTGTTGATGGTAGCGACTGCTGTCCCTGAATGGGGACCACCTGGCAGCAGAGGAAGGATTGGCTTTTCTTTATTGAGGTGGATCAGTTTAGCGGGACGTGACAGTTGCAGAATCCTCGAGGTAGCAGAGATGACAATTTACTTTCAAAAGGAGCTAAGAGGTTTGCAGTAGTTATGGAGTATTCTAAACAATCATGGGCTTTATCTATGTCCCCGAACCCCCCTCCCTCCCCCGCTGCACATTGGAGTCACCTAGAAAGCTTTGGAAAAAAGCCCCGTCTCTCACCAGGCACAGTTAATTGGTTTAGGGTGGGGACTCCACATCGGTTTTAAAAGCTCCCAGGCGATTCTCACATGTAGTCAAGGTTAAGATTAAACCAGTGCTCTTCAGACTTCAGTGAGATCAAATGCACCTTGGAAGGCTAGGTGAAAACTGCAGGTTCCACCCAGGGGGGGCTGAGGCAAAAGGTTTGGGAACGGAATGCAAGGATTTGCATTTCTAGGGGCTTAGTTGGTGCTTGCGTGCAAGCAAGAGGACCCAGAGTCCCACACCTAGATTCTGTATAAAATAAATAAATAAATTCAAGCCTAGTGTTGGGCCGCTGATGGCTCAGTGGGTAAAGGCAGCACTTACTTCAAAGCATGGTAACCTGAGTTCAATCCCAAGAACCCCCATAAAGATGAACAGATAGAATAGATTCCACAAAATTGGCCTCTAACCTCTACAAATACACCATGCACACATGTGCACATGGAAATAATTTGCATATCCGACAGGGTCTGACCTCACCCCTGACCTCCACTCTATTTTAACTACAATAAAGTAGACATTAGTTGAGAAGGTCTCCACTGCCCTTGTGTCTTTAAACATTGTTATGTCAATCCCTAAGGATTGACAATGACTCTTAATTCCAGCAAACCTTTTCCATAGTACTTTTACTTTTAAAGAAAGGCTTGTTGGGGGCTACGCAAGACCTCATTTCTTTGGTAGCTTTGCAGGGGTTGCCCTGCCTCCTTGGTCTGCTGAGTCTAAGGAGCTGCTTGTCCAAATTTCATATAAATAACAAGATGCACCCGTGTGTGTGTGTGTGTGTGTGTGTGTGTGTGTGTGTGTGTGTGTAACAAGAGCCTTTCTATACCCTAATTGAGCAAAACTCCCTATTCTCCCAACAGCATCATTTCTGAAACATGGCATCTCCTGGAAAGAAGGCTTATGGTGGGAGCAGGGGACGTGCTTTAATGGACTACCATTCTTCCTCCCCACCCCAGAAGTAGATGAGGACATGCTGCTGGGGGCAAGCATCTAGCCCTACCCTCCTAACTTTGAGCACGAAGGAATGACTCGTCAGAATACCAGACCAGGCTCTGCTGGAATTTTTGGGGTCAGCAGCCAGCCCCCTCTGTCTGTCCTCCTTGATTATGGGATCCCTGCTGCTACAGGAGAGATGAAGCCCCCTGAGTTTGTAAACAGGTTGCCTAAGTAACAGACTTCCCAAGTGCTCAGATTCCAGGAGAATTACAGGTAGCATCCTCATTTCCCCAAGGAAGTATATGGACCTCAGGTTGCCAGACTCAGATATTAGAGAATTTCTGGTGGCCTATTGCACCCCCACTCTCCCCTGCATAAGGGGTACAGTTCAACTAAATGTATACCTTTTCCTCAATTCCTCTCTCTTCTTGGAGCCCTATGTTTTTTCCCTGCCACTTGGGAATCGGGGACAGTTTGGATACAGTCTTATGAGATCACCCCTTTTCTCATTAAGACTTGTAAGAGACCCCCACTCTGCCTCATGGTTCTGAACTCCCACCACAGACTCTGCTGTCTGCCTGTCTGTCCATGAGATTGGTGTTTTAACTTAGCAAACCACTAACTTCCACTATCACAGAAGCTGAGCTGATACAGGGATCCCACCAGAGATGATCACTTAGATACGGTTTATAGCCAAGTTCATGAAAGTCTTTATACCAGCTGGCTGGATCTACACTCAAGTACTCGGAACCTAAGTGTGTGTCCAGAGCACAGCGTTTTTTAAAAGCAAAAGGAATATCCTTGGCATCTCACTCTCGGCAGAAGCAAACAGTTTAACAGAATCAATGATGAGTAGGTAGTTGGAGGGGAGGTTTGAGCAAGTAGGCAGTTAAGAGAAGCTAAAATAAATTAGTTAGGACATCTTGATGTTGGGTTCCTAGAATAGAGTTGGGAAAATTTTCCATGGGATTCTCCATCAAGGAGATCAAATTCTAGTTAGACCTGAAATGGTCTCAACAAGAAGGAGGAATCTTGGTGCTGAGTTGCCCTGTCACAAAGGGTGTCACCATATAGCATCTCAGGCCTATGGTTGAAATGTTACTTCCTTTACTGTAACCGACCTCTCGAAAATATATTGGTATTTCCGCCAATATATTTTCAATGTGTCTTGCTTTATGACTTCTTTGTTCTGTTACCATGAAAGTGTTTCCATGTTGGAACATGGAATTTGGGCTGACCTAAATCTGCATTCTCAGGCCACAGCCACTCATATTTGGCTCCAGAATCAGCCATATCTTATTTATTTGCTTTAGGTGAGAATCGTGCTTTAGTGTCTATACTCTGTATTTTTTCCAGTGAATTCTATGAGCTCTACATTCTGCTACAATTAACCAAGGTCATCCTCTAGACTCCACAGGAGACACCAGAAAGTTCCCTATGGCTGGATGCCTGCTCAAAATTCCAGATGGCCTAAGCTTGGGGGTGGGTGGACAGGACAAGGAGGTGAGAAACCATGCCCAGATCATCTATGTAATGAAGGCTGCAGTGAGAAGCACAAAGATTGGGGGTGTGGGGATCCAGGCTGGAGGAATAACAAGGGACAGGCCTAGGTCATGGAGGAGGTAGCATGATGCGCCATAGACAGCATGGTACCCAAGAAGCCAGTGGGTGGCTGTGTCTTTCCATCAGGGCATGTCAAGCACAGGAAACATTTCTTGTTAATAGGGGAATGATAGCAATGGTCCAGATTGCCTTTCTCTCTTTGGGGTGCCAGGGGGATGAACCTTCCCCATTTCTAATGTGGCATAACCATCATATCGACAGGTGCTCCAGTGAGGCTGAGAGAGAGATGCCATCCCATCTTTACAGAATCTAAGACACTGCCGATTGCTAACTGTGCCATTATTTTTATGTAACCAGAAAGGGGGAAAAAAAATCTACCAAATAAATTACAACATTGATTGCAAAAATGTGTCCAACTCTAGAAAATAGAAAAATATGAAGAAATGGTGTCTTTGAATCAATAACATACAGTAATGGTAATAAAATACTAAACTCACTCTTATTTATGACATCCTCTGCCAAACTCTTTACTTCTGTCTCCTCCCAGAGCCCCTCAGGAGCCCTTCATGGCAGGGGCTATTATGCCTCAGAAAAAGCGAGGCTTAAGCATTTGAGTAAATTGCTCTCTCAGCTGGGGGATGGGGGCATTGAACTCAGGGTTTCTGGCTTCTTTAGAGTGAGCTGATAAGCAAGTTGGAGCAGAGCAAGGAAAGACCTCCTCTTATTGTAGTTTGTCAGAAATGAAGATGCTCGATAAATAATTGAATGGAGAGACTGGTCCACACAGGCAAAACACATTTGATGGAGGTTTGATAGGGAAGCAGTGTTGGTGCAAATTGCTGTTCACTCTCTGGAAATCTAACTAGCAGGTAGTATGTAATACGTACCTTCCTCCTTCTCTTCTGTGCCTCCACCCCCGGAGAAACAATCCCATTGCTGTGATGTGCAGTCTGGATGTTTTATGCATATATATATATATATATATATATATATATATATATATATATATATATGGATGTGGGTACTGTTGTACATATGGAAAATATGCTACTTTAAAGTTTTACTTCTTGAGGCCAAAGATGTGGCTCAATGGTCAGGAATCCTTACTGGTCTTACACAGATCTCAGGTTTGGTTTCCAGTGCTCACGTGGTGGGTTACCACCATCTGTAACTCCAGTTCCATGGCATCTGAAACTCACTTCTGATGACTCCAGACTCATGCATACACATGGCACCCTTAGATACACTCAGGCATACACATGCATACATATAAAATATGTTTTTTTTTTTTTTTAAAAAAAAACACTTCTTTAAAAATGTATTTTATTCAGTGGCTGAGTAGAGGGTTGTGCTAACCTAAGGTTTTTTGCTTCGTTTCTTTTTTGTTTTTTTTTTTTTTCTCATCTTGACACAGCCAGGGTCACCTGGGAAGATGAAACCTTAATGGATAAAATGCATTTTCTTGATTAATGTTTGATATGGAAGGTTCCAGTTCACCGGCCTTGGTGCCACCTGTGGGCAGGTGGTCTAAGATAGTATAAGAAGCCAGCTGATCACGCTATAAAAAGCCAAGGAGCAGCATTTTTCTACGGCCTCTGATTCAGTTCCTGCGTCTAGGTACCTGCCTCAAGTTCCCCAGCTCAGACTTCCCCTAGTGATGGACTATTTGCTACCTGGAAGTGTAAGTAAAATAGACCCCTTTTCCCTCAACTTGCCTTCAGTCATATTGCTCCATCACAGCAACAGAATGCTAAGATACGACCCAAGAAGTCCATTTCTCCCCATTGACCCAAGAGACGTACAATGCATACCCACAGCTTTCAGGCTGATGCTCTGACATCTTATCATGAAGAGCCTTTGGTTTATCCAAACCCACACATTTCCATGTGATTCTCTGGAATTCTTCATGGTATCTCAGTCTTGACTCACCTAAAGGAAAACCCTTGATTCCATTCTGTCTCATGCCCATAGCTCGGGACCTCCTGCCCATGTGGCCGTCTCGGGGAGTTAGGCATCTCTGTGCTGAGAAGCTCTCGTTGGCCGTGTTAGCTCTGTATGTTACCATACACAGCTCTGCAGAAAAGGCATGAGTCCCCATACTCACAACAGCATGGCTGATGTGATTCTCCTGAGGAGGATCTTGGGTTTTTACCATCACTCAGACATCTGAGTCTTCCAGACGTCATATTTGTGAGACTGTTCTGACTGCATCATGACAAGGACAACTGGACACTTCTGCATGAGCCTAAGGGAACGTGTTCACTTTGCATTGCTGTGACCGAGCAGACGCGATGCTGTGACTTATTTGAGTTCACAGTGTGAGGATGTCTCAATCCATTGTGGTAAAGAAGACATGGCCGTGGGATGGTGGGGCTGAGGCTCCTCACAGGGTAGTGGATAAGGAAGCAGAGAGAGCAGTGGGAACAAAGAGGCAACCATCCTTAGTGCTTACCATCTTGCAAAGGACTTTCTGTTGGTCCTTTAGCTGTGGGGTGCCTACGCAGAGGGGGGAGGGGGGCGTCAGATGCAGGAGATGCTGCAGTAAGAATTCAAGCTATCAAACTGCTGAAACCACACAGAAAGAGCTAGACAGAGGTGTGTGTACCCCTATTGCGTCTTTAATTTAATCATATAAATTTAAGTGGTAGCACATAAAAAGTTAGTACTACAAGATGTGACCCACCTTGTGCTGATTGAGCAGCACAGATGGCAAGAGAGAGGAATCTCCTGGTATGAGAGCCACTGTCAGACATGGTGGCCAAGGATCACTGGAGAGAGAGCCCTGATGCATAACATGCACTAGGTCCACCTTCTGTAACCCGCTTACCCCTAACCAGTACCTACTGCTAAAGTTCCACAGCCTTCCAAAAAAAAAAAAAATCACTGGGAAATAGGGAACGAATCTTCAAAATGTCTCCTGGGAGGGCATTTTGCATTCAAGACACAATGGGAGGAACCATTATTTCAGATATGGAACTTCCTGTTGGATGTGGGAGACAAACCTGCCTCTTGCTTATTCTCCCCTCCTCTTCCCAACTCTTTATCCTCTGCTCTGCCTATTGACATCCTACCCCCCCAAAGCTGACTCTCCAGTGAACCCATCCTTGACCACCTCGTGTGACAGTAGCTCTAAATACCAGGAAATTCCTGTCCTTTGCCATCTGCTCAATCAGCATGAGCAGGTCACACCTTGTGGTATTAGCCTTTTATTGAGATCACTTAAATTTATATGATTAAATTAAAGAGGTAATAGGTGTGCGCACACCTCCATTTAGCTCTTTCTGTCTGGTATTATCAGTATGATAGTTTGAACTCCTTGTAGATGGAGGTTTCACTCTCCCTGCAGTCTCCTATACGTGGCCCCCAGCAGCTACTCCACAGCTAAAAGACTCTCAGAAAGCCCTCTGCAAGATGTAAAGTTGAGCATGCTGGTGATGAATTATGATGATGCTGTTCCAAGTACTTCTGCAGCACACTTCTTGATTCTATGAATACATGGAAAGGCTCATCATGCGTCCATGCACATGGTGAGTGCAGTGCCCAGATCTCGTTGATTTATTTTTAAGAACCTCTGGTTGACTCCCATACCCATGACCCCTCTCTGGAACATGCATGCAGCCAGAACTTTAAGTTGGAGACAGGTGAACAGTCCAAATCCTGCTCTACTGGTGACCTTGCCAAGTTCCCATCATCTCTGAGATTCTTAAAAATCCTTGTCTATGTATGAATATGATTCGTGTGTGCACGTGCATGTTCATGTGTGACTGGGTACACATTCATGTGGCAGTGGATGGCCAGAATGTGTCAAAGGTAAACATCAGGTGTCGGTCCTCATCTTCCACCTTGCTTGAGATGGAATCTGTTATCCGTTGCTCTTTGCACACTAGACTAGTTGGTTTGTGGGCTTCTAAGGGTTCTGTTTCTCCTGTACTAGGAGCACTGGGGTTACGGATGCATGAGACACACGACTGCATCCAGCTTCATGGGGGTGCTTTGTTGCTGCAAAGGCTTTTACACCTGCTTCTCCCATCTCTCCAACTCTCTGGCCTCTTCCTCGTGTGCAAAAGGAGAGTAAAGAAGCTCAGTCCCGACATGCCCAGCACCACTTCTGATCTCAGCATAGGGAACTGCGTCACCAACAGGGTCCAGGGAGGTTCTTGGATGTCGGATATTGTTCACCAGCCAGCGCTTCCCCTACAAGAATGCTGGGCAGAGGGTGAGCAGGGATGGAATCAGTCATCAACCATAACACAGCTGTGACAGGGAGGCAGCTCCGTGCAGAAGCAAGCTCCCTTTAGAATTCCAGTCCGGCAGTGTGTGCCTTGGATAAAGTTCAGGTAATCGTGCCTACAGCCTGCCTCCTCCCTCCCCTCCTCTCCCCAGCTCTGAGCTGACAGAGTTATAATAATTGGGTGCCTCTGCTTAAGCTCATCAGTTCTGGCTTCCTGAAAGGAACGTGGCAATTAGCAGTCCTCACCCTGTAATAAAGCCTTTAATATCCACTTTCATGGTTCATATTACAGTCATTCAGGCCTGTCCCCTTGCACATGGCCTGTCAGGCACTAGGGCTGTGGATGCCCACTAGGGAGCTGCCCCCACTGAATGGCTCAGCACACAATGGTTGCAGAGGCCCCAGCAATCCAGGCCAGGCAGCTGGAGGATTGGGCTGGAAATGAGAATCTCTGCCTGCTGAGGTTCCAGGGGAGCTAATAGAGGAGATGAGCAGGAGGCAGGGGATGTGGGGGAAGTATCCCTGCCTCTCCTGGGAGTCTCCCACCGGCCTTCCAGGCTTTCTTACCATTGAACTACCCTGTACAGTTCCACTATTGGACATTTTGGAAGCAAAAGAAGATGGAGGTGATACTGGGGGGAGGAGAGACAGAAAGTTCTAGACGGAAGCTCTGCATGTGTGTATACTTGCTGGCTGATTGCACACTTCCCAGGGGAGATGCCTTTGCTAAACAGAAAGTACAGGAAGCATACATGTTGTCGGGAGGGAGGCAGTTCCAACTAGCTCTGAGCTGTGATCATCCCCGGAAGTACCTAACCTGCTCTGTGAAGAGCACAGGCAACAGACAGGGTTCTTTTCCATCTCTCAGTCAGTCATGAATTGACTAACAATGAGTACTGCTCACTGTGTGCCTTCATGGAGCCAGAGAATAGCATAGAGAATAACAGCAGTGTATACAGTAGGGGGATAATTGTAGTAAGGAAGGAAACATAAGTAATAGCCTTGGACAGAAGAGGGTGAATCTGTATTTGTTTTCCCGTTGCTGTGACAAAATCCCTGGTGATGGCAATTTAAGAAAGAAAAGGTTTCTGGGGTCGCAGTTTTTAAAAGAAATATGGTAAGGAACATGTGACTGCAGAAGCCACGAGGCAGCTTCTATTGTATCCACGGTCAGGAAATAGGGAGTGATGGTGGCCTGTAAAACCTAAAGCCCACCTGTTTGGGGATATTTTCAAATATAATAAAAACATTCGGAGATGTCAGAGGGAACTACCCACAGTCAGTCTAGGAGGATCAGACAGTGGTAACTCACACCTTTAATCCCAGCACAGGGAATATCCGGGAGTGGTGACCTACGCCCTTGATCCAATTAAATCTGAGTTTGAGGTCATCTTAGTTTAGAAGGAGTTCCAGGCTCCCAGGCAGGCAGTGGTGGGGCCACGCCTTAACTCAGGGAAGAAAGTATTTAAGGCAGGCATAGAAAGACAGAGCAGGCAGGAGAAGCCAGGAGGAACGAGGCTGAGGAAGCTGGAAGACAGCTGGGTGAGATCTGACTGTGGTGTTTCCTCTCTGATATCTCCGCCTTTCCCAGAGAGCTGGCCCTGAGTTTCCTTTATTCGTGCAGCACCCACCTCCAAGAGTGACCCACTTTCTCTAGTGAACTCCTCCTCTTAAGGGTTCCGTGACCTTCCACGAACAGGTGCCCCGGCTGGAGACCAAGTTTTCCAACACATGATCCTGGGAGGCATGTTCCACATTCAAACTCCAGTGGCATCCAGGGTCTCCTAGAGGACGGACTGTTTCTTGTGGTTAAGTTGTATTTTCTTAAAGGAATGTTAGTTATACTCTATTTCCATGCCACGTGCTGTCTCTAAACCTTGCCGCATCCACTCCACGCAATTCTTAGTCCATAAGAGCCATGCCCTCTAAACTCTGAAGGCAAGCCAAACCCTCCCTTAGGCTCTGACATCATGCCAGGCTTCCTTTAAAAGCAAAGTTCCATGTGCATCTGCCTATTCTCTCTTTGTCCTCTTTTGGAAGCTCCCATTTCTCTCTTCCTCTTCCTCTTCCTTTCTTCTTCCCTTCCATTTCTACTCCTTACTTTCTCTGCCACTATAACCATAACCCCTCTGTTCATCATAATCGTACTTAATAAAGTTCTTTTCTACATAGAAACAGCCATTAAGAGTCTCCTGCTATCTGCCGCTGCTTTCTGCTGTGTTTCCTGTGTCCTGTATCCATAGAAACCTGCCACCAGATAGCTTGGTATATGTGAACCAGGCCAAAATATGCTCAAAACTCTAACAGTAATGAAGTCTATGTCCTTTCCCTTTAACCAGAGAAGATCCAGGTGGCAATACTGCTCAGTAAAATGTGAGGTAAGGAAGGCTGCAGAACTTCTGGGTTGGGTGAGAAAAAGTTACAGACTTTCTCTTGATGTCTGTCTTATGGATGGTTGGTCTAGGAGCACAGCCGCCATGTTGGGAGGAAGCCTAAGCCATATGGGGTGTCCTAGTTCACAACATCAGCCTACAGACAAAATGGACCCAACTGAATGTGTAGTTGAGAAAGCATTCAAGGAGACTCCAAACCCAGACACCGATTGCAATCAGAACATGAAGAAGAACCACTCAGCTGAGTCCAGCCAAGCCCTGAAGCATGGCACATGGTAATAATGACATTGATACTATTTAAAGCCACCAAGTTAAGAATCAGCAATTCTTAGTTTATAATAGAGGTTGACCAAGTGGTAGACAAATGGAATTCTAGGTAAAAAGGACACCACATGCAATGCAAAAATTCATAAAGTAGATCCTTTTGACATATATTGAAGGGCACTGTAAGGTTTGCAGAATTGAACAGTGCACAGGCAGGTGACCATCCTATCGATGGGGGAGTTATGGAGGGTTTCAAACAAAGGAAAGACCTCCAGATTTAGAATGAAGACCAACAGCTTATGGGCAATGGGATGAAGGAAGAACAACTCGCTTATGACTATCTACATCAGTGCCAACTCCATGAACACTCCCAGGGACTATACATGGAGACTACTCCATGAGCCTACTCAGGAGAAGACAGTGCCCAGGCAGTGGAAGCGTGAGTCCTGTGATATTTCAGATGTATGGTCGGTTTTGTGATCAGATGAATATGAGAGTTAAAGAGAGTAGGGACGTACTCTTGGATTTCTGAATTGCATGATATTCTTATTTTATTTGTGTTGCTATCATAAAACACCCAACAACTGACTTTGAGGACAGGTTTACTCAGTTTACAATTTCAGGTTATAGATCACCATTGCAGGGATGTCAAGGCAGAACCTCGAAGTAGCTGGGTCATATCCACAAACAAGAGCAGAGAGAAAATGAATGCATGTGTGCCTATTGGTGCTCAGCTCTCTTAACCTGCCTAAGGAATGGTGCCACCCACAGTGGGCTGTATCCTCTCACATCAACAGACACAATCAAGACAATTACCCCCATAGACATGTTCACTACCAATCTGATCTAGGTGATCTCTCTCTCTGGGGTTCATGTCCCATGTGACGCTAGATTCTGTAGTCGATAGCTGAGGGGGTTGCCAGGCCCAGAAATAAAAAAACTAGGAGAAGCAGTTGTAGGGAAGAACATGAAGTTTTCCTCTTGAGGCATGTGTGTGTGTATGTGTGTTCATGTTCTCTCTCTCTCTCTCTCTCTCTCTCTCTCTCTCTCTCTCTCTCTCTCTCTCTTAATGTTTTAGGTTTTTCAAGACAGGGCTTTCCTGTGTAGCTTCAGCTGTTCTGATACTCATTTTGTAGAACAGGCTACAAACTCACAGAGATCCACCTGCCTCCAAGTGCTGGGATTAAGAGGGTATGTCGCTACCAGTTGGCTTTTAAAAATAGATAAATATGTCTTGTGGATGGCTAGATTCACGGATTCTAGAACTCAGAAGATAGGCTGGATAGACTTAAAGGACAGATGTGAGATTATCTAACAACTGAGCCATAAGGCTTATAACATGGGAATCAAGGAGGCTCCAGGGCAAGTTTCTGCAGGTTGCCAACATCTGAAGGTGGTGAAATGATGAGGAGATAAAGAGAGAGAATGGTGTGTGTGTGGGGGCAGCCAGAGGCGATGCAAGAAGCCAAAGACGGAGCATTCAGGTTGGAGCATCACTCATGCATATGGCAGTGTGGATTGCCAATATCAGGTTTCCAATGTATGCAACCATTAAAAGGAGCGAGGAAGGCAAGGAAAAAAGTAAGTACCTCTTTTCCTGTAAGAGAGTAAATTAGATAGCTATTAGATAGTAATTAGATAGCAATAGATACTGGGGTATATAGTCCTCTGTAGAAGAAAGGGGTGAGGTGTGGCAAACTAAGTATCTTTTATCTGAGGTGACCAGAATGTACCTTGTGCTGGCAGTACTTTTTAAACTTTGCTTTCTGTTGTTATGACTCAATACTTAAGGCTGAGTATGGTGGAAAGAAGGGAAGATTATTTACATCACAGTTTTGGAGGCTGAAAATCCAAGATTGGCTATTTCTATTTGTCCTGACTCCAGTGAACCCCCTGCCCCTCTACCCCCACTGCGGCTGCCTGCATTATATTATGGCTGAGGAAACCGTGGTAGGATTGAATTATAATCATGGTTGGAGTGCCTTTGAAAAGGACAGATCATATGACAAGATGGAGGGAAAAGGAGGGAGGAACAGAGTCAGAGGCAGAGAGACAGAGAGAGATTGTCTTTGCTCATTTTCAGGTTCGTCTTGCCCACTGCTGATTGGCTAGTACTTGCTATCATTCAGAACAGGTCCTCCCTGCTCACTCTACTGCTATGGGTACCAATCTCCTGTGGAAACATCTTGTGTTGGTTAAATGTTGTTAACCTGATAAGATATAGAGTCTCCTGGGAGACAAACCTCTGGCATGTCTCCAAAGGAATACTAGACTGGGGGAACTATGAGAATGGGTGTGTCAACTGTGGGCAGCACCATCCCTTAGGCTGGGGTCTACAACTGAATGAGGAGGAAATGAGCTGAGCAGCTGCATTCATCTCTCTCTGCTTTCTAATGGTGTATACAATATGACAACCCACCTCATGATGGACTATAGCCTGAAACTGAGCCCTTCAATCCCTTCCTTAAGTTGTTTTTGTAGTAACAATGAAAGAAGCAACCCTTAGCACATATCTATTTACCAATTCCATAGGCAACACTCAGTCCCATTACATCGACACTCAAAACTAACGTCATGAGTGCCATTTTGTAGATGAAGACACTAAAAGTAGTAACAAAGGGATTTGGGGTTTGGGCTGAGAATAAGGAATAAAGCAGATCCCAGTCTCTCTCACTAGAATTCTTCTTCCTCTCCTTTTCTTCTGAGATAGTTTTAACTGTCAATTTGTCACAGCCTAGAATCACCTGGGAAGAGAGTCTCAATTGAAGAATGCTGTGGGTCAGGCTAGCCTGTGGCATGTGGATGGGGGGAGGGTGGTTGTCTTGATTACTAATTGACCCAGTCCACTGTGGGCAGTACCATTCCCTAAGCTGGACCTTGCCCTGTGCAAGTGTGAGGAAAGCTCGCTGAGCCAGCAAAGGTGCCATCTTCTCTTTTTGCTCTCAGCTGTGGATACAATGTGACCACTGTTGCAAACTCCTTCAGCTGTGACAACCTTGCATTGATGGACCTCAACTTGAAATTGTTTTAACCTGGAATTGTAAGCCAAAGAACCTCTAAGCTGCTTTTTGTCGGGATATTTGTCACAACAACAGAAACAAACTAGAACACTCTCAAATCCCCAGAGCCACAGAAAGGCAGACAGCTCCCCCATCAGGCTGTCCTGCTTTGGGGTGGGTACTGAAGCCATAGGTCTCCCCGTTTCCACCCTTCTTCCTCCAGCTGGGGGTGACTTCCACTTTTTCCTTCTATAGTCACTTCTTCTCAGTCTAGCCTTCTATAACATCAGCTCTTCAGGTTGTCACCTGCCCCCAGAGGTGCCCCTAAGTGGGTGGCAGTGAGTTGCGGAGTGAGCAGAGGAGGGGCACTAAGAAGTGTGGGTTGATTTCAGGGGGAAGCAGAGGGTAAGAGGGAAGGACGAGGTTGTCTCCCAGGCCCCCTGCCAGCCTCTGCCTACCTGCTGAGCCCAGCACCACGAAACCGACGAACATTAAGGGTATGCAGGCAGGTGCTCAGTGCCTCTAATGTCTCTAATGTGTTCCATGACAGCCGTTCCACAATGAGGTAATTATGCAAGGAAATAATAAACGTGTCCGTCTTTCTGGAAATATTTTTACTTCCAGCAAGAGGGAAGCAGCGCCATTGTTTTTCAAGAGCATCTCTGCTCCTGTACATATTAATTAACTATGCTCTGGCTCCAGCACCTCACGGCATTTGTATTATTCATAAATGTCTCGGGGAATGCAGTAACTTATGTACTCCCCTCCTCGGCTTGAAATCGTTTTTTAATTTCAAGTTCTATTTTGACTAATTGCACTTACGGTTTGTACCTTCTGTGCCAGGGGCTCTACTCCCTAAACTGTACCCCCACACTTTCTCCTCTTCCCCCTCATTCTGTTTTTATGAGGGGCTCTGACCTACAAGGTCTTTTCCAGGTCCAAGTTTGGGTTCTGTGTGGGAGGAACATCTTTAAGAGCCCTGCTTCTCTTGGAGTTAGTTTCTAACTTTTTTCCTCGTTCCCACCCTCCCCTCTTAGCTCTCCCACGGCGATGCTATCCTTTCCTTTCTTTCTCCACCTTGCATTTTCATTTAAATGAATAGACTATGATATTAAGCAATTGGGGGGTGGTGACTGGAAAGTACAGAGAGTTCCCATACACCTCATCTCTGTTGCTCCTGCTGCGAGTGTCTTGCATTAGTGTGGTGTGGGACAAGAAGACCGGAGCATGTGTTACCAGCAGACAAAGCCTGCAGTCTGCATTAGGGTTGCTATTGATGCTATATATATATATACACACACTCTGTGTGTGTGTGTGTGTGTGTGTGTGTGTGTGTGTGTGTGTGTGTGTGCGTGTGTGCGTGTGTGTGTGTGTGTGTGTGTGTAGACAAATGTCTAATTCCTGTATTTGCCATCTAGAAGCACTTCACTGATCTAAACCCCCCTCTTTACACCACCCATTTGTTCTTCACTTTCTACCTTGGTGCCTTGAACTTCTGTCAAACAAAATAATGTTTTCTGTCTTCATAGTGTTGCCTTTTCTAGAATGTTCTATACTAGGAACTGGACTGTATGTACCCTGCTCAAATCTTCTTGCACGTTTCTGGATTCAAGTGTTAGTTCTTAAGTGCATAGAGTCTGCTGTGAACAATTCAGAGATGCAGACTACACCATTGCATGGACTTTTCCTGGCTCTGTCTGGAAACGGGTCACTGTGTACTGAGGTACCAAAGGTAAAGGCAAGGGTGGGGCACTAATCCTCTCTAGTTGGTTTAACCAGATGGTCTATAAGATCTGTGATTCTGAGGACAAACCACTGACCCCTAGGCTCTTATCCAGTGTCTGTGCAGAAATTGCCAGCCTCAAGAGGGTAGTGGCAGGCCTGGCTTGTCTTCCCAGTCCCATTTCATCTCAATGAGCCTGAGGTCTAAGGGGGATGAGCAGTGATATGGCATTCTCCCAGAGAGACAGAGTATGGCACTATGGACCTACAGGGAAGTCAGGGGTTGGCCATTGTAGCCTCACCTTCTTATGTGAGGCCCCACAGATCTGGTGATTCTATGTTCTTCATGCGTGAACCTGGGCTGCCCAGTCCTCCCTCACTCTTACACTGACTCCTGCCTATTGCAGTAAGTCTGGAAAATGTGAGCTCTCTCACTGGGCCAGACCTTTGCTTTGGGATCCTGGACAGCAACGAGAAAAACCAGAAGCAGCTCATTCTCCATACTTAGCTGAGATTTTAGTCCAAGATGTATCTAGGAGAGAGTCTAAGAGACAAAGAGAGCCACGGCCATGGACTGGGCATCCTGATTTCCTCTCCAGGAAGTCCCTTCTGCCACACAAACTCTAGCAACTGCATGGAAAGTGCTCTGTCAAGACGTTCTGAAAAGCAGGGATCTTTTCATTCTCTTTATTGCTTGGTTTGCTTTGGGACAGAAATTGTGGCTGCATTGACGAAGAGTCACAGGAACGCAGTGAAACAGGCAAGAGCCAAGGCACTCACATTCCGTTGATGCTGAACACATTGCTACTCCAAGCGTTATCTATGACACTCTGCAAGCCAGACGCCCAGGCAGGAGAGCTCTAGGGCAGCTCTCTCTAGCTGATCCTTTGCTTACTCCCTGAGTCCACACAGTTGGCTACAGTGCTGATTTAAAACCTGCGAGAAGATTCTACCTCCATCCACTCAGGGCAGGGTTCCCATGGGGGCCAGTCCTCTGTAGGATGCAAAGCCCTCTCAGGGTGGCTGCTTCTCCAAGGCTCCAATTTCTAGCTACCGTCTTTGGTTATACATAAAAGGAATTACGTTCTGAATAATGGACAGAATGCCTTGAGTGGGAGGTCTCTTGACCAATGTCCCCAGAAGGAACACAAACCAGCACAAACAGCTCCTCTGTACCAGGGGTACACAATGACACCCTCCTTCCTCTTGGGTTGGGATGTCTGCCTGTAGCTCATGGAGACTGGGGTTACAAATGGAAAGGATCCTCCAGGGACAGCGGGTGATCCTCTGGCCCAGAAACAGTGCAGCTGAGAGGAAAGAGGCACCCCCCACCCCCGCCCTGCTGCATACAACTCTGACTATGCCATCAAAGTGGGCTCCATCTGGTGCCCTCCTCTCTGGGCCCTCAGCCAGTCTGGCTGGTGTCTCTTACAAGTCTGGGAAGGCCTGGGTGAAGGCTTGAGGTGGAAGGATAGTCCTCTCTTGGAGTCCTGCTTGCTACCCCAGCTCACTGACAAGGTGAAGCTAGAGGTGCTTCTTCACTTGGACTCTGTTGACCTCTAGTTCAAATCTGGGTGCTCTGCTTTTCTGTCTGTGAGTAGAAGCTCACTCACAATCTTGGGGCAGGTAGGCAAGGCCTTCTGGGAATGAGCAGCAGGCTTGTCAGAAGTTGGATTAGTCTGTCCTTGCCTGGTCCATAGAGTCTTGCCTCTCAGCTTTGATGCTTTCTACTCTTGGGTGCAAATGTCACTCAGCTACATATGGGCTTTATGTGTGTCAGGCAATCTGGACACCTCAAACTTTAGTCTTCACATCTCTAAAGCGGGCACAACCAGCCAACCTGGGACCCTGTCTGTCAGATCAGGTTGCTAAGTGAATGGGAATGCCTGGAATCCAGCAGTGTCCTGTTGCCCTGCTTGCTCCTGTTCCAAGGATGAGAGAACCCAAGGCCTTTGTCTTTTCAACCAGCTGGTGCTTGCTTCCTTTGGCCCCCTACATGTTTGCCTTCTGCATTCCTCCTTGATCCTTGCCCCTTATCACCAACCTTTGTGTGTTTCCGAGAGGCGGAGGTCTGCAACTATTGTCACATTTTTATCCCATCAATATTTGGCAGGTGGCAATTCCATGGCAGGCCGTGCACTAGGCACAAGGCTTATGCCCAGGAGAGTGACATGAGTGTGCATCTTGCTGATGTCAAAAATGATAGTCTGGTGGGGAGAGCTGATGTTGAACAAGCGATTTCAACAGCAAATAAAGGTTACTACCGCCCAGCATGGGGCAGTAGTGCTGGTCAAAATAACCAGGAAATGTGAACCCACCAAACAAAGGGCATGAGGCAGAAGAGGGTGGAGGGGCGCTGTCAAAAACTGGAAATCACCCGGTGCCGCCAGAAGAGGGATACATCTTCAAACAAGTTACTCTGTTTTTATAGAAGCAATTCCTAAGGTTGGAGTCACTGCATATGGGATCCAATGTCCTTTGTTTGTCTGTGACACTTAAGTTGTGACTTCACAAAAAGGAAGCTACTGATACCTCTTTTTTCTCACCACAATCAAAAGAGAGCTATGTAGATAATTCAAAAGGAGTTTCAAGTCATTAAAATATATATTCAAAAGGAAGAGGGCAAAACACAACCTGATTTGACCTTGGCTCAGAATTATTAGAGGATCCTCGGGTTGGCTGCTCACACTGGTGTGTGATGTTTAAAGCATCTCCCAGCCGCCTAGGATATGTTCATAACTCTTGGGCGATAAACAACTCCTTCCACGAAGCCAGAAGTCATCAGGTCAGGAACAGCTGCAGCCCATCTGAGGCTCCCTCTGTCAGATTGTTCCCGGAAATGAAAAAAGAATGTCAAAGTCAAGAATTGTAGAATAAACTACTGACTTCCCGCCTGCCCCTCGGGGACAATTACTGGTTTGAGAAACCCATGTTTTAGAGAGTGCGAAGCAAGCTATTCGGTATGCAGTTTCCAGGAGAATAGTAAATAGACATTGTAAGAAGGAAGGGGCAAAAATTCCCATCTTTACTCGTGGACTAGTAATAATAAGGCCATCAGGTTGGCACAATGCCATATAAAACCCCTTCAGGGATGATGGGGGCCGGATCTGTTGAATTGTTACATTATGTGTTCATTTGATTTCCTGGTGCCGTAATAAAGCACTGATCAAAAGCAACTTGGATCAGAAAACTGTTTATTTGCTTTACAGGTTATAGTCCCTTTCAAGAGAAGACAGGGCAGGAACTCGAGGCAGGATTCTGGAGGCGGGAACTGAAGCAAAGACCATGGAGATCACATAATGGTTTACTGCCCATGGCTTGTTCAGCATCCTTTCTTATAAAGCCCAGGACCACCTGCCCAGGGGTGGCACCACCTACAGTGGGCTGGACCCTTCTACATCAATTGTTAATCGAGAAAATGTCCCCCACAGACATGTCCTTACCTAGCTTGCTTCAAGTTGACCAAAATAACAAAACAACAAAAATCCACAAGTACTCTGATCCCCAGAGTCCAGGAAAGAGCGAGAATGCAGCCACCAACCATAGAGTACATTCTAGAAAGTGGTTGGTGTGTTGAGTGGGACACCCCAAGGTAACCCTTTAGGACAGCATCCTGGATGAGCGTGCCTGGTCTCACTTCTTCCTTTTCAGCCCTGGGAAGCCATGGAGACTAGGGGGCTGTGGAGAGGGTCTATGCAAGCCACCTCAGGAGTAAAGGGAACTGCAGAGAGGGTGTGGCAACAAACAGGACTTGATGCCACCTTCCCTTATGGCTGCCTTCATGGCTTGCCTCTTGAAAGCCCTTCTATTACCTGTTTTGGGAGAGTGCCAGGCAAGCCCCGTATCAATTGATATACACCCCAGTTGCAGCTTCTTCTTCTTAATATACTTATATATAATCACTTGATAAGCTCATACACCATGGCTTGGAACCTCGGTATTAGAGGTGGACATTCTTGGGCAGACTGCCCTGCTCTTTGGGTCCCTGGACAAGTTACTCATTCTTTCTGTGTCTCACTTCTCTCTAGAGTGGTGGTTCTCAACCCATGGGTCGCAACTCTCTTGGGGGTTGAATGGCCCTTTCATAGGGGTCACCTAAAATCACCAGAAAACACAGATATTCGCATTACAATTCATAACAGTAGCAACATTACAGTTATAAAGTAGCAACAAAAATAATTTTACAGTTGGGGGTCACCACACCATGAAGAACACAAGGGTCACAGCATTAGGAAGGTTGAAAAACATTGGTCTAGAGTAAAGCAGACATAATGCCATCTTTGTTGAAGTCTTAAGAGAGGGTCATCCGTGGAGAGATGGCCCAGCAGGTAAAGGGGCTAGACACCAAACTGCTGAGCTTGGTGCTTGGGATCCATATGGTGGAATGGAGAGAACTGACTTCAGCAAGGTACCCTCTGACCTCCACATATACACACCATCATGGCAAGCATGCATCCCTCCCACATATAAATAAGCGAGTGTTGTTTTTTTCAGAGGTAAGAAAAATCAATGCGAGTATAATGCTCATGGGGTATCACAAATGAAGACCCCACCCCAGTCTCACAGGGCAGTCTCACAGTGAAAATGAAGGTGTGAGACGCATAGCAAAGTTATCATTTGGTGATGCGTATGCCTAAAAAGCTTGGAAAAAAACGTTTTTTGCTCTTTGAGCTGGATTCCATCCCCAAGATGTTTCATTATGGAAACCCCCAAAATCCAGAAGTTGAGAAAGAATCTCTGATTTTCTGGTCCCAGTGCTTCAGATAAAGGCCTGTGAGCCTTTCAATACTCATTTTTAATGCTCTTCCCTCCACTGTCAACTACACTCTGGCCCAAGCAGTTTTGTTCTAGCTGTTTCTACTCCCTTTGTGCTGTCTAGGAACATTTTCTGTACCTTCTGCATGCTGGTCTAGGGCAGCAAAGCACATGAATGGCAATTAATATACAGAGTAAGAAACCTCCCCCAGAGCCTTGAAGCTAGGATGGGGTTCTGCTTGGCAGGAAAAATGCTCTGGCTGAAAGGGAGAGCTAGTTCAGCCTGCTCAAGGAGAGGGGTTTCAGCAAGCACAGGGCTCTCTCTCTCTCTCTCTCTCTCTCTCTCTCTCTCTCTCTCTCTCTCTCTCTCTCTCTCTCTCTCTCTCTCTCTCTCTCTCTCTCTCTCTCTCTCTCTCTCTCTCCAAGCCCGATGTGTGTATGTTCATGTAGATGTGAAGATGCATGTGCAGGTAGGTGTGTGGAGGTCAGAGGTCAATGTCAGATGTCTTCCTCTGTTGCTCTTTATTATTTATTTAAAGTCAGGCCCTGACGTTAAACCTGGGGTATGATGATACTTTGTTTGTACTCTAACAAATAAAGCTTGCCTGGAGATCAGCGGGCAGAGCTAGCCACTAGTTGACCATAGAGGCCAGGCAATGGTGGTACACACCTTTAGTACCAGCACTTGGGAGGAGGAAGCAGGAAGATCACCAATTCAGGGCCACCCTGGGCTACAGAAGATTGAGACGTCTAAAAGAGAAACAGAGCCAGGCAGTTGAGGCTCATGCCTTTGATCCAAGTTTGATCCCAGAACTTGGAATCTCATGCTTTTGATCCCAGTACTTGGGAGGCACATACTGTTAGTCCCAGCACTAGAGAGGTGGAGACAGGAATGATACGGCTGGGCAGAGAGAGGAATATACACTGGGAGACAGGAGCTCAGCCTTCTTTTCCATCTGAGGAGTAGTAAGAACTATCTAGTGGCTGGCTACTCTGCTTCTCTGATCTTTCAGCCTTTACCCTGCTATCTTAGGCTCCAGGTTTTTATTATTAGGACCAGTTAGGATCTGAGCTACACTAGGGCTTATTTATTCAACTAAGCTGGCCCACCAATGAGATCCAGCAGTCTGCTTGTCTTCCTGACCCCTGACCTTCACAGTGCTTGGGTTACAAGCCCCACACTGCTGCTTATGCTGGGGCATCTTGTCCAGTCTTCTTGCTTCTGTGCCAGGCATTTTACTGCCTGAGCCCTCTCTCCAGCCCCTCAGGGTCTTTCTCACTGGGAAGGTGAGTGGTTCAAGGGCCCAGCTATAGAAAGCACTGGATGGAGACAGTCGACAGACTGTTAGGGGAAACATCTGCCCCTTGGCATCGTCTAAGATATCATAACTCCAGGAGATAAACCCCTAAGCCTACCAACAACCCAGGTGAGTGATGTTTTCTCAGAGCTACTCTCCAAGCCCTGGGAAAACAGCAATTATTTCTCCTTCTGTGCAGTTTGGTGGCAGCCTGGGGAACTCCTCATGGAGGGCAGACTCCTTAAGAGCAGTCAGAGCTCAGAGACAGAGCTGGAGTCTCTGTGTCCCTCCTTGGATAGATGAGTCAGGATGATGATACCATGTGTCCCTTCCTAAGCCCAACTTAGAAGTGCAACATATGGGCACCTTTCAGTTTCTTTAGCTGTGTGTGCACACGTGTGTATGTACATGCACACACACATACATATATCTAGAGATGAAAAGGAAGTGAGGTGGAGAGGGGACAGATGACAGGGAACTCACAAGCACATAAGGTATGAGGAAGAGAGAGGGAGATTTCACAGATTTTAAATATAGGAGTATAAATATTTGAAAATCTGCAGAGCTGTGCATGTGGGAAGATGCAGGTCCCAGGAAGCAACATCCTCATTCTCCTGAAGTGCTGCCACAGAGGCTTGTGCTTGTTAAGGACTTTCTTGGACTGTTTCTCTCTGTCTGTATCTCTCTCTCCCTCTGCCCCCCAACACACACACACACACACACACACACACACACACACACACACACACACACACACACACACACACACACTCAGGATAGAGAGAAGATACCCATAGTATAGACACAGACATGGATGCACAAATACACTTAAAAGCATGTACGATGGCTCAGAGAGTAAGGTCTTTGCTGAACAAGCCCGAGGATCCAAACTTTGTCTCCAGAGCCCACATAAAAAGCTGAATGTGATTGTATGCAACTATAGCCATTGTTTTCCATTGGGAGATTACAGGCTAAAACAGAAGGGTCAGAAGCCAGCTAGGTTGAAGTATACTGTGCAGCACAAATAGCAAGATGGTCTTGCCTCAATAAGGTGGAAGGAGAGAGCCAACTCCTGAGAGCTATCCTCTGCTCACAAGTATGCCAGGAATCATGTGCCCTACATACACTATATACATACACACTAATAATGATAGTAAGTATATGTAAGTTTCCACCTTATAATATCCATGCATCATTCGTGAGCATTCCCAGACAGTAAAAGCAGAGTCCAGAGGGTTTCCAAACAGGCTCCTTCAGCCTCACTGGATGGCAAATAGTGGAATGGCACCAGAGTGCAGCAAGCACTGTCTATACCCCTCAGGTCCCACCCTCAGCCACACAGGTGTTGCAGTTCAGCCTGGGCTATGTGAGACCCTATTTCAAAAATAATCAAAATGAAAAGTAAGAAAAAAGGCAGGTGAGCATAGAAAACCTAAGTTTGGGGCCATACAGATGTGCTGTGAAATACTGCTTTAACTATGTAAAGATGTGTCACATTTGTTTATACTGTGGAATATTACATAGTTAACTATGTAACGGTATGCTACATTTTGTTTCATTATGTAAAGAGGTGTTGCTGTTTCACCTTGCCTGCCTAAGGCATCTGATTGGTCTAGCAAAAAGCTGACTGGCCAATAGCTAGGCAGTAGAGTGATAGGTGAGGCTGTCACGTAGAGAGAATAAGTAGGCAGAGAATCTAGGCTCAAGAGATGAGATCTAGGGAAAAAAGAAACACCTGGGGCCAGCCAGCCACCGGCCAGCTAGACATGGAGAAAGGCAAGAAATTAAGATTAAAAGGCTCAGGCAAAGTGTAGATGAAGAGAAACAGGTTAAGTTATAGAGCCAACGGGATAAGCATAAGATAAGGCTGAACATTCATAACTAATATTAATCTCAGTGTCTTTATTTGGGGTCTGGTTGGTAGCCCAAAAGAAAGCCTGCTACACAGATGTGACCTAGTCCTTCTGCCCCCACCAGACTCCATGGACAAGATCTAACCAGCCTCTAGCCACCAGGATCTATACTACTCAGCCAGCTGGAGGGCATTACGCAAACTGGCAGGTTGCTCCATCCATAGGAAGAGCTGGGAAATTAGCCGGCCGCACGCAGCCTTGAACCAGTGACTCCCATAGGCAGGGTCTTAACACCTCCAGGTAGGGCAATCACAGCCTGTTCCAAGTGCCCCTAAGGGCTGCAACTCTAATCCTTCCTTGTATCCTTTCCTCATGCTATCCCTCCCCATCACAGCACCTCTTTCTTTTAAATAAAGCTACAAGTGTAACTGCCCCATAGCCAAAGGCAAGGGTTCAAATGCATCCTTTAGAATAGCTTTGTTTTTGCCAAGATGTACATAAGCACGTGGGTCCTTTGCTGCCAGCTTTTGAGACCCAGAAGGACACACACATATGCCAAGTTCATGGCCAATTCTGCTGCCCATAAGGCCATACTCAGGTAAGGCCACCTTCCCCATGGAGCTAGACCACATTAGGGGACAAATGAGGGGCTTTTCCAGGGACCCAGTTGGGTCTGGAGAAGATGGTGGGGTGTGTTTTGTGCCCTTGAGAGGCAAGGCTTGAGTTCCAGCTACAGGGGAATTTCTGAGGGCCCATTTCTCTCACCCCGCAAGGGGTATTCTCTTCTTGATTCCTTCTGGTGTTCTTCCCAGGGGTCTCTGGATAGGGATGGGGGGGCAATGCCAGAAAAGAAGGTGTAGGGCTTTTTGGACAACTCATAACCTGAAAAGGCAATGGCTTGGAACATTATATAAATATATTATAACATTCAAAGGATTCCTAGCTACTTTAGAGATGATATAATATGGTTGCAGGGTAGAAGGTTTTCACTAAAATGCAGCATTTCTTTGGGGCCATGATCAAAATAGTCAAAAATGGACCTTGGTGATGATAGCTATCCATATCTGAGAACAATCCAATCATGGTGACATGGTATCCTTTAATGGGAGAATTTAAGTGTGCGTGTGTGTTATATTAATAATCTTAACTGTGAGTAGGGCTATCCCCTGGGAAGGAGATGCTGGACTGTGGGAAAAGTGCTGAACACTAATGTGTAGACATTTGTCTGATGCATGAATTCTGGTTGTAATAAAGGAAACTCAGAACCAGGTATTGGCGAAAGGCTGGAATATCAGAGAGAGGAAACACCACAGTCAGATCTCACCCAGCTGTCTCCCAGCTTCCTCAGCCTCGCTCCTCGTCAATTCTACTGCCTGCTCTGTCTTTCTACACCTGCCTTAAATACCTTCTTAACCCAGTTGTTTCATATCCAGGTTAAGATTAAAGGCATAGGCTACTACTATTTGGTAGTTAGCCTTGAACTCACAGAAACACAGAAAGATCTCATCTGTCTCTGGAGTTATGGGATTAAAGGCATGGCATCACCACTGCCTGCCTGGGAGCCTGGAACTCCCTCTGTAAACCAAGCTGGCCTCAAACTCAGATCTTCTGGGATTAAAAGCGTAGGTCACCACTCCCAGTGGGGCGTAGGTAACCACTTCTGTACTTTCCCCGTGCTGGGATTAAAGGTATGATCCTCCTGGGTTGACTGTGGGTAGATCTTTTCTCTGATATTTCAGACTAGTTTTATTAAATATATAACATATCACCTAATTTGTCCTCTGATCCTAATCATGGATGTCATGTGACCAGCTCCCTCAACCCTGGGTTTCATTTCTTGGGAGCCAGCTACCTTGGTTTTTTTGGTGTAAATTCTCTTGTTGGCCTGCAACTCTCCTATGAGACTAGCGAAGGTGGCTACCCTAGTGACTTCCCCAGTTCTGGGATTGCAAGTGTATGCCACATCTGGAGTCCTCACCTGGGCTCTGAGGGTGAATTTAGGTCATTACGTGTACACAGCAAGCACCCTACCTACTGAGCTCTCCCCTGCTCCAGCAGGTCAGTTACGTAGTGTGTATGTTATGTCATAATATGGCTCTTTTTAAACAGTGTTTGGGAACTAGAGAGATGGCACAGTGGTTAAAAGCCCTTGTTGCTTTTCTGGAAGGTATGACTTTGGTTCCCAGCATCAATATCAGGTGGCTCACAACCACCTATAACTCCAGCTCCAGGAGATATGACACCCTCTTTCTGGGCCTCCATGGGCGCATGCAGACACGTGATACGCACACATGTGGCACACACATATAAATAGAAATAACGTTTCTTTTTTCCAAAGAGGTAGATGGAGCAGGGCATGGTAGTGTGTGACTGTTATTCCACGACTTGGGAGTTGAGGCAAGAATCAGGAGTTCAGGATTATCCTCAGCTACATAGGAAATCAGAGGCCAAAAAAGGTACAAAGTAAAAAGAGGCAGCTGGGTACAGAAGATCTCATTTGGGGGGCTAAAGAGATGACTTAGCAGTTAAGAGTGCTTTCTGATTTGACAGAGGACCCAAGTTTGGTTTGAAGCATCCATGTCAGGTTAACAATTGATTAACAATTGCCTAGAACTCTAGCTTCGTGTGATCCTACGCCCTCTTCTGGTTCCCATAGGCACCTGGACTCAAGTGTGCACCCCACCCAAAGAAACACACACTTGCAAATAATTGAGAATAAGATAAGTCATAAAGAGAGAAACTCTCAGCTTTGAGTCACATGGTTGTGACTTGGATCCCCACCTCTGTCATTTCCTGGCTCCAACAACAAGACATTCACCCCCTTGAAGCATCAGCTTCTTGAGGTAATAGTCCTTTTACTCTAGGATTGTTGAGTAGGCTCCAGACTCCTCTACAAAGCAATTGAAAAGATCCTGGAACATTCTGAGTCCTTACTTTTAATAATTCTTAATAATGATAATTAACAGCTGAAAATTACCCAGAACCTGTTACTAGAAATCACCATTGCATATAAAATTCTTGCTCATTAGCTGGGAGGGGAATTGGAGCTGAAGTAAGCCTCCCTCTCCCGATGAGGCTTATCTGGTAACTTGATTGGTTGAGGGGAAGTGGTAAGGCTTGGATAGATGACCCCATGGTTAAAAGCAGGTACTGCTCTTGCAGAGGACCTGAGTTCAGTTCTCAGCACCCATTCCAGGGAGCCTGTAACTCCAGCTCCAAGGGATTTGAACCATTCTTCTGGCCTCCTTGGGCACCTGCACTCATGTATACAAATCCATGTAATTAAAAATAAAATTCAAAATAGAAAGTTATTAAAACTAACTTTTGAAGATACTGAGAGTCCTGGCCCATGATTACCTATTTGTGCATATGTGTGTATACACTTGAGTGCATAGGTGTGTGTGTGCTTACCTTGCTTGTGAGTATGGAAATCAGAGGTAGACATCAGGCATCTTGCTGTATCACTGTTCATCTTGCTTTTACAGACAGCCTTTCTCTGAACCTTTAGCTCTACTTATAAGTGTTACATTTCGGAAGGGAGAGTTATCCTGGCTATAGATAGCCAGGCTATACCTACAGCTCTCTGGTGGGGGATGGCTTCCACACAGGAATGCAGCAGTTCTGCTGCTCTGTGGGAGAGTTTTTCCTTCTTTGCCTCACTCAGCTAAGGGGGTTTCCCCACAGAAATATAGCAGTTCTGCTCAAGAGAAAGTTGTTACTTCTCTGCTCTCCTCCACTCGGGCTACAGAAGATTACAACCCTCATTCAAGAGATTTATTGGGAGGGTGGAATCCAGGAGATTGGCTGCCTTAGCCAGAGTGGGAAAATGCAGCACCTAACAGGGCTTAAATAGAGCTCCTTGGGGTGGAGTTTTCCAGCGTGGCAACTGTTCAGATTTCAATCCCTGAGTTTGGACAAACTCAGAGATCTGGTGGATTTTGTGCTCAGGGATTGGTTGGTTTTCCTGTCCAGGGATTGGATAGTTTTCATTCTGAGTTGGTGGGGCAGAATATGTTTCTTTGGCTTTGGTTTCAGGGCCAAGGGCTTTTTACCCTATACTACTCCTGGCCAAGCCACCCAGCCAGCAAGCCCTAGCAATCCACCTGTCTTCACCTCTAGATGTTAGAATTGTAGGTGTATATATACCTTCATGCCTGACCTTTCTAATGGGTGCTGGGGATCTGAATTCAGATCCTCATGCTTACACGGTAAGTTCTTCACCCACTGAGCTGGTCTCCTACGCCAACCAACTAGCTTCTAAAAATATCATCCTCAAAGAGAAATGATTGCAATCCAAGGGCCACATAGGATTCACCCCAGAAGTGATATAGCCTGTTTGAAAAGGAAGTGGACAAAGAGCATAGCTCCTGTCCTGACATCCCCAGTGTGAGCGGATTCAAGTCAACTAGGCAAGGCTGTGTCAGAGGCCCTTCTGCAGGATCTGGGGAGGGGCTATCACCAATCCCCTTAGATCCACAGCCTGCATCTCTTTTTTAAACTCTTGTACAGATGTCCAGAATCAGCATGTTTGTTTCATTGGAAGGGGATGGAAACTAGACGATGTTATCATGCATCCAGTGGCAGAGTTGACAGAGGGTCTGTATTCTGTTGTATGTGGTATCTGCTCTCCTGCTTTTCCAGCCCCTGAACACACCAGCTTAGAAGAAAAAGGATGGAGATCAAGGTGCCAGATCCAAACTCATCACCAGGGATCTGGTAGGGTATGAGTTCCTATTCCTAAGCCCACGAGATAGCCGGGGTCCTGCTGTGTCATGGACAATGGCACAAAACAAGACACTTCAAGCCAGGACAAAGGAGAGTTTACAGCTCCCATCCTGGTATCCAGATGGCCTTGCCTGTGCACCTGTACCTCCAGTCACAGTTCCCACAGACTGTACAAAGAAGGCCTGGTGGTACCTGTGTACACAATGGCACAAAAGCAGAACCTTGAACGGAGGGACTCTGTGTTCTTGCCCACTCTCTGCTCTGAAGGTAACAGCATCTCTCCCAGAGCTGTTTACCGTACAAAATCCTATAAAGTTCAGAACAAAGGCAATTGGGTCCCCGCCTTGCAGAAAACATACACATATCAGTCTCAGGCTAGCAAGATAGTTCAGTGGGTCACGGTGTTTGCCACCAAGCCTGATGACCTGTGTTCTGTCCCTAGAACCTACATGGCAGAAGTACAGAATTGACTTCATAAAGCTGTCCTCTGATGTCCACATGCTGTGACACACATGTACACAAATACATACACATGAACATGACCTCAACAAATAAATACAAATCCCCCCCCAATTTTTTTTAAATGTAAAACTGGTGGGAAACAATCCCTTAGCATGCAAGAGCTTCGTAAATTGGGACAAAGCAATTGTCCTGTTCAAGACTCAATTTCTCTATCTAAAAATTGAGTACAATACCCAGCTGGCATATGACTAGAGATAATAAACAAAGTTTCAGCATACTCTTTTGTTGATGGGACAAAACATCCTGACCAAAGCAACTGGAGAGGCTTTATTTTCGTTTAAGTTTCCAAAATTCATCATGGTGAGGGAGGTAGGACCAGCAGGAACAGGAAGCTGAGACCTCACATCCTCAACCCCAGCATGAAGCAGAGAAGAGTACAAGGCTATATAATCTCAAAGGCCATTTCTCAATGTCACACCTCCTCTAGAAAAACTTCTACACCTCCTAAACCTCCCCCTACAGCGCCACCAACTGGGAACCAAGTGTTCAAATACTTGAGCCTATGGGGGTTGGCATTTCTCATTCAAAATACCAGCCTTCCAAGCACACAAGCGCTCAAGAAATAGTCACTTCTGCTTTCACAACCCCCTTCAACTACACAGCAGTTTAGCAAAGCAGTTTAGAGGGGGCTCTGTGGATAAGGGTGACTGCTGTGCAAGCATGAGGACCTGAGTTCAAATCCCCAGTACTCGGGTAAAAACTGGGCATGGAGGCATGTGGTGGGGGAGGCAGGGACAGGATAGCTAGGATTTGTTGGCTGCTAGCCTCGCTGCTCCTGACTCAGGAAAAGATCCTGGCTTAAGGGACTAAGGTGGAGACTGACCAGTCAGGACAGCTAGTGTCCTCTGGCCTCTCTGTGCAAGCCCATGTGCACGTGCACATTGCACATATACTCCCTTGAACACCAAAGACTGGCTGTGCTGCAGGCTACGCATGCCCAGACTGACTCTCATTAAGATCAGCTGCTATCATTCTTGTGTGAAAATTTCCCATGGCTCCTTTGTAGGTGGTAGCCTACTTGACAAATAGAATGTGTGTCTTGATCTCATTAGCAACATACGAAACCTGATCAACTTTGGTGGTGCACAAACTTACTGATGAGAGCCTCAGAACTTTTAAATTTAGGTTTTGTTGATGGTTAAATCATCTGTGGAGGCCAAATCCCCTTCTTTATGTTTGTGGGTGTGCCTGGGCAAGTGTGCCCATGTGTAGAGGCCACACTGGGTGTCTTCTTCAATTTCTCTGTTCCCCACTTCATTTTTTGAGACAGGGTCTCTCACTAAATCTAGAATTTGCAAACTGGTTAGCCTAGCTAGCCACCACTCCTCCCTACCAAGGGCTGGGAATATTGCCATGCTTGCTTTTTTTATTATTTTATTTTATTTTTTTTCAACAGGGGTCGTAGGGATTCCAACTCAGGTCCTCATGCTGTGCTGAGCATTTACCGAGTGAGCCTTCACACCAGCCCTCTCCTAGAGAGAACATCAGAAATATAAATTCCATCGCCTCCAATCCCAACTAAATCACACTCTCTGGGGAGCTCGGCTCAGGTACCAACAGCTTGAAACATTCTCTAGGTGAAAGCAGTGAGAGGCCCGGGGCTGGCGCTTGCCCAATGCTGGCGATTACTCACTGGACCACAACAATTTAAACACGCGTCTCTTCGGTGCTTAAGCCATTTTATTTGAGTGTAATTGGTCTAGCTCTGAAAAGGTCATCACGAATTTGCAGGTGCTGCATGAAACCCAATAGGAACTGTGATCAGGATGAGGGAGGGAGGAAGGGACACAGAGAAGGAAATGAGAAGGACCTGGTGTGTGGGTGGTGGGTGGGTGCTCTAACTGAAAATAAAGGGGAGCCCCTGAGCCCTTTGGAGTTCCATCACAGCAAGAGGCAGATCCTGTACACCTAGGGAATTCTGGCCGTGAACAAGCAAATGTTTTCAGGCTTCCCGTTGCACCTATTGCCAGCCTCAAGCATTCTGTATGCACACCCGGGATTGAAAATAGCTTCAGCCTTTGCCTTGCCCGCAGACTAGATTAGAGGATTAACTCTTTGCCTCCCGGCTGGTCTGTGGGAACCCTCTACACTTCCGTTTGGGCAATCAATGTGATCAATTCGAGCTTTCTTATCCCTTCTCTCCATGGAGGCTTCTTTACCTTTGCTTTGCTAAGCATGACTTGGAGAACGCGAGGCTGGCCCAGCCCTGGTGATGCCTCCGGCTCCGGTTAGGGGATGGGTTCCTGTCCTGCTTACTGCAGGGTTTCTCTTCTGCCAGGTGGGGTAGGAAGGGGCAGGGGCCAAGACCTCAAGGACTTCCATTCCAAAGTCTGAATTTGGAATTTGCTTTGAGCTACCTTCAATCCTCCTCACTGGTAAACATGCAAATCACCCAGGTAATTGGGACACCTGAAGTCCACGTGAGCTCAATCTATCTAAATAATTCAGGCCTCGGGTAAATTACCAGAAACTCTGTGTGGAGGGGCTTGCACACTGGGGAAGGCCTGCCAGCGTTTTTGTTTCTAAATGGAGATTGTGTTTTCCTCTTGGCGCCAGATATTAAAAGGGGGAGGGGCGGGGGGGAGGTGTTCCACAGTGAAAGACCAGCCTCGAGTCCCAGCTGAACCCCATTCCAAGTCATTTGGCATTAGGGCTTCCTACAGAACCCAGGTGGTTTGTCAAACCCGAAGAAGCAGGTTTTCTTTTGATCTGGGGGCATGGCTGGGCCCACCTGGAGGTTCAGGAAGGGTGATGAAGTCAGACCTCAAGGGTCCAGGGTGGGGGTAGGGGGCGCTTCGGGACACTCCTGTTAGAAGGTCGATGACAGGTTTATCCCACGGGGAAAACCCGGTTCTAGAACCCTTTGGTATCCTTCCCACCAGGACTGAGTGGCTTTCTAAATTACAGCTCTTTAGACAGGAGTGTGGAGACCGCATAGCGTTTGGGAAAGCCTCACTCAGCAGCTCAACCTGCTTGTGATATGACCTTGGACCCACCCAGCCTCCATTTCTAACTCCCAGGCCACCCCCTCACACCCCATTTTCCACTTTGCTATGGCTGATGGCATGAAAATAAACTCTTTGTTTCTCGGTCTTCCTGGGCACCTGCTGCTGTGGTCCCACCCACCTGAAGACTCACAGGCCTAAGCCTATGACATCACAAGCTTGGTCGCCCCGGAAACGGCAATGAGGTCAGACAGCAGGGGTCTGATGGCTCTGGGCAAGGATGGAGGGGCCAGTGTTTGCAGAATGGAGCTCGAAAGGTATTCAGAGGTGACGCGTGGAAGGAAAATGTAGCCAGCCAGCTTCTCTAAACAGGGAGAGAGGCTGGGACCGATTCAGACAAAGTGGATTAGCGGCCCCTGCCTGAGCCGCGCCCCGCCCGGAGCCCGCGCTGCACCCCGGAGCCTGATTGCCTATTCTGAGCTGGTTCAACTCGTAATTTGTTGGCTCAAAGGTCGGAATGGACTCCTAAGGAAGACAGATTTCCTAGTGGCCAATCCCTGGGGATTGAGCTCTCGAAACCAATTGGCCCAAATTTCAGCTGTGTTCGGATTTTAAATTCCCACCGGGGTGAGAATAGTTCACACAGGGGAGAGTAAAAGGAGCATCAGAAGCAAGTGGCAGTTGGGGGCTTTGAAGTTGGGGGCCTATATGTCCAAAAGGGGCAGAGGCCTCCCTGCAGGGGAGGCAGGGAGGGACCGGGAGAGTTGATGGAACCCCAGGAGGCCCAGGGAGCAGACACTTTATAAATCACAAGCTCCTTCGTAAAAATGGAGTTTAGCCTCCCCCAGCTTTGCTTTTGAATTTATTAGAGGTTTCATTTCCTTGGGTAATAATTCATTATCTCGTTCCCAGTCCAGGGAGCGGTGCTGGCCCAGAAGTGGCATTTACCTTCCTACCTCAAAGTGAAGCTTTTTTAGCCATGTCATCTTGTGATCATTCTCAGCCCCATGACAGCTGCATCCTTAACATGCCCTGGACCCCACAGGACCCCTAGGTAGGGCTGACCATGTGAAGGATGGCCCCAGCGGGTTTTCCCAGCCTCCCCACCACTGCTGCATCCTGTACTCTTCAGCCTGTCTTTCGGAAGCCTCTGCTGTCTTCCGGGCCCTGAGCCTCTCTATTGTGACAGAGACAGCTGCAGACGGGTGAGATAGAGCTGTTTTTTTCCAGAGCCCAGATAACTGCTGCTGGGGGCACTCCTTGGAGAGCTGGGGGGGGGGGTGCACAGGTGACAGCTTAACGGGAAGATCTGAAAAAGCTATTTCAATCTGGTCTCCATCCGGGAGACAGGCGGATGCCCTTCTGTGAATCAAACTTGCTCTCTCTCCTACATCCTCTCTGCTGAGGAAGGAGGAGGGACCACTCACAGGGGCCAGAAGATTCTTGATTTTTCAGGAGGAAGACATTCTTTTCCAAATCCCAGCTTGTCTGGAATCTAAATAAATAAATAAAAATAAGAAAACAAACAAACAAAAAAAAGAGTAGGTGTTAAGCCATGCTCCACACTGAGCATGCCCTGCTCAGGCACATTTCTTCTCCATGTTTTTGACCTTCCGCCTGATGTATCAGTAAGCAGAGCCATTGGTCTCTACTCACTCGGCGGTCAAGTGGTCTGATATTTATATCACATTTTTATTAATTCTTTGAGGATTCCATAAATGTATACAATGTATTTTATCATAGTCACCCTGACAAACTACTCCCAGATCCATCCTCGTCCATCCCCATGCCCTCTCTGTGTTTTATTGTATCCTACTGATTTGTGTGCTGCCCAGGTGTTCGTGGGTGAGGGCTTACCCACTGGAGCCTGGTTGACATACTAGGGACCACAACCTAAAGAATATTGACTCTTCCTCCCCTAGAAGCCGCCATCCATCAATAGCTCCCAGCTCATGAGCTGCATCCTCCACCCTTTCCCTGCTGAGTGGTACCTCTGGAGTCTTAGTCTTTCTTATCCTTCTTCCTTGATGGCTTCTGAGCCATGCGCGTGCGCGTGTGCATGCGTGCATGTGTGCGTGTGTGCGTGTGTGCATGTGTGCGTGTGTGCATGTGTGTGTGTGTGTTTTGTTTATGGCTAAGCAGTGCACAGACACTTATTCTCAGCACTTTGACCAGATTTAGGTCTCAAGTTAATATCAAGTGGTCTGGTTTGGCCATTTGGTAAATGTTGTCAGCATTTGGGTCAGCATGGCCAACACAAATGTGAAATGACCCCCACAGATTTAAGTGTTTAAACACTTGGTCCCTGGCTGACAGTGCTGCTTTGGATTGTCATGGAATCTTTAGGAGGTGAACCTGTTTGGAGTTAGTGGGTCAGTGGGGACAGGCCTTGATGTTTGCTAGCCGAGCTCCACCTGCGTTTCCTGACTACTCTCTGCTTCTGACTGCGGTGCTAAGCAGCTGTGGCTTAGTCCTTCCTGCCACGATAGACTGTATCTCCTCACACCGAGGAAAACAAATCCAACCTTATTACATTGTTTATTTCAGATACTTGGGGCATAATAAGACAAGCAGCTGATGCATAACTGACTTGGGATAAATGTGGGGGACAAGGGTCCTTCTTGCCTCATCAACTCAATGGATTTTGGAAAGAATGGGTGAGCACCTACGGTGAGTTTTCATAGTTGCTTTGTAGGAATAATTGGCAGGCACTGTTTCTGTTACAAATTTCCAGATGGTTACTGTACGGCCCCTGTGCTCTCTTTCCCTCTGGCCAGACTCCATTCCTGGCAATTAAATCACATGATACCTAAGGTAGGACCAGACAGCCAGGTTCTGTAAGGGGCCTAGTAACGCATGATTCCCACATATAGCTGGAAATCACTGGCTGACGTGTATCTCCTCATGGTTATACAGCAACCCTGCATGTGTGTTGGAGGTGGGGGATTGGGGACCTAGCACACTAGGGTCTGTATTTTAACTAGCCCCAAGTGATAGCCAATGTCAACCATCTCCTCTCCTAGGTAATGAAATCTCACAGAGGGCCTGCCCCCTGGAGCCCCAGGCACAAGGCTTCCTTCTTCTTCATACCCCACCAGCCTTGCTGCATTGTACAAGGGATTCACAAGTCTCCGGGAAGGAGAGAGGGTCTCACCCTTCTCCAGGACTGACTATCAACACACTCCATCTCCAACCTGTCAAGGAAAGACCTGTAGAAAAGGGAGCAGGGAAGAGAAGAAGAGGCCAGATCTCATAGGCCTACAAACCACGAGGACCAAGGATGCTTTAGGATTGGCAAGTGGGATAAGAACAGAGGTTGAGGTCTACTCATGCCCCAGTTTCCCCCTTGTGACCACAAGATCACCATAGCCTAGACAAGTGCACCAGTACAAATGGAAGAAAGGCATGGAAGAGTAGATCCCAGATACACCTAACCATCCCCTGGGGCCTCCTGGTGTGTCTCTGTCATCTCCAGTTAACGTCACACACAGGTAGATCTCTCTCTTGTCATTCCTAATGGTCTCCTCCTCCTCCTGGGACTGTTTCCATCCCAAAAGTGAAAGCAGAGCCTGGAAACACTCAGAGGTCAGAGTTCAAGATCAGGCTCTGCTACAAGCCACACGACTTCAGGGGAACCACATAGTTTCTCTGAGCATGGGTAATTTTATCTGTTAAAAGGGAAGAGAATTGGTTAGCAAGATGGCTCAGTCTGTTCAGAGCCTGCCAACTCCAATCCCCAAATCTATGTGAAAATCAGGCGTTGGGCCAGAAGATGGGTCACTGATGTGCTTTATGCCAAGTCCAAAGACATGTTTGATCTTTGGAACCCACTTGACAGAGGGAACCTATGCCAGCAAATTGTCCTGTGACCTCCATATGTGTGCTGTAGCACATGTGCGGCCACATACATAGTCATTTTCACAGATAAACATGTATACACAGACAGGCACACACAAGACCACTTGGCTGTACTGTGATCAAGTTTTCTAACACATTATAGGACTCAAGAAGGTGCTGATCTCTGCCAATCAAACCCAAGTAGTCCGTGTAGCAGCATCCTCAGGGAACTTGCTAGAAGGCTGATTCCCAAGCCCAGCTCTAGACCAATAAAGTCAGGCCTTCTGGAAGGGTCCAAGTTTCTATGTTTTAATAGGCCGTTTGAATAACTTTGTTCCATTTGGAAGTATGAGCAGCAAGGGTGTGGTACTAAATGCCACATAAAATAGGCCACAGCCACCTTTTCATGGTGGATGTCTTTGGAGGGGGATAATATATGTGTGAGGATGGTTTGTGCTCACTGCTGAAGCATCACAACACCCTAGGTGCTTGGTCCTGATGTCACACCACACAGAGGAAAAGACATGGTCCTGAGATGGAGCTGGTGGACTCTAACATCTAATGTTCTGCCTCAGGGCAGTGGGCCTGCTACCCGAGAAAGCAGGGCTATGAGAGGAAACAGGGAGGAAGGCCATCGGAGCAGTGTGGGACAGGGTATGTCTGGAGAATCAGGAGCAGGCTACCACTTTATGACAGAGACATATCTAAAATGAGGTATTTACACTTCTAGCCTTAGCTTGTTGAAGTGGTAGCTGGTGCTGCAGAGGTGGACAGCTAGAATATAGGCAGCCCGAGGTCAAAGGTCAGAACCTGGAGGAGGAAGGAGCAGTTACATCAGGTAGAAAGATGAAATGTCGGGGGGAAGAGAGATTTGAGGGCTTCTTTAAGCTCCTGTTATCTGACGTGACACTTAGACAGCTCCTGCACTACCTCATGTGCTTCTGTCAGCAATGCAAATCAATGATGTACTGTATTAATGTTCGTTCACGGTCCATATTGCTCACCAGACTGTACACTCTGTGATGGTAAGGGTGATGGCCAATGAAGCAGCCTGAGTTCACGATGGAACTATGGCATGAAACATTCCACTGATGTTTGCTAGATGAATAAATTAATGAGTGAGTAGATAGATGAGTGGAAGGATAGATGGATGGATGGATGGATGGATGGATGGATGGATGGGTGAATGGGTTGGTTGGTTGAGTGGGTGGATGGATGGATGGGTGGGTGGGTGAATGGGTTGGTTGGCTGAATGGGTGGGTGGATGGATGGATGGGTAGATGGATGGGCACGTGAGTGGGTTGGTTGGTTGAATGGATGTATGGATGGGTGGATGAGGAATGGAGAGATGGACAGATGGATGGGTGGGTGGATGGATGGATGAGTGGGTGGATAGATGGGGGAATAGAAACAGATAGATGAGTGGGTGGGTGAATGGGCTGGTTGATGAATGGGTGGGTGGGGAATGGGAAGACAGTATATGGATGGGTGGGTAGATGGATGGATAGATGGGGAATAGAAAGATAGACGGATGGGTGGCTGGCTGGATGGATAGATGGATAGATGGATGGGGAATGGAAAGATAGACAGATGGATAGGTGGGTGGATAGATGAATAGGTAGATTGGGAATGGAAAGATGGACAGATGGGTGGGTGGGTGGATAGATGGATGGACCGGTAGGTAGATAGGTAGATAGATAGATGGATGAGCAAGTGAAAGGACATTGGCAGGGTGCCCTTCTCCCACTGTGATTAACAATTGTCACATCTATTTTCCCTTTAGCCTGAGACGCCTATGGCTACCCAGGATCTTAATCTGCTCCATGGTATCATTCACAGCACAATGATTGGTTTCATGTGCTTCTGTTCAGTGGCACCCAATCATATTTATTTCTTACTCTTTTTGAGAGACAGGATCTCATATAGTCCAGGCTGCAGTGGAATTTAGCCTTGGACTTCGGATTCTCCCACCTCCACCTCCCCGATGCCAGGATGATGGGGCTGGATTACCGTGCTTAGTTATGTGGTACTGGGACCCAAACCCAGAGCTTCACATATGGGAGATGAGCGCTTACTCACACAAGCCACATTATTACCTTGCCATATGTGTCTTTTCTCATAGGAAAGTCCTCAAGAGTTCATCTGTGGTCTCGGCACTCAACTCAAGAGGTAGAGTGAGTTACAGCCAGCCTGGGCTTGTGGGGGAAAAAGCAGGGGGTGACAGACAGGCACACAGATAATGCCCTGAAGCTGAGAACAAGTGTTGGCTTCTCAGGCAAGAGGAAGGAACCAGGGCAGAGTTCTACCTTCCCCAGAGCTCTGTCAGCTCTGTGGAGAGCTTGAAGACTCAAGGCAAACAACTCCTGCCAAAGGCCTCCACTTGACCCTCTTTGTAAACCTAAGATTGTAAGTAAACCCTCAATTAACCTCTTCTCCCAGATTCTGCTCAATACAAAAGGTTTCCATCCAAAGGGGAATGCTATTTTAAAACTACCTCTGTTGCTATATGGATAGCCAGCCAGAGTAGGTCAGTGATCTGCCTGCATGGCCAGAAATACCTGTTCTCTGCTGCCAAGGAAGTAGAAAATGCCATGCTCCTGGAGGGATGCTGTGTCTCCCACCCACTGTTGGCCTCCTGAGCTCCTCTTCTAGTACAGCTTCAGTAGCTTTAGGAGTCCCATTAAAAGGACCAGGCCATGGAGCTGGTGAGATGGCTTAGGAGTAAAGTGCTTTATAATCATGAAGGCCTGAGTTCAGATGCACAGAACTCATGAAAACGTCAAGCACATGGAGCTGGAGAGATGGCTCAGTGGTTAAGAGTACTGGCTGCTCTTCCAGAGAGCCCAGGTTTGGTTCCTGGAATACACGCAGCCAAAACATTCATACATATAAAAACAAATAATTTTTTTAAATGTCCTTGGAGCCAGAGGTTGGAGAAATAAACCTTGTGTCCTAGAGACATTAATAATAATAATAATAATAATAATAATAATAATAATAATAATAATAATAATAATAATAAATTCAGGTACAGTGGTATGCACCTATAACTAATACTGAGGTGGAGGCAGGAGGATCACTGGGTCTCACTGGCCAGCCAGCCTGGCTAAATCAAAGAGCTTCAGGTTCAGTGAGAGACCTTGTCTCCAAAAGAAGGTGGAGAGTGATTTAGAAAGACATGAGAGATTAACCTCCAGTATCTGCACACACTATCACCACCACCACCACCATCATCATCATCACCATCATCACCTCCACCACCATCACCACCTCCACCTCCATTTCCAGGCCCTTATTTTCTCTTTCTTCCACTGGCTCCCAGATATTCTTTGACCATCCCACAGCCGTCATTAGTGGACAAAAGTGTACATTCTCATACAAATGGGTGGACAAAGAACTCTATTTGGGGAACATACCTAAACTACTATCTCGACCTTATTTTCGTCTTTAACTTAGCAAGAAGCAAAAGGCCAGCCTACTGTGTTCAGGGCACCTTCCAGGAAAGGAGCCAAGAGACAGGAAGACCAAAGCAAGATGATGTGGCCGTGAGAAGCAATGCAGCAAAGGTCACTTTACCCCCTAAAGGCCTCATCTCCAGGCAGGAGGGCACATCATGGAGATATTGATTTGCCTTAGCTGAGCCTTCTGTATATTCATGAGGCTGTGACTTTGATATTCTCAGCAATGTTCCAGATCTTCACTTATGGAGCAGGGTTAAAGCCACTCTTTCTTATCCAAGTAGCAAATGTCTTAACGGAGACCAGGGAAGAGAAGGGGGTGGGGGATATGGGCAACTAAGGAATACAGAACTCACAAAGGAACAGTATGCAACCATTTTAAATATATGAGGAGGGCCTGAGAGATGTATATGTGGGTAAAGATAGTTTCTGACCAGCCTGACACCCAGAGCTTGATCTTTGGGATCCACAGGGAAGGCAGAGAAAATCAACCTTTACAACCTCAGGCTGTCCTCTGACCTCCACGACTCTATAGAACAGGCCCCTCCCAGCACAGATTGTGTGTGTGTGTGTGTGTGTGTGTGTGTGTGTGTGTGTGCGTGTGCGTGTGTGTACATGCCCACAAGGAGTCTATAATGACCTGGAAATTACTCACAATGTAGAATTAATCTTAAAAAAAGATTACTATGTCTTTAGGGCCAGCCACACACTGTTGAAGAACTGGGAAGAAATAGACCCAAGGCTTTTTAATATGCCTTTATTCGACCTAGTTTTAATTTTTCTTCACTTAAACACCCTTTAAAAGAAAAACATAAGATGCTCTCCAATAAATTCTAATTATACAGACATATCAATTCAAATTTTATGTCTATATGGATGGCTGTACCTGATTGTCACTACAGTTAATCATTTGGCCTGAAGTCTCCAGAGCTTTCACTACAGTGGGAATGGATAACTGTGCATACGCACGTTTGGCATCCCTTATCTAGAATCCCGAAGACCCCATATGTTTCATAACTTTTTCTAAGTTTGGAATATTTGCATATTCATTGTAAGATGTCTTGGGGACAGGACCCTATGTTTAAGCATAACACTTGTCTATATTATTTAATATTTAACTTAGACAGCTAGCCTCGAGGGGATTCTGGGCTTTAGGGACCCTGTACTTTCACATCAGCCCTGGCTTACTGGATTGTCTACGTGTGGTACTAGAACTTGCAGATCAGGAGAGGGGGCTGTGCTTAGCCCAAACATGTCCTATTTCATTTCTGCTCCTGGGACAAAATGCCCTGACAGAGCAACATGGGGAAGGCAAGGTTTATTTCGCTCTCGGTTCTAGGTCACAGTCCACCACAGCAGGAAAGGAAGGTCAAGGTGAGAACTTGCTGCAGCTGTTTGTCACAGTCAACAGCAGAGTCAGTGCTGGGATGTCACTTTCTCTGCTCTTATACAGCCCAGAAGCCAGCGTAGGGAATAGTTCCTCCAACAGTGGGCTGGACCTCTCCACCACAATTTGCCTAATTAAAGAAAAAAAAAATCCTAAGATGTATCTACTGGCCAACCTGATGTAGACAATCCCTTACTGAAACTTTCTTTATAGATGATTCTAGATTGTGTCAAATCAACAAAGCTAACCATGCCATATAGACAAGTATATACACAGGGGTTTTCAGAATGCAATAAAGGAAGCAGAGTTGTGTGGGTCCGGTAGCAACCTTTGCACTTTGGAGATGGAGACAGAAGGATCAAGTGGAGGGTCAGGTAGTGTGGTGGTCATGGAAATGGGGAAGAATGATGGGGGGTGTGGCCTATGGGAATTCTTGAGCGACAGAATGTAGAGTGTGGGAGGAAAAGAGGATTCCATGATAGCTTATGGCCTGAAAGAGAAACTTAAAGGGCCATTTTCTCTACCCTGGGCTATTCTCCAACAATCCAACAGTGTGGTGACTCCCTCTGAGCATGACGCCTCAGTGGAACAATCAGTAACAAGTATGCCATTCAGGCACTGTAGGGGTGTGTGAGAGAGGGGGGGAGGGAGGGAGGGAGAGAGAGAAAGGGAGAGAGAGAGGGAGGGAGGGAGAGAGAGGGAGGGAGAGAGGGAGAGAGAGGGAGGGAGAGAGGGAGAAAACCCAGAAGATGGTGCCAGCAACTACAAAAATAGACAGGCATAGGGAGGAGGCAGCAGGGTCTCCCTATAAACTGCCATCACCAGAAAGCCAAGCCAGCCAAGGAAATAGCTGGATGTCAACAATGTCACAGAGCTTTGAACTAGAGAGCTGCGGTAGACGTTGATGCCTGTTGCTTCGGGTGCTTAAGTTTCAAATATTGATTTCTGGACCCAAAGATCAGCACACAGAGTCCACAGCAGGGCAGCTTCAAAAACTGCATTTTCTCTAATGGTAAGTTTAGGCCTGTAGACTGAGGGATTACTTTAAAAATAAAGGTGTCTCTTGGCGTGTGAGATGTGTGGGTCTGAGTGGGGCTCACACTTGCTATGGCATGCTTGTGGAGGGCAGAGGATAACTTAGTTGTCTCCTTCCTCCATGTAAGGCCCAGTAACTAAACTCAGGTTGTTGAGATTTATGGAAGGCATATTATCCTTTGAATCACCTCTCAGACCCTCACTTTGATTTTGAGGCATTGTCTCTCTTGTTCCTATTTGGTGATATTCCAGGATAGCTGGCCTGGCAGTTTCCAGGCAGTACTCTTGACTCTCTGCCTCCTGCCTCATAAGAACATGGAGACTCATGCCACTGTATCTGGCTTTTTAAGTGGGTTCTGGTAACTGTACTCATGTGTGGCTTTCATACACTAAGCCATTTCATTGGCCCAAGAAGGGACCACTTTTGAGTGTCCAAGAGTAGTAGCACCCTGGTGAGCAGTCAAGTCCAAGTGACTCATAGAGGTGAGAGGCATGTAGCCCTGGACCTTGGAGGCTGGATGAGGATGAAAAAGGCAAGGTCCTCACATCCCAGTAGGGTCCCCCTAGTCATATTACACTCTCTCTCCAGTCCTTACTTCTGTTGATGAAGACAGTGTATGCTCATGATTAGGATGTAACATCTTGGAAGCTTCCTGTATATCAGTCTCTGAGAGCACATCTCTATATGGTTTGCTATGTACTGTGCCCCTGCAGGGCACCATCAGTGGAGAGGCTCTCAATAAATATTTGTGCACTTTTGGGAATAGAAACCTATGAGCCTTCCCTTGGCTGAAAGCCAACTCCCACCTCAAGTACTTCCAGCAATTTCCCTGGAAGCAGTGTTCAGGGAGAGGGGTTGCAATGGAGTAAGAATTGCAGGTGCCAAGAGAGAGAAGGTGTACTGTCCCTTCCACACCAGCATCTGCCAGGCTGGCTGAGGAGCTCCCTATTCTACAAACTTGCAGAAAATACATGGAGCCACCGGCCTTGACAAACACCATCTCTCAGCCCTGGCCTTTGCCCCAGTGTGTGCCTTTCTCGCTTAGTCCCGCTAACTCGATCTGCATTTTTGACTGTGAGCTCTTATCACGTGAGTCCCCAAGTCCATTGGCTTTAGGGGCTAATGGATCACAGGGTCCACACCGAGGCAGCCACATCCATGCAGTCACACTCAGTTATAAATATCTATAGAGTGCAATACCAAATAATTGTGGGGCATATTTCACCCTGCCTGTTGAACACATCGCAAGAAAGGAATTGATCCCTGCTGTTTCATTTATTAGATGGTGTAATACCACAAAAATCGTTTCCACAATATCCCAAACTAAATCATTTATTCTTGACAAAAATCCAATAAAGAGCTCTATCCTTCTCCATAGGCAGATAAAGTACAGATTAATGGGGCTGCCTAGATCAAAAAATACTGGGAAAATGAAAGTGAGATAGAGAGAGAAAGCTCCTTCCTCCTCCTCACTTCCCCAAGGCTGCCTCGGCTCAGGGTTTTATTACAAAAAGCTGCCTAAGTATTACAGGCTAATCCGTAAATCCCAGCCTAGTAAAATATGTGACGGATTTGTAAATCATGCCCTTTACAAATCAGATTGAACTTCTTTTTTTTTTTTTTCCCAAAGAGTTTGGCGTTCTCTTTCCCCCCTTCCTTCTCCCTCCCCTCTCCCCACCCTCGGATTCCCTCGCTGCTTTCCCAGACTCTGTAACCAGGGCCTCGGTTTCCCCACCATCTTTCTAGGTTGTTTCAGTCCTGCTCTGTGACCCTTTCTAACCTGATGTATGGAGGGTTGGGGTCAGAGATGGGTCAAGAGGCCGAGGCACATCACTGTACACCAGGAAGACAGATGCTGGGGGTAGCTTATAGGCTGAAGTTGGCATCAGGAGGCAGAGTCATGGGCTCACCTGCAGCCAGCCGCAAACAGGTCAAGGATTTGATGGCATTCCACATTGTTTCAGTGGAGAAGAAAGAGCAACTGAGCGAGTCTCAGAACCTAGGTGAAACTATAGACAAGGCTTGCCAGCTTGGCTGGTTAGGTTTTTACCAGCTTGACACAAGTGTCAACTGGAAGAACAACCCTCGGCCAGTGGACTGCCTCCGACAAGTTGACCTACGGTATATCTGCAGGATGTTTTCTTGATTAATGATTGATATAGGAGGATCTATGGGTAACTCAGTCCACTGTGGGTAGTGCCATCCCCTGGCAAGTGGCCTTCGGTTGTATAATAAAGCAGGCTGAGCAAGCTATGGAGAGAAAGCCAGTAAGCATCTCCTTGATATGGTCTCTGCTTCAGATCCTGCCTCTGGGTCCCTGCCTTGGCTTCCCTTAACGATGGACCATCACGTGGAGGTGTATACTGAAACAAACTCTTCCTTCTTCTTAGTTGGTTGTGGTCAGTGTTTTGTCACGGCCACAGAGAAGCAAACTAGAGCACCAGTGGATTCCTTTCTGTGTCCTATGCAAGGTGCTTATGTTGAACTACATGGCATGTAGTTCCTCTGGGTCCATCCAAGGTGTCTGTCCAATGCTCTCTGCTGTACACATCAGTTCCCAAGGACCGGGGAATCTCAGTGTATCCTTAATCAAGACAAAGGGTGATCCTTGGATTCAGAACATACCATCATAAATTCATTAAAGTCTCAGGTAAATAGCTAAATTACCCACCTTGCATCTTCCTCTTTAAGCTCTGGTTGCTCAGGCTATCTTTGAGCGGCCCCTGTTCACCACTTCCCTCAAAGAACCCAATAGACATGTCAGAAATTGGCTGGACAGTCATTTGGTTCTGTACTTGAATCCCACATATGTCATTTTCTAACCTGTGGGTATTGGCCAAGCCACACAGTCTTTCCTAACCTCAGTTTCCCCAAAGGAAAATGGGACTGATATTAGCTATTCCATAGTATATATTGAGTCAACACTAAACATGCCTCTTTCAGTAAGGCTATGGAGAAAGTCTTAGGATTCAGGAAAGCTCCAAAAAGGTATAGAATGGACAGCCTTCCTCCAACCTGCAAGCAAGAGCAGGCTCTCAGCCCTACTATGGGAGCCTAGCTGGAGCTTGGCTGAAAGTCTTTAAAGGAGCCCATACTACATACTGCTGAGGAGCAGAGGATGCTGGGACCACTCTTTCTGCTTGGTGCTCTGTCTTGCATCATTTTGATCCTGGGAGATTGTACCCAAGCACCCCAACAAAAGTGTCTGCTCCCTCTTGTCACAGATTTTCAAAGGCAGGGAAAGAGTGAGCTGGGATGGTTGCCCTGGTAACTTTCCTCCCAGATCCCCACCACCACTACCTCCAGCACACATATACACAAACACACACACACACACACACACACACACACACACAGAAAGAGAGAGAGAGAGAGAGAGAGAGAGAGAGAGAGAGAGAGAGAGAGAGAGAGAGAGAGAGAAGTGAGTTTGGCTCATTCAGCATGAAAGCAGGGCTGGAGAGGAGGGAGGGAAGGGTATTGGGGCCAGCAGTTCCTGGAATGGCATTTTGCAGCTTTATATAAATGCAATAAAATGGTAATTGCCTTCGAATTCTAACTGCAGCTCCCCCAATCCTTGCCCATTCCATTCCTCCATTTGCCATTACAGGATGGAGCTGTCCCTCAAATTCCTGAGTGGTGGCTGCTGGGAAATTCACTGTACTGTTATGTTCCACCTCCATCTTGTTGAAGGGATATGGTGGGGGCTGGGAAGAAGACTCTCATTAGAATGCATCATGAGTACCTGAGACTGGAGCAGCACCCATGTATAAAACCAGGTGCAATGTCTGTCTGTCACTCCAGTACTGAAAGGGGGTTCAGGGAGCTCACTGGCCGGCCAGCCTAGCTGATGCAGCGAGAGACCCTGCCTCAAAAAGTAAGATAGAGGACAACTGAAGGAGAAGCCACTGCATGAGGCGCACGCCCACGCAGACACACATATGTACATTATGTGCATCTACACACGCGTGCACAAGTGGTTGATTTTGAGGGAGATATGAAAGTGGAGGGAGGCAGAGATCAGGATGGGGCAGTTAGATTAAAGGACCTCATCCTCTTGGCTCACCCTACTTCAAAAAGACCCAGAGAACTCAAGCTGCCCAGTGTGAGCAGAAAATGAAGGGAGCACAGAGCCTGCTGGCAATGAGACCCTTTGAAAAGCAATATATGGACAGGGCATCTAATGCCAGGAACATCTTAGAAAAGGCAGAGGTGTATTTCAGAAAGCAGAATGATGCAAGACATGATCTCGACTGCTCTCATAGTGCCCAGGTGCCCTACCATCCCTGAAGCAAACCGTGGGGCATCCTTCTTTTGTTAACCTTTACCAGCAGGTTTTCCACTGAGAGTTCTCCCTAGTGACCTAGAGAGCTGTCGCCTTGAACCTTTCTGCTGACCCTGATCCCAATGGGAGCAGCTAATGGAACAGTCTCCTGGTGCCATTGTCCTGTGGGGCCTTCCTGTCATTTGCTTCTGCCTTTTGGGATCTTGGCATTGATATGGAAGCCCGCACCCACTCAGACTGTTAAAGTGGGGCTGTGGGTGACAACGCTGGTGGGAAGACAGGCATAGGGTGGTGATAACAGGTCCCTGAGCATTGAAGTAATTAGTGTGTAGATGGGGAGAACACAAGTCCCATAATTCTATGGGTGTGGAGGAAAAATAATAAATCAATGAGACATTCTATTTTGTGGGTCCAATATAAGAGCATTTACAAAATGTCTGGCTTCTCTATCTGGGCTTCAGGACAAATCGTTTAGAAAAGGGGGAACCTGAAAGAGAGACCTTTATTAAGTCACATGTCCATCCCTCTATCTATCACCCAAAAAGTCCCAGTTAACAGGACATGGGATTAGGAATGGAGGGTCTTAGTGTAGCCTGCAGGCTGTGTTTAAGCTCCTTGGTTGCTACCTGGTCTCACTTCTATGCTGCCTTGAACAACCGGACCTCTCTAGTTCACATGGGTCCAACTCCTTTTGGAGGATTAAAAAAATCTTATTACACGTATCTGTTTGTATATGTCAGCACATGTAGTCTGCACATGGAGGTCAAAGGACAACATGCAGAACTCAGCTAGTTAGTCTTGCCTGCAAGCATCTTTACGCATGGAACCATCTCTCCAGCCCATCCTAAGGGATTTCAAAGGGAAGAAAGGCAGGTAGTTCACAAGCCCAAGAGAGTATTGCTTATGCAGCTGCCTCTCTGCAGCTTGTCTGTGTAGGGTTAGGCTATTCTCATACTCACAACTCATCCAAAACAGCAGCCGAAATCTGGCCAATGGGGCGGGTCCTGCCATCTCTGCCCCTGTCATCTCCCATAAGATCACAGGATGATTTGGGTGAAGGGGCCGGCAGAGCAAACCCATCAGGGTCAGGGCGGGCTTCTCAGTAACTTCTTATTTATTGGCCTCCTCCAGTCCCGCGGTCGCCGGTTCTGCTCAATATTTTATTCTTGTTGTACCTGCTCAGAAGCAGAGCTGCAGGCATTTTTGATAAATGGATTGAAAGGAAGGTTTGTCTGGTTTCGCTGAAGCTTCTTTAAGTGCCTCTGGATCTCAGGCTGAAATGATATTTTTCCAACTTCCTGCTGCGATCTTGCTCCCCAGTGGCTCTTCTGTTCTTCTCTCCCTGTGCACTCTACCTCCCAACCCCCATGCATGCACATACATGCAAGCATGTACAGATCTATATACTCAGTCAGGACCACTCAGGGCACCAATGTCTGAGGGAGCAGAGTGTAGCTTTCTATGTGCTGGGAAGCCCATGTAAGACTCATGTGCACAAACGTGCCCTCGTTGCACACAAAGGCAGATGCGCATGCTGTCCTTTCTAAGTTCAGCTAGTCTGACCTTGAAGGGACACTGCAGGGAAGTTCTGGATGAGCACTGGTAGAGATGAACAGATTCCAAGCGGGAGGAGACTGGAACTCTGGAAGTCTCTGGGGGAGCCCCCATGGGCTTCAAGGAGCTCTGCCCTCATCTGTAGGATTCCTCCAGCCTTCCCTCCTCCCCCCTCAGCCTGTCTGCCTGCCGGCCTTGGAGGCCTCACTGGGCCAGCTGGAAGCTTTATCCAACCACATCTGAAACAGCTCAGGATTTGGATCTGTGCCTGGCCGCCAGCCATTTCCATAAATAACTTGCTGGGCCTGGCTCCTGGCCCTCCTGGTGATGTCATTGGTGTGGGCCTGGTGATGAAGTCATAGGCTTCCCTTCCTGGGCCCTCCTTTTGGGTGGGGTGATAGTTCCCCCCCCCCAATCCTATGGGTCCCCTGCCATTTGCTAGGAACTTGCATGTGTGTCTGCACCTCTTCCTGTTCCCACCCAGCCAGGGATTGGATACAGGCCTCTCTACCATCTGGACTGACCAAACACGATAGTACCAGACAGACCAACTCCCCTTCCCGTTGTGAGTTACTGAACAGCCTCCCAACTTTACCATCTCCCCTGGATATTGTTTCCAGGTGACCACAGACTTTTTAGTTTCAAGGGTGGCAGAGAAGGGTTGGCATCTTAATGCGACCCTATGCAAACTATCCCAGTCATGTGACATCAGACAAAATTCTTTGTGCCTCTGTGCCTTGTCTTTAAAGTGAAGATCATTGTGGGGCTAACCCAGGGCCGACTAAGTCCTTCAGGGGTTCACTTTGCAAAACACTGAGCAGGGAGCATTGATGCACTGAGTCGGCCCATCATGTGACCACATTTCCACAAAGCTCTAGTTTTGAATGTTTTCTACTCCATGACTTCTCTGTGGTACTCACGTCCGGACTGGGGGAGTTGTCTCAGTTTCCTTGGCACATTTCTTGCTATGTAGCTAAGGATGACATTGAACTTCTGACCCTTCTGCCTAACAAGTGTTGGGACTGCAGGTATGCTCCAGTGCACCTAGCTTCCTGGTCCCCACATGGCTGACACTTTTTACTCACGCCTGGTACTACTTGCAAAGGTACAGAACCTGGAAGAAGCAGGGAGTGTGGGGGGGGTGTTGGTGGAGCAGCTCTGAAGTGCTCAAGCCCTACTTATCCTGAACTCTGTGGACAGAAGGAACCGGTCATCTCCCTCAGACAGTCTAAAGGTAGTTTCTATAATTATCCTTATTTTCTATATGAAGAAACTGAGGCTGGCCTGGAGAGAATCTCAGCTAGAAAGGCTTCCTGTGCAAGCATGAGGACTGAGTTCAATGCCCAGAACCCACACATAAACCAGGCACAGTGGCATGTCCTCATAATCTCAACCCTATGGAGATGAAGTTAGGTAGGTCCCTCCCTGCGGCTCATTGGCAGCCAGCCTAGCTAACGAGTGAGTCTTGGACCAGAGAAAGACTATCTCGAAACAAGGGAGAGATGAGCAAGCTCAGCCATTAAAGGCCAAGGCACACTCTCTGGCCCTGTCTGTTGTGGGATTATGTTCTGGTACATTGTAAATGTTTGTCCCTCCTACTGTCTTAATAAAGTGCCGATTGGCCAGAAGGCAGTCAAGAAGTATGGGCAAGGCTACCAGACTAAGAAAACTCTGAGACAAGGAATAATGGAGCAGAGGTGCCAGGCCAGCGTAGAAGAAAAAGGACAGTCAGGAAAGGTACTAAGCCCCTTGACTAATCATGGGTTAGTTTAAGAGTTAAAAGTTAGCAAGTAATATATCTAAACCAAAAGCCAATCAGCATGAAGTTAATGTAAGCTTCTGTGTGTTTCTTCGGGACTTTGGCACTGCTGGTCCAGATCTGGGAGCTAGTCTGGGCCAGAAACTATATTACACCTATTTATCTGTCTGTTTCTATTTCTTTCTCTCTTATACATACAAACACACAGAGAGAAACTGAGGTAGAAAGAGTAAACATAATAAAGGAACACCCACCCATGGCATCCTAAGACAACATGGACCTGGCCAGAACCTTTGCCTGATTCCCAGATGTGTGGGCTGAGAGCGTTCAGAGGAGATGGTGTCTCTGAACTCAGTAGATGTGAGACATGGTTTCTTGACCCATATGGTGGCCATGGAGCCTTAGGAACTGGGTCGATGAGATGTACACTAGATTTTGATGATTTTTGTATGAAAAAAAGAACACAAGAGAGCTCAGGAATAATTCCTTGGGATTTATTATGCATTGAGCTGATAATGTTTTGCATGTGTTCCGCTAACTAAAGTATGCCATTACCATCACCTGCTTCTTTTTTGCTTTTATGAGATGGTTATCAGAGGCTTAAAACCACATGCATGGATCCTGTTAGATTTCTCTCAGGTGAATCTGTTCTGGTGCCTGGCTGAGTACTGAAGAATATTCAGTCTTCCCATGCTGAGATTCTGACCCAGTTAGCATAATGCCTTTAAAGATGAGGGCTGCTGCTTTCTGCCAAAGTAGCCACCCATCCGTGCTCTGGGGTCTTGAAGGGACAGGTTGTTTGAACAGGTATGATTGCTTAGCTTCTTCTTCATATGGGATCCAGAACCCTGAATTAAGCCTTACATAGTTGGAAGAGAAGCTCTGTAGTTGGCTGTTTCTGATCTTTTGGGGGCACACTACCCAGCTCCCAAATAAATCACACACACACAGGCTTACTATTGCATATAAATGCCCGGCCTTAGCTTGACCTTTTTTTTTTTTTTTTTTTTTTGCCAGTTTTTCTTAACTTTCAAGTAGCCTATTTACCTTTGTCTCTGGGCTATTTCCTTTTCTTCTTTAAATTTTTCTTTCACTCTTACTCCATGGCTGGCTGTGTGGCCGTGTGGCTGGGTGGCTGTGTGGCTGTGTGGCCATGTGGCTGGGTGGCTGTGTGGCCGTGTGGCTGTGTGGCCGTGTGGCTGTGTGGCCGTGTGGCTGGGTGGCCATGAGGCTGTGTGGCCGTGTGGCTGTGTGGCCGTTTGGCTGTGTGGCCGTGTGGCTGGGTGGCCATGAGGCTGTGTGGCCGTGTGGCTGGGTGGCTGCCCCTGACATCCTCCTCTCCTTGCTCTCTTGCTTTTCCTTCTCTTCTTACTCCCAGATCTCTCCTCATATCTCTTCCTCCCCTGCCAGCCCCACCCATCCTTTCTCCTGCCTCGCTATTGGCCGATCAGCTCTTTATTAGACCATCAGGTGTTTTAGGCAGGCAAAGTAACACAGCTTCACAGAGTTAAGCAAACGCAATATTAAGAAATGCAACGCATCTTTGCATCATTAAACAAATGTTCCACAGCATCAAGAAATGTAACATATCTTAAAACAATATTCCACAACACGCCCCAGAATTGGCTCCGCACTGCAAGGATACCAAGCTCTCGGTCGAGACCACATCTAGCAGCGTTGCTGTTTGGGTTCTGTGTTATTCCTCAATAGTCCTGAAGCCTTGGTTCTATTTATGAGCCTTACTCATTCTTTAAAACCAAAGTCAGAAGTTACCCCATCCAGGAAGCCTTCCCAAACTCTTTCTGTATATGTGTGTTGCATTGTGTCTGTGCATGCATGTATTTGAGTATGCGACCATGTGCGTGTGTAAGATGTGGGTGTCTTCTATAGTGCTCCATCTTGTTGCTGGGAACAAGGTCTCCTGTTGAGCTGGAAGCTTGACTTTTTGGCTAGTCTGGCTGGCCACAAAGATCTCAGAATCTATCGGTCCGTATACAACATCAGTGACATAGGCATGTGCAGCCATGTCCAGCTTTTGAAAAAAATATGTTTTATTATTTAATGTGTATGTTTGTTTGCATGCAAGGATGTCTGTGCACTACATGTTGGTTTGGGATCCACAGAAGGCCAGAAGAGGGCATTGGATTCTTTAAACTGGAGTTTACAGCAGTAAGCTGCCATGTGGGCACTGGGACTGGAGCCTGAGTCCTCTGGAAGAACAGCAGATTCTTTTAACCACTGAACCATCTCTGCATCATTCATGTTCCGCTTTGTATGTGGGTATTGGGGGTTCAAATTCTGGTCCTCAGATTCCCATGTGTGTAAAGTAGGTGCTTTTGCCTCTGTGCCATCTCCCCAGCTCCCAAAACACCTTCAGTGTACAAATCAATCAAGCTGGGCCATCAGAATTTGTCAAAATGTTACTAAGCTATGGACCTTCTCTGAGAAAAATTAGTATGTACATAAATCTCCATATGCTCTGATAAGGTAGCTACTGGGATGATTCTTAATTCTATATGGGGAAACTGAGGCACAGAGAAATGAAGCATCTCACCAAGATGAAAGAGTCTAGAAAGAGAAAGCAGGATTTGGGCTCTTTAGGTCTAGTTTCAGGCCAACTCTCTTCTGAAGACCAAGTTACAGCTGCAGTGTCCCTGATACCTTCTCAGTATAGTGGGATTATGTTGTTACATTATAAATAATTGTCCCGCCTACTGATTTAATAAAAATTCTGATTGGCCAAAGGCAGACAGGAAGTGTGGGCGGGGCTACCAGACTAAGAAAACTCTGGGAACAGGAGCAGAGATAACACAGAGAAGCCAGAGAAGCCAACAGATGCAGAGGACAACTATGCGGCTCTGAGAAAAGGTACCCAGTTGCATGGCTGAAGAGAATAAGAATTATGGGTTAGAGTAAAGAGTTAGCAAATTATATGCCTGGGCCCCAGGTCAATCAGCATAAAATTAGTGTAAGCTTCTGTGTGTCTCTGTGGGACTGTGGGTCTGCGGGTCTGCAGGTGTGCAGATCCAAACCTCAAGGCTAAGCTGGAAAGGCTGGGCCAGAAACATAATACAACATCTCAGGGACAATAATGTGAACCAGAGTACCAGTTCATTCACTACTAAAATCCCCACAGCTCCTAGCCAGGGCCTGCATACAGTGGGTGGCCAATAAATGTGGCCTGAATTATATTAGAACTAGAAGCCAGCTCTTCAAAGCCTCCATCTCTATGGTGCTTTGCTTTTGCCTAGGTCTCACCGTGGCTCCACTCAGCTCCATCCACTCTGTCAATCCAGTGGGCTCTCCCTCTCTCCATCATTTCCCCAGGGTCCTCTCTGCACCTGCTTAACACTCAGTTACTGTCATTCGACCTCTGCCAGCCGGGAATTAATTCCCCAGGTTACCACTGCATAAAAACCAAACTCTCTTTTTATGGTCTCTGCATGTGATGCCCTTTCTTTTTACACAGGCCCCACCGAACTGCCAGGGAATAAATAAATACAGAGCAACTTTTAGAAGCTTTTATTTACTGCAGGCTACAGACTCCCTGGGCCTGGAGTTACACAGAAGCCCAGCAGTTGTGACCAGGTGCAAGACACCAGAAGGATTCTGGGTATCGAACTCCGCCTAAACTTTGGGGCTTCCTAGATCCTCTGCATGTCCTCACCAGAGATTCTCAGATCGCTTGATTGATTTGGATGTGTATCTGTGCATGCATGTGCAGGTTTTTATTCGTGGAGACAGAGGTCAGCCTCCACCGTCATTCCTCAGGATGTCATCCTGGGTTTTTGTTGTTGTTGTTTTGAGACAGGGTTTTTGGTTGGTTGGCTAGCGAGGCTGATTGGTTAGCAAGCCCCGGGAATCTGACTGTCTCAGCCTTCTGAACACCAACACCAGGATTACACCGACTTGCCACCACATTCAACTTTTCAACTTTGTTTTCTAGGATTGAGCTCAGTTCTCATGCTCGCATGGTAAGCCCTTCACCTCCTTGGCCTCTTCCTGCCTCACCTCCTTGGTAGTTCCTGGTGTGACTCACTAAGGAGAAACAGAAAGGAACAGCTGTTGATAAAACAGCAGCTAAACCATAACCTGGTAAAGACCGAGATGGTGGGCACAGGGTCCTGGATACATCAATCCCTGTCCTTCCTACTACGCCAAAAAAGAGCACAAAAGAACATTTCTTTGGGGCTTCCAGTGACCTATAATCCCAGGGGTCGCTGACCTGGATACTGATGTCTCTGTCCACCTTGGGAGGTGAGTCCTTGTGCAATCTCCCGGATGCGATATGGTGGGGGTGGACGCACCGGGCTGCAGAACAAGTCACTGCTTGGTGGCCCTGTTGATTCCACTGCCATCAACCTTTCCCAAAGTTCGCCTCCGTCAACCTCTGGACTGGAGAGATGGTTCAGTTGCTAACATGTTTCCCACAAGACCATTAAAACATGAGTTCAACCCCCACCTCCAAAATCATATATATATAATCAGGCATATTGGTATGAGTGTATAGTTCCAGCACAGGGGAGGGAGACAGGAAAATCCCTGGACACACTGGCCAGCCAACCTAGCCTAACTTGTCAGCTCCAAGTCTCAGTGAGACCTTTCTTTAAGAACCAATGTGGGCAGTATTCTTGTAGCAGAAGCAAGTAGATCACTTGGAGTTCAAGGCCAGCCTGGTGTACATAGAAAGTTCCAGGCCATGCTTTGTCTCTCTAGTTTTACGGGGCATCCTGTCATCAACCTGCCAGTCCATCCTGGCGATGGCTTGGGCTTCCACAGGGATTGTGGGGTCTGAGAATACTCTGCCCACAGCAGAGGATTATGTCATCGCTCCTCCCACTTGTGACCTAGGATTAGGGGAAGTAATTGTCGCTTCTGGCTAGTAGAATTCAGCAGCCTTTCTCTTCTGTCCTAGAAACCCCACCTAGGCTCCCTCAGCCTCTCCCTAAATCCAGCTCTCAGGGCTCTTGGGGAGGGAGATTTCTCACCACACAGGTTCCCTATGGGCTCAGCTTCCCTGTGCAGCTGCCTGTTAATTCCCTCATTCCCGTGTGTGTGTGTGTGTGTGTGTGTGTGTGTGTGTGTGTGTGTGTGTGTGTGTGTGTGTGTACAGCAGAGTAGCCTTCAGGGCCAGTTTCCACGCCCACCTTTGCAGCTGTCATACACAACGTGGCCCTAGCTCCACAGGGGAAGTAATACACAGCTAGGGTGAGTCTATATCTGGGGCTTCCCAAATGCTACACCCCCATCTTTATGCTCCCCAACCTCCACAAGAAGTTCCCGGGGCTGGGAGAGCAGCTATTTTAGAGATAATTGCTTAATTAGGGGAAAATTACTTAAATTTCAGTGGCAGCATCGGCAGAAGCAGCAACATTTATGGTCGCTAAATCCTCTAGTCTCAGTTCCCTCAGAGAGCAGAGCTTGGCTCACACCACACCCATGGCTGCTTCTCCTATGGGACAGAGGAGAGTCAGAGCTGTGTGTCAGCCCCCCACACACACACACACATCATCCTAACCAGGAGCCTAGGTGAGCTCTGCCAGAAGCTGGTAAGCTCCGTTTTTATTAAAGGTAGGAGATGACACAAGTTACAATTGAGCAGCTTCTCCCCTTCAACACGCACACGCACACGCACACGCACACGCACACGCACACACACACACACACTTGCCCAAACCCTAATGCTCTGTGTGATGGTTCAGAGATGGAGCCATTAGAAAGTGATTGGAATTTAATGGTGTCTCAAGGGTGGGTCCCTCAGGGTAGGATTAGTGTCCTTACAAGAAAAGGCCCTGGGCTGGCAGGTAAAGGCACTTGTGCTCTTCCCCAGGTTCTACATGGTGGAAGGAGAGAACTGACTTCCTCACGTTGTCCCCTGACCTCCATGTGTGTTCTGTGGCATGCATACACACACACAAGCGCAAGACAGACAATTGTAGTAACCATTTTAGGAAGAGCTACACTTTACCCACTCTGTCTTCCCCCACCCCATACCCACACATCAGTATCAGACCAGCTTCCAGAACACTGGACTTTGAATGTCAGTTGCGAAAACCTGAGACCCAAGAAGTCTATGGTATTTTATTAAACAGCCCAGGCTCAGACAACACTGTGAAAGCTGATGGTAAAATCCTGGCACCACAGGCTGCCTGATACCCACTGTACCTGCTCTGCTGAGCGCCATGCAGAGAGAAACCACAAACACTCCGTCCATAGCCGTGTTCCAAGAAACTGTGATTAAAAACAAGTCTGTGCGGGTGGGGCCACACTGGTCCCTGAACCAGTTTGCTGCTGTAGAGACTGACTTGGAAGACGAGCCTACTGTGTCAGCTCAGAGGTCCTTGATGCCATGAGTAAGGGCCTGCGGGAGCAGTCTAGCCCTCCACAAGGCCAGGTGGCTCCGGCAGGGCCTGTGCTCAGCTTTAAGGCCGCTGTAAGTGTGGATATGAGCTTTGGAGAGACACAGTCCTTGCCATGTGATCTTGTGCCAGATATTGAACTCTGAGTGTTTCCATGTTCTTGTCTCCAAATTGATAATAATTGTTGCTTCTGCCTGCCAGGGTCACAGGGTCAGGAAGGTAGTTCAGATGGCTCAGGAAGTTGGAGTCGGGCACTGTGTGCTTGTTGGCACAGACTTCTGGAAGCAGGGCTTAGGGGAATGAGTTGGGGGGTCTCAATGTTTGGACTTCCAAGAATGTTCTCTGTACAAAAGCTTAGGGAGTATCCAACCTCTTATCTGGGGGCCGTGTGAACCCCAGGATAGCTATAAAGGGAGCCCCACACAAAGCGATAAACATAGTTAACACAGTATCAGGTTGAATATTTAGCAATTGTTTTTATAATCTTATAATGTGGTTTAAAGTATGTTATTAGTTATTATATGTGTGTGTGATGTCAGTATATAAGTTCAGATGTGTGTGTATGTGTATCGTCAGTATATAAGTTCAGATGCGTGTGTGTGTGTATCGTCAGTATATAAGTTCAGATATGAGTGTGTGTGATGTCAGTATATAAGTTCAGATATGTGTGTGAGTGTGATGTCAGTATATAAGTTCAGGTGTGTGTGTGTATGTGTGATGTCAGTATATAAGTTCAGATATGTGTGTGTGTATCGTCAGTATATAAGTTCAGATATGTGTGTGTGTATCGTCAGTATATAAGTTCAGATGTGTGTGCCATTGCATAGGGTGGAAATCAGAGGACACGTCCTCATCTGGTCTTTCTCCCCACCCATCTTGCTTTCTGCTCTTCTGCTTCTCCAGCAAGGCTGGAATTCCTGGGGGTCCTCCTGTGTTTACTCCACTCTCACCACTGGAGTGCTGGGGTCACAGATGCATACCGTGGTATCCAGCTTTTTAAGTGGGTTCTGGGGATTGAACTCAGGTAATGAGGCCTACACAGTAAGCATTTTTACCCACGGAACCATCGGCTAGGCCTACTGCACGGTCTCTGAGTGTGAACCTTGCTGTGATGATATGGCCCCTCCTCCTGTAAGATGTCCATCTCTTCTCCCCTCTAAGCTGACCACCATCTCTCCTCTCCTTCTGACTATGCTTTTCTACTGGCCTTTCCAGGAAAACATGCTGGGAAGGCACAGGTGAGCTTTGAGCAATACCCATAACTACCCAGCTGCCTCTTGACAAAACACCTGGCCCACATGAACTGCCTTATACCTCAAAGTGGCCCTGGCTTTGTCATTCTGACTAGACAGCCATAAGCTTGCAGTGAGCCTTGTCCTGGCAGGGAAGCAACCCTTCACTGAAGAGCAGCACGGGGCCTTGCTCCTTGGGACACCTAAGAGGCCCGTTTAGGTTTGTCTTCTTATCTCTCCTTTTTCCACCCCACTGAGTCTCACTCTCCAAGTCAAGGCCACCCAGCCAGACACTCCACTGCCCCCCAGAAACCCAGGAACCTTTCTAAAGTACAGTCCCAAGGCCTAGAGAGAAATCTTGCTTGAAAGCTGCAGTGTGGGGAATCTGAAGTTTAGGTTGAGGTATGTCGATATAAGAGCCAGGAGAGATGACGTGGGCCTGCTTAAGGACCAGCAGGCTGCTAAATGTGGGGAGTAGAGAGGGACAGGAGGGAAACTCCACTAAGGACAATGACCTGGAGATGGTGGCAATCCAGAGCCCAAGGGAGTCGGGACAGCAAGCACAGAAAGTGGAAGCGAGTGAGCTGGGAGATATCTCAGCTTGCTGCACAAGCATGTGAGTTTGGGTCCCCAGCTCCCACATGAAAATCTGGGCATTCCAGTATGTGTCTGTAATATTAGAGCTGGGGAGGGGAATAAAGGAGGATTCCTGGCGCTTACTGGCCCATCAATGGGGCCTAATTAGTGAGCTCCAGATCCCAGAGTGGAGCGTGATTGAGGCAGAAACCTGACATGTATCTCTGGCATCCACACCCATGCACACACATGTACATGAGCACATACATATGCATGCACATATATATGTTCACAAACGCACAGATACACGGGATGCCGGGAGTCAGAAGCAAGAACTATTCAAGACCAGGTCCCAGGGGAGCTGCATGCCAGGGCTCAGAACACTCAGGAAATAGGTGTCTTATCATGGGCCCACAAGCAGGCAGACGCATTGCACTTCTGGGAGAGGAATTTCAGCCAGGGATTATTCCATCATACTCAGGTGAGAACCGAAGGGTGAGCGTGGGTAGGGAACATGGTAGAGACTCCTGCTTATGTCCATGTGTTAGGAAGTGGCCAAAGTCCCAGAACGAGGGTCTACCTGGGAAACCATTCCACAATAAATCGAGTGGTGTGTGCCTAAGGCATGACTAAGCAACACGAGGTTTAGATATGGTTTCCCTTAAGCCAAAGTCAAATGTTTTGTGTGGTTTAAATACTGTCAGCTCAGTGGTTCTCAACCTTCCTAATGCTGTGACCCTTAAATACAATTTCTCATGTTGGTGACTCTAAACATAAAATTATTTCATTACTACTTCATAACTAATTTTCTACTGTTACAAATCATAATGTAAATATCTGATATGCAGGATACCTGATTGCAACCCCCAAAGTGGTTGAGACCCACAAGTTAAAAACCACTGGCCTAAATGATCTGGCCAGCAGAAAAATCAGGACTTTGCCTTGGGAACAGAAGCCACAATGAGAGAGTATCTACTCACTGGGGAACTTGTGGCTGAGTCTGGGCTGCTTGCTCCCCAACTATCTTTCATGCCCATCTAGTCATATCTAAAGCTGTTGGAGTAATGGAGTAACTGCCTGCTACCCTTTTCCTGCTACCCTTTTCACACTTCCCAGATCCAGGCATCGGGTGGGCCAGAAACCAGGCTTTTGGGGTCAGTCTATGAAGAGGCTGGGCCACTGGGGCTCTGGTTCTAAGTGAGGCTGGACAGAAAGAAAATCAGAGGCCAGCAACAAGGTATTTGAACCTTCTGATCATGTGGCTCAAACTGTTCACCCCTCTACCCCCAACCCTCCTTGCATGGTGTGTGTGTGTGTGTGTGTATGTATGTATGTGTGTGTGTGTGTGTGTGTGTGTGTGTGAGAGAGAGAGAGAGAGAGAGAGAGAGAGAGAGAGAGAGAGAGAGAGAGAGAGAGAAACAGACAAAAAGACAGAGATAGACAGAAACAGACATACAGAGACAGAGAAAGAATTTTGCAAGTACACACCTGTGAGCATCTGTTTGTACACATGACAGGTGTGCCTGTGGGTGTGAAGGCCAGAGGACAACCCCAAGCATCATCCCACCAGAACCATCCATCTCTTTTTTGACACAGCATCTTTCACTGGCCTGAAACGCTCCAAGGAGGCCAGGCTTTCTGGACAGCAAGCTCCAGGGACCCCTCTGTCTATGTCTCCCCCCTCCCCCTCGGGGATTATAAACACAGGACAGCATGGCCAGATTTTCTTTCTTGTTTTAGATGGGTTCTGGGAGTGACATCCAGTGCAGTGCAAACACTCTGAGCCATCTCTCCAGCTCTATTATGTGCTTCTAACCTTTGTGCCCAGCCTGCAATGGTCTCTGGTCCTGAGACCCTCCTATCTACAGCAGCGTGGCATTAAAGAGCCTTGGCACAGCTACTCACCTGTGCAGCTATGGGGCTTGGGCTCTGCCCTCAGGGCTCTCAGCTCCAAAACCTGCCTCCTGCTTTGCCCCCCAGGACTCAAGTACTACCTAGGACCCTGTTTCCACTTTCCTTGCTGCTTTCATCTCCAGCTGCTTCAGCAACTCTGAAATCCTGTCACATTTCTGTCACCCATTTGCCACATCTGGGCCCTACCCCCACCCCTTGCCACCATGTCACCAGCCTGCTGCTAACAGGCATTCTCTCAAGCCTGGCCTATCTCATCTTCACCCCCCCCCCCATTTCTCTCCTACAGGCCTCTTTGCATCCTGTCATCTTGTGCCCTCCTCATCTTGAACACAGCGTATCCTGAGCACACGGTGACACCTGGAAGCTGGCTGGTTAGAAATACATGCTCTCTGCCACAGACTAGGCTCGAATCAGACACTCTCAGCGTGGAGGCCAGCTCTCTGTTTGTACAAGTCCTCCAGATGACGCTGATGCTGTCGAAGCTGAGAAAAAGTGCCTAGCATGTCCTCTGAGCAGCTTCAAGGATATTATTTACAAAGTCCAGGCCCATCCTTCAATTCTACTACCCAGAACCCCCTCCTCTCTCCTTCCTCTCCCCTGCCTTTCCCCTCCCCTCCTCTGCTCTCTCTTCCTCTTCTTCCCCCCTTCCCCTCCCCCGCCCTCTCCTCTTCTGTCCTCCTCCCCTCCCCCTCTCTTTCTCCTACCTTCGACCTCTACCCTTTTTGCTCCCCTTTCCCATCTTTCTTAAAAATGAACTTCTTAAATACAGGATTCAAGGTCTTTGGCAACTAGTCAAGATACCCTTTTCAGGGGACTCTAGTGGACCAGCCCTTTGCATCAAGCCATCCCTCCCTTTTGTTCCTAGGAGAATCCTCCCCAGACACTAGGTCCTCCTCACTTGGCATAACTTCTTGGGGACACATTTTTCTTCCTGTTCACAATGAAGTTCAGAATCGGAGGTGGTGTCTGTGGTCTAATTTAGCAGTACAACCCCAGGGCTGGCCATTGGGACTGAGACCAGGGGTCAGCGCATGCTCACTGATGATAGGGATGACTTTGACCCTCCCTACCATACCCCAGTCTGTCTCTTACACATCATTCTCCTACCAAGCTGACCTACGCTACCATCTTCACAACGTACCCACACCCTTAGGGCCTCCTGGGAAATCTGCTCTCCTACATCCTGTCATCCTTCAGGGCCAAGTCATTTCCATTCTGCAGGCAAATCACATGTCTGAAGAGAGAGGGAGAAGCCTTTCTGACGCACCACTGAGCTGAAGGATCCATTCCCCTTTCTAGGATTATTGGTGGACGTACCTCAGACTCTTCTTCCTTCAGGTCCAATGGCCTCTGCAAACAGAGGAAGGCATTTTTCAGGGTACTTCTGACCTCTGGCCACACTCCTGCAACTTTATTTACAGGTGCAGGCAGAAATCTGGGGGCTGTTATCCTCATTTTTTAGCCTATCCCCTCCCTGACTGGATCTGCCTTCCTTTTATGTCTGGATTTTAGAATGGGCTTGAATTTTCTGCACACACAATGGCTGGGCAATTGGGAAGTGGGATTTGGGAATTGATATCTAGGGAACATCTTAGGCCTGACAATTTTGAGGATGGATTGAGCCAAGAGACACAGTAGGGTGCCTTGTAGAATGTTCATGCCTAGATGAAGAGACCCTGTTCTCATGTGGGGTGGGATGTTACTGGGTTCCCTATATCTTTAGGTGCTGCCTTTGAGAATCTGACCCAGGCCCACAAAACCTCTACAACCTTAGCCAACAGAGTCCTTTAAAGACCAGCTTCAAAAATGAGGAGGTAATAAAGGGAACACATGGTTGGTCCCTTGCAACCTTCTGCCCCTGACTGAACAGATGAACTCGGGTGGCCCATTTCCCCTTTCATCTGCATTTCTAAACAGCTCAAGGAGAGCACACACACACACACACACACACACGCACACGCACACGCACACGCACACGCACACGCACACACACACACACACACACACACACACACACACACACAGCCATCTGCCCAGGCTTCTTCACAATGTCCTGGTGTCCTGTCTCATTTGCCTTTTTGGAAACACCCTATTACCCTTCAGCAGTAACGTGATAGAAATGGGTTCTATCTAACCCCAGATTGCCTAGCAACCCTGACAGGCAGCCAGCCTGGCCAGTCACCTGTAGCTGTTGATATCCACCTGCCTCCAGAAGCTAGAGGGAGTCACAAATCAAATACTACCTCATCCCACCTCCACTCCCCCAACCACCAACACCTGACCTTCTTCATGCTCCTAAAGAGCCTGCTGGATGACCACCGCTTCTCACCTCGCCCTTTGCCCCCCACCTGAGGCCCATTCTGCAGCTTAATCTGTGACATTTAACATAAATAGTTTTCTATTCCCAGCTGACCTTTAATGGCTTTTACCGTCAACTGCGGTTCCTGGCAGCCGTACAAAAGCTGCTATCTGTTGTCTCCCCCTCCAGACAGAACACCCTAGGAGCCCCTAGCTTTCTCCATGTGAAGCCCCGGGGGCCCCTGGAGATGTCTGCCGAGCCTGGAGCTTGCCACTCTCCACCAGGAACTATCATTCCATGTTTCAATTAGAATTAGTGGGGAAGCCAGTTATTAAGTGGTTAGTTATTAGGGTAATAGAGACACTCCACATTAACGGGGGCAGCTGCTTGCCTTTCTCTAGTGGCCACTTCCAGCCCTGAATCCCTCCCTGATGCTCTATTAGAAATGTGAAGGATGGAAATCTGAGGGAGCCGGTCAGAAAGGGGTGGGTTTGGAAGGCCCCTCCTCCCTTCTGCACCCCTCCCAGATAGATACCATCCTCAAGAAGTGAGGTTCCAAGGTCACTTTGGCCAGCCCCAGTACATCTTCATACTCCCAGAAGCAGAAGTCATTGTTCAGACTAGTGGTCATGTCCCTAAACCCCTCTGGGCTTTTCTCCCCACAAGTGAACTCTGTGGCACTGGAGGCCTCCCTTGGAGGTCTGGGCTAGTCTTTCCTATTTGCCATTAGGGTGTGGAACTGGGAATCTTGGGTATGTTCAGCACACACGGAGCTGCAGCCAGCCCTTGAGGTTCTAGTTTTGTCAAAGGCTCTATAGACTTTGAAGCTTCAGAAAAGTGACTAAGGACCCCCACGCCTGAAGACAGGGAAGCTGAACTCTGGTCTCCTTCAGTCAGATGGCTCCAGGTAAGTAACATGACCTCTGGGAGTATTCCAGCCTCTCCTTAGATATATGGGTTTGGTCTCATCCCAACCACTGCTCTAACCCCCGGGGCATCCAAAGTGCATGCTTTATACTGTAGAAGCAAGTCAGAGAGATGTTCCACAGCCCTGGTGTCAAAGTTAGACAGGGGCTGACAGTGTCTTCAGTGGGATCCTGGCACTCTGGTTCTGCTTCACTGATGCCCCAATCTTCTGTTTAGTGGAGATGCTCCCAGAATCCCCTCCAGCCATACTTTCCTTCTTTCCTGACTAGGCTAGCTTAGGAACAACACACTTCGGACAGTCCTTATCCTGTGCACCAACCTGGTGTACCACATGACCCCCGACACACATCACTAAACCTTTGGCCTTGGCTTTTTTACACAACATCACATGGGGTTAGTAGCCAATACAAGAGAAGCACCTGCCCAGGGTGTAAGAGGAGAGCTTGGTCCAATAGTCATTGGTGACTGCTGCTGGTGGTCATTTCAAAGCCGTCAGGGTGGAAATGGAGAGAAATGGCAGGCCACAGTGGCTTCCTTCTCTGAGCAGCCTGTGGGGTATTTAAGAAGGTAAAGGAGAGAGACTGGGAGAGTGGAGATGCAGAAATGAGTAGGGGCAGTGGACCAGATTGGACAGGGAGGAAGAGGAGGAGAAGGGAAAATAGAAGAAAAAAGTACCCTGAATCTAGAGGAAACTTGGGGGGGGGGGTGGAGGCTAGCACCAGAAGCAGGGCTTAATTGTTTCCTTCTGCTCAGCTGTGCCAACAAAAAAGCAAATGAACCCGAGGAGCCCAGACAAAGTAGCTGAGACACAATGCTGACATGCAGCTTGGGCCAGGGAAAATTATCCTTCTAACTTCTGCCTTGGTACCATAATCGCACTCTGGTTCTTGTAGGGAGGGGCTGCAGAGCGACGCTGGGTTTGATTCCTTTAATCTTTGACACTGCCTGTCACGAAGGAGTGTGTAATTAGGACGCACTGTACCTTCCCAGCAGCCCAAGCTGCCTGGCAAGATGTGTGCCGCTGCTCCTTAGAGCCACGGGAGTGGACTGGCCACACTCCTAATTGGATGATAAGCCTTTCTAGGAATCTGTCCAGTTTCTCCAGGGAGGGAGCTATGGCTGGACAACCCCTGGGATTGCCCTTCTCAGAAAGCACCAAGACATAGCCTCAGGGTTCTTGTTAAGGAGCAGGGGCCCTACTGTGATGCTGTTTGATGGGTACAGGGTGATGAGTGAACCCTAGCCTCCTAGTCAGTGGTTTGAAAATGTCCACACAAGTTCCTGAGAGCTACTCCATGTAACTGCATCACCTAAGTTGCTCACACACCTGAAGTTCATTCCAGGTCCACCTATATTGTTGTACTCAACTCTGGAGAGCATGCTGCCACCCCAAGAGTGCCAATGAAGACATACCAGGACAGGAGAAGAGTCTTATTTTCCACAGTGGGTAGCCAGAGAGGGTTGAGAGAAGTTCTGAGGATATATAAAAACAGAAAGGACCTGGGAGTGTTTAATGGTCCCAAGGTACATCTTTACAAGAAGGGAGTCATGGAAACTGGATTTTCTGTTTAGACCCTAGATGATGCTTAGTGCTGGTCCCACTATGAAAGTGTGTTTGCTGCTACCCAAAAGGGAGCCAGCCTCCTTCTTCCTGAGACCGCCCATGTAAAGGTGGGCATCTTCCCCCTTAAGAAGTACTGATCTGAAAGTCTGCAGATGTGGGCAGTGACGTTCCTCTAGTCATCCTGCTCAACTTTCCCTTCTGCATTAAAAGCCAACAGAGCCCTGTATCCGTCAGCCATCACACAGTTCAAACATCAGACCTCATCTCTATGGTGTGGGGCCAGCCAGAGTAGTAAGAGAATAGACTCTGAGTAGGGACTCTGGCCCATGCTTGGATTCCAACAGAATCCTGCCAGGCTTGGGAGTCATGAGCAAGGCCAGGCCACTCTCTTAAGGGGTGACAGGATTCCAGAGGTCTGCATAGCATTATGGCAATCAGTCAAGCTCTACATAAATCAGATCAGCTGCCAAATAATCCCAGTTACACCACAGTGCTGTGTGACCGCTGGCCTGTGTACCACTTCCCACCTTTCTTGGCTCTATTTTCTTAGATGCAAAGTGGTGACAAAAGAAATATTGGAATTCTCTTTGGGATTATTGTGCAACACTAGTGATGACCATGAATGTCAGAGCCTGGCATGGGGGAGGGTGAGGGGGGTGGACAGTGAGTGTCAGAGCTTGGCACAGGGGACCAGGGCTCCTTTGGTATCTTCCCATCAAGGCCTTTGACTCTAGGCAAAATAAGTCCAGCAATTTTTAAGACCTATGTTGTTCCACAGAATGATACCTTCCAGGATTCTCTTGTCACGATCCTTCATGATGCCAATTCTAGCTATCCCAAGGACCATTTCATTGTTCAGCAGTGGTCCCGGGGAAGGAGGTTGTAGTAGCTGAAGCCTGAATGTGCACCCACACCTAGGACATGTGTTAGAGACTATTTCTTTTGTGGTACTAGAGATTTATCCCAGGGCACACTAGGTGAGCATTCTACCATGTAGTTACATCCCCTGCCCTTTTTTTACTTTTTATTTTTGACCCAAGGTCTAGATAAATTATCCATGTAGGGGCTGAACTCACTTTGTAGCCCAAGAAGGTCTTGAACTTTTGATCATCCTGTTTGAGACTCCCAAGTAGCTGAGGTTACAGGTCCAGCATGAGCTGGAAACAGTGTTGAGACATGGGACCCAATAAGAGGTGATTTAGTCGTGAAGTATGTCATGAAAGTGAATCCAGTCTAGTCAGGCAGGGTGATAGGTGCCATTAATTCTAGAATTTGGAAGGATAATGCAGGGAGACCAATAATTCAGTGTCATCTTCAATGATGTAGGGAAGCTGAGGCTAGATTGTAATATCTGAGCCTGTCTTCATTTGCTTCCTATTGTGATAAACACCATAACAGGGGAGAAAAGATCTGTTCGGCTCACATATTCCAATAAGTCTGTGGCTTAGTTTTTGTTAACTTGACACAAACCCAGATGTGTGGGGGAAGAAGGACCCTCAGGTGAAGAACTGCTGCCATCAGACTGTCCCATGACTATATGCACTTCCTTGATTGATGATGGATGGCCCACTGTGAGCAGTACCACCCACCCCTGCACAGGTGGTTCTGGGTTGTGTGAGACAGCAAGCTGAGCAGTCCAGTAAACCGGGCTCCTCAGGGGTTTCTGTAACGACTTCTCTCAGTGATGGCTTCCTCGTGTGTTAATTCTTTTTTTCTGTTGCTGTGATAAGATTCTCTGACCAAAGTGAATATAGAAGAAAGTTTATTTTGGCATAGAGTCCCAAAAGGGTAGAGTTCATCACAGCAGGTAGGCACAGCAGCCAGAGCAGGGAGCTGAGTGCTCACATCCTCAACCATAAGTATGCACAGGCATGTGTACATGGGGGGGGGGGTGCGCGCACATGTGTACACACACACACACATATGGGGGTGTGGAGTGGGGGTATGTGCACGCACATGTGTAACACATGAACACACATATGGGGGTGTGGAGTGGGGGTGTGTGTACGCACATGTGTACACACATGCACACATGCACACACATGGGGGGGGTAAGAGAGAAGGGGGAACTGGAAGTAGGGCAAGGCTATAAAACTCTCAAAGCCCACCCCCAGTGATATTTCCTTCCACAAGGCCACACCTCCTAAACCTCCCCAAACAGCATCACCAACTGAGAACCAAGAATTCAAATACTTGAGTCTATGGGGATTTTTTTTAAGTAGCCACAGAGATGCTGCCTCCAAAACAAAACAAACAAAAAAGTGTGCCCTCTCCTACCTTTCCCTCTTTTTTGCCATCACCCTCTCAAATTCTGCCTTCCTCCCTGGGCTGAGACAGTCCAGAGGCCCTGACAGATTCCTTACTCTCTCACTCTTGAATGCCCCAATAAATTTCTGAGCTTTATAAATGGCCCATCTTGAGCATTCTGTTGTAGAAAGCAAAACAGACCAAGACCCTTGTATTTTGCTCTGGCCTAACCTAAGTTATGACTGGAGTAAATAATACTGCCATGCCAAGTATTATCTCAGAATGGGCTCTTTGGGTCACTGTCCCTTCAGGTCTAGTATACAGAAGTGCAGAGTCACCATTACCTGGAAGTTTGTGTGAGACTCAGAATCCCTTGGAATTCCTGGTCCAGCTCACTGAAACAGGCCTGCATTTGGGACAGGTACCCAGGATTGCTGTAGGATCTCTAAGAAGGCCACACAGGTCCTCGTCATGACTGTGTTTTTTTTCGGAGGTGTAAATTATAATTAATTACCATCATAGAACCAATATGGCTAATAATATCACTTTTGTAAAAGGAAAACAGTCAATCTGCCGTCGTTTCTGTGACTTGCTGCCCCCATACTTGACTCTCAGGTTCTTATTTCTCTCTGTTTATTTTTTTTCCCCAGGGGTGGGATGTCAAGACAGGGTTTCTCTGTGTAACAGCTCTGGCTGTCCTAGAACTTGATTTATAGGCTAGGCTGACCTTGAACTCCCAGAGATCCACCTGTCTCTGCCCCCCAAGTGCTGGAATTAAAGACATGGGCCACCACCACCTAGTTCTCATGCCCTTTCTTAAGAGAGAATTAGGATGGTGTGTACGTCCCTGTTCTGTTGCTGTGAAGAAACACCATGACCTTGGCAACTTTTATAAAAAAAATATTTAATTGAGGGATTGCTTATCATTTTAGAGGATTCGTTCATTATCCATGGTAAGGAGCATGGTTGGGAGCATGTCAGTATTGAGTATGAGCAGTACCTGAGAGCTCCATCCTGATCTGCATGCAGGGAGAGAGAGAATAAATGAGAACTGGGGTTTGAAATCTCAAAGCTCCCCCCCCCCCACACACACACATACTTCCTCCAACAAGGCCACACCTACTAATCCTCTCAAGTGCCAATCCTTGATGACTAAGCATTCAAATATATGAGCCTATGGGTCTGTTCCTATTTAATCCACCACACACGGAGTGACTCCCATGCCCAGGTGACCTAATCAGTATATGTCATCTGAAGAAGGTCATCTGTAGTCGGAAGTTTCTTCCCACCAGAAACTCTCAAATACCCTGCAGCCACGTCCCAAATAATTGACTCCGAGGCTTAATATTATTTATAAATGCTCAGCTAGTAGCTCAAACTTACTACTAACAAGCTATTACACTTAAATTAACCCATAATTCTTATCTATGTTTAGCCACATGGCTTGGTACCTTTTCTCAGTCCAACAGTCTCATTTTGCTTCCTCTGCATCTGGCTGGTGATTGTTGCTCTGCCTTTCCCAGAATTCTCCTAGTCTGGTTGCCCCACCTATATTTCCTGCCTGGCTACTGGCCAATCAGCATTTTATTAAACCTATGCAAATCTTTATCACGTACAAGAGCACAATCCCACAGCAGTCACCCATCAGATCCACCCTCCCCATTTCGAAGCAGTCAACTGATGTAGGAAATCCATTCCTCACTGTCCATTGCAGCCACATTGTTGCTGGGTGGTTTGTTTCTAGAAATTTCTTTCTCTGTTGGTATGAAAGATTGCCTGAAACTTCAAACCAGAGGTTCCTCTTCAATCTCTGACTGCACACGGAACAGCCTAGCCCTTTAAAAGAAATTACAGCATTTGGTTTTGTATTTGTGTGTGAGGGGGAGCATTCTGCTATAACACACCTGTGAAGGGCAAAGGGCAACTCTATGGAGTCAATTGTCCCTACCATATGGGACCTGGAGATCAAACTTAGGTCACTGGGCTTGGTGACAAGAATTCTTACTAAGCCAACCCTGAAATCTTCGTTAAGATAACACCTCTTATCATTTTCCTTTTGCTGTGGTAACAAATGGCCTCAACTGGGAAACTTTTTCTGGCACCTAAAACTCTTGACAGCTGTATAGGGATCATCTTTAAAACCACCAAACTGCTCCTTCACACAGACATACTCTCCAGCCATCGCCCTTTCCCTGGGAAAAACCAATTCTCAAGGTCCTTGAGCATGTGTGTCCACTGGGTATGAGCAGAGTGTCTACCGTCTGACAGAGGAGTTGAAAGATGCTGGGTGGCACATGGTGAACAGGGAGCATTAGGCTGCACATGGTGAACAGGGAACATCTAGGCTGCACATGGTGAACAGGGAGCATCACTTAGAGAATTAGACAAGTTTCTCTGCCTAAGAGGTGGGAGCAAAGTAAAATAACAGCAGTCCCTGAAACACACGATTCAAGGCAGTGCCCATCTGCAGGCTCGTCCTGGTACATGGTAAGCTCCAGAACTTAAGTACCACTTGTTTGAAGCCCAAGTTCCACTCTCTAAGAAGTGTGCCTGAGAGAAGTGAAGGAGCTGTCCCACACCTCTGCTCTCCCCAGCTTCCCCTCCCCACCAGGTCATGAGGGTCACAGACCTTTCCATGCTTGATCTCCATTAGAAACAGAAGGTCGCCATGAACCCCTTCCCAGGCATGGCAGGTGGGCATGGATAACACATCCTGTTGGTGATGGTACACAGGTTCTGCAGTTATGAGGTTTGTCCAAACATGGCACCTGAGTCTGATACTTGTTCCGTGGATCCAGGTTTAAGTCCTTCTGGAGGCTGAGATTCGGCCTTGCCCAGCATGGTACCCTCTAGGCAGCTTCCATGGAGTTCTGTTGTCACCATACCTGGACAAAAGTTCCAGGCAGGTTTCCTAGCCTCCTTCCTTCCTATCTTCCTCTCGCATCTACTCAGAATTCCTATTTTTCCAAAGCACTCTCCCAGGCCCCTCTCCTGAGACCTTTGCAATGCCCTTGGCATGTACTCATTAGCCCCTTGGACCAAGGCTAAGTAAGCCTCATGTTCAGATAATGAATTAAGCTGCCTCAGACTAAACAGTCCAGCACTGAGGGTCAGGGCCGTATATATTTATGAATGGAGGTCAGAGGTCAACCTTAGAAGTTGTTCCTCAGATGCACCTTTATATGCACCACGTGCTTCCCTGTTGAATCCCATGGGACTGTGGCCAGGGATGGTTGTAAGCCACCACATGGGATGCTGGGGTTCAAACCCATGTCTTCTGTTCTCATCTGAGCATCTCTCCAGCCCCAGGACCTTGCTTTGGAGACATGGTCTCTCATTGGCCTGAGATTCCCTAAGTAGGCCCGGTTGACTGGCTGGTGAGTCCCAGGGAATCATCTCCATTCAGGGATTACAAATGTGTGCCTCTGTAAACAGCACTTAGTTTGCTTTCATGGATTCTAGGGATCAACCTCAGGTGCTCAAGCTTTCAAACACTCTCCTGACTGAGCCATTTCCTTCTGCTCATTGCCTGATTCTTGAACCTGCCAGGAGGCTTCACGGAACCATCAGCAGGTGGCTAGGCAGATAGGCTAAAGGAGCCAGTGTGTGCTTGCCTCCCAAGACTGCTAAATCAGCCAGCACCCTCTCCTGTCTTTGAAGCAGGGATCTCAGTTTTAGGCATCAGTGTTTGACTGACTGCTCACCCACTTCTGGCCCTCCTCCCCAGTGGTCCTCTGTCCAAGTCAAGACTTAGGGAGCCAGGATGGCTGTGCTCTCTTCAACACGCAGCCTCTGCCATCCTGCTCTGACTCCTGAGAGCCCCTTCCCTATGCCTAACCCTCCTGCTCGAACAGGCAGGTGCCTCCAGGGCTGGGCAGGCACTGCTCATCTGAAGCACTTGGGATGCTCTGAATGTCAACTCTCCATCTGCACTGGCATGATTCACTGGGACAAGCACCACCTGTAGATTACTCAGACCCCAGTCAGTGATTGGATCCCTGAGACATTCAAGATGGGTTTTGGCCCCTCCTGTCAACAACAATGGTACCCATCCCAGAGGGCAAGGAAGTCATCTGTCAGTTTCATGCAGACTAAAGAACCAAGTCTGAGGACAACTGACAGACATACATCCTTGAATGTATTCTTTACTGATTGATCTGAAATCTGTCATTTAACTTCCCTGAGTGTGGATGCCTTCCTTTATTATTCAGGGTTCATTTGGCTTTTAAATGACCCTCAAAATCTCTTGTGTCAAAGGCTTGATGTTAGCTGTGGTGTTTCTTTGAATGGGGTGGGTATAGGGGTAGGGGTGACTGCTGCTGTTAGGATTGCAGACTTATCACCTCCAAATCCCAGATAGAATACATTTCTGTTATTAAGTCCTTGGAAGCAAGTGAGTGTGGTTACTTGACAGCGCCATGTTTAGGAAATACGACAAGAGGTCCGTATTTTACAGCTGCAAAGCAAAGTGATAAACTGTTACACTGAGAGAATCTCTCTGCAAGACTCCTCCCAGCTGGGACACACCACAGGCTTTTTGAATCTCAACTGTTTTCTATACTTCCTTACTTACCATGGAACCCTTTCACTACAAAGCATGAGGTTTGTATGGTCCTCAGACATTCTGGAACCTTCTGCTCTGAGGATCATGCTGCACCAAGAGATTTTGCCTTCTTACCCCACCCCCTTAATTCTTCCTTCTGCCCCCTCCCAGAAGACTAGATAGAGAGCAAAGCACAGGGACCTAAAGCATGCTGGGTGGGCAGAGGGCTGTAGGGTTTCCTGCACCCTTTGCCCTGCCTCACAGGGGCCCAGTCTGTCTTCTTTATCAGACATGCTGCAGGGCTAGCTGAGCTCCGTGTTTTATGGCCCTATCATGTGTGAGATCTTGCCCATGAGGGGGAAGCTGTCAGTGAGAAACATAGATTTCAAGACAGGCGTTCTACTGCAAGATTATGAATAACCCCTCTGATCATTAGAACTGGAACATTTTTTAAAAATCCAATTTGTTTCTCGCTTCAAAACCCATTTTGTCTGCTTCCCGTCATCTGTGTTATGGAGGGAGGGCTGAAGGCTTCCGGAATCTGGCTCCTACAAACTTAGTACCCGTAGAAACCGCACATGACTCTCCTCCAACATACTTATTCCCCCTGCAATAGCCTAGTATCCATCGCTTGCAACCCAGCCAGGCATTCTGTTGGAAGGTGTCCTCTTTACAAGCAGACATAGTGGGAGCCTGGACAGTGGGTCAGTGTCCCCAAGGTTGAGAGCATGGGCATACCTTGGAAGACTAGGCCGGGAAACATCGCAGAAGGTGTCCTTGCAGAAGGCACTAATTCTGACTGCCCAAGTCCAAAGCCAGCATGCAACCAAGATTCAAAGAATAAAAAGGAGCATGAAAAAAAAAAAAAAAAAAAAAAGCAATCACTCCCTTCTTGTCTTTTTCCTCAACAGCCAGAGAACCAACCCTGGGGCTTATAAGGAGAGGCCATACCCCACGCCCTCCCCCAGTATGTACAGACTCATTTCTTTCGCAGTAAAATCAGACACAGAGTCATTGGAACATGCGCCTTCTTCCCCCCAACATTAGCCAGCCACAGGGACATGAACCGTTCATCTTCTTTTTGGCTCGGTTTGCAGCCTCCAGAACACTGACGAGGGGCACCTTGCCCAGCTCTGAGATCTGACGATGCACCGGGGCCCTTCTGATCACTTGGCACTCCCCCAAGGTGCATTTTGTCTGTTCATCTACCAGAGGCCAAAGTGGACAATGTCTTCACTGCAGGCCACAGGATGAAGTTCCCAGGAGGCCTGGGATACAGTGGTTCAGTCCATCTGTTTCATCTCTCCACGAACCTCCTCCCCGCCGCTGGCCCTGAGCTGTGGGCTGCAAACAGCGGATGAGACAGCCCAGGCTCCTTGTCCTGAACAAGGTCAGTGTTCTGGAGGGAAGGGACAGGAACAGCTGTTTATAAAACCACCTGAATCTAGTAACAGGGGCATGGGCAGAATAATATGCAGCCCTCAGAAGATAGCGTTGGGCTCCTGGAGGCATTTGGGAAGGGTCAAAAGAGAGGGTGACTTGAGCCAGACCTGCAAGGGGGGCTAGCAAGTTCCACAGTTCCATTTGCCTTGCAGGTCCGCATCTGTGAGTCTGCTCATGAGGTGACTCATTTATTTTTTCCACCCTAAAACATCAAAATTTCTGTCTCCCCTAAAATATAAACTGTGTACTCTTTGGCTCACCAGACCATCCTGGTGTCTTGCTTAGCACATAGTGGATATCCAGAGCTGTAGACTAGATGCTTTGGAATTGAGGCATGGTGTCTTGCTTAGCACATAGTGGATACCCAGAGCTGTAGACTAGATGCTTTGGAATTGAGGCATGGTGTCTTGCTTAGCACATAGTGGATACCCAGAGCTGTAGACTAGACGCTTTGGAATTGAGGCACAGGGATGGAGGATTAAGGATAAGGCCCGTGGAGGCCCAAAGTAGAAAAGACCTTAGTGAATACTGACAAGCACATACTAAACCCCAGTCTCCCAGAAATCTCCTCCCCAGACACTAGAGTAGCCTTGCCAAGAGAGCAAGTGTGATAAAGTTTCTTTTCATGGCTCCCACATGCATCTAATGTTGCCATGGAAATGGCCCCAGTGAGATTCTCCGGGCTCTATCCACCTCCCCAGCGAGAATAGAAAGACTTGCCTTTATCCCAAACCTCATCTTGGGCACCGAGGTGACCCGGCCCAGCAGCTCAGAAGCCTGACTGCCCCACTTCTGCCCGCTCTGAGTTTCAGCCCTTTTAGCTCAAATTTGTAAGTGGGCTTCAGCCCAAGGAAAAGATTCAGCGGGAATCCGGCCGGGTTCCCAGACGCTTAATTGGAGCTGGGCTCTTCATTACCCGCACACCTGTTCCTCAACACCATATGGTCCGAGGTAAATAGACTGTAATTGTTTATCCAGAGTCAATTCTTCCATGAGTGAGTGAGTGCCAATGGGAGCTGCAGCCTCCTCAAGCCCCCTCTCCCCAGCCCCAGCCCCAACCTCTCCAGGAAACTGAAGGACAAACTCCTCACAAGGTTAAGGCACCATGCTGCCCCAGCAGAGCAGACTTCTGCATTGGGAGACTCATCTTGGACACCTTCCCCAGCTCCAAAGAGACGCCCCACCCAACTCTGCCTCCTGGCAGACACTTGGCAGCCAGGCTTCTCTGCCCTTGCCAGTGTGGCTGAGCAGGAAGGCACCTCTCTGGCCCTGGGCTCATTTTTTCTTGCTCCATGGAAGCCAAGGGATGTCTGGAATGGACTGAAACGGTGCCAGCTCCCTGTCCCCCATCACAACACCACCACTTCTCCACAGTGGCCTGAGCAAATTCTTTCCCAACTCAGAGACTGGGCTGCCATGTCCACCCCAAATCAAGACATGGCCTCAGTGTCACCTGATCCCTAATAATAGAGGGGCTATGGTAGTTCATAGAGGAAGGCTGTGGGCTGCTCATACTTCAAGGCTTGGGTTGGTGAATGCCCTTGACCAAGGCCACCAACGCAAGGAGAGAGAGATTCTCACTCAGTTCTGTGAACTCCAGAACCAGATCCCTGGACCACGCTCCATTTACATTGTGGATAACACACCCAGGGAGCCTGGCCTGGTGCCTGCATTCAAGAGGAAATCAATAAATGCCTGTTTTTGCATCTCTGTCCTTCAGTGGACATATCCTTCCCTCCATCCTGGCTCCAGTATCTGGGCATCGTCCAGAAACCCAGGCTTCAAAATGTCTCCCACAAGGTGAAGTATAAATAGGGCAGATACTTGTCCTTCTTCAGTCCCTTGGTCTTAGATCCTGGTCAGCCCTATACTACCAGGGAGAGGAGTCACTTGTTCCACAGTCTGGTTGTCCCCAGATAGTTCCAGTCTGTGGGGCTGCCAGGCATGATGCTCATGCACAAGATAAGGAAGTTTGCTGAAGGACCCAGTAAAGATATCTGGCCTCCAGAGACATCTTTGGGAAATGCAAGAGCCAGTTAGGGCTGGAAAGATGGCTCTGTGGTAAGAGTGCTTATTATAAAATTAAGGGGATCTGAGTTCAAATCCCCAGCACCCACGTAAAAGCCAGGCAACCCGGAGCATTTGTGGGAATGGAGGTGGGAGTGGGGTGAAAACAGGTGGATCCCAAAGCTTGCTGGTCAACCAACCTGTAATCTGGAAGGGACAGACAGCTGCCACTTCAGTGAGAGGCCCTATCTCAAACACAAAGGCAGAGATACAGTACTGACGTCACAGGTGTGAGCACTGATGTTACATGTAGTGGGGTTACATGTGCATGCGTGTACACACACACACACACACACACACACACACACACACACACACACACACGAAGAAATAGTAAGCATTCTTGAGATCTGGCTGAATGAGAGTCCCAGGAAACAGAGTTCTCAGTACTGGAGAGAAAACCAGACCCACTTACATACCTGGACACTGCAGACACGTGGGGCCTCTCTCCAGAGACTCTGACAAGGCTTCTCCTAATGGCTGTTCCCTTCTCTGCCCAGAATTCTTCCCTCCAGGCCCCCTCCTTCTATTCTGGCTGCCCTAAGGATGGATGGCTTCCTGGGGTTTAAGAAAATGGATGCTCTGTCCTCTTAATTTTCATTGAATCAGCCCTTAATATGATGAAGGGCTTCCCTACTACTTTTCTCTGACTCACCTCCTCCCTACCAGATACTCTTTAGAATCTACCTGGGCTCGTCAGGTTAGCTAACAGCATGCGTTCAGATCCTACCTGACTTGCCCCCAGCCAGCCTTAGATGAGGCTGAGAAAGGATTCAGAAGGTTACCGAAGGTCACCATGATCACTGTCTTCTCTCTGGATAGAGGATACCCACACCTGTTGAACCATTGAGACAAGTTCCCCGTATTAAGCATCAGGGAAGGCCAGGAAGGAAGCCATCACACCAAGGGGAGCTGAAGGGAAGGGCAGAGAAGACTCTGGAGCCCAGGAGGTGATTAGGCATTCTCTCTACAGGAAGAAGGTCTTCTGTCTCCGGAGGGGAGAGGGAGGCGGGAGCTAGAGGTCTCTAATTCCCATGGTTCCCTGATGATGCTGTGGAGTCAGGGGCTGGGGTAAGAGAAAACAGGAAATATGTAAGGAAAATGAAAAAAAAAGAAAAGAAAAGAAAAGAAAAAAAAAGGAGTTTTAACTAGCAAGTTTTTGGCTGCCCAAGGGGACAAGCTTTGAAGCAGAGTCTGGTGCCCTGAGCAGCAGTGGCTGCCCCCATAGCTCCAGGAAAGGGAGGGAGTTTTAAAAGATATTTAAGCTGCTGCATAAATTGTCCCCTCAGGGGATGCACACGCCTCTGCCTCAGTTCAGTGGCTGGCTACAGGGATATTTTACACCTCGGGGGCTTTGGGCAGAGGTTTCAGGAGTGCAGGGTGGGAAAGGGGAGGGGTGTGGGAGATTATGTTGTTACATTGTAAATAATTGTTCCACCCACTGGTTTAATAAAAAGCGCTGATTGGCCAAAGGCAGGCAGGAAGTGTGGGCGGGGCTACCAGACTAAGAAAACTCTGAGAACAGGAAGAACAGAGCAGAATGCCAGAGAGAAGCCGGAAGAAGCAGAGGACAACTATGCAGCTGTGAGAAAAGGTACCGAGCCACATGGCTGAACAGGATAAGAGTCATGGGTTAGATGAAGGGTAGAGAGCTAGCAAGTGATATGCCTGGGCCTTAGACCAATCAGCTGAAAACTATTGTAAGCATCTGTGTGTCTCTGCCGGACTGCAGATCTGTGGGTCCTAAACCTTGAAGTTAGGCCCAAAAGTCCAGGCCAGAAACGTCCTACTACAGAGGGGCTTTCTGCCCTGGGCTTAGGATGAGTGCAGAACCCCCCTCCCCCAACACAGCTGGAATTGGAGCCTCAGAGAAGCTCAAAGCCTTCCAAAGGTGTGTCCCTCGGTGAGGAACATTGTGAAGAAAGGGGAGAAGAGGGGTATGTACATGGAATAGTCACTCTCTGTGATTAAATTTCTAATAAAAGCAATTTAAAAGGGATAGAGCTTATTTTAGCTCACGGTTTTGAAACTGTAGTCTGTCATGATGAGGAAGCCAGGGTGTTGGGAGCCTGTGACAGCAGGTCACATTGCATTCAGAGTCAGGAAGCAGAGAGAGACAGACGGCTGAAGAGGCAGCTTGCTTTTGGGGGGATGTGTTTCAAATATAATAAAAACAGTCGGAGATATCAGAGGGATCTACCCACAGTCAGTCTAGGAGGATCAGACAGTGGTAACTCACACCTTTAATCCCAGCACAGGGAATATCTAGGAGTGGTGACCTACACCCTTAATCCAATCTGAGTTGAGGTCATTTCAGTTTACAGAAGGAGTTCCAGGCTCCCAGGCAGGCAGTGGTGGGGCCACGCCTTAACTGCACAAAGAAAGTATTTAGGGCAGAAGAAGCCAAGGCTCACACTGTTATTCCCAGCACTTGGGAAGCAGAGGCAAGAGAATCTCTGTGAGTTCAAAGCCACCCTGGTCTTCAAAGCAAGTGCCAGGACTATTACACAGAAAATTCTGTCTAGAAAAAAAAAAGATGGGAAGAGGTGGATCTGTCCTCTGATATCTCCGACTGTTTTTATTATATTCAAAACATATCCCCACATTATTTCTCCTTTTTATTCACTTCATTTAGGGAGGAGGGTCTTCTAATCTAGAAACTCCTCACAGATGTAGTCTCCTACATCACATTCCGCATCCAGTTGACAATGCTAAGCATAAAAATACAGAACCATCCTCTATGGTGGTCCTGGGCTGGGCACTTAATAATGCCATTTTGTTCAGCTTTCCATCACTGCCTAACCATTTCACAGATGAGAAAACTAAGGGTGACAGTCAGCATACTTGCCCAAGACCAAGATGTAATGGAACGCAGGTAAAGCCATGGAGCCACATGGCAATACACAGATTAATGAAAATGGGTTGAGTTGTTATAAGGACTAGTTGTTAATGAGCCAAAGCCATGGACCAGTTTGTAACTAAAATAAAACTCTGAATAATTATTTTGTAAAAAGCTACAGGACCACAGGTGGGAGCAATTCCTCTTAACCATGAGCCTAGACAGGTCATAGAAACTTCAGGTTACAAGTAGACACCCAAATCCAGACCATACCTCTCCTCAAATAACCCCTTAGAACGGGCCTAGAAAGGTAGGGTAGCTCAGTTGTTCATCTGCACGTTGGTATGAACTTTGTGGGGTGACTTTGGGCCCTGAGGTGGATAGGAGGCTGCCTAAGCTTGCAGAGACTGAAATCTGAGAGGGTTGTTACTCAGACTTCTTTCTCTGACCAGTCTCTACAGCTACTGCCATCTGCTGAGCATAGCTCATGGAGCTAGCCTGTGCTCCAAGCACCTACTGTCCAACTAGGAGGCTTTTTTCAGTTGGAAAAGAAGAGCCATGCTCTAAAAGCAGAAGAAAAGCTTGGGGATCAGATTGAAGGGTACAACCTCCTTCTTGAACTGGGGGATGCATTCAGGGGTAGAGTGTTGGATTCCCACATGAGAACAGACACACTACCAGCTGCCACACTAGAGTTTATTTGGGAAGCTGCGGAGTGAGTACAAGGGAAGAGAAAAAAGGAAAAAATCTTCCAGTGGCTTCTCCTTATAAGAGAACAGGTGGGCACAGACTTACATAGCCACGCCTAGGTGTGTGCCCTCCATATACGGCGTATTCTGCTGGCACTATTTATTGGACTAAAACGTATACCACGTGACTGGTGACTGCTACGTGCCAGGAATTCTTACACAGAGTGCACAAGGCTTGGGCTCGATCCCTAGCACCACAGAAGCAATCTCCCCCGAAGTGATCTGCCTTCCACTCGGCCTCATGTGTTTCTCCTGAGCTAAGCCATCCCCCATGCCTTCCCTCGTCCCCCTGTCCTTTAGTCCCTTTATCAGAAGGGAGAAGGCCAATTTCTCCTGGTGAGACAGAACTAATAACCAGATTACAGGAACTCACAGACAGGGGCATCAAATATTACACAGTGGCTCCAGGTTCCTATCACTCCATCTGTAGTGTTCCGTGGCTTCGGCTATGGCCGCCCAGCCCTCTCATTGATGAAGTACATTATAAGTGCTAAGTAATAATAATACTGTAAAATGCCTCAGTGCTCAAGCATGAGCTCCAGGCTCCAGATAAAATGCCAGACAGATAGATTAGCAGGCGGGGGAAGTACTCCAAAGTGCCGTCTCCCTACAGCTCCCGGGGCCTAATAGATAGGTCCAATCAGCCCACTTCAATTACAGCTCGGAGACTAATAGCCAAAAGCTGATTAAATCCCCGGCTCCAGAGCTGGGGTGACAGTGCTCTGCATGTTCTGGTGTCAGAAGAGCAGGTGAGCCCGGAGAGGGTGGAGCTGCTGATGGGCTGATCTGAGGTCACCTCATTGTAACACACTGTCTTCTTGAGTTCTGTGACTAGCACTGGCTAGCCCATAACAGGGCTGGTATCCTTCTCACCTCTGCCTTTCTTCAAGCTCAGAGACTCTAATTGATTCTGCAGGAAATTTCTCATCAGTAGAAAATGGAGAGGGGTGATATGGTCTGAATGTATCGTTCACTAATTCTCTCCCCAACACCTCAAAGTTCATGTGTTTGAAATGTGGCCCTCAAATTTACTCATATGCTAATAGTATTTGAAGGTCTGGCTTTGGGCAGGGGGATAAGAAGAATCCATGAGGGTGGTTCCAGTTTTATTTTCTATTGCCATGATGAAATATCCCAACAAAATCAACTCAAGAGAAGGGGTTTATATTTAGCTCACAGTTCCTGGTTACAACCCGTCACTTCAGGGCTGGAGCTTGAGAGAACCAGTCACATTGTAACCATAGTCAAGAGCAGAGAGGCATGCAAGCTTGCATGTCCGTGTTAAGCTCACTCCCTCCTTCTCAGTCCCTTAGCCAGGGTGGGGCTTCCCACCTCAGTTAATCCAGTTAAGAAAAACCCTCACAGGCCAAGCTGATCTAGGCAATCTGAATTGATACCCTCTTCCCAGGTGATTCTACTGTGTGTCGAGCCAACAGGCAGAACTAACCATCATGGGGACATTAGGAAGTTGGTGGCTTCACAAGAGGGGGAAAAGGGGACAGAAAAGATGGGATTCTCCCTCCAGATGCTGAGTAGATGTAAGGGCTGTGCTCTTGAAAGTCCCCAGACTCCTGAGCTGCAAGCTGTAAGCCATAGGAGCAATTTCTCCTCTTCCTCTCCTTCCCCCCTCCCCTCCCCCCTCTTCCCCCTCCTCCTTCCCCTCCTCCCCCTCCTCCTTCCCCTCCTCTCCCCTCCCACTTCCCCTCCTCCTCCCTCTTTTCCTTATCCCTCCCTCTTCCCCTCTCCTCCTCCCTCTCCTCCTCCCTCTCCTCCTCCCTCTCCTCCTCCCTCTTCCTCCCTCTCCCCCTCCCTCTCCTCCTCCCTCTCCTCCTCCCTCTCCTCCTCCCTCTTCTTCCCTCTCCCCCTCCCTCTCCCCCTCCCTCTCCTCCTCCCCTCCTCCTCCCCTCCTCCTCCCTTCCTCCCTCTTCCTCCTCTCTTCTCCCTCCTCCCTCTCCTCCTCCCCTCCTCCCCCTTCCTCCCTCTTCCTCCTCTCTTCTCCCTCCTCCCTCTCCTCCTCCCCTGCTCCTCTCTTCTCTCCCTCCCTCTCCTCCTCCCTCTCCTCCTCTCCCTCGTCTTCTCTTCTCCTTCCTCCCCTTCCTCCTCTCCCCCTTCTCCTCTTCTTCCTCCCTCTCCTCTCCCTTCTTCACTCCCTCCCACTTTTTTCTCTCTTTCCTCCCTTCCCTTCTTCCAGAACTCACTTTACAGCCCTGGCTGGCTTTGAACTCGCAACAATCCTTCTGCCTCTGACTCTTGAGAGATAAGACTATAGACCTAAGCCACCATATCCACCTCTACTCTGCAGAAATCACACACTGCCATGGATTTTCTTAGAATTACTGAAAACAGACTAGGACAGGGCCAGAGGTATCCAGGGAGACACCGAAGCATAGGCAGGTGATTTGATTATCTGGGGGACAGTTGGGGGAGGGAGATGACTGTGCCGTGCTGGGGACTCATCAGAACCAACCAAAGTTGGACTAGGCTCACAGAAGTTGGTAAGGCTGACCTCAGAGGTCAGAAGTGAAAGGGGGTGGGGGACATTGGCGAACAACATATTGGAGAGGGGACCCAGGGACATTGGCTCAAGTGGCTGGGGCTCAGAGGCCATTCAGAGAAACGGTCTAGCTTTGGAGGAAGTGGCCTCCGCTAAGGGAGAGGACTGCCCACAGAAACTCCCCAGAGTCATACAGGTACGTTATCCCCCAGCCCAGCTCACCCAGTCACCCAGCTCCACATTCTGTTCTCCCCATGGCAGGAAATGCCAGTCACTGATATTGCAGATGTTGGGGTGTTTTATACCTTGGGGTGTTGATCTCCTGAAAGATATGACATGAACCACATATCTAAATAAGGAGAAAGGCAGGAGATGAAGAATGGGGAGGAGGAGGAGGAAGAGGCAGGGAGGGAAGAAAAGAGGAAGTGAGAAGGGCGGAGGAAGTGGAGGAGGAGGCAGTGTTGAAAAGCAATTTGCACTAAACATGTATCTCAGAGCGAACACAAGACAACGTTTGATTCTTTCAGACCCCTTCAGAGAACAAAACAGTGTGAATGGGTGCCGAACATGTGTTTCTTCAAAAATAAAAACACGGAAGTAAAATCAGATGCAAGCCTTACAGGAGCTAATTCTTAAATGCTCCCAGTTGTGTTGGCTGGTCCGCGGGGACCATGCGGGAGGAAGTGAGCTGGTAGACATCAACTCTGGGAAGCCTCTGGCCCAAGACTGTAGAAGGCAGAGCAATCGCTGCCTGCCCCTGTGCAGGGAAGAATAAAAAGCCTCTTGCACATGGGAGCCGAACGCCTACATTCAAGTTCAAGCCAGCGAGGGTGCGGAGGAGGAGCAGATGGGAACTGGGATCTCAATGGGCTGGGGAGAGGATGCTCTGACATGAAGGAGGTTTGTCGATATGAACAGCATGGGGAGAGGCCATGGCTGAGGAAGGAAGCCACTGTGGAAGAAGCATAGGGAGATCTAACAGTGAGACGTGCAATGAGGAGCGGGGAGCTGGGTAGCACAGAGGTCCATAGAGGGGACCATGTTCTGGAAACCACATGATAGACACGCAACAGGCTGCCTTTTGCTTCTTACTCTAGAGGATCTGAAAGTAATAGCCAGGACCTCCTGGGGTCAACAAAATGCCTAGCTAAACCACATCTGAACTCTAATCACTGGATGGTTTTTCAACCCATGTAGTTTCTGATAAATTCTGTTCTTTCCTGATCCTTCTTTAGGTTTCTATCCTAATAAATGAGGGAGTGGGGAGCAGGCACCTCACAGCACTTGCCCAGCTCCCTCCTTTTCAATGGTTACCTGGATACTCAGCAGCAGACAGGGCTCCATTTACCTACAAAAGCCTAAGATGACCTAGTGGGACATTGGGCCCCATACATGGATTTCATTTGCCATGGCTACTGTAACAAAGTTCTACAGGCCAGGGTGGCTGAGACAGTAGGAATGTTCTTTGGGGCTCCAGAGTGTAGAAGTCCAAGAACAGGGCTGGTTTCTTCTGTTCTCTCTCCTCACTTATAGATTGTCATCTCCTCGACATCCCTCTGTGTGTGTCTGAATTAATCTCTTCTTGTTATAAGGACATAGTCGTGTTGGATTAGGGCCCACCCTAGTGGCCTCAATTAAAATTAATTACCCCTTTAATGTCTGTCTCCAAACACAGAAGCACTTTACAGTATTGGGGGTTAGGACTCTAACATATGAATTTGAGGTGATGTAATTGAGTCTGTTACAGGACATAGAGAATGGCGTTCGTGGATGGATGGTGTGTGGAAATGGCAGGCCCCGCTTCCTATTCTGAGTGTAGAGTTCGACTTTGAAGCCTCCTGGAATGGTGGTCTGGTCACCTGGTCAAAAAGCTGGCCACCTCTCACTGTGTGTACCTCCAAGGCTGCCGCTACTTCACTCCCTCAGACTTGGCCAGAAGGAAGTCATACGGAAGCCCTGGGAAAGGGGCCAGGCTGCGGTCACACCCTCATCTGCCTTTACCTCTCATGGGGTATCGGGCTCCTGAAGGAAGACAAGGGACATTGGCTAATTTTGCCAAAAGTGCTCCAGCTGTGGTAGCAAGGAGCAGAGGAAGAAGTGGCCAGGAGAGACAGCCTGCTCCACAAAAGGAAAAGAGGAAACCACATATAGTTCTCATCTTGCTGTGCAGGACTCTACTGGCCTCCAGCATTTCTGGGCCATGAATAAGGAAGAAATCCTCACATCCTCAGTGGACAATAGAGCAAGCTTGGAGTGTTTGGTGACTTCTGAATGCTGTGCTAGCGAGGATTCAAGCTGGATGTTTTCTCTGATAGAGTCTGGCTAGCTGGCTCCCTTTCCACTGTCACACTGCATCCTGTCACTAGAGATTTGGTCCTCATGCTGTGCGTGTCAGCCTCGGCCTTGAGATCTGGAATCGAGTGTCAGGGGAGGTTGAGAAGAACCCCAGCATAAACTAGAAGTCTGCAATGAGCCCACAGCCTGGAATTCAGGGTGACAGGGTATTTGGATGCACGACAGCCTCCAGAATTAGGGCAGAAAGGTAGTTAAATCAAAGCACTGGATTGTGCTCTTGGGCCTCATCTGAGGAGGCCCAGCCCTGACAGAGCTGAGCAGAGACTCCAAGGACCAGGCTCAAGACCATGCTGGCTGCTTAGTGTCCTTCTAGATGTGGGGGGCTTGTGTGTGAATCTGGAGGTCTCCACACTTGTGTGGAGGAAAACATTCTCCCTGGGAGATCAGCTGAGGTCAAGGTGAATATTAATAGGAAGGTGAGAGTGGACACTCATTTCAGCCAGCCCCAGCCAGTCCTTCATGCTCCTTTGGAAGTGACACAGTATTGGGGTGACTGGGAGGATAGTATTTACTAGGAACTGGGGGAAGCTAAGGTACGATGCAGTCACTGGATTGCTTTGAAGGGCCTTGGGTGGCTGAGTGAGCCATCAGAATAGTAAGGAGACAGGAGACAGACTCCCTGAGTCACAGTGGGACCTTCTCCATGGGGTGTGAGTTTCTATTTGTAAAATGGGAGCCACAGAAACCATGTCTCTGAGAGAACTGAGGGGATCGGCATGTAGAACATTCAAAAGGACTTGGATGGGCTAGGTTATGAGAGTGCCAGGCATTAGCATGCGCAATGGGGAAGCTTCCAGAAGAGCCCTATTAGACAAGAAAGTGCCTCTGGCTCTGAGTACATGAAACTAAAAAGAGAAATATTAGGGGTGCAGAAGGGAATGGGGGAAGACAAGGGAAGATAACAGGAAAGAATGCCGTATGCATACATGGAAATGGCATAACAGAACACCTTACTCTATAATATAATTAACACATGCTAATAAAAAAGAAAGAAATATGAGGAGAAAAATCCCTTGTAGTGGAAACTGAGGCTTCAGAGTCTGGGGGGTGGGGAGGTGGGTCAGGAGATGGAACAAGAGTATACAGGGTGCCCTGAAGGGGGAGGGTGCAGAATGGGGTATAAAGAGAGGATGGTCAGGTGCTGAGGAGTGGAAGGCTGGCCAGGTGGCCTCCGTGTCTTTTGCGTTTTGTCAAACTAATATCATTTCTAGAGAACTGCTTCTTGGGGAAAGTGAAGGGCCATTTCATCGCCTTTATCTGCCCAAATGGTGTTCCCAGGGTCCATAGACAAGACATTGAGAGCGTGCAGAGAGCTCTTTCTTTTACCGGGCTGCAAAAGTTACCCAGTCGTCGCTGGCTCTGGACGTCATGGGTCCCCATGCATCAGCAGAAGGTCAAAAAGTGAGCCAGGCTCCCTGATGATTAGTCCCCCAAAGGTGGAACAACATTCTTAGAATTAAACTCTCAACATCCAGGACCCAGCCTCCCTCCAGGGGGCAGCGCAGCCCTCTGTTACCTCCGGAGGTAATTTCCATGGCATTTCAAATGGCAAAGACAATTGGATGTCAGAGCTGGTTTGGGTCTGCGATCAGATCAGGGATTTTCGTGGAATTCCCGATGCGAGAGCCTCCAGGCCCAAGGAAAATTTCCCCAGTGGCATCGCTCCCTTCCCAACATGCCCCTCGCCTCCCCGGGCTGGCTCTGTTATTGGATCCAGCGTGATTGTCTCCAGGGCCCCTAATGGAATTTTATCAGGGATCTCTGTAACTGGATTGCTTATTTGCAGCCTGCGGCCCTAGATAAAGAATGCGGAGTCTGCGCTGTGCGTCAGAAATCCAGCCCTGTCGCCATCCATCATTCTGTCAAACATCACTGCAGACAGGCCGCTTCAAGCCCCATCAGGCTGGGAATTTTCTGACCAAGAATAACAAAACAGCCCCAGTTGGAGGGGCCTCTGTCCCATCCTGTGCCTTCCTTACAGGTGAATGGATTTAGTCCCACCCTCTGGCTCCCTTCCATTTCTGGAGCCACCCAGCAGTCCTTCTATCGTTCTAGAAGCCTCTAAACATCACTGTGGATTTACAAAACCCTAAGTAGCTAGAATACAGATGTGAGACTAACAGTTCTTTGCATGTAGAAAGCATGTGTGAAATGCATCCGTCTACCCTTCCCCATTGATCGTTACCCCCACTATGAAAGAGAAGGTAATGCTATTATTTTCTGACTGGCAGATGGGCTAAGTTAGGTTCAGTTAGGTTCCCCAGGTTTCCACTCTGTGTATTTGTGTGGGGGTGCATTATGCACAAACACATTGTGGTGTATGCACATGTTTGTATGTATTTTCCATTGTGTATGTGCACATGTGCATGCAGAGATCACAGGTCAGTGGCAGCAACCTCCCTCGATTATTCTCTTTATTTTTTTTCTAAATAACTATTTCTTAAATTTAAAATTTTATGTTTAGTATTATGTTTTGAATTGGAATAAAATTACACCAGTTCTCCTTCACTTTTCTCCCTCCAACCCCTCCCAACTACCCTCCCTGGAACCCCTGCCACTTCCCCCTAGTTGTAAATTTTCCTTACTATTGTTGCGTGAATGTGTGTGTGTGTGTGTGTGTGTGTGTGTGTGTGTGTGTGTGTGTGTGTGTGCGTGCGCGCGCAAAAACATGACCAAAACAATGGGAATATCAATAGGCATGTTAACATGGAAGGGGGAAAATTCACATTGTCCTGCCCCCTAGACAGAGAACTGCAGGCAACTGCTTAAGAAGAATTAGCCTTTACTGGGGATGATCCCCCTTATTGGCTGTCCAGTGCAGCGTGGTCAGCACTGAAATGATATACAAACGAGGATTCAGCAGGCTTATATATATTTGCACACACACACATATGTGTCTGCCTTATTTTTTAAAGACAGGCTCTCGTATTGAAGAGGGAGCTCACTGATTACAGTCAGATTTGCTGGCCAGTGAGGCCTGGGGATCCTCCTGTCTCTGCTTCCCCAGATGTGAAGTTACAAGCATGTCCCCACACCTGGCTTTTTCCCTGGGTGCGGAGAATCTCAATTCAGGTCCTTACCCTGTATGGCATTTTACAGACTGAGCTGGGGCCTGTTTGCTTACTAATGTGTGGTTTAAAAAATGGTGCAAAACCCCAGGGTGCTGTGGACACCAACATAGAGGAGGGGAGTTGGAGGTCCTCTCCTAAAGCCTTAGTTCATGAGCGTAGGGCATCAGAGAAAGACAGCAGTAGATACATCTCCAGCCGTGGACCACAGAACTAGAAGAGAAAGCAGTAGTAAATAAACCAGCTCCCAGAAGGTAAGTGTACCACAGTCCCAGAACCTATGCATCTTGATTTACATGGCTTATAAAAGGATACTACAAATGTGGTGTCTCAGTTTCATTTCCATGTTGTGTTAAAATAACCTAGACCAAAGCGGCTCAGAGGACCAACAGATGTATTTCATTTTACAAGTCCAGATAACAGTCCATTACTACAATGGGGAAGTCAAGGCAGAAACGTCTAGTGTTGAGTCACGTCACATGCACAGTCAGAGGCAAAGAGAAACTAACATGTGCGTGCTCACTTGGCTTGCCTCTGCTTAGCTTGGTTTACTCTACTCTTATACAATATTCAGGGACCCTACCTAGGCAATGGTGCCAGATACATCGGGATGAGTTAGTACCCTACATCACTTAAGTCAATTCCACATAGACATGCCACCAAGAGGCCAAGCTAATGGGGACAATCCTTCACTGAGGTTTTTTTCTAGGTGACTCTAGATTACATCAGGTTAAAAATTCAAGCCAACCATCACATGAGGTTAAAATGAGGAGAATCTCTTTCTGACTGGAAGAAATTCAAGAGAGAGAGCCAACCTCAGACAATAGAGAAGATTGCAGAAGCAAGGCCGCAGACCAAGGAAAGCCAGAAACCAGGCCAAGAAGAGCCCAAAGGGAGCATGACAGATGATACTGAGGAGGAGGAGCAGGAGGAGGAGGAAGAGGAGGAAGAGATGGGAAGAAGGCACGGGACAGAGCCCTTCTCCTGGAATCAGCACTAAAGAGAGTACCAGTGGCTAGGGAAATCAGTGAGTGAAGGGCTTAGATCTGGAGGACATCGAGGGAGGTTTCGGAAATACAGAGGGTGAGGTAGAGGAGGAGAGTGGGTCATAGGAACAGAGTGGAACCCAGGGAATCAGTGACTTTGTACAAAAGATACATGAGGACACAGAGACCCCGGGAAGGATGACTTGTGGAAACAGAAATAGAAAGTCTTCTCTCATATGCAAAAATCTCGATTTTCCTTTTTTTTAAGAGAGTAAAAGAGAGGAATAGGGGACCAATGAGAGACGAGAGGGGGAACAGAGGGCAGAGTAGAGAGTATGTGACTGTGATCAAAGTCCATGATATTCATGTATGAAAATTCCACTGTGAATCCTATCATTTGTACAATGAATATACATACACTAATAATCATTCAAGTGACAGAGGCAGAGGTTAGAGTCATGGCGTAAAAAGTACCAGGGACATCCAGAAGTTAGGAAGGAGCAAGGACAGTGTGCCCCAACTAGCTCCCACCCCCAAGGGTGCATGTCCCTGCAGAACCTTGCTTTTGGACTGATAGCCTCAGATCCATTAAAGAATCCATTCTTGGTTTTAGCCACCAGCTTGTGGTCCTTGGCCTTGGCTATCCTAAAAGGCTGGGCTAATAAGTTCTGTTGGGGTTATGTAGGTACCTGTGAGATGTGCGGCTGAGAGATGATCCACTGGGGATATGGTTATAGAAGGCTGCAGCTGGAGTGGAGTCTGGAGATAGTCATCAGCACGCAGGCTGTCATGGGATGAACAGCCAAGGCTGAACCACCTCTGGGTAAGAGCAGTGCTCAAGAAATGCAGAGAGTTCGGGGTTGACCCCAAAGTGTTATCATGAATCCGGAAGAAACAAAAACAAAAATACTTCCCACTGGAGATGACAGCAAATGCACAAATGAGGGGCCCAGAGATGATTTATGGTTCCCATGATTTATGGGAAGAGTACAAGCTGTTAGCATCGCTCTTGGCTGTTCACTAGATCCTATTTCTGAAGACGTCACACTCTGAGTACAGGACACAGAGAAATCAAGGAACGAGCTAAAAGCTTCCACTGTGTTGGATAGCAGTCACAGTTCCAGAAGTGCTACCCAACCCACTGGGGAAGAAAATCCATCAGCTTTCCGGCCAGGCAAGATACATCCCAGACACAATAGTGGCATGATTGTTTGTGAGATAACCAACCACCTTCTGCTTGCCACTCTACAGAAAGGCATACGTGCCTGGACCTGTAAAGTTGGTCAAAATCCCATGATTGGGGAGGACTTAGGTCCTTGAGGAGAAACTACTACTGATGTTTTGCTACATGAGCATGGAGAAGTGCTTACAAAATCCTGTTTTCTAGGTCTAATGTGGCCATTGTAGTTACAAACAGCAGCATTACTGCCTACCTGTAGGGGACCAGCATATACACGAGGTTGGGAGGGTGAGAAGGGAGAGGAGAAGATTAGCAGGACTGGGAAATAAAAGAGAGTAAGGGAGGGATAACCATGATCCCAATATAATGTCTACTTGTATAACATTGTCAGAGATGAAAATGCAGCAAAGCACCTTACACCCCTAGAGGAACCATCCTCTATCCTGGGATCTGAAATATGAAGTCCGGATATAAACAAGGAAAGCTAACTGGCTCCCAAAGAGTTAATCCTCAGCATGCAACTAGACAAATAAATAAATAACTCAAAATATCTCCAGGCATCAGAGTGCACAATTAATTAACAAATGAATTGCACAGGCAAAAATTGTATGGAGTTCAGAGGACAGACAGAGCACCTAGGGCTTCAATCGTTAGGGATGGTTTTGCTGAGCAATAAGATTAGACCTGGGTTTCTAAGAAGGAGGGGTAGACAACATATAGGGAAAGGCGTAGGTAGGAGATGGTCAGGTCTGCTCAGCAAGCGCCTTTATCTGCTGAGCCATCTTGCCAGCCCCAAATAGAAGGGTTTAAAAAGAAGGGGGGGGGGGGGGAGTGACGGATCTAAAACTGTATCTCAAAGCTACCCCACTGTCAGGATGGATTAGAGGGCTGGGCAGGAAGGAGTGGGTAGGATCTTGGGAGAATTATGGCAATCATTGCAGGAAGAGGGGATGGACGGTATGTGTTGGCCATAGGAGTGAGCAAAGAAACTGGCTCCCTGGAGAAACTGAGGCCTGCAGATGACAACTGGTCTGTTCTCGCTGCTGAGAGCTCAGACCCTACCTCTGCCCATTTAGCAGGGGCAGCCCTGTCTACTTCGATTTTTTTTTCTTCTTCTACGTATGTGAAGGGTTACCTCCAGTGTGGTAACAACAGACTTGAGGCCTGTGGCAGTTTGAATAAAATGTCCCCCATAGTCTTGGATATTTGAATACTTGGTGCCCAGTTGGTGGTGCTATTTGCCTAGATTTAAGAGGTGTGGCCTCACTGGAGGAAGTATGTCACTGGGGTCCAGCTTTGAGAATTCAAAATCCCATGTCATTCCCAGCCTCTGCTTCCTGCTTTCAGTAGAGACCTGATCTCTCTGCTGTTCCTGTAGCGCCAGCTGCCATCTGTTGCCATCATCCTCTGCCATGATGGACTCTTCTCTCTCTGGAACCCTAAACCCAAATAAGCCCTTCCTTCTAGAAGTTGCCTGGGTCATGGTGTTTTATCCCAGAAACAGAAAGGTAGTCACTATGAGGCTTCACTGCTATGCTTAGCAGTAGCTTCTAGGAGGGCCTAGGGTGCAACTCTAACCTCTCAGGGAATTGGGGATAAGGTGGAATACTTGTTATCCCTTCTAGGGGACCCTTAGGGGCCACCTTCTCTTGCAGCCTGTGGAGGTCCAGCTTCCTGCTCCTTATCACCCACAATACCTTCTGTAATCAACACACCAAAGTGGTGAGGAACAGAAGAGAGTATTCACCCTCTCCGTCTCCCAAGCTCAGAGCTGGCTCTCGCCCACAGTCCAATTTTTCAAGCTCTCCTCTGGTGCACTTTAATATTTATAGTTGCGTGTATAGAATATGGAGTGTGAGAATTTTTCAGTCTTGTGAATAGAGGCTTTAAAGAGCTGTCACCCACCTGAGGCTCACTCATCCACAAGTGCTGATCCCAGGGCCATTTCTGCCCCACCTCCAACCTCAGAGCCCCTAGAGGATATCTGGTCATTTCTGAATCTCTGCCTTTCTTAGGTCTCTTTGCCTGTTCCTGGGATAAAATACCCAACCAAAACAACTTAAGGAAGAAGGGGGTTATTTGGGCTCTTAGCTGGAGGGTGCAGTCCATCGCGGTGGGGGGGGGGGGGTTTGCAGTCAGAGAAATTCTAGTCACAGCAACAAGATTGTGCATACTGAGTCTGCAGTCAGGAAGCTGAGAGAGGTGAATTCTGGTCATCGGAGTGACGCTGCCTGCTTTCAGAGTGGCTCTTCCCACCTCAAGTACCTCCCAGACGCACCCAGAGGTGTGTCTCCTCCGTTTATTCTAAAGCCTATCAAGTTGGGTTTGAGAGACTACTCAGTGATTAAGAGCTAGGTAGTAGTCAAGAGTCTCCTGTGGCTGTTGGAATTCCAGCCTGAATCCTGTGTAAGCCCAGAGACTAAAGGGCTTCATTGTCTGTTATTTGTCTTTGATTTTGCTGACTACTCAAAGGTGGCATAGGAAGGTGGGACAGAGTTTTGCCCTCTAGCTGGTACCAGAGGGTCATTCTCTTAGTCTCTGGACCCTCAGAAGCTCATCACGGCTGTGGGAAGTGAACCCTCTCCGGGGAGATAACAGATAACAGGGGCTTTTTTTTTTTTTTTTTTTACAAATGTACTTGCAGAGCGCTCTTGGAAAGGAGACTAAGGGGCTGATAAGGTAGCTGGAGGTGAAATGCTGGCTGAGCAGGTGTGAGCTTTATCTCCAGCACCCATGTGAAAAGCCAGGCTTGCACACTTGCACCTACACACCTGTAATCCCAGTGCTGAGGAAGTGGAGACAGACAGATCCCTGGGGCTATCTGGCCAGCTGGCCTGGTTCAATCAGTAAGCTCTAGGCCAGTAAGAGACCTGATTCAAAAAAAATTAAAACTAAGATGGATAGCTCCCTAGGAATGACACCACGATTGACTTCTGGTGCAAGATATGCCCACTGCACACATGAACCCCTCTCTACAGTTGTGTGTGTGTGTGTGTGTGTGTGTGTGTACAACATACTCTAAGGCATAATCTAGAGCATATCTGAGGGGCTATTTATTTAGTTTATTTATTTTTTGTTTTGTTTTTACATCCCAACCAGTTTTTCCTCCCTCCTCCCAGCCCCTCTCCACTTCCTTCACTCCAATCCCACCTCTTTCTCTGTATTTTTTTTTTCTCAGAAAAGAGCAGGCCTCCCATGGATATCAACCAGCCAGTGCACATCAGGTTGTAGTAAGACCAGGCACCTCCTCTCCTATTAAGTCTGGACGAGGCAGTCTGGGAAGAGGAAAGGGTCCCAAAAGCAGGCAACAGAGTTAGGCAGCCTCTGCCCCCACTGTTAGGAGTCAGTCCCACAAGGAGACCAAGCTCCACAACTGTCACATATATGCTGAGGGCCTAGGTCAGTCCCACATAGGCTCCTGGGTTGTCAGTCTCTGTGAGCCCTTAGGAACTAAGGTTAGTTGATTCTGTGAGGTTCTTTGCTTTCTTTCTTTTTGTTTGTTTTTGTGATGCCCTTGACCTCGTTGGCTCCTACAGTCCTTCCTCCAAGGGGCTACATTTCTAAGTTTCCAGGTGCTGCAGAACGAAGCTTCTAATCTACACTCCTCCCTCTGTAGTGGGCACCAAACTCTCCCTTCTTTCCCACGCAGGCAAGTAGCCGCCTTCCCTCTACCTGTCCCCATTCCATTCATTTACCCACGCCACTGTCTTCCAGATTATTCCCTATCCTTCCCAAGGAAAAGAAGTACCCAGCCCCGAGCCATGTCCTCTGGATGCCTCGGCCCTAGCTACCTGGAAGGAAGAGAGGCCCAGGCCTTATGCAGCTTAGGTTTGCTGCATCAGCCATGCTACTTAATAACTAATCAACTTGTGCCAGCCAGAATCCCACAGGATCTGATGCCTGCTTCTATTCCTGGTTGCAGGAGAGTGTCTGGAGAAGAGCCGTGGAGCTTTCCACTGGAAAACTGATTCAGAGAAGCATAGGTATGGTACGGAGTCCAGAAATTGCTAGTCCAGTCATAGGGTAGATATCAGAGTCAAAGATCTCCCTTCACACCACATCTGCAGCATCCCAGGCTGTACCCCACACCCCAACCAGCACATCACTATTATAGGCTGCATGGTATGAGGGAACAGAGGTATGGTTCAACTGATCATCTCCACGCCTGTACAGCAGAGCCTAGAGACTGCCTACTTCCTTGTTGTATACATTGGGCATCCCTGACTTACCTGTTTAATGGAGATCCTAAGCATGGCAGTGTTACCTACTGCTCAAAAGGATGGACGAAGATCTAAGGATAGGTAGCACTGATGCCTCAGTGCAGATTCACCTCCATTGACTTACCCAGTGCCCTCCTGAGTCCAGGACTGGCAGGTTGACGATCATGGCTGCCCTCTGCTGAGGGAACAATAAATCTCCCTTTAAGTGGAACATTCAGCGTTCACTTGTACACACACACACACACACACACACACACACACACACACACACACACACACCTTCATCTTTTCCTCTCTGCAAACATGCCCTTCTCTGCACAAGAGTTTCTGGCTCCTGTTATTGGTTAGATCCTGTACCTATCAATGAGCAGTCCCAGACTCCAGAGTCCCTTCTCCTTCTTGGAATTAAAACCACGTAGCCCTTCCCTTTATCCTGTGCCATGTAGAGCTGAAGGCAGCAGGAGGTGGACACAGGACTGCCTGGAGGACACCCAGGAGATCTAATTCATGCTCAGGACATGGCTTTTATTGGTTGAGAAAGAAAAGCCTCTTCTCTGAAGACAGGAGCCACAGGTCCACTGTGTCTCACTAAGCCCATCAAGGACCTGGAGCCAGAGAGAGCATACTGTGACATAGAGGAGCCAAATCCTAATAGCACTATTGGCCCCCACCATGTGCCAAGGGTGGACATTCTAATAATAAAAAGTATCTTGTAAGAGTTGCCCCTTCCCTTTTGCTCAGCTAAAGCCACCTAGAGGTACATCTTCTATCACTCCTGCCCAAGAAGATGGGTAGGCAATCTTTCCCTCAGTTTTTCTGCTAGCTCCCCTCCTAACACACATGAAACCTAATGCTGCCACTTCATGGTACCCTGAACTCCATTCAGAGAATAAGCATGCCCAGAAATGTCTAAGAGGCCAGAGAAGAATATTTCTGGGAGCTGCTCCAGGTTCTTCTGCCCTTCACTCGACCCCAGATAAACATGGCCACCTGCCACCAGAAGCTGATATGGCAGTTATCTTCAGAGAGAAAGCAAGACCCATGTCCTCCATATGTCTGCTCATAGCCCCGCCTTCGTAGCAGCTTCTACAGGTGTTGCTGAGCCCCTGGGGAGGCCCTGGCATAAAGCTGAGACTCTAGGGCCCTGGGCACCCAATATGTTGCTTCTAACTGCTGTCTGGGACATTTATAAACGCACCACCACAGTGCTTTTGTGCTGGGATGTCTATCAAAGTCTTCAGATGACAAAGGAATAGTCTGATGCCTCTGGGTAACAAGAATCAGAAGCACGGACAAAGTCAAAGCTGGACCAGGACCTGAGGCTACTCTATATCCCTGTAGCCTGAAAATTAAGTAACAACTCATGGCAGCAGAGGATAGGTTTAGGGCACACCACCATCACGGAAGCTTTTATAACAATATCAGGGCTAAAGTCATGTATTCTGGAAATTTTTATAGCCTATCCAACTTTTCCTGAGTATGCTGATTCAGGGGCACTTAGCAAAAAGCTGTGAAAGGCATGGGAAAGCTTTATAACACTCTAATACTGGCTTGCCACCAGTGAACTGGAAACTGTCCGTGTGTGTGTGTGTGTGTGTGTGTGTGTGTGTGTGTGTGTGTGTTTGTGTGTGTGTGTACATGTACCTGTGTATAGATACTTGTGCAAATGTGTGCGTGTGCATGCAGCAGGCAGAGGAAAACCAATGATGTCATTCCTCGGACATCATCCACTTACTTTAAGGCAGGGGTTTCCACTGGCCTGTGTCTCACTGGTTGGACTAAGCAGGGTAGCCAGTGAACTCTGGGATCTGCAGTCTCTACCACCACAGGCCTGGGATCACAAGTGTGTTTCACCAGACCCAGTTTTCACAAAGTGCTGGAGGACTAACTCCGGTCCCCATGCTTGTGTGGCAGGCACTCTACCCATTGAGCCATTGTCACAGTCCCTGGGAACTTTATTCACCTTATAAATAAGGCCTCTGTAGTATTTGCTATTCTCATCTGTGAGATAGAGCCATAGCAGTAGCTAAAAAATAGAAGTGGACACCAGACAAGGGAGTGAGGTACATCAAGGAACATGGTAGCTTCTCCCAGTTTATCAGGCATGAACTTCGTCCCTGTCACTCAGCTTGGCGCCATATCCACTTTCTTTATGTCACACATACACACCTCTCTCTCTTTCTCTCTCTCTCTGTGAGACCTTCATATCAGCACTTATTCCTATTTTTCCTAGAATAAGTTCTCACCTGAAGATGCATAAATAACCGGGCACTTCTTCCTGGCCCAGCACGATGGGGCTCCACCCTCTCCCTACTGCCAGCATTCGCGCGCCTGCCAAGCTGACTGGGTTTTGGAAGGGAAGCGGGTTGCAAATTGGAATCCAACTGCATTCCAAGTAGAAGTGATGTTTGCGACGCTAGCTGTGGGCAGAGTATTGCCGTCACCTCCTCCATGTAGAATGAGGGTGAGGGTGTGGTTGAGGAGGCTTGGATGTTGGGTTTTAGTTCTTTGGAGTTATAATCCAGGGTATCGGGGGTGAGCGGTAGTTCTAGGTTCCTTCATCCCTAGATGCTTGTAAGGTGTCATTCAAGGTCAACCTGATGCTCTTGGGCCTGTGTTCTCAGGGACATGCCCTCCTGGCCTTGTGTTCCCAAGGTCTGACTTTGCTAACCTATTCATTCCTAGAGTCTTAAGCTTCTGGCCTTCATGCACCTAAATCCCTGTGCTCCTGACTCTAACACTTTTAGATCCACGCTCCTGGGCCCTGATACTCTTGTCCCAAGTTTCTGTGTCTAACGTGTTAGACCAGGCTTTGTTCCAGATGTGATACTCCTAGTTGCATGTTCTAAAGCCTGATGCTCCTGAACCCATGCTCCTGGGTCCTAGTGCTACAGACCCTGTATTCCTGATATGATGCTCACAGCCCTGTGTTCCCAGCACTAATGTTGCTGACCCTGTACACTTGGGGCTGATGCTCCTGGATTTATCTTCCCGTGCCTCTGTTCCCAGGGCTTGACATGCCTGGGTTCTGGACAAAAGCTTTTGATGCAGTCCAGCCATATAGATGTCACCCATTTTATGCTGGGAATCTTCTGCCTATTTTTTTCAGCAAAAACATTCATACAACGTTGCAAGCCCAGCCTCAGCAGACAGTGTCCAATCTCTACTTATCAGGAAACGTGTTCTCTTCTATCCTGGGGACATTGCCAGGATCAAAGTTGGGACATCCATCCCCTTCCTGGGACCCTGAACTCCCACAAAGGCCCTCTCCTCTGGAAGCTTCAGGCTGGTTCTGTGATCTCAGAAGTGCTTACCCTGTCTACTTAGATTCTGTCACTGCTCAAAAAAAAAAAAAAAATTCTCTGTGGGGACATAAGGGAAGTAACAGCTGGAGAGAGTGTTGCCCGGGGTCCACCACAATGTGGGGCTGAGCCTGCTGGACAGAGCAGCGCCTCCATTCCCAACTTCTTTCTGTTGCCACCCCAAGCTGGGTTTACATGCAAAAAGGAAGCAAGAGCTGCCTCTTCCAGGGACTATCCAAAGACCCCACCCTTCCATGAGCAGGTGTGGCAGTGCACAACGATACCACAGTATTCAGGAAGCTGAAGCAGGAGGATCACGAGTTGGAGGCCAGCCTAGAGCCTGACTCAGCAAACCAAGCAAATAAACAAAACCTCAAGGACCAGAGCAAAAGCAATTCAACATAAATGCTGAATCGAGTGTCACAGGATTAAAACTCCAACTACACAAGATTCTGAAGGGAGAGGATCTCCAGTCCGGGACAGGCATGAGCTAGATAGTTCAAGGTCCGCCTGGGCAATTTAATGAGAACAGCCCAAACAGAAACCCTTACATGGGACCTTGTGCTCTAGGGTCTTTCCTGGGTCCCAGGAACCAGAGGAAGCCTCTTGCCCTAGTCCAGCTCCTGTGCCTTCATTGGCTGAGCCAGTTGCCCAGAGGTCTACAGGCTCCATTGAACAAGGCTGGGTAGAGCCAGAGGGACCCAGGACTGAGGGAGCCACTGACCCTGTGAAGTCGGGGGAGGGGAGGATTTGGTTTCCCTTGTGGCCCCATGATATTCCTCTCATTTTAATTCTTTTTTTAAAAAACATTCCTTCATTTTTTGTGCATGTGTGTTCGCTGTCCATGTGTGCATGCATGTTTTGTTAAGAAACGGAGGCCCAAGGTTAATGTTGGGAATTGTCCTCAATTCCTCTACCTCATTCATCCATAGAGGAAGGACCTCTCACTGAAAACCAGAGCTCGATCATGTGGCTAGTTTTTTGAGCCAGCTTGCTGGAGAGACTGCAAATACAGGCAGGCTGCCCATCCTCCTGTTGTGTGTGTGTGGGGGGGGGAGTTTTGGCGTATCCACACTCTAGTCCTGGTCTGCACACTTGTGCGCTAAGTATCTAACCACTGAGCCATGGAACCATCATCCCCACGCCCCTTATCTTCCCATAAAACACTGAGGGCTTGTGGTAAAGCCAGGGTACTGACAGCTGCCTTCCCAGAGCACCCACTGTGGTGATATATTGTATATTTAATAAAAATTAGTCTGAAATATCAGAGGACAGAGCCACCCACAGAGCCAAGCCAGGAAGGTCAGGGAGTGGTGAACCATGCCTTTAATTCCATCACTGGGAGACAGAGATCCCTCTGGATCTCTGAGTTCAAAGCCAAACAGGCAGACAGCAGTGGCACACACCTTTAATCCCAGCACTTGGGATCCCAAGCCTCTGCTCCCAGTACTTGGGAAACACTCGCCTTTAATCCCAGCACTAGGAAAGTTGAACCAGGAAGTGAGATATCTGGGGGAGAAAGAGAAGGCTGAAGGAGGCAGAACATCTTCCCTTGGCCTGCCACTTTCGGCTGAGACAGAGAGGTTGGCATTGGAGGATTCGTGGAGACAGGCCTGAGGAGTTGGCAGGTGAGAAGTGGCTGTGGTTTGTTTCTCTATCTCTCTGACATTCCAGCTTTTCCCTAAAATCTTTTTATTAATTACCAGATAGACTCCACACAATAACCCACTGTTCTAACGTTCTTTTGTGGAGTCTATGGTACCAATTTACAGTCTGCATAGATACCTCATAGGGAACTAAGAAGACACTAAGACAGAAGGCAACCTGGAAGATTCTCTCCAGCCCAGGACTGTGCACCCTGCCTGCCTCATCAGTGTCCAGCCTTAATCCAGATCCTGTATCCCTGTCAGATCTGAGAAGCTAGTAAAGATTGCTGTGTCCTCAGGGACGTGTACCACCTATATGACTTGTGATTTGAGACCCCACAATGTGTCAGGATCCTTTCGCTTTGAACTAAGGCAGTGATCACCAAGCTGCTAGAAATCACTAGAAGTTTCCCAGCATGGCTTCCTCATAGGTCCAACACGTTTACCTGCATCAGTGAATCCTTTTAAAAGTCCCCAGAGAAGATGCAGAAAGTAGTCAACTCTGGATTTTGGTGTTCATAGATGCCTGCTGGTTCACAGGGTTAAGAAAGGTTCTGAAGCTGTGTCTCAAATCAACAGAATGCTGTGAAGTACTCCTGCTCGGGGAGACATGCTGTGGTGATCTGTTTGTCACTCTTGTCCCAGGAGGTAGTAGTTGTCTCAGAATCTTTCTATGTGGGATGCTATGTTTGGTGGAGGTTCACAAATGACCCTGGGGACTCTGCAGTGCCTACAGGGCTCCTCTCCAGCTGCAGTGCAGCCTTATGCAGAGGGCGTCTTGACAGCGTGTCCACTACCAGGACCTAATCTGCATGTACAAGATGCCTTCTCAAGTTAGCACAGCTCTTAGATAAACTGTCACAACCAGCTTGGTCCCAAACAGGGCTTGACATATTCAGTATGGATGCTGTGGCACCTGCCTTTTCCCATCCACTCCTCCTTCCTCTGGGTCTTAACAGGAAGCAGCTTCTGTCTAAGTCAGGACCACAGGTGCACTGATTCTGCCCTTCCCCTTCAGTCTCTCAGACCCGGCCTGCTAGTGAAGGAATTCCTAGGAGACCAAGGCACTGATGTAAAGGGCTTCTGCTGTGACAGGTGTGTCCTTGAGGGCCTTGCCACCTCTTCAGTTCCAACCAGCCACTCCCAGTGGGAGCATATGCTGTAGCATCTCCAAGGCAGTCTTTTTGAGCAGGCTCATCTGTCACACATGGGAACAGACTCTCCTCCTGAGCCCCTTCAATGTCACAGAGCTCAGTCTCAATGGCTTGTTAGCCGTGCTTCCAACTGCAGATAGCAGATCACACACCTGTGGTCCACCCTAGCCCCCTCTCAACTGAAGCTGCCCTCGAACTTAATCCTGAAAGTGGTCCCTAGGTTGGCCAGGCTTCGTACACTAAAAGGACACATGAGATGGACAAAATGGAAGTAAATTATTTATACTTTACATCCACGAGGGATAGTTAACCAGGCCCCCTGCTGATACTAAAATTCCCAGGTGTTCGAGTCACCTCTACAAATCAGCACAGTGATTGTATGTAATTTGCACAGACCATCTCATGCTTGACTTGCTTTGTTTGTTTTAAGATAGAGCTTTAATATGTGGCCCTGGCTGGCCTGGAACTCACTATGTAGATAGACTGGCCTTAGCCTCACAGAGATCTCCCTGCCTTTGCCTCCTAAATCCTGGGATTATATGGATGAAGTACCATGAGTCCAGTTAATGTCGCCCATATGCCTGTGAATGTAGGGTCCTTCACAGGGGCATGGCAACCTACCAGTAGCCATAGACTCCATGAAAACCAACTCCCTTCACACAGTAGCCATTGATTGCCAGTGGCTCCTCAGCTAGGGCTGGAGCCTCATAAGTCTCTCTGGTAACCATGCTGGAATATTGACTGGCTTGATCTACAAATAATAACCACATAGTAATCTCATTTACTATGTATATGCATATTATTATAAAATAATAACAATAAACACGGCTACCTTCTCTCATTTATTATGTATATGTATATTATAAAATAATAACAATAAAATAATGTATATGAAATTATTTTATTATTTTAATTTATGTATATGTATGAGTCTTATGTGTGGGTATGTGCATGTGAGTGCAGTACCCATAAAGTCCAGAAGAGGGTGTCAGATCTCCTAGAGCTTATGTTACAGGCAGTTGTGAGTTGCCTGATATGGATGCTGACAACTGAATTTTAATTCTATGCAAGAGCAACAATTGTCCTTTACCAAAAGCCATCTCATCAATTCTCATATATTTTAAACTACCTATAGATTATTTATAACACCCAACAAGGTCTAAATGCCATGTAACTTATATTAGACTACATCATTTAGGGAATAATGACAAGCAAAAAGATAATAATATTTAGCACAGATACAATTCTTTCACATATTTCCCACCAACAGTTTCTTAGAGCTACAATATTTAGAACAGGTATGAGTGCCAAAGTTACATTTTAAGTTTAATGCCTACGAGATTCATGAAAGAAAAATGCCTCTGATCTGTAAGTCTCTTGCCCAAAGACAGTTCTTGAAATACTGGAGGCTATTATTTGTGGAAGATAACAAACCACATGTTTTTTTTACTACTCTAAACATGTTTATTTAACCATCTGCACTGCTCAAGTGGTGTGTTAGTCAACTGAGCTTGTATTTCCAGCGTTTGTTCACCAAGGACCATGAGGTTGGGGTGAACACTGGGGGGGGGGGGGGAAGGTGATGAATAAGACCCAGGGAGCTAAGCTCCTCTGCCATTAAAGGAAGGCACACAGTTCCACAGGCTGAGTGGTGATGGTCACCATTACAGGCAGCAGATATAACACACTGGCTGAACTGTGAAGCTAAAGAACCCTAACCCCACAAGCCCTGTACCAACAAAAGCCAGAACAAATGAATGAGCCATGTCCAGGTGGGTAACTGACTGAGGTTAATTAAACCTGTAAAACTTTCTTTTAAATTCTGTTAACATGGTCTTAAATAATGTCAAAATTGGTCATTTAAATTCTGCTCAGACCACTAGCTAAGGAAGAGAAGTTTAAATGGCTCAGAACTTGACCAAAAAAAACAAGCATATTTTTGCTTGGGGGGTGTGAATGGAGGGGCAGAGGAACAGTTTTTTCTGGGGAACCCTAGATTGTGTCTTACTCGAGTTGAGTCATATGTGCCTTTTCTTAGTTTGAAAAGCATCCAGAGCTGATTCAGCACACCACCCCCAACAGCTCATCCTCTCCTATCCTGAGGCCTTCCAGACCCTACAGCCTCTCTGTGTCTGTTTGAATGGTGTCCTTGATGGTTTATGTCAGCTTGGCAGAAGCTAAAGTCATCTCAGAGGAGGGAACCTCAATCAGAAAAAAAAAAAAAAAAATTCCTCCTCCATAACATCAGGCTGTAGGCAAGCTTGTAGGGCATTTTCTTAAACAGTGATTGATGGGAGAGGGCCCAGCCCATTGTGGGTGGTGCCATCCCTGGGCTAGTGTTCCTGGATTCTCTAAGAAAGAGGCTGAGCAAGCCATAAGGGACAAGCTGGTAAGCATCGCTTTTCCATGACCTCTGCATCAGCTCCTGCCTCCCAGTTCCTGTCACGTTTGAGTTCCTGTCCTGGCTTCCTTCAATGATAAACCATGATATGGAAGCATGAGCTAAATAAACCCTTTCTCCCCAAGTTGCTTTTTGGTCATGGATTTTATCACAGCGATAGAAACCCAAACTAAGACCAACAGTTTTGAGAATGGTCGAGGAGCTCATAGGTAGGTGCTAACATTTTCTGTTTCTGTTATGTCAAGGTTCACAGAAGGGCAGGTCCTGAGAGGAGAGACCAGCACATTCTTAGAGGATGCAGGACCAGTCTGAGGAGGCAGAAAGGGGTTCAGGGGAGGACAGACAGCCCAGGAAGGACAATTCATCAGCCCATTGTCCACATGGGAACCCTCGGGGCTTCTAGAGACCTGTTAGCAGTTGCCCTGGTTCTCCCAGCTGAAGGGAGGGTGCTGGGCCACCGAGAGCTACTCCACGTGAGTACCCTCATGACAAAATAAATTATAACATTTTCTAAGAAATCCCTAAGGCAAAGAGATGAAGAATATGACTGCTTGGAGTTAAGAAAATACCCTGGAAGCTGCACACAACAGGATAGAGCAATATTGTCTCCCCTCCCCTCCCGTTAACCCCTTCAATGTTCTCTCCTGTTCTCAAAGGAGCTGAGGAAACAGAGGTTCGTCTCAGGAGCCTCTGTTCCCTTATGTGCCTTTTGCCTGCTGCTACCTGGACAGACAGAATGATCGTTGGCTCCGGGGCAACCAAATGCTTCTAGAAACATCTTGGAAGTCCTGAGATCCATAACCAACATGCAAGTACCCTAGGGCTGGAGACAATTAGATGTGATTACAAAAGGGCCTCTGTCGCGTCCTCCTCTCGCGGCAGCAGATGCTCTTGTCATGTGTTTTGAAGAAGTCCAGATGTGTTTGTGCAGGAAGCGGAGCTGGGGCCTCCCAAGAACAGGGATGAAAGAGCAGCTCCCCAGGAGCAGCTGGTACACAAAAGAGACTCCGGGTACAGTCCAGGCCTGGGGCAGGAGACCTCACACACCACAGAGTGGACTGGGCTGTCTCACCGAAGAAAGAACTAGAGCCAGTCATAAAAAAGACAACAGCAATGCCAGACAGCAACAAACCCACTGCTGGGGGCAGGGTCTAGTGAAATGGGAGCAGGCATCAATGGGTGCTCCATTGGAGACAAAGCCCAGAGCACCCACGAAAGCCAGAGGGAAGGAGACAGACCTGTGAGCTTAACAGACAGACAACATGTCTACCACAGCCCTGGCTAAGGGGTCCAGAAGTGGAGTTCATGAGGCGTGTGGCATTGTCAGGACAGAAGGCAAAGTGTCCAAGTTGGAGGCAGAAGTGACTTCTCCATGTACTTTCTCCCTCCACAAACGGCAGCTCTCAGGCTAAAATCTAGATATTTCCTCTGTGTCAGCCTCCCTTCCTCCTCCCATTGAAATATCTACTTTCCAAGTGAATCCAGAAGTGGATGAACTCCAGCCATAGTCTCTATTACCACCTAGTTCCTGTGACTATTGTCTTTGCCTGTGTGGAAAGACCCCCACATGCCTACCTGCCTTTTTTAACCCTTCCCTGCCCTGACTTCTCTCCTCACCCTTCCTAATGAATGTTCCTTATGCCCAGACACTGTGTTCAGAGTCTCCCATGCTCTCTCCACTGTTTTAAGCAGTGTGTGTTCAATTAATTCAGAACAAGGCTCAAGATACTGCTCTGATCTCTATGGACTTTCACTCCTAAGGTTTTTCAGTACTAGGTATCATGCTGCTGTGGTTTCATCTTGACCCCTTGCTCAAGATAAATGCCATTTTCTAATAGCTCCACAGGTACTAAAGACAGATGCAATCTGAACCTATGATAACAGAAGAAAATCTCAATGATCATAAGCCACAGAAGAGTAGGGGTGTGGCCACCTCACTGTCTTCATGGAACTCTCCTGGGGTCTAGACTGGGATACGGACTTTGGAGTCTTCCAGGAGGTTGAAGTGAGTAACCAGTATTTATACTCATATAGGTCAGGCTGTCTTCATGGTCCTTGAGTATGTCTCTGAGTTGTTGCTGACAGAAATTGTCTTAAGAGTGTGAGGGCAGCAGCAGGCGCTCATTGTCTGTATCCTTATGTGTATCTGATGTTTCTGGGTCGCTGTTCCCCCCACAGCCACTGTTGAATGCCAGATGGTAGAAATGTGGGTGGAGACTGAGGGATCAATCAATGGATGGGTAGATCAGTGATAGATGGCTGTATATTCAGGTGGGTGGATGAATGTATAAGTAGATGGATGGATGGATGGATGGATGGATGGATGGATGGATGGATGGATGGATGGTTGGATGGATGAGTGGGTGGGTGGGTGTATGGATGGATGGATGGATGGGTGGATGGATGGCTGGAGAATGTAAGTAGATATTGGATGGATGAATTGTGAAAAAATAATTAATAAATGAATATATCGATGAGTATATGGTTAGATAAATGAGTGAGAAAGTTAACAGATGAGGTAAGTAATGGGTAGATAGATTTTGATGGGTCAATAAATGGGTGGATGAACAAATGAATGGGCTAGTGGGTAAATGAATGGATATATGGGTAGATGTATGTGTATGAGTTGTATGGATGGATGTATAAATGTATGTATGTGTGGATGGATGGATGTACACATAGATGTTAGATAAATGAATGGACATGGGGTGGATAGTCAGATGAACAAGTGAATAAGTAGATGGATGGTTGACTTGGTGAGTATGGGAGGAATGTTTACTTGGATATAAAGGTAGATGGATGATTAGATGGATCAGTGGATAAATTAATGGTTAGATGAGTGAGTGGGCACATAGACGGGTGGGGACACAGTGACATAGATGGATGGGGAAAGAACTAAACAGGAAAGAAAACTCCAACTAAAGATGGCTGGATATATCTACCTCCTAAAGCTCAGTAGTAAGGTAGAATCCAGTGAGGAGAATACATATCCTTGCCCAGGTACAAAGAAGAGGCTGACAACCATGCCTAGGATGCATTTAGAGCATGGAGCAGTCTTGAAACATACATATTACTGAGATAGCTTCCACACCTCAGAACCATCAGGGGACAGGCAGGCCAGCACCATCGAGAACAGCTTCCCAGACCATAGCAGTTCCAATCCGCACTGAGCCCTAACTCTGATCAATTGCTATCTGTGTTTACGGGCCCATAATCAAATGGAAACAGCGAGATTCTCAAGAGACTCATCCGTCAACATCAGGTGGTGGCTGGGCCTACACTGGGAGGCTGAGTTATAAATACCATGCTCAGCTAGAGCTCAGCTCCAACTCTGGGGATTCATGGGTCATTTTTCAACCCAGCACTAATCTGAGGAACTGGTTGTTCAATCAGACACTGTGTCTAACAGGCTGGGATACTGATTGTCCCCTGTGAGTTCAAGGAAGTAAGGGCGGTCATAGGAGATGAATTCTTGAGCCACATTTACCTTTCTTACAGGCCAGGGGGCTTACTAAGAGCCTACAAACCCTGAACCCCACCTGGTAACTGTAAGTCCCGTGACAGACACACTTCCAGACCCCCACCACATCCACATGTAGCCATGGGGCTGGGAGCCATAAGGATAATTTTTTTTAAGTGGGAAAGTTTTTTAGATTGCTAAGAAAGTCTGTGAAAAGAGGGGGAAATGCATGAAATTCCATCACCAAGAAGAAGGCTCCTTAACACTGTGTGTGTGAGAGAGAGATAAAGAGGGGAGGGTGTTGTGTGTACACATGTGCATGCAGGTGCATATATACAGGTGTGCGCCTGAGTGTGGAGGCCTGAGGTCAATGTTGACTGTGTCTCCCTCTATCATACTCTCCATCTTATTTTTGAGGCAGAGTCTCTCCTTAAACTCAGAGTTCACCACTTAGCTAGATTGCCTAGCCAGGAAGTTCCAAGAACGTGCTTGTCTTCACCTCCCTTCCCCAGAGCTGGGGTCACAGATGTCAACCACCCCACCCAGATTTTATGTGGGTACAGGTTCTTGTTCTTGTGTGACAGGTATGTTACCCACAGGTCCATCTCTCTAGCTCTCTTTAATGGTTTTGGAACATAGATACCTTGCCTTCTCTCTTGTTCCTCTTCGTGTTTCATTTGGCAAATAAGCGACATCACAGTCGTCTCCCTGCCCCTCCCCAACACTAGCTCTGATTTTCCTGGCCATTCTTCCACATTTCTATCTTTCCTACAGCATAATTTTTTATTGCTAATAGCCATATTAATTTTCCTGGCCAGTCCCTCTGAGTAGCTGGTATTGTTCCTATTTCTCTCACAGAATAAAAGATGCTCGGTATCGCACATGGTAGAGATCTTTATACAAAATGTGATCATTTCCCAGAGATAAATTTGTGGGAGGAAGATTGCGCCAGGTCAAAGAACATGGATATTTTTAGAAACCTTTTTGGTATTTTTTGCACTGTCTCTTCTACTGTGTGTCATTATAAAGAGCCACATACTTGGATGAGGTAATTTTACCCAGGGACTATTCTAGAGGAAGGGCATCACTGTGAAAGTAACTAGCTGCTTATCCTTGTGTGGATGGGGCACTTCATCTCTGAGCTTGCTTTGGGTATTTTTGAAGCCATAGTTTATTTATTTGGGTATCTAGAGCACATTGGAGACATGGCTATGGTCTGAAGTAGTAAATTGTCTTTAAGAAGTCTCAGGAGCTGGAGGGATGGCTGGGTGGTTAAGAGCACTGGCTGTTCTTCCAGAGGACACAGGTTCAATTCCCAGCACCCACGTGGCAACTCACAACTGTCTGTACCTCAGTTCCAGAGCGTCTGGCGTCCTCACACAGACAAATGTGTACATAAAATTAAAATGAATAGATAATATATGTTTTAAAAGAGAAATTATCTGAGTGCCTAAATTTCTTCTAACTTCTTAGTGCTTTAGAATTTATTTCAAGGTAACATTAAACCTATATTTGCTGTTTAAGATGTTGGCCTGAACATATATAGTTAATTGGGTGGAGGTAGGTGGGAACCATCTGGTCAAGGTGGAAGGACCAAGGATATTTAGGTGGGGAGAAAAACTAAAAAGAGGTAAGGAGAAAAGCCAAGAAGAACAATTGGAGGATTAAGCTTTGTAAGTTCCCTAGAACCATAAAGAATGCAAAGTCTGGGCCCGGAGAAGTGGCTCAGCAGTGCTCTGCAGCACCCACATCATGGAGCTTATAACTTCTTGGAACTCCAGTTCCAGGTGATCCAATATTTTCTAGCCTCTGAAGGCACCTGCACATAAGTGGTATATGGTGTACTTTCATGTACATGCCTGTGTGTACTGAAGAAACACACACCTGTGCAGACCAGAGGTAAACATAGGGTGTCTTTAAAACAGGCTCTCTCACTGAATTCAGAGTTTATCAGTTTAATGAGGCTATCTGAAAAGTGAGCCCCAGGATCTGTCTCGCCACCTCTAGCATTGGGGTTACATGTACATGCAGCCATGATTGCCCTTTTAAATATAGATTCTAGGGGATTGAACTCTTCACACATGTGTGGCAAGCACTGGTACTCATGGATCCATCTCTCTGGCCTTTAAACTGTTTTCCTGATGCTGAGCTGCACAAAAGCACATGTGTATATGGAATGATATAAAACACACCCCTGGGAAGACCAGAGCATAGGTAGGGAACAGAGGCAGAAAAAAGTCAGTACCTTCTTGCTCGCTACTATTTCCAAACTCACAGAGATGGCCCCTGAGCCTCCCACACTCAATCCACTCTCAAAGGATACTCAGCAGAGCACCCCAAAGCAGAACCTACCTCAGAGGACATCATAAAGTGGGTTAAAGTTTTCAGTAAATGTCCCCAACCTCCCTGACAGCATCTTTACCTTCTTTGACCCTTGTTTCCAGGGGCACAGCTCCAACCAGCTGCTGCCTTTTACCTTCTGACATACAAAAAAAGAGAAACAGAACCACGTTCTATCCTAACACTCAACTCACTGTATAGCATCAAAAGAGTCAGCGAACATCTCTGCTCCCGTTTTCTCTGTAGAACGGATCAAGGTGACACTGCTTATTCGTCTCAACATGGTCATAAACAAGCTCTAATAAATGCCGGCAGCCTAGTACACCAATAGAAACACATCAGAGGCCCTTTGGTGTTATTTTCCTCATCTATGGCTCCAGAGTGTCACTCCTAGGACGGCTGATCCTGGTACCAAGTCCTTGGATGGTCACTTAGTAAAACCACAGATTAGCTAAGTGAGGTTAAACATTGGTGAGTTTTTGTGGTTTTAACTTAAATAAATAATCAGGAATTTAGCTGCAAAATTGATATTGATGGTGTTGTTTATAATACCTCAGAAACAGATGCAACCTAGGTACCAAGCAGCAGAGGAATAAATAAAATGTCAAACATACACAGGACCAATGACTGCCAATATAAATTTCTGTCTACCAGAGGGGTTTTACATTTCTTTAATGATTCAGTGATAGCTGGCTATCTTGTTATATAACTCACCATGTTCTTTTATTGTGGTCTCCCAGTTATATGATAGGTAGATACATCTTTATATTCAGCCATTATTTCTAATGTGCATATGCAAGAAAGGTGTGTGTGTGTGTGTGTTGTATGCATGCATGTATATGCATATATTAGGGGAGACTGTTGGCTGCCCTGATAGATCAAGCACCACCTTATTCTCTTAAGACAGAGTCTCTCACTGAACCCAAAGAAAGCCTGTTAGCTAACCCCTGGGATCTTTCTATCTCCTCTCCTATAATCTTGGGGTTACACATAAAGCCTCACCCAGTTTTGTACATGGATGCTGGGAATCTGAACTCAGATCCTCTTACTTGCACACCAAGCACTCTTACCCACCGAGCTATCTTTCCAACTCTTATAATTAATGGTTCCATTTTTTTCTCATTGTTGTCTGAATGTTTCATAAGGCAAACTGTTGGCCTCCTGTCTGTGATCACTGCTGTTTCCCCCCATTCTCCTCTTCTTGCCTTTATGCCATCACTACTAAAGTTTGAATTTTCCTCAAGTAGACTGATCAGTCTTTTTCTAGACAGCTTCTGAATTCTGTTACCCACTTCACAAACTAGTTTTCATCTCTCGTGTTTCAAATATATTTATCCAGATTTCTCTCATAATTTTTATTGCTTCATTTAAAAAAAAAAAAAAGCTTTTAGATCCTTGAACCAACTGGGCTATATTTTGGTAGGAGGAGTTAGATGGGAATCCAGCTTTATTTTTTTTTCCAAAGAGTTAGTCAGATATCCCAAACCGCTTATTGGATAATCCCCCTTCAGACAAATCCTTTTTGAGAGTTTCACAGCATCCTTTGAGAACTTGGTGAAGGATACAGGTCTCCATGGGTGAGAGAGGGAATGTTCACCTTATACACATGAAATTTTACACATGGTCGTAATGAGCTCTTGGACCCTCCAAAGCCCTTTGTGGGCTCACAGGGCCCTACCTTCCCTAGATAAAATCCCTTCACTTCATTCAAGAGGAACTGCACCGATGCCACAGTGTACAGACGTCAACACAGATCAGTGAGCAGCCACATCAGAGAGAAGAAATTGCCAAGAGTAGTCTCCAAGCCAAGGACTTCATGGACAACCATTAGGGCCAGCAGAGAAGCCTAGGACTCCACTGTTTCTCATCCTTGGAGTCCAGAACATTCCAATCACAATCCTCCTGGTTCATAGCATTCTATGGATATCAAAAAATCTCCAAAGATGGACCCTCCTTTTTCAAGTTCAGGAAGTGCTTATTCAACACTTAGGTAATTGGTGACATAGATACATGCTTCCTGTGATTCATTTTCCCTGAATTTGACTTAAAGTCTCAGCTTCTTTCTGTAGTGGGATTCTGTTGTTACATTGTAAATAATTGTCCCACCTACTGGTTTAATAAAAATGATGATTGGCTGAAGGCAGACAGGAAGTGTGAGCAGGGCTACCAGACTAAGAAAACTCTGGGAACATGAAGAATAGGGCAGAGATGCCACAGAGATGCCAGAGAAGCCAGCAGATGCAGAGGACAATTATGCTGCTCTGAGAAAATGTACCAAGCCTCATGGCTGAACAGGATAAGAATCATGGTTAATTTATGTGCCAGAGCCATAGGCTGATGAGCATAAAATTAATACAAGCGTCTGTGTGTTTCTGTCGGACTGCAGGTCTGTGGCTCTGCAGGTCTGGACCACAAGCCAAACAGGCCAGAAACTTAATACAGTGTCTTTCAGATTCAGTCTCTCCTCTGGGTCCTTCCACCAAGCCTTTGGAATGCCTCAGATTCACATTTTACATAAGGATGAATGTCTGTGTCCCCTAAGCTCTGCCTCATGTTCGAGGTGTACCTTATCTGTCCATTTGTCTCTTTTGGTCAGGTTGACATAAATATGGACACCGCCTTTGTGGTGATATGTTGTATATTTAATAAAAAGTCTAATATCACCAAGGTCAGAAAGTGGTGACGCATCATTGGGAGACAGAAATCCTTCTCAATCTTCGTGAGTTCAAGACCTAACAGAGCCAGGCAGTGGTGGAACCCATCTTTAATCCTAACTGTAGAAAGTTGAACTAGAAGTGAGATAGCTGGGTTGAGAGAGAGGAGGGAGGCGTTCGGCTTCACCTGGCACTTCCCTTTTTGGCTGAGGACAGAGAGACTTGAAGCCTGAGGACTTGGCTGGCAGAGAAGTGTCTGTGCTTTGTTTCTCTATCTCTCAGCTTTTCCCCAATATTGGGCTCTGGGTTTTTATTATAATACCAAATAGAATTTGTGCTATATGCCTGGATTGCAGCAGCCTCTCTGCTTATTCTATAAGAACTGGGTTCTACCTGGTTACAGAGATCACAGGAGCAGGGAACCCAAAGGCTGGATCTGTACCTATCCTGGTTTCCCCATCCTGACATATGTCCAGAGGTAATACCTAGCTCAGAACCTCTACTGCCCTGACTGGCTGGAGCTCGTTACTTTGGAGGTCTGAGCCCCAGGAACTCCTTCCTAGGCTTCTATGCCTCCCCTTTCTCTCTGGACTAGAAGAACATCTTGAGCCTTTCAGACTGTCCACCTAAGTTAAGGAGTGAAGTGGTGTCTTGCTGAGGCCCTGTATCTACCAACCTCTGCCCTGGACCCTTTCTGCTCACAAGCCTATATTATTTCAGTAAATATTAACTTAATATCTACTAATCTTTAGCCACTGTGCTCAGCAGATGATTAAAAAAAAAAAAAAACCAAGTCCTTGTTCTTGAAGTAGCCCACCCTCTGCTTCCTGAAAGTTGAGGAGGGGATGGATGCTAACATAAGAAACCCAGTCATGTTCCTTCTCAGAGCGAGAGCCAGAATGTTCAAGAAGGCTATGAACCCATTAAAAAACATCAGGTGCTTGAGACTGCCATCACTGGAACATTTGACTCATGGAAATTGGTAAACATCACAAATATTTGGGGGGACTCTGCAATGTGATCTCTGTTTTATCTCACTTCTATTTTTATATCGTGCTGTAGGAAAATAATAATGTCTACTATGCTTCACTGACAGGGGGATAAAATGCCTTCACTCAGAATTCTCACAGATGACATGACCAGGACATGTTTGATTTTTGTTTTTAATATATTGATATTACTATATAAATAAATAACTTTAACACGATGTGCTTAGAATAACTATAGAATGGTAGAAGCAGAGATTTTTAGAAATTGGTTAGTTTAGTGTGAGGACTGGATGATAGTCTGGGAAAACTCTGAGTCAATCCCTGATAGATGAGATGATATGACCAAGTAGAAGAGGTAGACCAGATGGCCAAAAGAAGAAATGGTCATCTAGGTATCAAAGTTGGTGTGTGATGTACCAAGCTAGGAGTAAAGAAGAGGATACAGAGAGAACCTGCAATAGAAAAATGGATCCAGAAGGGGATGGCCAATGACAGGACTTTGTCATATACCCAGCTTCCAGAATTGTCATCTTTAATGTTACTATAGTGATCACTGCCTTAGGGTTTCTGTTTCTGTGACAAAACACTATAACAAAAGGAACTTGAGAAGGAAAGAGTTTATTTCAGAATATACAGTTCTCAGGTCACACCGTCACTGAAGAAAGTCAGGGAAGAAACTCAAGGAACACAGAAGCATGAACTAATGAAGAGACCACGACAAGACATTGCTTACTGGCTTGCTCTTTGTAGTTTTCTCATCCCGCTTTCTTGTACAACCCAGAACCACTTGTCTGCAGGTGATACTGCTCCCCATGAGCTAGACACACGTCAATCAAGATAATGCCCTATAGACTTGCCTACATGTAATTGTAATAGAGGCATTTTCTCAGTTGAAGTTCTTCTTCCCCGATAACTCTAGTTTGTGTGTAAACTAGCTACTGTGTCCAAAGATGACAGACATAGTCCCAAGAGGACCATCACTGGCAGATGGAGCCCTAGGAGAGAGTACTGCATAGTTCAGTGACAAACCTGAAGATAGTCTGATGACATACTAAGTGCTAAAAACTCAGGGAAGAAAGAAACCAACTACAAACAATTAGAGAGCAGAGGAATGATTAAGGAAATAATGTGTAATTAATTATTCTATTTGCAAATATTGTTTCACTATTAGAACAAGCCCCTCCATTTGGCATATAGACCCCAAGGTAAGTCAGAGCAGACTATAATGTACAAGACGTACAGAAGAACAGTAGAGGGCTGGGATGTAGTTCACTTGGTAAACTGCTTACACAGCATGGACCAAGCCCTGAGTTCAATCCCTCAACACCATAAAAACCAAGCATGGTGACACAGACATGATTTCCACACTTGAGAGGTGGGAGCTATTTTTTGCTACATAGCTAGTTCCATTTCAAGCTAGCCTGAGTTAGAGGAGACCCTATATTCAGAGAGAGAGAGAGAGCAGAATTAAAACTCAAAGCTTGGGGTCTGATCACCTGGCTTACAGGCTTCTTAGACAAAAGATACAAGTTCTTATATACAGGCTCAAGCACCATTGCCTGAGCTATTAGGTCATCTCAGGACCCAGAAGAATGTTTGCCTCCTTGTTGGTGTTTGCTAAGTTCTTGATAATTGTCTTAGTGCTCTACTGCTGTGTAGAGACACCATGACCCAGGCAACTCTTATAAAGGAAAACATTTAATTAGGATGGCTTGCTTACAGTTACAGAAGTTCAGACCATCATCATGATGGTGGGGAGCATTTAGGTATTCTGTCAGACATGGTACTGGCTACATCTTGATCAGAAGGCAACAAGAAAGAGACTCAGTGTCACACAGAGTGAAGCTTGAGCAAAAGAGACCTCAAAGCCTGTCCGTACAGTGACATACTTCCTCCAACAACCTCCTAATCGTACCACTCTCTTTGGGGGCTGTTTTTCTTTCAAAGCACCACAGTGATGAATCATTAGTGATAGGAAAATCCAGAATGTGAACATGGATGTTGTTGGGTGCCAGAATAACTTCCCTCTCTCACTTCCTGTAGTTCTGCTGCCTTACGTTCTCACAGAGGAGAAGATTGGTGTCTCCTTGGGTGTCTCCAGGGGCATCAGGAAGGCTACAGGGCTTCTCACATACAAATGAGTCTTAAAGATGGTTTTTACCTCTTTCCAATGGCAAAGTCCCTGTAATAAAGAATTTAATAACCCACTGTGCCTGTGCAGGAAGAAAACTCATTTGTTTAATAGGCAGCAGCTCAGCTTTGTCATGTTCATTTAGTTGTTAATGACACACAGTTGTGCCAATATTGATTTTAGCTTATAGGGACTCAAAAAATTTACTGTCTATATAGATCAAAGATGCAACCATTTTATCTCATCTACCCTGGAGATCAGTAGCTCCAGACCAGGCCTGGGAGGGGCTTTGCAGTCAGAGGTTGGGCTCTACTTGAGGTCTAGAACCTTCTTGCTGGATGCCAGCCTCCTGCTGCCCCTGCTTCATCAGCAGCCGGGAACCAGACTGTGGCTGCAGTAGGCATGAAGGTTTTCATCTCAGAGCAGGACTGTGTCAAGGAAACGGGAGTTAATTTCCAGGCAACTCTCTCTGCAATAAGTTATCTGTGTCTATGTGTAGCCACGTTGTTTTGTGTGTATGCGTACACATGCCTACCCACTCAATCAGAAGCCCAGACCCTGAAATAGAAAGATTGTGCCTTGGGAGATTCAGAGAGTAACTTCAAATGTCATTTGGACCCCTGGGCTGGGCCATCTCTCTTTAACATGACATACCATGCTGTGGGGATTTTTTTGTTGTTTGTTTGTTTGTTTGTTTGTTTGTTTTGGTTTGGGTTTTTTTTTTTTTTTTTAATTTTTTGGGTCTTTTTTACCCAGAGACTGTATAAAAACAGTAAAAGAATTTTTGAGATGAGCTCAAATCTGTAGGGTCTGAACAGTTCATTTAAGCATAAATACATCCAACAGGCTCTTGATATTTGCAGGTTTGACATTTCTAATCTCAGCTGCGTGCAGCTTCAATTATTAGAGAAGAACGCTGAAGAGTGGACAGGAATAATAATAGTCAACATTTTCTCAGCACATAGGATGTGCCTAGTACGTGGGGGCCGCAGCAATTTCCAGAATTATCTTGTCTCATCTTTGCATCACTAGTTCAAAGTGGGTGTCTGTGTAGCTTTGTCTCCATGTTAGATATAACTTCTACCTGGAGATGGAATGTAATAAGTGAAGATCACATGGCCTTGACCCCAGGTTTGCCACTGTTCTCTGCACCCCTCTCTCTGTTAGTTACTTTCTTCTTTGGCTGTTTTAAAAGACCTAATAGAAGTAACTTAAGAAAGGAAGGGTTTATTTTGGCTGGAGGCTTGAGAATACAGCCCATCATGAAGGGAAGTACGGTGGCAGGAGAGTGAGGCAACTGTCCACACTGCATCAGTAGTCAAGAAGAAGTGAGTGTGGTGTTCAGTTCCCTACATTTAGAAATTCTGTTTCATTAGGGTCTCATGTAGCCCAGGCTAACCTTAAATTCACTATATAGCCAAGGATGACTTTGAACACCTAATATTCCTGTATCCACTTCCTAAACTCTGGGATTATATACATCTCCCAGCATGCCCAACTTATGTAGCACTGTGGACAGAACCTAGGGTAGGAAGCACATACTAGGCAAGCATTCTACCACCTGGACTATATTCCAAACATGCATTCTTGTTTTTATTTATTCTTGGACTTCAACCCATGGCATGTTACTTTTTACATTTGGTTTGGGTATTCCCTCTATAAACCCCTCTGAAGACATCTTCACAGACAAGACCAGATCTGCCTCAATGATTTTAAATCCCACCAAGTGGTATCAACAAATATTAACCATCACAGGAGCCAGAATATGTCTCAGCCAATATTGAGGAACTGAGTTCAGACATAGCAGAATATGTCTGTAAACCCAATACCGGGGAGGCAGAGACAGGAGGATCTAGGGAGCTCATTGGGCAGTTAACCTAGCTGATCAATGAGCTTCGGGTTCAGTGAGAGACTCTGTCTCAAAATATAAAGTGTAGAGTGATCCAGGAAGAGATTCAAGTTAGACTACACATGTTCATGCAATCACACATGCAAACATAAATTGACCATAGCAGGTTCCGAAGGCCCTCAGATCTTACCTCATCATCACTATTCACTGGAGCCCAGGATATGACCATACCTGTGATACATTATCCTCACACCTCCATCCAGGAGTAAAGGCCTAGCAAGAACATGACCCCCTCATCCAGGCCACATAAACAAGTATCTTTTCCTTGGCTGCAGTTGGATGCAGCCAGACACCTCTCAGGAAGTCATTGTCCCTTCGCATGGCATCTTACTTTCCAACTCCTGTTTTAACTTTGAACTAGGGCCAGCATCGGAAGAAAAAAGATGGCTCTGTACACAGCCCATTATGAAAATGAATCATATTAAATATAATTTCAATTCGTTGGCCCGCTTGGTCCATTTATGTAAGTTTTAGCTCCCACTTCATTCAGTCGATGGCAAAGTCATTGAAGATTGATTCTTAGATCATGGAAATTTGAAAGGCCTTGTGAATTATGTTCTCTAGTCCAATCCCCAAGAGGTGAAATGATCTACCCAAGGCTGCACAATTAACTCTAGACTTGTGGCTTTTCTTTTCTAGGGGAAATTAGCATTTGGACCCTCAGCAGGAAGGCGGTCCCCACAAGAACCTGGGTCCTCATGGATAAGCAGGTTTCACAAACTTCCTCTCAACCTACAGTGCTATTTCCATACTCATTAACCACCCCACATGAGTTTCAGATCTGCTGCCGCAGCCTGCTACAGCTGACTCTTCTGCACAACCTGATAGTACTGGTTCTCTGCCTTTCACTCTCTCCTTTCTGCCACAGGACCTTTGCTCAGGCCAGAATCCTCTTCTGATGACCAGATGCTAAATGCCTAATCTTTCTCTCAGAGGTTAGTGAATCATCATTTGTCAGCTCATCTCTCCCAACCTCTCAGGGCCTACGTACTCAGTCCCACAGTCCAAACTCTTCAATGATGCTATGAAACTGATCAGAGATTTTAATATCTATCTACCCAGTTGGCTGTCTTGTTCTTTGATAGCACCATCCAGGCACCAGTTGCCAGACCACACATAACCAAGGCTTGACAGTTTAAGACAGCCATCGCCTCTCATTTGTGAGTTTGAGGGTTAGGAATATAGGCAAAGCCCAATGAGACAACTGTCACTGGATTTCTTACATAAATGTCCTAGGATGGTGGCCAGGGCTGTGGTCATCCTCTTGTGAAAAATCCTTCCCTGGGCAGATGTAAACAGTATCAACCCCTATTTCTCATAGGTCACCATAGTTCACTGTGGGAGACCAGTGAGACTATTAGGATTACTCAGGGCATGGGTGAGGGGCTGCTGAGAGGTGCATCCACCCTGGAAGTTCTGGATGAGGGTTTCCCTAACACCTGTAGATGGAGGCCACTACTAGTCTCCCAGCCTAGACTACCCACGGCCAGGGGCAGTGGCTGGATACTCAGGTGAGGGTCTTACATCTTCCTATTCCTACCCCTACTGGGAGAAAATGTCAATAGTCTGCAGACACCAGTGAGATGGTCTCTTGCAAGCATACTCAGCGGATGTTAAAGAAGGTAGCTGTTTTGCTTGGGGGACCATGTTCTATAACCCATCTTATTGTTAGTTTAGTAGAGCTGGGCAATCAAGATGGTACTTTTAGTGGCCTGATAACTCTGTCAGGTGGGATGTAAGTCACAACTGCACACCCCCCCCACACACACACACAGCAAGGACATCTTAGGGTATCTCAACTTCTTATTGCCCCTAAGGTGAGCTGCAAAGGCTTTTTCTAATCCAGTCTTGGGGAGGGGTCACTGTGTCCCACAACTTTATATCACACTAGTTATAATATGGTCTCGTTGTCACATAAGGACAGATAAGATTCTGAGAGAAGGGACTCAGACTCCATCCTTTGATGGGGAGTGACAGAGCTACATTGAAGGAAATGTGAGAAGTCAGGAGGTGTCTTTGTCACTGTTCTATTGCTGTGAAGGGACTCATGCCCAAGGTAACGCTTATAAGAGGAAGCATATATTTGGGAGCTTGCTTAAAGTTCCAGCGGACAGTTCATTATCATCATTGTGGGGAGCACAGCGACACAGGGGCAGACACAGCACTGGGAAAGTAACTGAGAGCTTTACATCCTAATCCATAGGAAGCAAGTAAAGGAGGGACACTGGGGCTGGAGAGGGCTTTTGAAGCTTCAAAGTCCACACCTTGTGACATACCTTCTGCAACAGGGACATATCTCCTAAGCCTTTTTAAGTGTTCCATCAAACAGAGACTAAGCCTGAAAATACAGGAGCCCACAGGGGAGGGGACATTCTCATTTAAACCACCACAGCAGCCATCTTTAGTTACTTATCTCTTTGCTGTGACAAAATAGTCTATTAAAATAACTTGAGAAAGGGTAGGTTTGTTTGGCTCACAGTTTGAGGGGTACAGTCTACCATAATGGGAGAGCTGTGCTGGCAGGAAATGAAGACAGGTGTCCACCATTGACTCCACAGTTGGGAAGAAGGGGGGGAGGGAAGGAGGGAGGGAGGGAGGGAGAGAGAGAGAGAGAGAGAGAGAGAGAGAGAGAGAGAGAGAGAGAGAGAGAGAGAGAAGAATGCTGGTACTCAACTCCTTTTCCTGCTTTTAAAATCCAGTCCAGGACCTCAGCCCACAGAAGGGTGCTACCCTCCTTCAGGATAGGTCCTTTCTTTTTAGTTAAATATGTGCAAACACCCTCACACACATGCCCAGAGCTCTGTCTCTGAGGTGATTCCAATTTTGGTCAAGTTGAAAGTGAAGACTGACTATCACAGATGCTTTGGGCCATCTTTTTTTCTTCCACTCAATTCCTGGTACCCAGAAAATGAATTAAATACCTGTTGGATAATCCGGTGGGTGGGTGGATGGATGGATGGATGGATGGATAAATATACACAGATTTGTAGATCCATAATATCAAGGGAGGAGAGAGGGAGGGAAAGAAGAAAGAGAGGAGAAGAATGAAAAAGAAGGGATGAAGAAGACAAAGGGGGAGGAAGAGAGGAAGGCAGGGAGGCGGGGAAGATGCTCAGGAAGCACTCTTGGAGGGAAGTGTAATTAGAAATCAGGTATAACTGAGTGTGAGCTCTGTGGAGTGCTATCTAGCATTGACATTCAACTTGCTGTGTTCCCACCCTGATGCGGCCCTCTTTCAGCCCCCACCCAAAGCCTTTGGAGACTCTGTTTGTCTACTTGTGAGTATGGACACAAAGATGACCTCATTCCAATGTCAGGCAGAGAAAATCATGCCAAGGAGAGCCAGCAGCTGAGAAACAAAGATGATGCCAGAGCCAAGTGCACCCAGTGCATTTCGAAGCCCAGAAGAAATATAATTTAATTACCTCGGCCTCCCGATTTTGCGTCTGTCACAGCAGAAAGGTGACTCTGTTTTATGCTGTGTCACGCAGTCGGGGGCACTCGGGGCACAGACAGCGTCTGTGTCCCTAAAGCGAATGATTCAATAATGTGGACTTCTTTGATTTACTCCCCTTGGTGGGTGGCAGGTTAATAAAACTTCAATCAACTCGGTGAGTCGTCCTTCTCTGTGCTGGTGAGGGGATGGCGCACACGGTGTTCAGCGCTGAGGGTTCCCTCAGACTCACCATCACCACTGCTGTGTGCCTGCTAGGGACATATTCATAGGCACAGTCTGTCCCCCTGGGCCAGCCTGGCAGGTAGAGCATTCGGTAAAGTAGAAACTCGGAGTGTCCAGAAAACCAGCCTGTCGGGGGGTCAGGAGTGCCTAGCTCTTGCTCGGTCAGGTACTGGCACACCTGTGCCCCTCACTATCTGCACAGAGAGAGAGAGCCCTTGAGACCATCAGCCCCCTCAGCATACAAAAAGGCAGTTGACAGAACACTGTATTGACAGATCCTTATTGAATACAATTACCCAACAGGAACCATCCTGGATACATTAGCCAGAGTGGAACAAGCTGTGATCTGTTGGGACTCCCAACATCCAGGAACATTGCCCATCAATAATAAAGTGCCATTCTTTCAAAAGGTCTGAGAGTAGAGAGCAAGTATCTAAATCATATAACCTCCTTTCCTGCACATGCCTTCTTTTCTCTAATATGTTCTGGCCCTGGATTGCTGTGAGATACTCAGCCTTCATCTTTACTGTTTAGGAGGACACCAGCGACATCCTCCTCTTGTGCACGAAGATACTGAGAGGCATAGAGACACAATGGTCAGTTGCGGGTACCATTACTGAAACATGATGGACATCAAAGTCCGGGTCCTACGTTCAAAGCTGAGACTTGACATGGTGGCCTCCAGCCAAATAAATTCTCACAACTATCCTGGGGACACTGTTCAAAGTGGAAGACCTTCCTATTGTAATGTCAAATAGTTTTAATGTCCCTGGCATGGCTGGACCAAGAGCAACCCAGTTCCCTATTGAAGGTTCTTTGTTTCTTGGATATGAGAGGCAGGGTTCCCTCAGTCTGTGCTTGGAACTCCTGAAAATCAGTTTCCTGGGGTAGGGGACTGCTTGGTGGCACAGAGGGCTATTATAAGGCTTTTTAAGAATCCCATATCTGGCCAACCAACATGGGAGGCAGGGCCTGCCATCCCATTTTATAGAAGAACCAATAGAGGCACAGGAGAACAATGAAGCATCCCAAGGCTGAGTTAGGATATAGCTCTGGCTCCATCCTTGCCAGTGCCTGTGGTGCGCCTCACTGCTAACAGGTGACTAAGTATAAGGCCTTCTGGTTCACTTGGGCCTCTGTAGCTGAGCACCACGGAATTTGGAAATGAACAACAGGATGCCATTTGCTTGTCAATGAAAGCAGGTTTGCTAGCCATGTTGGAGTCCAGAAGGCAGTTACCAGGAGTCCACAGATTGGCTTTTCACGAAACCCTTCTCCCAGGCTTCAGATGCCCATGTTTCCCCTATGGCTTCTCCTTGACTTTCCTGTATCCCCCACATGTCCCTAATCTCTGATGGTGTCTTAATTTGCCTCTCTGATAAGGACATCAGCCATCTGAGGCATGGTAGATCACACCTGTAATCCCAGTACTCAAGAGGCTGAAGCAGGAGCATCACTATGAATTCAAAGCCAGCCTGGACTGCATAGTGAGACCCCGTCTCAAGATAACATAAATGACTCTGCGCTTATCTCAATGGGAGGGACAAGATTTACACCATAACACTAAGAATGTCACTTTCCTGGGGCGTGGCCAGGACCTGAGTGAGACACTGAAATAGTCTGGGGCTCTTCTCTTTCCGAAGCTGCAGTCAGTGTTCCTCTTCCTATACAGGAGAAGGGCAGGAAAAGCAGATGTGCCTCAAGGGCATTGGCAGAGGAAGAGGTAAGCTTGAGATGGTACCAAGGTGTCCTAGGTAGAGACAAAGGGTGCATTCAGGGAGGAACCTAGAGGAAGTTTTTGAACGAAGTGCCAGGAGCTCTGTGGTACCCTCCGGGGGGGGGGGGGTGTTACCATATCCAAGATCAGCTCTGGAGACCCCAGCTTCTGCTACACTCCCATTTCAGTGAAACCCCTCACCCCCTCCTGTCTTCCTGTCCATGAATAGGTGAGTCTGGGACTTCGGTCTTTCATAGGCCGTCCACAGGCCGAAGACAGCCTGTGAGATATGATCATTGTTTTGTCTGATATTTCTAGTATCAGAGACTAGATTGTATTACAATCCTTCCTGTGGTAACTAACCCTGTTCCTTGAAAGCAGCATCCATCCAAGAGCCCTTGACCTTTAAAAGTCCCACTGGAAGTTTCACACACCTCCACTTTGGGGGCCACACTAAGGTGTCCATCATCATACTTTATGGTTTGTGCTGATAATTCAGCTCAAAAGGAGCTGAGCGGGCTCTGTCCCTCCGTTTCCAAGCAGAAACACCATGCTCAATAAATCAGTTATTCACAAAGAATGAATCTCGAACCTCTTATCAGAAAGGATTTGAGTTCAAAGACAGCAAGCCTGAGCCCCCTGTGCCTGAGCGGTTTGCTGCGAGGGGAGGGGGAGAAAACCTTGAAAACCAAACAAAACAGCTTACAGTTCTTAAACACTATTAAGGAGAATAGTGTATCTGAAGACCGGCTTCTTCATGGGCCCTGAGGATGCTGGGGCTCCCCGGGCAGCCCTGCCTGCTTTGATCCCAAAGCTGCGGTGCACTGGATCAATGAGGGAAGGGTTGCATTTTCTGCACCCTGAATCAGAGGCAAAATGCATGTTGAAATAGAGAAATCAATTCCCAACCTTAGAGGCTTCCTGGGGGACCATTCCTCTCTCCAGAAAGTGAAAATGAAGGGGAGCAGGCTGGTGCCCAGCCCCTCAGCATGACTGACCTTGGCCTTGAGGCCAAGCTGATAGGTTTAGCAATCAACTTCTCTTACTCTGCAAATACCAGAGAGCTTTAGAGACTATGAGATTTGGGCACTAGAGGTAGGATGGATATCATGTCAAATCTTATAAAGGATGTAACGTAGTAATAGTCCTTTTGCATATGTGTGTGTGATTATAGCTGTATACTTATGTGTTATACATGTAGGTTGTGTGAATTTATCATGAACATGTATGCACATATGGCTATTTCTGTATGTGTGCATGCAGTTTTGACCCTGTGTACTTATATATGTTCATATGCATGCATGTACAATTATGTGTGTGTTATTGCATGTTAATATATGTGCATTTGTGCTCATGTAAATGTACATGTGTGTACAATTGTGTGTGCTTATGTTCAGGCATATGTGTGATTATATGTGCACACATTTGTGGTTGGTGTTCTTATGTGTGTGAGATCATGTAGGTATGTGTGCTTATGTATATGCATGCCCATTTATGATTGGTTGGGTATCCATGTACATGAATGTGATGCTATCTATGTATGTTCATAAGCATATGTGTATGTTTGTATGTGCATGATTATTTGGTAGGGAGTAGACACATGGGACCATGTCAGTGACTCCTGAGACTCTCAGCTCCTTCATATGGGAGAGACCTGAGGGCCTAGTTACATGGTTTATCCACGAATGTCAGGGCCTATGGAACCTATCCTGAGACAAGCTCCTGGGCATGGAACCCCACAAGGGATCCTTCTTCAAATATGGTAGGGAGAGGCTAAGCTTTGAGACCTGTAAGGGGATGTAGGAGGGTGGTTAGTACAGGAGAACAACCAGGCAAAGACAGCTTCCAGGAAGTCTAGACTCAAACTACCAGACAGGACCTCTGCTCTAGGGATGAGGAGCTTGGGCCATTCTACCATCTGTCTATGGCTCATTCCCCAGGACAGGAATGAGGAAGAGGGACAATGCTCCAGAGACCTGTCTTGTATGTGTATGTGTGTCTACATGTGTATGCATATGTGTGTATCTGTATATGTGTGTATCTGTATATGTGTGTATCTGCATATGTGTGTATCTGTATATGTGTGTATCTGTATGTGTGTATCTGTATATGTGTGTATGTATGTGCAGATGTTTATGTATGTACATGAACATGCGTGTGTGGTGAGTGTGTGTGTGTGGTGTGTATATGTGTGTGTGTGTGTTTTCTTCCTTCTATTGTCTTTCCCATGATGAAGAGTCAGGTAAAATGTGTTCTCACCAGCAAGCTCAGTTCTCATCTAGCTGATACCTTGTGACTATTACTTGATCCGGCTCCAACCCAGGCAAGGAGACACACACACGTCAACGCGGCACTGAGAGCTGCGTTATACTCCTGGCCCTTTGTAGCTCCATGTTTCACAAAATACAAAAATAGGAGGCAAGCTCGAGACAGCTTCACTGCCTGGCTCAGAGGATCTCAGCCAAGAGAGGCGAAGGGAGGGGGAGGAGAGCTCCTCGCAAAGGGAGAAAGAAGGAAAATCATCCACTTAAGGTCAGAGCCCCGAGAATAACATGCAAACGCTGCCAAGCGAGTGGAAGGAAGCCACCTTCGAGGCTGGAGAAGTGACAACAGAGCTGTCATTGCCTCAGGGCTGGTGTCACCATCCCAGAGGATGTAGGGGGGAGGCTGGGCTTCAGATCTCAGGTGGGGTTTGTCAAGAGCCTCCCTCTCTGGGAGGACTAGCTACTGGCGGTGCTGGCCTCCTTAACCACCAAGGGTGAGAGCTGAGGGCCTACTCAGTTCTTGAAGGCTGATGGAGTAGAGTCTTGATAGATGGAAATATGATGGGATGGCATGCAAATGTATGCAAACGAGGCATCTGAGACCAGTGGTCCTTTATTTGTTTATTTAGTTGAAACAGAAGAACTATATGCTCATTGTAAACAAATCAGGAAATTACAGAAAGCAACCAAGAAAAAAAAAAAGTCAAAACTCTGTTAGCCCCTCCATCCAGAGGGGGATTAAAAAAAAAAAAGACACAAAATCCCATTACCAACGTCTTGGTGTATATTTTCTCAGACAATCTTCAGCTCATACATATATAGTTTCTTTTTTCAAACTGAAATAAGTTCTTACTTTACATTCTGTTTCGCAACCTGCTCTTTTTGCATTGGAAATATATTATAAATGAGTGTCAAGCTCTCTCGTATATACAATAGAATTCCCATTTTTAGAAACTCAGGGGTAGGTATTCGGCTTTCCTGGTCGAGGTTAGCGACACTATGACGTAACTGAGGGGACAAATGGAAGATCTCAAGGTACAGGTGAGTCCTGCCTGTGTGACATGGACCTGGAAGGAGGAGGAGACTCAGACCATAATGCTGTGGAACCAGGTGGAGAGAGAGGGCATGCTACTCAGGTAGTAGGCCTACAGACTTGGGCCAATGCATAGAGGCCTTGCTGCTGCCCTTGCAAAAGGCCGTAGAGCCTTCTGGGAGTCTTTGCCAGCTGGAAGGAGGATTAGGCAGTGTACCAGGGAGAAGGAGAAAGGAACACATCCCAGTAATTCACTCATCACTTGCTTTAAGGACTTGGCAGCCTCAGTACTTGGGCCTCGTATCAGCCATTGCAAGGGAGGATGAAGAGGATGCCAACCAAGGTCATCAGTCCAAGCTGATAGACACCCACCCATCAAAGACAACAGCGATGCCGGGTATAATATCAGAATAAAAATACTCCTTGCAAACAGGGTTCTCAAGCGAGAAAAGTTAATAAGAGTCATTTGGGGTCAGGGAGAAACCTGGTGCTAGGGAAATACCCACGAATCCACAGTTAAGACTCCAAGCAGTAGTGTAATCAAATTGATGACCACCCTAATTGTCATCATAGAACCATCATCCAGTAACTGGTGGAAGTAGATGCAGAGATCCACAGCTAAGCACTGAGCTGAGCTCCAGTCCAATCAAAGAGAGCGGGGAGGGATTATATGAACAAAGGGATCAGGATCACGTTGAGAAAACCCACAAAGATAGCTGGCCTGAGTTATTGGGAGCTCACTGATTCTATATTGACAGCTGGGGAGCCTGCATGGGACCAAGCTAGGCCCTCTGAATGTGGATGACAGTTGTGTGGCATAGACAGTTTGTAGGGCTTCTGGCAGTGGGACCAGAACTTATTCCTAATGGATGAGCTGGCTTTTTGGAGCCCATTTCCTATAGAGGGACACCTTGCTCAGCCTTGATACTGGGGAGAAGTGCTTGGTGCTGCCTCAACTTGATATGCCAGACTGTATTGACTCCTCCCCAGGAGTTCTTACCCTCTCTGAAGAGTGAATGGGAGGGAGTGGGGGGAAGCTGAGGGTGACTGGGAAGAGGGGAGGTAGGGAAACAGTGGTTAGTATGTAAAAAAAAAAAAAAGTAAGAATCATCTTGTTAAATTCAACTGATTATCTTCTTAGTTGTGTGGCCTTTCCCCATATACACCCTGTATTAATCCATGCCATCTATTTGAAGCCTATCATAAAAGTACATCTTCATAGTCCACTTGGCTGGATTTGGAGTCACCAAGGAGACACACCACTAGGTGTTTCTGTGATGGTGTTTCCAAGAAGGTTTGTTTGAGAAGGGAAGACCCACACTGAATGCGGGCAGCATTATCCCATAGGAAGAAGTCTCAGACTAAATATAAGGGGGATGTGAGTTCTGCCCCTTTCTCCCCCAACTAAACACAATGTGACAAGCTACCTAACATTTCTACAGTCATGCTTCAACACCATGGACAGTGTCCCTTCAAACAATAGCCCAAGTGAACCCTTTGTCCTTTATGTTGTCCCTCATCAGATATTTTGTCACAACAAAGGGAAAAATCACTATATTCCCAACATAGGTGGTTTTGTACATAGTAACTGTTTTATTCCTAGAAAGTCACCCTTCTGCAGATGGAGACTTTCAAGGACCAGAGAAAGAGATTAACTTTCTAGAGCCAACAGGCCACACAGAATAGGAATTCAACTGTTCAAGACCCAAGATAAAGGGCGGGGGTATAGCTTGGTTGGTAGAGCATGTTTGGCATGTGGGGGGAACCTCACATTTATTCTAAGCACCATATAAACTGAGCAAGGTAGTGTGTGTCTGTGACTTGAACATTGGGAAGGTAGATGCATGATCAAAAGTTCATTGTTGTCCTTGGCTAGACAACTAGTTCAAGGCCAGCCCGGGCTACATAGGATTCTGTGGTTTTGGTTTTTTAAAGAGCCCAGAGAGTCTTTATGTGATGAAAAAGCCTGCAGGACACAGGATGCAGGAGGGGTGACTCAAAGACCCAATTTGTGAAAAGAAAGGGGCACAGGGGCAAATAAAGGGTGCCATGTGTGAGCTTCCAGAAATGAGAGTCAGAAAGACTCTCCGCTGACGTGCAAGCAGAGCACACTCACAGCCTTTCAAGGAAGATGTTCTGGCCCCATTCTGCCACATGACAAACATCACGGCTGAGAGCAACTGAGGAAGGGTTACAGTCCACCATGAGGAGACTCAGGAGAGAGAGACTCAAGCAGCAGCTTGAAGTGGCACCTGCCTGTTTTCCCACATATTACCTCAGACTAACAAATTTACTTTACATCCAAGGAAGTACAGCAGGCGCTGTTGTATGAACTTTCTGGTCTGGCCTAACCCGACAGTCCAAATGAATCTCTCCTGCCTGAACTCTGGCCTAGCCCAAGGTTCAAACCCATAGCCCCACTTAGTCCTAAATAATCCCACAAAGGCTTATATGAACACATGCTATTTGGCCTATGGCTCAAATTTATCACTAGCTAGCTCTTGTATCTTAACTCAACTCCTGTCTTGCCATGTAGCTCGTGACTTACCTGTTCTCCATCATATATTTCTTCTTGGGTGGCTGGATTGTGTCTCCCCTGACTCTGCCCTCTTTCCTCTGTATTTATGCTTGGATTTTCCACCTGCTTCTAAGCTGCTTTGCCATAGGCCAAAACAATTCTGTTATTATGTAATGGTATTCACAGCACACACAAAGGCATCCCACATCTCTTCCCCTTTTTCTGTCTAATCAAAAAGGAAGATTTTTTAACATAGCAAAATTATGTATAACAAAACAGCTATCAAACAAAAATTACAGTTACAATATGTAGTCTATTTGCATTTAACAAAATTAAAGAAAATAGTCTATCACCTACCTTATCCTTGTGAGTCCAAAGTTTCACATCTAATTTACCTTCTATTATAACTAAGGAAAACTATAATTATAATTATCTAATCTTCAACTACATTAAAGACCACAGAAGGATATATTATTACTCAAGTAAACAGGAAGTGCAAGCAACTTCCAAAATCTATAAAGGACAGAGATGACATCTGGCTGCCTGAACAAGTCACCCAAAGTTCCTTTGTAACATTTGGACATCCATCTTCAGCCTACAGGCCTAGTGTCTCTGGTAGACTTTTTTTTTTTTTTGAAATAAGAAATTTAAGGGACTATTCTATTCATTTTGGCATAATTCGTCAGTCACTACTCCATGTCCTACAGAATGTCTGGCAGTTTTCTCTGCAAAGTAGAACCTGAAGGACCATCTTGACTTATTCTGCCAAAGTTCAGAAGTCACTTTTCTAGGGATCCTGCATGTCCAACTTATACAGCATACTGTCAGGCAATTGAAACAAGCACACTCTCTTGCTCAGTGGCCAACTTTTACCACAAAGAATGTAAACTCCATATGGAGTTTCTTCAGTGCCCATTATCCTCTTAAAGTAGATCCATGCTACCAGGAGCAGACCTGCCTCACTGTTCAGAAAAGTCTAAGCTCTTAAAATATTTTAAATTCCATACTCTATATATGTCTTTGAAGTGTTTGAAGATTACCTATCTAGTTGAAATATGTTTTTGTATACCTAAAAAAACTAACTAACATGACTATAAATTTGGTTATCATATATGACTATTAATCTGCATTCCTTAGTTATACATTCCAATTTTAAATGAGTTACATAAACATAATACCTTAAACAAGAGTAGAAATATATATATATATATAATATAACAAAATTGACCTTAAATTTGTATCAGTAAATCAAAATCCAAAATCAACATACAAAATACTTTGAGATTAAGAGCTGTTTTTTGGATTAGAGTAGATTCATTAATCTATCTTCTAAAATCATTTCTATATCCCCCTCTTTTCCTTAGAAAGAGATCAACCATGACCATTAACCATTTATAATGAAAACAAACATTTATAAACAATATTTGGGAATTTGGGTGTAGCTTTCCATTTTAATAGAATTATGTTGTTACATTGTAAATAATTGTCCTGCCTACTAGTTTAATAAAAACACTGATTGGCCAAAGGCAGACATAAAGTGTGGGCTGGGCTATGAAACTAAGAAAACTCTGGGAACAGGAAGAACAGAGTAGAAATGCCACAGAGTTGCCAGAGAAGCCAGAAGATGCAGAGGACAATTATGCTGCTCTGAGAAAAGGTACCAAGCCACATGGCTGAACAGGATAAGAATCATGGGTTAGATTAAGAGCAAGAGCTAGCAAGTTATATGTCTGGGCCCCAGGTCAATCAGTGTACAATTAATATAAGTGTCTGTGTGTTTCAGTGGGACTATGGAACTGTGGGTCTGTGGATCCGGGCCACGAGATTAGGCCAGAAAATCTGGGACGGGAGACTAGACTGGAAAGTCTTGGCCAGAAACCTCATACAACATTCCATAAACTACTTCCCGCTGTTTATGGGGCACTGAGACCACCATCTTAGTTGGTAGCCTCGAAGCTTATGTGGCCATCTCTTCCCATCAGAGATGTTTTTTCAGGGGTCAGTCTTCCTTGATCAAACCATATTAGCATGGAAGCAATCCACAAGTTCTCATCTTCTGTGGAAACAAAAGCATATCCCTAGACCCAAATTTCAAAGTCATGATACCTTTAAAAATATATATGTTCATTTAACTTAGTAGCCTTCGCAATCTATTGTCTTTGCAGTTAGCTCATTAATAGTTAAAAAAAAATCAAAAGAAAACACAATAGTAAATAAAATACAGACTCCGTGTATTTTCCACCTTTATATGGCTTATTATATTTTTATTACTCTATTTCTTTTCTTAAGGGTTCTCTCTACCCTTTTTCTTTTCTTTCCCAGTCTACCTATTTTTCCACACACATTGTAACCCAGTTAGAGGTTTTCTCCTTCGGAATCTGTTTTATTATGTATTCTTAATCATTTTCTAACCAGGACTGTTTTTTCAAACACTAAACTGCAAAGCACTGCTTTGACTGCTAGTCCAGCCTCACTCGGCTCTTCAACATGGCAGAGGTACTAGAGTCATGCTTACCTTCCCAATTCTGGGAGTCAGTATTAAACATCATGGAGCTATGTTTTTAAGCCCACAATTGTGTTCCAAAACTTGAAAGCAGCATCTGGGAGAAGACCCTCTGTACCACAGCCCTTGTGAGAGACCTCATAAGTTAGACACACCGATCAGCTTATGGTGGCTGGTGCCTGCTGTATCCCCCAGGTTGCTGCATGAAGACTCAGCTCAGAGATTGAGACTAGAAAGCCCAGTGTGGCTCCTTTCTGTGCATTTAGAATTTTTTTAAAAGCTTTCTCAGGTCTATCTGGACCAATGCCCCACACTGGAATGCCATTTGTTATAAGAAATTTCCAGCGCGGCCTAACCCAGCAATTCAAATGAATCTCTCCTGCCTGCGACCTGGCCTAGCCCAAGTTTCAAAAGTGCAGCCCTGCTTGGTCCCAAATAATCCCAAACATAAAGGCTTATTATAATATATGCTGTTTAGCCTATGGCTCAGGCTTATTGCTAACTAGCCCTCACATATTAACTCAACCCAGTTCTATTAATCTGTCTTGCCACATGGCCTGGGGCTTACCTGTACTCCATTACATATTGCTTCTTAGGCAGCTGAATTGTGTCTCTCTTGATTTCACCCTCCTTCCCCTGTATCTATGCTTGGATTTCTCACCTGCTTCTAAACTGCCCTGCTATGGGCCAAAACAATTCCTTTATTATCCAATGGTATTCACAGCATACACAAAGACATCCCACATCAAGGAACCATGGAGGAGTGTTGATAACTGGCTTGCTCACAAGTAGACTCATGCTCAATTAGTTTCTATTTTTTTAAGATTTATTTGTATTTTATGTGTATGATTGTTTACCTGCATGTATGTGTGTGCATCACTAGTGTGCCTGGTGCCTGAAGAGGTCAGAAGAAGACATTGGATCATTGGATCCGCTGGAACTGGAGTTGTGGATGGTTGTAACCCCATGTGACTGCTGAGGTACTCCACAAGAGCAACAAGTGTTTACAACTAACTGCTGAACCATCTCTCCAGTCACTCAGATAACTTTATATACAACCCAGGACCACCTGCTGGGAGAATCATGCTGGGCTCCCCCATATCCGTTAGCAATGATAACAGTTTCTCACAGGCATGCCCACAGGTCAACCTGATCCGGACAATCCCTGGGTTAAAACTCCCTGCTCAGATGACTCTAAGCTGTGTTGAGTTTGACAGTTAAAGCTAAGTAGGACAGGGGAGCAGACTGGGCTGTCCCATGGACCCTAAGAGCAGACATGAGGAGGTGGAAACAGCAAACACTTTCTCCAAGGACTGTTTGCTGAGAGAGCATGACCCCTTGGGAGAAAAGGCAGAACCAGCCTAACCAGTTCCTCTAAAGCCTGGCTCTTGGCTACCTGCTTCAGTACAGTTCCTGATATCTCTTTCTCTGATCATATAGCTTAGTGCCCAAAGAGAAAGCCACTTTGGGCAGGATTTATTAAGCTTCTGCCTTCACATCTAAGCTTCATTTGTTTGTCCTACAATGCTGGTGACTCCGATGTGGTGTAGCGTTAATGGCCTATTTGGGGTTCACAGCCCTCCTGTGTCCTCATCAAGACTGGAGAGAGCACGCACAGTTTTTATTTGCCCATTTGGCTTGCTTTTTAATTACACTGGGGTGGGGTGGGAAGCACAGGCTGGCAGTGGGGGGAGAGTGGGGGGGGATTGCTGCTGCCCAGTATTTTTCATTTACCATTAATATTTTCACTAACAGTGATCCCAGTAAATGAGAAACTGTAATCCAGAGGATTGGGGCTGTTAATTGAAAAATAATGCTGGGAAAAGATGGGGCAAGATGGATGAAACCAAGGTGAAAAAAAAAAAAAATATATACGCTCACCTCCTCCCACAGTGGTGAGGCCCTTTCTGCTCTCAGAGAGAACTAACTGACCTAAGGCCAGGGAATCTGAGGGAATGCCATGGATTTTATTATTAACATGAATAATATTGATGGATGTGCTAGTGTGTGCTTGTAACCACTGTGCTGGGCAGGCAGAGGTGGGTGGATTTCTGGAGATTTCTGGCTGGCTATGCCTTGTTTCAAATCATAAGAAGATGGCTCTTGAGGTCTGACCTTTGGCCTCTATATGTGTGCACACACAAATATTAATAATAGTATTGTTATGGAGAGCATGTTTGAAGTATTGGAGCTTCAATGGCTGCCCTGAGGAAAGCCAGGGACCGTCAGGTGGTCTGAGTCTGTATTGGAAGTCAGTTTTTTCATCAACTACTCCTATCCCTTAAAATGGAGGGGAAAATGCTAATAGGATCACCCAGAGCCAATAGAGAACAGGGACTCTCTAGCTCAGTCACCACAGAGATAGAATAAACTTGTAGACCTTCTCTGGGAAGCAGTTAAAAATAGGAACCAAAACATCTTAAATGTACAACTTCCTCTCAGCAATTCCAAGTCTCAGAATGTCTGTGTCTAGTGAAGTGAGAGATGTAGCCACATGTAACTCTTGTCAATAAGAATTCGGAGTCAAGGCTTCTGACTTCCCTGTTACTAGACAAGGCTCCAGAACTGTGTCCAATAGGATGGTCACTAGCATATAGGGTCACATGTGCCAGCACCCTTTGTGATAACAGAGTGCACTTGTCCCGTGGCCATATGGAATGTGTGGCTGCCATAGTGAGCCATAAAGTTGTAGAGTTTCAGACATCAAGAAATTCCTTTTGGTATTGGAGAGATTGATCGGCTGATATAATGCTATCCCTAAAAGCATGAGGACCCATGCAAGCAGCTGAGTCTAGTGGTACATCCCATGCTTGCAATCCCAGCACTTGGGAGACAGGGACAGACAGATCTCTGGTGTCTGGAAGTCAACCAGTGTAGCTGAATGGGTAAACTCCAGGTTCAGTGAGAGGCCCTGCATCAAAAAAGAACAGATGGAGAGAGACCGAGGAAGACATCCAGGGCTGACCTCTGACCTCCATATGTATGTGCACACAAGTACATGCACATATTTACACACCCACACAATGCATACAAATACACACACACACACAAAGTAAGGAAATAAAAACTAGCACATAAAAGGCAAACAAACACATTTTCAAAGTTCTGCCGGATTACACTCAGTGGAGTAATTGTCCTCAACCTATCACCAGACACCCTGGAACCCTCGGTCTGGATCTGTGGAACTCATATAAAAATCCATATGTGCTAGCACACATCTGTAATCCCGACACTCTTAGGGAAAAACAGGAAGCAGAGACAGGAAAATCACTGTGAGAACTATTCTGTTATCAGCCATTTGGGCCTATTCAGCCCTCCGACCTCTCCATCTCCTGTCTGTCACCTTGAGACATTGTGTCATTGACTCTCCTCCCAGGTTCTACCCCCCTTGCAAAGGATCAGCTCCTCCAAGATAGACCCTGTTTTCTTCCCCTTTCTATCCCCAGGCCCAGATGTGTGGGTAGCATCCAGTAGGTACTCAATAAATGCTTGTCACATGAAGGAAAGCAACAAGGAGCCTCGTTTCTGCTTTAGAAACCTAAATTAGATGTTGCCAGAGAAAAGCTGCCTGTTTACAGCTGGATACTGAATGGAGTTAAGGCGTAGCTAATGATCTTAATGGGTATTGTTATTTTAAATTAACTAATTAATCTGATTTTAATGTGCTCTCATGATGCAGCCTCGTCACCATCATGATCATTACTTTATAGCTCTCTGAATCCAGCCTCACATTACAGCCACTGAGCTCCTGTTTACCAGGTGCATTTTCCCAATTCACTATCTGGGCACAAATTTCCAGGTTTCATTAAAGGCATCCAGCATGGACATTCAGGGCTGCTCATCGCCACCGGCCTTGCCTGTTATTAATGCCATTACTCAAATTCCACTGTCTGGAATATCATCGAATAGCCCCTCCCTTGGGGATGAAATGAAGATGTGTGGAAGGTGTGGATAATGAGATGGACTATGCAGCTCCTACCCTAGTACCCAGTCATCAAGGTACATGATTGCAACAGTGCCCCCTAGAGGCTGATTTTTTCTTCCACCTCCAAGCAGCCTAATTTAGGGGTCATCTTAAGCAGTACCCTGTCCTTCACACACTGTGGTTATGAACCAAGTTCTCCATGGGCCTTTCTTATCTCTTCTTGTTCTATTTGCTTGTGTTTAGGGTAAGTATCTAGTCCTAGTACTATGTGTTCCCCCTTTGCCAGCCCAGCCATGCTCTTCTCCCAGTCCTCCATTCTGGTCTCCAATCTTTTCTTTAAACCTTCCTTCCATACCCTCTCTCTAAGCGGCAGCCCTGTGCTGCCAATCCCGAGATGAGGGCACAGCTCCAGGAGTAAATGGGTAGAAAAGTAAACAGGGAGAGACAGAGTGGTGTGGGATGGCTTTCTATACGCTGTGGATATGCTTTAATATTGGTTAACAAAGGAACTGCGTTGGCCTATGGCAAGACACCTTAGAGGCAGGCGGGAAACCTGAGCATGGATAAAGAGGAAGGAGGGTGGTGTCAGGGGGAGACACGATCCAGCCACCCAAGAGGCAAGATGTAAAGGAACAGGTAAGCCAGGAGCCACATGGCAAAACATTGATTAATAGAAATGGGTTAAGAAGCAAGAACCAGCTATCAATAGGCCTGAGCCACAGGCTGAACAGCGATGTAAATAATATAAGCATCTGAGTCATTTTGGTGCTCAAAATGACTCAAGCAGCGGCAGGCAGGTCCAGAAACATTTTACTGCAACTGAGAGACAATGTTGGCTCTGGTGAGTCCCAAGTGTGGAGAAGGTCTTGTGTGCTTTGGTGGAGGGAGGGAATCCAGGAAGGCTTCTGAGGTGGTGATGTCGGCGCCATCTTAAGGTTACACGAATCTCTGTCCTCGGCGGGACCATCATTCCTGTTCCAGTACTCTCTCTCTCATTTCTTCTACAGGTACAAATTCTTCCCTACATAGTCAGCTCAGTCCCCACAAGCCCTCTGCTGCACCATAGGAATCCTTTGCTTAGGGATTTGAGTTTTTAAGTCCAGTTTGATGGAAATCCCTTTGATTAGTCTCTTTGGAGGATGGTCTCACCACAAACGTTCTTAGATGCCACCCTTTGACAGCCTTCAGGTCTCTTTGTACCCATCTGCTCCCTGCTCCAGGGTGTTCCTTTCCGCGTCCTTCATAACAGCAAATCAAAATCTGTTCAATTTCCCTCAGCAATTCATATTTTCAGATAATATCCTACGCATTTTCATCTGTTTGTGGTATCTCCCTCCGCTGAGTTGTAAACTCCACAGAGCAAAGATGCATGTGTGTTTCCTTCAGTGTTGTAACTAATGGCCGCCACAGGGTGCAAGGCACACAGCAGGTGCCTAATCTGTGGCTGTTAATCTAGCACACCGTAGTGTTGCGTCAGTTCCTGGAAGGTATCTGTGCAGAAGCCTCCTACCTCACTTCTGACAACGTGTCTATTACCAGAGTAGGTCTCTCTGTCCCTAGGAAAACTCAACTGGATCTCACGGTTTCTTTAATCATGTCATCCAAGGAACCCAGCCATGCCCGCTAAGGAACTGAAGGCTGCCTTCCACGTGGTACAGGCCACATCTTGGCTCTTGCCTCAGTTTGACTGATCAGCCTCAGATCAGACAGGGATCTGCAGGACCCTGGAACCTCATGCGTTGTTTATTTGCTGTGGATTCTGAGCAGAAATCACTGAGGACCCCTGAGGCTGGGAATGGTCACCTTAACTCTGGTCCTCAGGATCCTGGCTTCTCGCTGACTGACCAGCTCTCAGCCCTCTCTGGCCTCCTCCTCCTCCTCTTCAGAGCTACTGTGTTTTCCTTTCTGGGGCTCGGAGATGGATTCGGCATTGCCTGAAATAATGGGGCTCTTCTGGAAGCACAGAGTGATTCTAAGGAGGTTCTTCCTCCAGGTGCAAACTTTCTGGCCTGGAAGAGGGCTCCCAGGGCACGTGATGTGCAGGGGGCTTGGGGGTTATTTTGTTTGTTGTGTCCTCAACTTACAGAGGACAAGTGGCTTCAGAGATGATAAACAGTGTGCAAGGTCACACAGTGAGATGTAAAGTGCCCTCCTTGGCTACAAAGAATAAGCAAAGCTTACTCCCCCCCCCCCATACCCTCCCCCAGGAAACTGTTTCAAAGCAGGAACTCCTGACCCCTCTGTCACTTTCACCCCCATCCTGTAATCTACCCTGGTTTAGGCATGTTTGTCTCCACCACGGGAGTCAGAGGCAACCCTGAGGTGCCATGTCCCATGAGGCTTCTCTGGCTCAGTGTGATTGACCTTGAAGTAGTCTCTGACACTTTGCTGAAGCTTCCAACCCTTCCTCTATTAGACTTCTTTTTTCTCCACTTCCTCGGGGAAGTCTCCCTGAAATCCTAGCAAAGGTCAAGTTCCAAGATGGGTGCTGCTGTATCCTCAGGATGGAGCAGGGAGGCAGAGAAACCGAACACCAGCTAAGTGAGAGAATGGGTAGATTTCCCCTCCCCCTCCCCCTTTCTCTTCCTCCCCCTCCCTTCTCCTCCCCTCTCCTCCCCCCTTCCTCCTCCCGTCTCCCTCTCCCATCCCCCTTCTCATCCTTGACCCAGGGTTTCATGAAACTCAGGATGGTCTCAACCTCACAATGTACATGAGGATGGCCTTGAATTTCTGGTCCTCAGGCCTCCAGTCCTAATTACTAGGATTACAGGAAGGTGCCACCAATACCACAAGGTGCCATTTAGGTTTTTTTTTGTCATCTTGACACAAGTTAAAGACATCTGAGCAGAGAGAACCTAAATTGAGAAAAAGCCTCCATCAGACTGGCCTGTAGGTAAGCCCACGGGGGCATTTTCTTGATTAATGATGACATGGGAAGGCCCCACCCACTGCGAGAGGTAGTCACAGGTTGCAGGTTGAACAAGCCATGAGAGCAAGCCAGTAAGTAGTGATCCTCCATGGTCTCTGCTTCAGTCAGTTCTGGTCTTAGGTTCTTGCTTGAGTTCCTGTCCTGACTTCCCCTCAGTGACGGACTATGACATGGAAGCGTAAGTCAAGCAAACCCTTTTCTCCCAAGTTACTTTTGGTCATGGCCTTTATCTTAGCAATAGAATAGAGAGCCAATTGGGGCGCTGGGGACTGAGCTCAGGGCTCCCTGTCGTGCAAGCCAAGCTCTCTTTCATGGGAGCCTTATGTCCAGTCTGGCCCTGTTGCTTCACCGAGAGCCTCACAGTCACAAACTCATTAGCATGCCTGTTTTCCACAGGGCCAGGTGCCAGAGCACAGGCTCCATGCCTGGCTTCCCTCTAATGCAGCTGGAACACAAGCACCAGGGTCTGCTGCATGGCAGAGCTCTCTCCACCGATGCAGAGAGGTTCAAGAGCCAGGCGTCATGCACACCCCACCAGTTCTGAAGCCTGTTAGTTTGATTGACAGATGGCAAGTGACCTCCGCTATCTCTTTTCAAGCCTGTGCACTTGGCTGATTGTAGGTGACCCCAGTATCTCCACTCAAGCAGCATTTTGAGATTTTAATGTGCATACAGACCTGTAGGAGATCTTGTTGACATCCACATCCCACCTGGCAGGTCTGAGGTGGTCCTGAGGTCTTGCATTCTAAAAGGCTCCAAGCTGATAGTAAGAGACCATGAATGCCACTTTGGGCAGCAGAAACTTTAGAGTACCAATCTGTAAACAGAGCCAATCGTAACTGCAGCATCATAACACGGAAGAGAGGATGAGGCCACAGCCTCTGAATCCATGAAAGGTGCAAAATACGGCCTGAGTCAGAGGCAGTTACACATCCCTCTTCTATCTGTAGCAGTGTTCCTTGCGCTGGCTGTGATGGATAAAATATGTTCATTTTCAAGTGCTCCCGAATCTGTGGTAACTTTCTCAATTGACAGATGCCAGACCTATGGAGGCTGGAGGGAGGGAAATCTAGAGGGCTTCATAGCATGCTCTCTCTCTTCAGGGGCTGGTTGGCAGGAAATAAGCATTACAAAGATGAGTATCTGGGGGCAGGACTGGGGTGAGGGAGACGGGCAACACAGGGGACAGGGACCTGAGTGGCAGCTGGCAGAGCAGCTTCCTGGAGCAGGGTAACACAGTCCTGAGAGTCCAACATGCTCTCTGGGTTGGCATGGTAACAGTAGTCCATGTAAATAACTGACCCATAATTAATAAACAGAAAACAAACAGGGCGGCGGGGAGATGGTAGGGTGATAGCTCAGCCAGTAGAGCACTTATCTTCAAGCATGGGATCTGAGCTTGATCCCCAGGGACCCACTTTTTTAAAGACATAAATAGTGGTACACACTTCCAATCTCAGTGTGGAAGAGGCACCAAGCAGATTCCCGGACTTACTGACCAAGCAGCCTAGCCTACACAGAGTCCCCAACAGATAACACCTGCAGAAGACCGGCCAAGATTGTCCTCTGGCATCCGTGTACATAAACACACACACATGTATATACACACATGCATACACACATATACACACACAAATACACACACAGGTACACACACATATACACACATACATATACACATTCACACATTCACACATATATATATATATACACACACATACATAACACACACACTCACACACATACATACACACACGTACACACACGTACATACACACACATATATATACATATACATACACATACACACAGACACACACATATACATACACATATACATACATACACATATACACACACATACAAACACACATACGTGCATATATACACACACATACACACACATACATACATACACATACATACACATGCACATACAGACACACATACACACATATGTACACACAGATATACACACACACACAGTCATGCGCATGCATGCACATACATACCACACACACACACACACACACACACACACACAAGGAATGAGTGAGAGACCCACTTCTTACTGACCTCTTCCCTCTCCCATGGCCAAGGACCAAAAGCCTCCCCTGGTTGGACATTGTCCTGGTTGTTTTGTTTTTCAACTTGACACAAACCTGGAAATACCTAGGAAGGGGGGATCTTAACTGAGAAAATAGCTCCATAAGATTGGCTTCTATGCAAGTCTATGGGGGCATTTTCTTGATTAGTGATTGCCCAGGCCACTCTGGGTGGTGCCACCTCTGGGCAGGTGGTTCCGGGTTATATACGAACGCAAGCTGAGCACACCATGAAGAACAAGCCCGTAAGCAACCTTCCACCACAGCCTCTGCATTAGTCCCTGTCTCCATATTCCTGCCTTAAATTCCTGCCCTGAATTCCTTTAATAGTTTAGTATGGGAGATCCTCCTCCTCCTCCCAAAGTTGCTTTTGATCATTGGATTTATCACAGCAATGGAAACTTAACCAAGAGACCTCTCCCTGTTTACTACTCCCAACATTGTGTGGGTGAAGCAGATCCTGCCCATGATGAATAAGGCCAGGAGAGAGCCTCACTCAGTAAGCGTCTCTGCAGGAACACCAGCAGAAGCGATGGGACTCTTTGGTGACTGTCTCCATTACACACCTTCACAAGGACACCGAGAAAACTGTTAGTAACACTCTGTTTTAAAGGTGGGGAAACTGAGGCTTGAAAAGATGAAATGACCTTTTCAAGGTCACAGTAAGCAGCTGCAAGGATCCAGACATTAATGATTAATGTATGTGTGTGCACGCACATGTGTGTGTGTGTGTATGCATGTGAGTGCATGTGTGTATGTGTGTTATTTGTGTGTGAGTGCATGTGTGTATATGTGTATATGAGTTTAAAATCACCTAGGAAACACACCTCAAGGTAAGCCTATGAGGGTGTTTCCAGACACACAGAAGGAACCTCCCTCCCATAAGGTGGACAGCACCATCCTGAAATCTGAGGTTCCAGGCCGAATAAAAAGGGGGATGGGGACCATCACGGAGACCAGCATTGGTCCCTAACTGTGGACACAATGGGACCAGTCACCTCATGTTCCTGCCACCATTCTCTTCCTCACAGATGCCTTGAAGATGTCTTTTCCAACTATCTTGTTACAGCGTTGCAATAAGAAAAGTAGCTAATATTACTGTGTATGGGCTGCTTGATTGAGTCTAGCTGTGACCTACTTTGACCCACGAGATGTGATACAGTCAGTTCAATGCCAATCCAGCGTGACCACACCCAGCCCAAACTGAAGGAAAGCCTGTAACTGCTGCTTTAGTCCCTGGGGCTACACGACTGTATATGCAGCCCAGCTATTTTGAGAAAGGGGTGGTTAAGACAGAGAGGGGACATCCTCCTGCCAGACATCACTGGCAGGGCTACCAGAAGAACCACCTCTCTGAGTCCACTCCAGATGACAAAGTCACCAACTAACAATGGTGTTTCAAGTCGTGAATTTCTGAGCAAGCCCAGCTCCACTCCCAGGGTACCCCACCGGATTCCCTTGCCTAACTCACAGGGGCCTCCTGGAAGCTCTCAGCCCCACCTCTCACCATTCTCCCTGCATTCTGATTCTGTCCCCTACGCTACTTCCCATCTGGCCTACCTGCTGCAGCAGTCTGGACCCCCCAGTTTACAGCTCAGCTCCCTCTGCTCCCTTCCCATGGTCATCAAAAACATTCTACTCCTCTATCCTTGGGAACTTTCCCCCAGAGATAATTTGCTGTTTGCTTCTTCACCAGGCTGGTTTCCACTCATTTTTTCAGAACGTGGGATTCCTTCACAAAATCAGGAAGGTGCATTTTGCATACAGCAACGTACCACATCTTTGGCCGGCAACATAGTTCAGTGGATAAAAGTACTTGCCACCAAGTCTGATGACCTGAGTTCAATCCCCAGGAGTAGATATAATGGAAAGAGAGAACCAACTCCAGCTTGTCATCCTCTGACAGCCACAGTATCAGGCTATGCTACCCTCCCCAGCACACGCACATATATGTGTGTGTGTGTGTGTGTGTGTGTGTGTGTGTGTGTGTGTGTGTGTGTGTGTATTATGTTTGTATATATATGTATTTATATACTTAAATGCCTGGATTTTAAGCATGTAGTTTGGTGAATTTTGACAAATATTTCCATGGTTAAAACCATCATCCAGATGAAAACTCCTAGAATGTTTCCACCAAGCATCACTTAGATAAAATAGGCAGAATCCCATAACAGCAGCTTTCTGGGTCCTTTGTCAGCCAGTGTCCCGTCCCTGGACTACAGTATTCTGTGTACATGGCAAATGCCCAACCACGTAAAAAAAACCTCCGTGCTAAATACTCTACATAATAATCACATACATACACACATATCACACTGATACACAGAACACATTCACCATTCTCTGATGGCAATATATATCTTTATTATATGTAAACATTCTCTAGAATTATTTTTCTTCTCTTTTGAGCCATTTTCTCCTAGTTCATATAATAAAAATACTAATCTTATCCACTAGATTGATTTCATGACCTGTTAATAGATTTCTACGTATAAAAATAAAAAATAAAACACTTTGGTTTTTGTCATGAGAAAGACGACGCAGGAGGATTCTTCTGGATAGAATACACATGTGACCTAAGCTGTGGTTATTTTTTTTTTCCTTTAAAAAGTGTCCTTTAACAGGAGACAGTAAAGAGGCCTGTGTCGCTTCCTTCCACTAGCCCTTCCTACTTGTTTCTCTGAAGCGATTTAAAAGCCCAGACCAGTCATCTTCTCAGCTCATCCCCGATGCATCCATATGTGTTACTAACAAATAACAACAGAATCATCTCCTAAGCCAGCGGAAGCAGCAGCGATTAGTTCCTACCTCTTCACCTGGCTCCTCATCCATTTTTCTTGATTGTCTCAAAATGGGATTTTTATACTTCGTTGATTCGAAGCAGGTTGGGAACAAGCTCCATACATCTCTCACCTTGGGCTGCATTTCTCTACATTTCCCCCTCCCTCCCTCCCCCCTTTCCCTCCCTCCCCTCTCTGCCCTCAGATAGACGAGGTTAAGTTACACAGAATGAAATGAACAATCAAACGGATTTGGGCAATCGGTGATATCTATGCAGCAATCTCTCAAATCAACATATAAAACATTAGCCTCCTCCCAAAGTCTTACTCAGGCCTCTCACTCTTGATCCCGCAACCTCTTCATCCTCATCATTGCATCTTAGATGCTCGTTGCCGTAGATTTGCCCTGCCTGGGCTTGAAGGTCCTAAAAACGGAGTCATAAAGTACAGTTTTGCCTGAACTTGTTTGCCGTGAAGCTCACGCCTGCGTGTCTTAGGCGTTCCTTCGTCTTGTTGCTGAGTTATATCGCGTTGAATGAGTGGAAGGCAGCTTGGTAACCATTTTCCTACCGACAGATAGATATTTGGCCCTAGTAAAAATTCCTGAACAGGTCTTTTTAGTGAGTCTAAGTTTTTAAGTGCCTCAGACAAAGCCTTATTGTTTTTTGAGACTAACCATACTGAGTCTTACTAGTTTCACGTATACCTCAGGAGTAGCTGACTAAATTTTTCTTAAGAAACCCGTGGGAGGCTGGAGAGATAGCTCAGTGGTTAAGAGCACTGGTTGCTCCTGCAGAGCACCTGAGTTCAGTTCCCAGCACCCACACGGTAGCTCCCAACCATCTGTAACTAAAGGACCTGACCTTCTGGCCTCTCTAGCCTTGCCCTCATGCAATGCACAGACATGCACAGAGGCAAAATAATATATACACATAAAAATAAAAATAGCCCATGAGGCCTCACCCCTACACAGAGAACTAAGGAGTGCTCAGAGTGAGAGAAATTGTCTGCCCCAGGGAAGATCATACCAACTAGTCACCCAGTACCGGATGATCAGCCTGAAAACATACATACAAGTAACATATAGACCAGCAGGTTATATGTAGGAATACATATGTGTAGACATATAGCTTATAAAAATAATTAATGAGGAAAGGATCCATGAGTTCGAAAAGGAGCAGAGAGATGTATATGGGAGGATTTGAAGGAAGGAAAAGGGAGGGAAATGATGTAATTATAATATCAAAAGTAAAAATTTTAAAAGCAAAAAAATGCATCTTAAAAAAGAATTTCCTATATTCACAATTATGTTTTCTGGGGATATGAGACATTTTTTTCTTTTCCTATTTTTGGAGTTTTAATTCATCTTACCTTATTTCAATGCACTGGTTTTGGACATCAGCTCACTAAAAGTAATGAGAACCGCTATCCTTGCCTACTTCCCAGTCACGGGGGGAAAAAAATGTAATGTGTCACCCACAAGTCTGACTTAACCTTTGATTTCTAACAGATGCCTTTCATCAAATAAAAAATTCACTGTTTTCTTCTTAATAAGATATTTCTCTCATGAGTAGGAGTTATCTTATCAAATGCATTCCCTATATTTACTAAAAAGGCTAAGTATTTTTCCTGCTTTATCTTGTGACATGGAACCTTGCCTCACAAAACTAAAGTTAAAATCTTTAACAGTACTGAAGATCAAATCCACGGCCCTACACGAGCTGTATGTGCATCCCACCATTGACCTCCATTCCTGGCCACATTAATTTGTTTTTGAATGTTACATTAGCCTTGCATTTTGGAGAAAATTCCACTTGTTGATGTGCATTTTTAAAAATATTACTCGTCAAAGTAAGAGATAGGATGTAGTAGTTAAGATCACCTGTTTATCTTACAGAGAACCCAGGTTTGGTCCCCAACAAACTCACAACCAGCTGAAACTCTATTTCCAGGGAATGTGACACCATATTCTGACTTCCACAAAGCAGATGCAAGAAAAATATTTATGCACATAAAATTAATTAATTAGTTTAAACATTACTGGTGCCAGGTGTGTTAGCACATGTCTTTGATCCCATCACTGAGGAGGCAGAAGCAGGCATATCTCTACAAGTTTGAGGCTAGCCTGATCTATATAGTGAGTTCAAGGTTATCAAGGGCTGTGTTCTGAGACTATGCCTCAAAATATATTAATCATTTTCTTTACTAGAAATATGCCAGATTTAGTCTTGGGAATACGCTGACCTCAGGGAATGAATGGGGAGTGTCTCCTTCATTACATGTGCCTGTGAGTGGGGTGTGCTCTTTACTTTAAAATTCTGAGAAAATTCAATAGTGAATTACTTGGATCTACTCTTTGTGCTAAGAGTTATTTCCAGATTCAATTTTTTAGAACCAATATATTGAATGCTATTTAGATTTTCCATTTTCCTGTGATGGGTTGTGTTTCTGCAAAGGGGAGCTTTCTGTTTTGCCTAAGCTGTCATATTTATTGACATATAATTCCTTAGACTGTTAGCATCTTCTTTGGTCCATGAGGCCTTACTGGTGACATCTTTTTAGATTCTAATGCTGGGCAACATTCTCTCTCTCTTCCTCCCTTCCTCCCTCCCTCCCTCCCTCCCCCTCCTTCCTTCTTCCCTCCCTCCACTCCTCTCTGTTTGCCTCAGCATTATCCATTTTATTAACCTTTCCCAAGCTTCAGCTTTAATATTTTCCATTCTTTTAGTTTGGGTTTTAATTTGCTTTTTTTCTTGGTTTCTTCAAGGAGTTTGAAGCCTTTCTTCTCTCTCTATTACATGAATTTCCATCTGTAAATTTCCTCGAGAATATTGAATTAACTTCATTGTGCAACCTTCGATATATTATAGCTTCATTTGCATCCAATTTAAATTGCTTTTTAATTACTTTCTTCGGCCAGTGGATTACTTGGAACTCTGTTGCCTAATTTCCAAGTATTTGCAGGTTTTCTGGGATCTTGCTGTTATTGATGTATGATTTAATTACGAAATGCTTGGAGAATAAACTCTGTTTCATTTTTCAACCTCTGAGAATGTTTTCCCTTCATCTAGTACATGGTGAGTCTCGGTGAACATTCACACGCATCGAAAGGGAACCGTTCCCACCATTGCTGAGTGCAGATGGTTTCCTAAGCGTCAGCTGTGTTGGGCTGTTTAATGACATTATCGAAATCCTATTTGTCCTTGGCTGACATCTTGTCTCCTAGGAGGTGGTGGAATCTTTAGGTATGAGTGTGTTTGTCTATTTGTGTCATTTTTCCTTGCATGTTTTAAGTTCCGCTGTCATGAGCTGGAGGTAGTGAGGGAAAGAGACTTAGCAGTCCCCTGCAGATCACTTCCTGGTTAGTGACCCCTCAGCACGCTATTTGTCATGCTGATATTTGCATTAGGATCTCTTCCTAGCCAGACCTTGGTCATGACTTTATATTAAGTTGTGCTAACCTCCTCCTCTTCCTCCCCACTATTCCTCTTCCTCCTCCGACCTCATCCTGCCCATTCCTCCTCTTCCTCCTCTTTCTTTGTGTTTTGAATACCTGTGCGTATATGTGTGCATAAATAGTGTGTATGCATAGTGAGAATGTTGATGTGTTCTCACGTACACGTGGAAGCCAGATGTCATTTCTCGGGTGCTTTGATGGCTAGATCCAGTTTTTATGTCAACAGACTAGTGTCGTTTCTGTTGTGCAATAATATTTTTATTAGGCAAAGATACGTTGTATTTGTTTCTGCTGCTTTTGTTAACAGTGTAAAGATGTGTTACCTTTTTGCTGCATTTGTTTAATTATAAAAAGATGTGTTGCTGTTTTACCTTGCCTGCCGAAGGCCCCTGATTGATCTAATAAAAAGCTGACAGCCGATAGATAAGCCGAAAGAGGATAATCGGCAGGGCTGGCAGGCAGAGAGAATAAATAGGAGAGGAAGGGAGAAGAGAATAAGAAGAAAGAGGGGCGCACTGGAGGACAGAAGCCAGGAGGTTGCCAGGCAGCCAGAGACGGAGGGAAAGGAAGGGATGCAGAAAGGTAAACAGGTCCAATGTCCAAGGCAAAATGTAGGTAAGGAGAAACAGACTAAAATAAGAGCTAAGAGCATAAAATAAAGTTGAGCATTCATAACTAAGAAGTCTCTGTCATGATTTGGGAGCTGGTTGGTGGCCTCAAAGAAAAGGCCTATTAAACACTTTAGAAAAAGAAGCCTCAAAAAAGAATTCCCCTACCAAATTAGCTTTTGGGTAATCTTAATTGATGGTTGATGTGGGTGAGCCCAGCTTACTGGGGGTACTGGCATCCCTAGGTTGGTGATCCTGGGTGCTATAGAAAAGCAGACTGAGCAAGCCATGAGGAGCAAGTTAGTAAGCAGGGTTCCCCCATGGCCTCTGCATCAGCTCCTTCCCTGGATTCCTGCCTTCCTGCCTTCACTTCTTTTCATGATAGACTATTACCCAGAAGTGCAAAATGAAATAAACCCTTCCCCCCCCACAGTTTTTGGTCATGGCATTTATTAAAACAATATAAAAGTTTAGTGGTACAGATGGCATCTTCCTCCCCTTTGAGACAAGGTCTCTCACTGCCCTGGTTCCTGTGAACTCCTCTGGAAAGTCAGGCTGGCCGGTCTATGAGTCCCAGGGATAGACCAATCTCAAGCACACATCATGATGCTCAGCTCTTACACAGAGGCTCCAGCTCAAACTCAGGTCCTCCAGCTTACAAAGAAAGCAATCTATGGATTGAACCATCTCCCCAACACCAATCTTGCTTCTTATCAATGAGATATAGCTAGATATTAATGTGTTTATTCTGGCAATCTCCATCTCTAGAGAGTTGGGCCCTTCTGGACTTTGAAAGGTAGAATCTACTTTTGCATTTGTGTTTGCCCCAAGATCTGTCACCCTGTTATCTAACCCCTACTTCCTTTTGGAGTCATTTTCCAATGTTCCCCTCTGTTTCTGTCTTTCACTGATATTTTTAGTTACGCCTCCTCATATCATTTTTTGCGTGTATGTGGTTACTCTGGGTATATGCAACCTTCTACTTAGCATTGTTGGTTTCAAACAATTTCATACTGCTTCACAAACAACATAAAATTCTGGCTGCATAGTTTATGTCTATATAAAAAATAAAGCACATTAAACATCAGTGCAATTTGTGCATTATCCAGTAATCTTCCGCAGACAATTTCAAATATATTCACTCTCATAAAATACACATTTATTTTTACTAACTTCAGATTGACACCTTTGGGGTCTATATTAGTTAGCTTTCTTGATGCTGGGACTAAATATTCAAGGGAAATGACCTAAGGGAGTGAGGCTATTCGTTTTAGCTCACGGTTCTAGAGAGTTCAGTCCATGATCATTTGGATCCCTGTGCTCTGGCAGAGCCCGTGAAGGAGATAGGTACCTAGGCAGAAAGCAGACAGTGAGACAAGAAGGAGCCAGAGACAAGGTACCACCAATGACCCAACCTCAATGTCCGCCTTACCCCCAGCTAAGCCCTGCCTCCTCAAGGTTCTGCTCCCCTGTTAGCTCTGCTGTGGGTCAGAGAATGCTTAACATGATAAACATGGGGGTGGCGGTCTCCCCCCTCCCTTATCCTTCTCTCTCACCCTCTCTCCCTCAAGTTTAGGGTTCTCTGAGAAGTTCTTATTCTTTAGTTCACCAGTTCCACCCCTGACTTTGCCTTTTTTAGTTATCCCTCGGAACAAGACCAGGCTTGGTTGTGTACAATGCCTCTCTCAGTCTGTCAGCTTTCTATCAGCCTTTCTTAGGGGATGGCTCTGCAGGAGAAAAGGGTTCTTGGGGTTTTGTTATCCGAAGCTGTGTTTTACATTTTGTTTGGGGAGATACTTTCACTTAGATATAAAATTCTAAATGATGAGCCTGACATCTCTATTCAGAACCCTCTAGAGAGAGCACGGCGCTGTCCTCTGGCTTCTCTTCTGTTGATGAGCAGGCTCGTTGCAATGACGGTTTCCTCGGCCGTTAGCGCATGCCTCGACGTTGGCAGCTTTGGCAGTTTTCCCCTTACTGACAGTTTTCAGAAGTTTGACTGCTCAGTGTCTAGAGATGGTTCTTCTGCTTGTAATTACGGTGACAGAAGATTGCGGAAAATCTTGGACCTGTGAGCAAATAAATGTCCTCAGTTTGGGAAATTCCTGACTCTTACCTGTTCAAGTATTTATTTTGCTGCATATTTCTCCCCTCATTCCGGGACTAATTGTTCGCTGTATTGTGTCTTGTTTTTAGGTACTGTCTCTCGGGGCACAGATAATCCATTATTTTGATATTTTCTCTCTTCTGTTTTAAGTCAGATGGTTTCCTTCAGTCTGTCTTCAGCTACTCTCTCCTCTTCCACAATGTTGACTCCACTGTGAAGCTGATTGAGTCGAATTTTCTACTTATTATGAAAAATATTTTAGTTTCAAAATAACTTCTTTTTTCTATTTTAGAGTTTTCGTGCTAAAAATTTACCTTCTGAGGAATGGGGATGTCATTCAGCGGGTAAGATGCATGCCTAACATGGAGGAAGCTCTGGGTTCGACACCACATACATTGGACGCGGCGGTGGCACTTGAGAGGTAGAGGCAGGAACATCAGAATCTCAAAGAGCATCCTCTGCTACATACCAAGTCTAAGGCTACCCTTGGATGCTTGAGACCCTGTCTTTAAAAAAATAAAACCCATAAAGGAAGCAAAATGGTTTGCAGTTAAACTTGACAACCTGATTCAGATTAGTGGCCTCCATACGGTGGATGCCTTAGGATTTAAATTGTTGTGCTAAAACACCATGGTCAAAAGCAACTTGGAAAGTAAAGGGTTTATTTCATCTTATATTTCCACGTAACAGTCCGTCACTGAGGGGTGTCAGGGCAAGAATTCAATCATGCACCTTCTGGCTTGCTCAGCCTGCTTTTTTATAAGACTCAGAAGCACATATCCAGGGGTGCCACGGCCCACAGTAATCTGAACCCAGCCACATCAACCAGGAATCAAGAAAAATTTCCTATAAATTTGCCTACAGGCAACTGCATGGAGGCATCTCTTAGTTCTTAAAAACTAGATGTTTTTCTCTTGTATGGCTGGTGGTTTAGACTTATAGACTTGTAGTCTTAGACTGACTAGCCCCAAATAATTATATAAAGGCCTATGTTAATTTTATGTCGTTTGGTCTATGGCTCGGACATATTTATTAACTATTGTATTTTAATTTATTTTTATTGATCCGTTTTGTTATGTGGCCCGTGGCTTACTTGAGTTGCTTTTACTGTTGATTTTTGGGTGGCTGAATCGTGTGTCTGTGACTCCGCCCTCCTTCCCCTGTCTATGTTCCCGCCTACTTCTAAGGTGCCTGCCATAGGCCAAAACAGTTTAGACCGATATTCACAACATACAGAAAGACGTCTCACATCACCAGCTAGCACAGTGACAGAAGTGGACTCCAAAAAGTTGTCCCCTGGCCTCAATATACGCACATTGGCACATGTCTGCACCCCCACACATGCGTATGTTTGCACATGAATGAATGAATATTTCCTTAAAAATTGCCATCTATTCTCTGTTCCTAATGCTGTTACCCTTCATTTAGATAATTAATGTTGTCATTTAAAGATCCTTGCTGGCTACCACAGCTTCTGGGTTAGCTACGGGTCTGCTTCAGTGGCTCTTCCCAATCCTGCTTCATAGGGCACCAATTCCTGCTTCATCAAGTGTTTCATAATTTTTAATTATATTTCAGGCATTGTGTGTAAGGGACTGGTTGAGGCTAAAGGACATAATTGCTCACTGGGGTGGGAGGCTGAGTCAGCTCGACCTGTAGCTGAACTGAAGATTCTTGAGCCATGCTGTCTTTATAGGCATCCAACTCACCAGAGACTTCAGATGCTTTGAGGGTTGAGCCAGGAATTCCTGCAGCCAGACTTAGGATTTGAGCATGGTAGATGTCTCTCTGAGTTAGTGCCACATGGCTGCTTTTGGGGTCCGTTGGGGGAATTCTTTGGCTTTTTAGGGCAATTCTAACCCTGGCTGAAAACTGTCTGAACCCTGCTTTTCTGTACCTGCCGCTTAGTTTGCCTCTCTACCTTGAACTTGGTGCTGCTCTCAGTTCAGAAATCTAGGGATTTCTCAAATAGCTTCACTTTCCCCTCAGTCACTGCCAGGCACAGGGAAAGAATTGAAAATCATCTGTGAACTCTGCAAAACATAACGTCACGTTTTTCATGTGCCTATTAAGTTATTCAGTTTGACTTTTTCCTTTTTGTGCTTATGTCTACATGTCTGTATGTGCAAGTGCATGTGCTTTATGTGTGTGTAGGCACATGCATATGTGAGTGTGTGTGTATGTGTGTAGGCACATGCACATGTATGTGTGTAGGCACATGCATGTGTGTGTATGTGTGTGTAGGCACATGCATGTGTGTGTGTGTATGTGCATATGTGAGTGTGTGTGTAGGCACATGCATGTGTGTGTATGTGTGTATAGGCACATGCATGTGTGTGTATGTGTTTAGGCACATGCATATGTGAGTGTGTGTGTATGTGTGTGTAGACACATGCATATGTGTGTGTATGTGTATAGGCACATGCATGAGTGTGTATGTGTGTAGGCACATGCATGTGTGTGTGTGTATGTGTGTAGGCACATGCATGTGTGTATGTGTGTGTGTGTGTGTGTGTGTGTGTGTGTGTAAGAAAGCCAGAGCTTGACATCAAGTGCCTGTCCATTTTGTAATTTTAGTTAGAGTCTCTTCAACAAGTTGGGCAACACTGGCCAGCCACAAGCCCCAGCCTCCCTCCTGACGCTTCCTTCCAAGCACTGGAATGACAGGCGTGCACCACCACAACTGACTGTTTTCTGTGGTTTCTGGGAATCCACAACCAGATCCTCTTACGTGTGCTGAGCACTTATGTGAGTCATCTCAACCCTCGCTGGATCTTTGTAATCCCCACACATGGTGGATTTACCCCTTCTCCTGCTGGCCTTACAGTCATGGGTCCCTCCCGGCCCAGGAACAGCCTAGACACTGTGTCCTCAGTTCTGTTACAGATTTTTAAAAGATGTGGCCATGTAGTTTATTTTGTTTTCATTTTTAGGATAAGAGGTAAAGGAATGTCTTCTTATAACTTTCTGCATCCATACCCGGAGCAAATTCCATTCCAACCAGAAGCAGATGGCCTAATAAATAATTATTAGGCCAGTGTAAGTATCTTCCTCAGGGATGGCTCCGGTGCTCCTGTCTGTCTAGAAGATGCTCACTCAGCCTCCATGACTTCCTTCTCAAAGTCTTTCCCAATTTCCCCAGTAGCCCTGGGCACTTCTTTTGCTCTGCGTCTCTGTTCTTTGATCCTGCCTACATTAAAGTTATTTTTCTTTACTGTACCATAATTGTTTGCATGTCTGTCTTCTCTACAGAACTTTGAGTTCCTCGAGGGCAGTAACCCTGTGTTATACATATATAAATATGTATACACAGGAATGAAGATGCCTATATACAGATACATTTTGTGTGTATTTTGTACAGAGATAGATAGATAGATAGATAGATAGATAGATAGATAGATAGATAGATTATTAAATCTTTTAAGGTACAATTATTATAAAACCCTGTTTCTATGTAACCAACATTCAAGTTTTTATTTTATTAACTTTTATAATTCAAAATTTTATTTATGTATTCATTTTTATGTGTATGTGTGCTTTGTCTGGATGTATGTATGAGCACCACTTGCATACCTGGTATCCAAGGATGTCAAAAGAAGACATTGGATCCCATAGGACTGGAGTTATGGCTGTGATCTGCCGTGTGGTGCTAGAAATTGAACCCAGGTCCTCTGAAAAAGCAGCTCTTAACCAATGAGCCTTCTCTCCAGCTCCATCCTTTTTATTTTGAATTATATTTCTTTGTGTGTGTGCTCTTCAAGATGCATGTGGATGCCAAAGGTCAACTTGAGACGTTTCTTGGGCACTCTCCACTTTCCTTTTTGAGACAGGGTCTCACTGTTTTAAAGCTCACCAATTCAGTGAGGCTAGCTAAGAGTCCCAGTGAGCACTCTCCCACACCCGAATCTACCTGTCTCTGCCCCTCTAGCACTGCGATTACAAGTGTGCCATTATGCCTGGAATTTTTAAACATGGCTTCTAGGGATCAAACTCAGGTCCTCATACCTTCAGAGAAAATGCTTTACCGCCTGAACCGTTCTTCCAGGCCCTGGATTTTCATCTTTTGTGGTTGGATCTCATCCTCTGACTGACTCACAGTAGCACACAGCCCCTGTCTATGGAGTTAACTGGTAAATAACAGAATACACTGACCCTCACACTCTGTCCTGATACTCCACCACTGCTGGATGTGGGCAGCACTTGCTGCCTGCCCTGCCATGTTTTGCTTTCAACAGCATAGGAAGGGGACTGTGTATATTTATTTGCATATGCAAATTTGTGATTTAGCCTTAAAATTCTGAGCTTCGGGTATTTGCTTTGGGGCTTAGGTGGTTGGCAGCATGAGCCGGTGTCCAGAGATGACACTCAGGAAAGGAACTAGCCCAGAACTGGGCTGCAGCTGATGAAAGACTGTGCTGATGGGGGAGCTGTGTGTTGTTACCCCTTTGGGAGGTTCACAGGGGTCTCCTAAGACCATCAGAAGACTGCATGAAGGGGTCGAAGCATTAGAAGGTTGGGAACCACTGTGCTAGGTGGTATCGATGCCAACTCTCTAAATAAGATGCTATAATCCTCGGATGCTAGACACCCCTCCTTCCTTCTCTTCTTCCTTTGCCTCCTCTGTGGTACAGAGCTCACCACTTACACCTGAGCAGGAGTCCAGCATCAGTTCTTAGGTGGAGTCGCTCTTGCTTACCCATAATGCTGTAGCACAATGTCTCAGTTTCTGTCTATGGCATGCTGCACCAGGATCTGCCCTTTCCAGCATCTTTCCCCACCCCAGGGTGACTAACTCTTGTCAGTGACCACAGGACAGGTCATATCACAGGCACAGCATGCAGCCGAGCCACCTTTCTAGGTTGCCTATAAGGCTGTTCTCATAGCCATCCGAGGCAGGACATGACCTGGAAGAAAGAGGCTGGAACACTGGTGCATCAGAGCTGCTGAGGGCGTTGGCCGGAGAAAGGGAGGAAAAGAGAAATTTCAGGACAAAAATCTGAGGCTATTGCAGTCCCAACAGGCTTGGGTTGGCCATCCATCCTCAGGACGCCAGTTTAAAACGAAGCTTGAGCTGAGGAGCCAGCAGTTGGCTAAGTGGTTATCTTCCAAGCATAAGGGCCTGAGTGAGTAGGCTTCTTAACCCCATGTTAAAAAAATTTTTTTTAAAAAAAGGGCATGATAACATGTGCTTACAGCCCAGTGCACAGGACGTGGAGACAGGTAGATTCCAGGGCTACCAGCCAGTGAGTTTCAGGATAGGGAAAGTCAAAAATAAAGAATAATACCCAAAGTTGGCTGTAGGGAGATGTTTCATATTTAATAAAAACAAGTCTGAAATTTTAGAGGGATCTACCCACAGTCAATCCAGGAAGTTCAGAGAGTGGTGACCTATTCCCTTAATCCCAGCAAATCTGAGTTTGAGGCCAGCTTAGTTTACAGAGGAGTTCCAGGCTCCCAGGCAGGCAGTGGTGGTGCCACGTCTTTAATCTTAACCTGGATGTGAAACAACTGGGTGAAGAGGGTATTTAAGGCAGACATAGAAAGACAGAGCAGGCAGTAGAAGTCACGAGGAGCGAGGCTGAGGAAGCTGGAAGGCAGCTGGGTGAGATCTGACTGTGGTGTTTCCTCTCTTTGATATTTCAGCCTTCCCCTAATTACCTGGCTCTGAGTTTCCTTTATTTGTGCAACAGTTGGCCTCTGGTTTCCACATGCACGTGCACAGGCATACATATCACTCTCACACACAGATCATCTGCACATGAGTATCACCTGCATACACATATCATCTGAACATATTACATATATATATATATATATATCATCACCTGCACACACATATCATCTCCCGTACATGCATGCTACCTGCGTATACATATCATCTGCACTCAGATATAATCTGCATTCACTTATCACCTTCACATATCACCTGCACACACATTGCCTGCACACAGGAACACACACACACACACTTAGCAGCTATAAGCAGTGAGGGAGGAGATTTGTTCAGTCGGCCACATAGAAAAGAAGAACAGATAAAGGGGACCATGACCCCCAGACTTCACAAGCTCAGGATAATAATATTTGAGTTGGTGTAAGGGGCAAGATGTTGACATCAATTCTTGATCAACCCCAGCTTTGGCCCAGTGCGGTGGTGTGAAGTTGCTGCAGGGGGGTTAGCTGGTTTCTACAAGATGGTCACTTCTGTTTTGGAATGCAGCATGGTCCTCATGAGTGATCCCTGGCATCTGGGGATGGCCTGTCCTTCCCGGTTTTGTACTGCCAAAAAATCCAAGGCAACTGCAGGTTAAAGACAACAATTATCTCTGTCTTCAACTTTGAGAGATGATAAGATAGATTTAAACACATTGAGTGACTAACATGCCAGGTTCCCGGAGTAAACAAGTGACCCAAAGCTAAGAAGGGAAACCCAGAGGGAGATGCCAGGTTTCTGCTGTGCTTTGTGAACCAGCCTGGGGAGCCAGTGAAAACAATTCTGAGTGCCTTTCTCAGGTAGGGACAATGAGTTGGCGCATTCACTGTGAAGTGAGCAGAGCTGATGACATCTGTGGAAAGGAACCACAGCCCTTGCCAGAGACGCAGAGAGTCCTGGTCTCCTGGGACCTGCAGGCCAGGCCAAGCATACTGAAGCAGAGATATCAGTGAATCCATAGCTGAAAGCAATCCACTGAGGATGGGTAAATGTGTGATCTGAGAGGGAGACGTTGAGATCCATCCTGTGGACTGGGAGAAGGAACAGACGTAGAGTAGGGAGGGGATTCTGGGAAGGAGAGCCAAGGCTCTAAGAGAAGCCTCCTAACTCAATGCAGCGAAGTGAAATATTAAAGTGACCAGTCCAGGATTAGATAGCATCTACTCAGAGTCGATCATGCGCAGACAGAGTTTCCAAACCCCACAGGGTAGGAATGCTGACCATCCCTTCCCAGATGAGGATGCTAGAATTTAGGAGCTTAAAAAAAATAAGCCAAGGTTCTGGAGAGATGGCTCAAAACAAACAAACAAAACAAAACAAAGAACCCCGCTGTGTGTTACAACTCCAGGATTAAGCAGGTCCAAGGCAGGAGCTCACAGACAACATCCACAAGCTCTGGGTTCAGAGAGAGACCTTTATCTCAAAAGATAAAATTAAGAGTGATGGAGTGGGACACTCAGCGTTGACCCCTGGCCTCTACACATGTGTTTGAACACTCGTACACACATATGCACACATAAACAAGATTTGTTCCTCAGTGTGCCTGTGTCAGATGGCAACATATAAGCAATTTTCACAGCACTGGGTCCTGCTCTTCAACCCTGTCATCCTCTGTTGGTTGAGGGAGGGAGAGCCAGGCAGATGCACATGGGTGTTTCTAGGCCTTCGACGTAATGGATAGCAATACTAAGAAAGTTCTCTTGGCAGGATTCAGGCAATGCTGGGAGTTTGTTTTTCTACTCCCTGAAGAAAAGTTAATCAATTTTAGAACCAACCCCTTCCAAGCTCAGATGACAACTGGGGAAAAAGGGATTGGTTTTTTAGCTGCTGGGTTTGCTGCCTGGGCCCCCTCCCACCTCCATGGGGCCACTTATTGACATTGAAATATCTTAACAATAAGCAGCTATTGATGCCCCCCCAGGTCAATACTGAGACTCATTGACCCAGACTGCAAATATGGAAGGCGGTGAGTCCAAGGTCACTATTTACCTGAAGGGATGAAGAATATATCTTGATAAGAACCAAAAAATCGAAATCAATATGCAAGCCGTGGTGTGCATCACTACATCCTGCCAGCCAGAAGGCTATTTTAGGCCTTTTCAGGGTTCTTCTGACTCAGAAGCCGAGGCCCGGTCTTGAGAGAAAGTGAGAACAGAATACAATTTTTCTCTGATTGCCCCAGCTAAGGAGACTGGTGATCTATATTGCCGGCCTGGTTCAGCTCAGTTCCCACGAACCTCAGTTTCTCCAGCCACTCTGAATGAGTCTTTAGATGCAAAACATAATGGAATGTCTAGCCACAGAAGCTATGGTGGGTGTGGCAAGATGCTACTTCCCATGGGTTGGGAAATTGGTTCAGTTGGTAAAGCAATTGCCTCCCAAGCATGAGGACTGGAGTTTAATCCCAAAACTCAGGCAAAAGGTTGATTACAGGGGTACATGTTTGTAATCCCAGTGATGGGGATAGTAAGATGGGAGGCAGAGGCATGTGGCACCCTGGCCAGCTAGCACCATCTACTTGGTGAAGTAACCAGGCCAATGAGACCCTGTCTTAAATAAATACTAGAAGGTGTCTGAGGAACAATATCCTGAGTTGTACTCTGATCTATGCATGCATACACACACACACACACACACACACACACACACACACACACACACACACACACACACCCATATGGACTACTTCCCAAAGCTAGCTTCTTGGAGAAGGTGTAAGGGCAATTAACATGACCTTCACCTGCTAGGGAGACTTCAGTGTCCAAGATGGAGTACCCTGACAGGGAAAGAAAGACCAAAGTCTGAGGCAAGCTCTCTACCTGAAGACCTGCCTGAGCCTCCCTGACATAAACATTCAGAACTTGAATTGCTGTGCTGTGACATTTCTTCTGAAGGGCTATTTTTATTATAATTATTTGTTTAGGCTTAATTAACTTCTTTCCCAATTACAAAAGAAATCCATGTTCTCTGTAGAAAATGTCAAGCCAGTTCGTGACAATCCTCTTAATTTGTTGAGCGTTCTGACTGTTTGATGAAGGGAGAAGAGAAGAAGGGTCCTGAATTCAGAAAGACCTGAGTTCAAGTTCAAGTTCAAGTCTGCAACTTAGCAGGCACGCGGCTTCTGGTGAGGAAGGGGCTGCTTCTCTTGGCTGCTATTTTGGATAAGAGAAACCTCCCTGATGCAGCTGATATGGCAATTAAATAAGGATTTATGCAAAACTCTCAGCAAAATACTATAAAGTTGACAGATGTCTGACAAGTTAGATCACCAAGACGCACCGGGACACGTTGGGAACAGAAGTGGGAGAGTTGATGCTGATGTAAGGATGGTTCTTAAAATTACAGAATTTTATAGACAACTAAAGCCTCACAGATATGAACATCAGTTTGAAATAGGTGACTTCTTAAGCAGAGCAAACTGCTTTTCAACATAACTAAAAGTAAATCTCAAATGTCCCATCACAAGAAAAAGTCCGATATTTGAGGTTAATTAGCTTTATTTAATCATTCTTCTTTGTATTAAAAAATCCATCATATCACTTTGCATACTATACACACGTGCAATTATATATTGTCAATACATAATAGGTTAAAAAAAAAGAATAAAGGTAACTGATAAAGGGATCTTACAACAATGTCCATAGGAGTCAGAGGCCAGTGAGAAAGCAGGGATCTAGGTGTGACAGGCTAAGGTGGTTTAATACAGGAACTTGGTCATAGAGGTGATACCAGCCAGGGAACCCAGTAGAGTTGCCTAGCAACAGCTACTAGGAGGACAAGAGAGGAGCCATGTCTAGCAGGGGTCAGTCCCACTGAAGCTGGACTCACAGGGGGAAAGTTGAAAGTGGTGTCAACTTGAAATAACCTAAGATGGGGGTTGTAATTGATCAACTGCACAGACTAGACACATGGGCATATCTGTGAGAACGTATCTAGGTTGCTAATTTATATAGGAGAGCCCAACCCCTATATAATTCCCCGCGCAAACAGTTCTGGGATATATAAGAAAGCTAGTTAAGTGTGACCCTGTGAGGGAGGCAGCCCAAAGTTTAAATGCCTGCCCTGGCTTCCCTTCGTGAGGGACTGTTGCCTGTGAGCTGAAATTATTCACCCCTTTCTCCCCAAAGTTGCTTTTGGTCAGAATGTTTTATCATGGCAACAGAATGAAATTAGCATAATGATGGGAGTCATAAAGGGGATATAGTTGCCATTAGAGATGCTACACAAAAGGCAAGAAAACCAGGGGAGACCTGTTTCTACCTTTCAGTGCCTCCCACTGGATGGTGTACCCAGAAGCCCAAGCATGAGCTTGGTTCCTTATCAAGCGGATCATACTGAAGGAGTGTTCTCTGTCTCTCTGCCTTCTACTGCAGTTGGACATAGCCTTTCTTGGAAGCAAGCAACCAGCCCTCACCAGACACCAACACTGTCACGTTGATTTTGGACTTCTAGCCTCCAGAAATGCAAGACACAGACTTCTGTTGTCCTATAAAAACAGCCAGCCTCAAGTGTTTTGTGATAGCAACCCAAGCAGACTAAGACAGGCTTGACCACTCTCTTGGCTTTTAGGTAAATTCTTGTTCTTCACAGCGAATCTTTTCCTCATATTGAATCATCTCAATAATAAATGATTGCTAGACTAAAGGAAAAGTTTCAACATAGTGAGTCTTCACTCACACCATAGCAAACCAGCAGCAAATACTATGCTTGCAATTATTAAAACCAATCCTACTAAAAACGGTTTTTGATAAAATTTAAATGCACTCATTCCTACCATCTAATGTAATCATGGGGGGATAAGCTAATGCAATAAGGAAATAAGAAGCATGCAGTATTAAGAAGAAACTCCCATTAGCATGGGAGATGAATAGGAAGCTGGAGAATACAGGGGAGCCAACTGCCACTCTATTAGAACAAATAGAACCCAGTGGAACTTAAAGCTAATAGACAAAAATCCAGTAGCTTTTCTATTCACTGGCAATACCAATTGGAAAATCAATAGGAAAATGGGTGGCGTTGACGATGCTGCAGAACCTATAAAACACCCAGGCACACTGTGTGTGTGTGTGTGTGTGTGTGTGTGTGTGTGTGTGTGTGTGTGTGTGTGTGTGTGTGTGTGTGTGTGAAGGCTGCACTTGACTGAACACGTGGAGATCAGAGGTAAACTTTAGACATCTTCCTTTATCCTACCCTATCCACCTTACTTTTAAAAAATTATTATTTTTATTTTGTGTACGGGCATTTTGCCTACAAGTATGTCTGTGCGTCATGTGCATGCCTGGTGCCTATAGAGACCAGAGGGATGTCAGCTCTCCTAAAACTGGAGTTACAGGCAGTTGCAAGCTGCTATGTGAGTGCTGGGGAATTGGGTAGTGGGAATTGAACCTGGGTCCTCTGGAAGACCAGTCAGAGCTCTTAACTTCTGAGCCATCTCTCCAGCCCCACACCACCACTTACTGTTTTTGAAACAGGGTCCCTCACTGAACCTGGACCTCACCATTTTGGCTAGTTTTGTTGTTGAGCAACAGTGTATGTGCATTTATGTATGCGTGTGTATGTGTGTGTATATGTATGTGTTTGTGTGAGTGTATGTGTGTAATATGTGTGTAAGTATGTGAGTGTATGTGTGTACGTGCGCGTATGTATGTGCATGTGTGTGAATGTGTAAGTATGTGTGTACATGTAGGCATGTGTGTGTATGTGTGTGTATATGTGTGTATGTGCGTGCATGTGTGTATATGTATGTGTGTGTAAGTATGTGTGTGGTGTATATGTGTGTATATATGTGTGTGCGTGTGTGTATGAGTGTGTGTATGTGTGTGTGCATGCATGCATGCATGTGTGTGTGTGTGTGTGTGTGTGTGTATGTGTAGCTCAGAGGACAACTTCCAGGAGTCTGCTCATTCCTTGTAATATGTGGGTTTTAGAATCAAACCCAGGTTGCCAGGGTAGGTGGTAAACCACCTTTACCCACTGAGACATCTCAATAGTTCCTGAGAACATACTTAAAAGAAGTACCATAAGTAAGGTTTCACCCTTTAGGTAGAAAAGCATCTTTGGGCATTTGTTAACTGAACTCCAATGTTGCCAGAACTACCAACAAGACCCAGTGAGCAGAAGGGAGTCCAAATCAGATACTTGTATATTCAACAATTTAGTTTAAGGTTTGAATGACATCTCAGAAGAAGGTAGCCTAAGGAGTATATTGTACCCATCCCTCTAAAAAGCTCCTCATATACATAAAGGAACTGCAAGAGCTGAGCATAAACAAAAGCCAGCCCTTGGGAAAAAATGTTAGGTTGACAACATTATTTTATAAATTGTAGTCAGAGGACAAGTGTGCTTGCCCGTAAATCAGACGACCTGAATTCAGTTCTTTTCTGGAACACCTGCTGAAGGAATAGACTCCTGAAAGTTGTCCACTGACCCTGACATTTGCATTTTGCCAGATGCATCCTCTCAGGTCCCTGCCACAAACAAAATTGAAAAAATGTAAAAAATACTTTTTATAGTAGAGAAAAAAATTGATGAAATATTATAAAACCTAATTTCCATAAAGGATGTGATCAAACAATTAAAACAATAACAACAGCCCAGGTGACAACATGGGAAAAGCATTTTCAGGAGTTAAATGAGAAGAACAATTTAGAAAATAGCTAGAAAAACATTTACAAGCTTGTGTGTTTCTTTTAAAGACCCAAATGCTCATTTTTAATATGAGAGGAAGGATGCACGTAATTAAAGGGGAAAATTATCAATAAGTAATTTTAAACTACTTGTTACTAACTGGTAATAGAAAAAGGAAAATGGAGACAATATTTTTCTGTTTAGACACGTACTTAAATAGCCCATGCTGGCCTTGAACCTGTTATGTAGCTGAGTCTGGCCCTGAAGTGCTGAGTTTCCTGCCTCTACCTTTGAAGTGCTGGGGTTGCAGGCATTTGCCACCATGCACAGTTTATGGGGTGCTTGGGCTTGAACCTAGGGCTTTGTGTATGCTAGTGGTCACTGTCGTAATGGGGTTTCTTGGTCTCAGGCGGCCTGAGGTCCAGGCCCACAGACTTACAGCCCTAGACCCCTTGGCCACCCGCCGCTGATTAGGCCTCAGAAACAATTCAGACACTTATATTAAGTTCACGCTGTTTGGCCTATGGCTCAGGCACATTGCTAGCTCTTACATCTTAACTCAACCCATTCTCATTAGTCTGTCTGCCACGTAGCCCGTGGCTCACCTGTGTTCCTTACATGCTTCTTCTTGAGTGGCTGGCTCAGTCTGTCTCTGACTCTGCCCTTCTCCTCCTACCTATGCTGTTATTTCCCCTCCTACTTTTTCTATGGTGCCTGTCATGGGTCAAAACAGATCCTTTATTTAAAGATTGATATTCACAGCATACAGAAAGTCATTCCCACATCAGGTCACAGCACCACTTATCAACATGGCATATTTGAGAGGAAAAGCATCAGATTGGTCTATGGGGCATTTTCTTGATGGCTAATTGTTGTAAGAGGACTCAGCCCACTATGGGTGGTACCATCCCTAGGCAAGTGGTCCTGGATGGTATAAGAAAGCAGGCTAAGCAAGCCATGGAGAGCAAGCCAATATGTAGTGTTCCTCCAAGGTCTCTGCATTACTCCCTGCCTCCAGGTTCTTCGCTCGATGATGGACCATAAACCTGTAAGCTCACACAAGTCCTTCCCTAACAAGTTGCATTTGTTCATGGTGTTTATTGTAGACAGAAGTTTCTCAGTCCCACCTAGTCCCACAGTCTGGATGAATTTCTCCCATCTGCCATCCCATAGCCACTTATAATATTCAGAGGCTTATATTAATTACAAATTGGTCTATGGCTCAGTTTCATTATTAACTTAGCTCTTACAAATTATCACAAGACACTTCTATTAATCTGTATATCACCATGTGTTCAGTGGCTTTACCGGTGTCCCATTACATCTTGCTCTCCTGGCAGCTCCCAGCATCTCTTCTGACATGCCTTTCTTCTCGCTGTATCTCTGTTCAATTTCCTGCCTATGTCTTGTTTTGCCGTAGACCAGAGTAGCTTCTTTATTAGCCAATGGTAGCAACACATACCGCAGGAACAGAAAAGCAAACTAGGAAGACAGGCAAACAACCTACAAACTAAGCTAAGTTCCCAGCCCAGAACATTTAAAAAGCTCATTAATGTGACTAAATAAGAATTGTAAATTGTTGTGACCTCCCCACAACCTTTTTTGAGAGGATCTCTCTAATGTCCTAGGAGTCTTTTCTATGGTCCCTGTAGCATGGTGACTTAAACACTCCTGGTTGAATCATAGCTGGGCTATCTCTGTCTCCTTCCGCTCATCTATCTCCGGACACCTGGGTAACCAACTGCTGCTATTAAATACCTCCAACGTAGAGCACATGGTATCTCTATTTTCATATGGGAAGCAATAGTATGGATTATGATCTATCAGCATTATAAAATAAACACAATAAGCCTTTTACAAAAACAATGTATATATGTATTGTCTTATAAATCTTTCCAAGACATCTTGTTAAGTGAAACAAGCTGTGTTTGTATAAGAGTATCCAATTACATTTTTAAGTACATATTCACACACAACTACATATTTGTGCCCAGGCAGCTGACATCAGTGAGGAACTCCAAGGCATAGGAAGTTCCTTTGCTTTGGTTGAAATCTCCTGGCCTGTCCCAAAGCACTAAGTCTCCCAAGCATGGGTGCCTTAGGTTTTATTATTAATTTTAAATGTGTGTGTGTGTGTGTGTGTGTGTGTGTGTGTGTGTGTGTGTGTGTGTGTGTGTGTGTGTGTGTGTACATGAGTTCAGGTGCCCTTGGAGACCAGAAAAAAGTGTCAGATGCCCTGGAGCTGGAGTTACATGTAGTTGTGAGTCACCCAATGTGGACTTCTGAAAGAGTTGACTGAACTATTTACTCTCTTCTGGAGAATGTGTGTCTAAGGCACCAATAACACTTGCACTTCTTGCTTATTAGGCCCAATTAATATGATGTCATCCAGACAGTGAGCCAACAGAATGTTCTGTTAAACACCTAGATACTCAGTTCCCACTGAGACAGAGAGTGGGAAATTTAACACAGCCCTGGAACAAGACAGTGAATGTATATTCATGACAATCCTGTTAATGCAAACTGTAGAATCCTCCAATTTGGAGATGGCTCAGTAAATAAGAGAAACTGCTGGGCAAGTACATGGATCTAAGTTCAAATCCTCAGCATCTACACATAGTAATACATTGTATATTTAATAAAATCAGCCTGGAATATCAGAGAACAGAATCACCCACAGTCAAGCCAAGAAGTACAGTGTCAAGACGACACCTTTAATCTCATCACTTGGAATGACCAAGTGGTGACTCACTCCTTTAATCCTATCACATGGGATGATTGAGTGGCCCACGCCGTTAATCCCATCACTCAAGAGACAGAGATCTTTCTGGATTTCTATGAGTTCAGAACCTAACAGCCAAACAGTAGTAGCTCACCCTTTAATCCTACCTCTAGGATTATGATACAGTGTAGGGGACTGTGTTGTTTCATGGTAAATAATTGTCCCACCCGCTGGTTTAATAAAAAGCTCTGATTGGCCAAAGGCAGGCAGGAAGTGTGGGCGGGGCTATCAGATTAAGAAAACTCTGAGAACAGGAAGAAACAGAGCAGAATGCCAGAGAGAAGCTGGAAGAAGCAGAGGACAACCATGCTGCTCTAAGGAAAGGTACCGAGCCGCATGGCTGAACAGGAAGAGTCATGGCTTAGATGAAGGGTAGAGAGCTAGCAAGTGATATGCCTGGGCCTTAGGTCGATCAGCCTCAAATTAATGAAAGCATCTGTATGTCTCTGTGGGTCTGTGGGTCTGTGGGGCTAAACCTTGAAGCTAGGCCTGAAAGTCTAGGCCAGAAACCTCATACTACAATACAGAGTTGAACCAGGAAGTAAAACAGCTGGGCCAGGGAAAGATATATAAATAGTAGGAGGCAAAAGGTCATTCTGTAGAAGCGCCCAGTCAGGCTGAGGACCCCTGAAGATGTAGCACTTACCTTGTTCGGCCTGAGAAGTTTGCTGGGTGAGAATTGAGTGTGGTCTGTTCCCTCTTTCTGATATTCCGGTTTTTCTCCAATATTTGGCTCTGCGTTTTCATTATGTGCTAACTAGAGTTTGTACAATATCCAAATAAAACCCAAGCATGGCTGTCCAAACCTGTAATCTCAGCACTGGGGGCATAGACAGGCAAATCTCAGGCGCGCTCTGGCCAGCCTGGAATTGATGAGCTCTAGATACAGTGAAGTTCTGTTTCAAAGGAATAAGATAGAGAATAGCAAAACAGGACACTCAACATCTTTCTCAGGCCTCTGTTCATACACATAGGTTCTCTCTCACACACACACATCTAACCACACACGCAAGGCCTCTATCTTAAGGGGTATTGAACAGAACACACTAGCCAGCTCAGGAGCTGCATACACACCTTATAACTTCTAACTCCATTTTCTAAAGGCATTTCATTAATCCAGAAAGCACTATTGAACCTGGAACTCGCTTGACACTGTGGGGATATTTTGTAATATAATAATAAAAAAAAGCATTTGGAGATATCAGAGGGATCTACCTACAGTCAGTCTAGGAGGATCACATAGTGGTAACTCATACCTTTAATCCCAGCACAGGGAATATCCTGGGAGTGGTGACCTAAGCCCTTAATCCAATCTGGGGTCATCTTAGTTTACAGAAGGAGTTCTAGGCTCCCAGGCAAGCAGTGGTGGGGCAACTCCTTAACTGAGCAAAGAGAGTATTTAAGGCAGACGTAGAAAGACAGAGCAGGCAGAAGAGGCCAGGAGAAGCCAGGCTGAGGAAGCTGGAAGACAGCTGGGTAAGATCCGACTGTGGTATTTACTTTCTCTAATATCTCCGACTTTCCCAGAGATCTGTCCCTGAGTTTCCTTTATACATGCAACAATTGGCATCCAACTTTGGGATATGAATTCCTTCCCTTCCTACACAAAAAAAACACACTTGCTGGCCAGAAATACACATGGCTGGAGGAGTAATTACTGGTGGGCTAGGCTTTTTGTTCTAGGTTAGCCTTCAGCCTTAGGTAGACCGGCCACATATATTTCCATTTCACTCTCATCTGGGTAAGTCTTTCAGACAGTGGCCTCTTTCTCCTGGTGGGTTGTTTCTTTTTTCCTTTTGGACCCATCCTCGGGTTGTTCTCACACTAGGTAGCTGCCCCATTTCACAATCAATTGGATCATCAACAGACAGCAATCGGTGAGTAAATCTATTTTTTTTTAAATTGAGAATTTGTTTAAAGCAATGGAGGGTGCTTGGTCATACTGTAACCTTTCACTAGACGATTTGGTATTAAAAACCAGTGAAGGAAAACATAAATAAGGTAGATGGAACTATCATAATGTTTATCATACTGTTTACTATGGATATTTTTTGTTTGAATTTTATGTTATCACTTAAAAAGTCGATTAATATAAATCCAAAGATAAATGTCCTTAAAAAGCCTGTTGAGAAAGAACACAAAGATGCTCAAATTCAAAAAGAGGAATATGAAGAACCAATTTCAGCAAGGTCATCTAAAATTAGACAAAAACAGGCAACATTAATATACCCAGTAACCTTTAAAAAAACAAAGAATGATAAAGATGAAAGAGAAGCTAGTCGGGCTCCAGTACAAATGTTAGAATTACGGGGAGTAAAAGAAGCAATTGTAACATATGGGATGCATTCACTATTTGTAAAACAAGTGTTGAACAGCTGGTTATGCTGTAACCGGGTCATCCCTAAAGATTGGTTAGATATGGTTACAGCTGTGTTAGAGGCAGAACCGCTTATACAATGGAAATCATGGTGGAGGGAGGAGGCTAAACAGTAGAACAAAGAAGCAGGGCCAGAGGCATAGATGTCTCCAAAACAAACTTCTTGGAGAGGGAGATTATGCTGATATTGAAAGGCAGTCTTTATACAAAGAACATACTCTGGGTTTATGTTGCATGGCAGCTTTAAATGCCTGGGACTGAACTGAAAAAATAGGAAAGAAAATTGAATCATTCACAAAAGTAATTCAAAGCCCAAAAGAAACCTTTACAGACTTCTTGCACAGATTAACTGCAGCAGTAAACAGAATGGTACCAGACTCAGAAGCCAGGCGAACAATAATTGAATCACTGGCTTTTGAGAATGCTAATGCTCAATGTAGAAAAATACTTAGACCTTTAAAAGCGAAGTCAGAACCTATGGAGGATTGGATTCATAAGACAATTTAGAGTCTTATGACAGTGATGATAACTGGGCAGGAGAGCTTATTTCTGGAGGTATAAGAAAAAGTCAAAATGTTAAATGTTACAATTGTGGAAGGCAAGGTCACATAAAAAGAGATTGTAAACAAGGCGTTCCCAGAAACAGTGCTTTTGGAAGGAATAATCCCAAGTGAACACCCCTCCCTTCTGGAGTATGCAGAAGGTGTGGAAAAGGAACACATTGGAGGAATGAATGCAGATCAACAAGAGACAGACAAGATAACTTTCTGCTCTTAGGAAACACCCCAAGGGGGCTTTCAAAAGCCCTCATATCAAATCCAATCCAGTCTTACCCTGCCACTGTAGAAGAAACACCTTTCCAGAACAATTTTAAAAAATTAAAACCTATTTTAGAAAAGACATACTACATGGAATGATAGAAAATCTACAGAAAAATAAAAAATTTAGGAAAATTTATAAAACAAATATTTTGACAAGCTTCTATCAATGAAAAAAGGCCAAAATTAAAAGTACAAATAAATGATGTTATTATTCAAGGCTTATTGGACACAAGCGCAGATGTAGCAATAATTTCAGCAGAGTCATGGTATCCAAGTTGGTCCCTTCAGGAGGTAAATGTTCAGTTTTGGGGTATTGGGTCAATATCCCAGGTAAAACAGAGTGCAAGATGGCTTGAGCGTATAGGACCAGAAGGACAGGAGAGGAATATTGAAGCCATATGTGGCTGACATTGCTATTAATTTATGGGGAAGATATTTACTACAACAGTGGAACACACAGATTAATATTCCTCCAAACCCAGAAATAAGCCATAAACTAGCACATGGTTCTGGAAGAAACATTAGAAGGTATTATGAGAAACAGTCCCAGACCATTCAGGTTATAGAGGAGCAAGGCAAAACAGCTGCTGATCTTTCAAAAACACCCAGAGCACTACTTCCAAAATGGCTAACAGAGAATCCTATATGGGTTCATCAATGGCCTCTAACAAAAGATAAATTGCAGGTCTTAGAGCAGCTGGTACAGGAGCAGCTCAGCATATAGAAGAATCAACAATCCTTGGAATTCTCCTGTATTTGTTATTAAAAGGAAATCTGGAAAGTGGAGAATGGTATCAGACCTAAGGGTGATAAACAAGGTGATCCAGCCAATGGGCTCTCTACAGTCTGGAATTCCTTTGCCTTCTCTGTTACCGACTATTATAGTTATTGATTTAAAAGACTGTTTCTTTACAATACTTTTACAAGAACAAGACAAAGAAAAATTTGCCTTTACAGTGCCCACTTATAATAATTCTCAGCCTGTAAAGAGATACCAGTGGAGGGTCCTCCCTCAAGGAATGCTGAATAGTCCTACTCTGTGCCAGTATTTTGTACAAAAGCCAATAGAATAAATACGTAACAAATCCCCACAGTCTATAATTTATCATTACATGGACGACATCTTGTTGGCCGATTCAAATATCAATACCTTAGAAAAAAATTTTTGAAGAAGTGAAAAGAATTTTGCCGGCTTGGGGATTACAGATTGCCCCAGAAATAATACAAAGAGGAAATTCCATTAATTATTTAGGCTATAAAATAGGCCAACAAAAAAAATAGACCCCAAAAGGTACAAATCAGGACAGACAGATTGAAGACAATGATTTTCAAAGACTACTAGGAGACGTTGCCAACTTATGACCTACTATCGGAATTAAAAATGATGAACTAGATAATTTGTTCAAAACCTTAAATGGTGACAAGGACTTAAATAGTCTGAGAGAATTTTCACCTGAAGATGAGAAAGAATTGGCTTTGGTGGAAAAGAAATCACAGGAGGCACATGTGGATCGTGTGGATCCAGACCTTAATTGCATTCTAGCTATCTTGCCCTCTAAGCATTCTCCTACAGAAATTTTAATGCAAAGGGAAAATGTTATATTGGAATGGAAATTTCTTCCACATAAACCGAGTAAGAAATTAAAGACATATGTAGAAAATATTTCTGAACTTATTTTTAAAGGAAAATTAAGACTTTGTCAATTGACAGAAATGGACCCAGAAGAAATTGTTGTACCTTTAACTAATGAAGAAATTGGCCAATTATGGGTAGAAAGTGAACCTTGGCAAAGAGCCTGCAGTAATTTTTTGGGAGATATTAACAACAAATATCCTCAAAGCAAAAGAATTGAATTTCTAAAGAAAACTAATTGGATACTCTCTCGTATTGTATGAGATAAACCAATTTCTAGAGCCCCTACATTTTATACCAATGCAAACAAATCAGGAAAGGCAGGTTACAAATCAGAACATATAAGTAAAGTGGCCCAAAGCCCTTATAATTCTTTTCAAAAGTCAGAATTATATGCTATCGTGATGGTATTAATGGACTTTACTGAGCCTCTTAACATAGTCACTCACTCTCAGTATGCAGGAGGAGTTATTCTACATGTTGAAACAGCTGATTTTATTAAAGATGAGTCAATAACTTATTTATTCAGTTACAAGAAATAATCAGGACTAAAAATAATACCTTCTCTATAACACACATTTGATCCCATACAGGTCTGCCAGGTCCTTTTAGCACAAGGTAATGATGAAATTGATGAATTATTAATAGGAAGTGTACTAGAAGCCTCAGAATTTCATAAAAAGCATCACATCAATAGCAAAGGGTTTAAAGAAGATTTCTCTATCACTTGGCAACAAACCAAAGAAATTGTAAAAAGGTGTCCCACCTGTTCTTTCTAGAATCAAACTCCATTGCCAGCAGGAAGTAATCCTAAAGGTATATGTAGAAATGAAATTTGGCAGATGGATGTATTTTATTTTACAGAATTTGGGAAATTAAGATATGTCCATTATACAATGGATACGTTTTCAGGATTTCAATGGGCAACTACTTTTAGTTCAGAAAAGGCTGATTCTGTAATCACACATTTGCTAGAAGCTATGGCCATCGTGGGAATACCTGTACAAATTAAGACTGACAATGCTCTGGCATATGTCTCTAGTAAAATGAAACAATTTTTTGCTTATCATAATATAAAGCATATTACAGGAATACCACACAATCCTACAGGGCAAGCAGTCATAGAGAGATCAAATCTAACTCTAAAGTATATACTAAATAAGCAGAAAGATCTAACAAAGATCCCTAGAGATAGACTACATAGTGCTTTATTAACTTTGAATTTTCTCAATGCTAATGAGAAAGGAACAACAGCTGCTGAAAGGAATTGGACTATAGAAAAAACAGCTGAACTAAATCAGCCTGTTTACTTCAAAGATGTACTAACCTCTGAATGGAAGCCAGGGTATGTGCTACACTGAGGAAGAGATTTTGCTTTTGTTTCCACAGGTGAAGAAAAGTTATGGTTACCATCAAAATTAATAAAGACTTGAGTTGAACCAGAAACTTCATGAAAATAAGAACTGATAGCTCATCCACCCATATTACAATTCTTTAAGTTGCAAGAAAGAACAAAGGGTGGGGACAGGTTTTTGTTTTTGTCTTTATAGAAAACTGGAAACACCTATCTTCAAGATGTGAAAAGACCTTGGACATCTAGACATCTAAAGCAAACGGGAGGCTATCCAGAAAAATTTGCAAGCAAAAAAATATCATAACTATTGGTACCAGTATACTTCATAGGGTAAAATCTCATTGCTTAACCTCTACAATTTTTTTTTGTAAGTTGAAGTCCCAGTTTAATTATAATTTAAAGCTGACTTTAGAGTTGGATTGTGGCTCTCTCCTTCTCTAAACTCATGCATACTTGTTAAAGAAAAATACAAAATCTCTGTATCATTTCAGAAGAGCCACCTGATATGGAACAGAAGAATAACAAAAAATAAGGGACTATTCTATTATTACTAATCCTATGCTGAAAAAATACTTATATATTTAGCTTCCTGTACATTGTGTTGGGTTTTAGTTTCTTATCAGTTTTCTGCAGTGATCCAGGACAATGCCTAATTGCAAACTTGAACTATCCAGACAGCAGGAAGTAAATTAAGAACACAGTGCCCACATTCCCAAGAGGTGGGGTTGGTTGTTTTGGCTTATTCAATGGGTTATGGATAATTGTTTAGGCTAATTGGTTAAAAATTGTTAATGGTTATGGTTAGAGTAAATTTAAACAAGATTTATTAGATTCAAGATTTGTGTTTAAAAAATAGAAAGAAAAAGGGGATACAGACATATATACGATCTATGGAGAGATTATTGAATCTTCTTTTAAAAGATTTTACTAGCTTTAAATATTTTACATTGGATTGGATTTTATATTGTATACAAATTGTGTATATTGAGATTAATTGTGTTACTGTACAAATATCTCTATGCTTGTTCAAGGTATTATACTTATTCGGTTCATCTAACTGTAATACAAGTTGCTAGTCCATGAAAGTTTTTTTTACCAACTAATTAGAATATAAAGTAATGCAAGTTAGTAGTTAGACATTACATTCAAACATAGTCATATTATATATGTTTTCAAAATCAAACAAATATATTTTAGATGAACAGGTCTTCTTCAAACACTTCAGAGATCCATAGAGTATGGCATTTAAAATATTTTTAGAACTTAGACTTTTCTGGACAGTGAGATAGGTCTGCTCCTGACAGCACCGATCTACTTCAAGAGAAAAATGGGCACTGAAGAAGCTCCATATGGAGTCTACTTTCTTTGTGGCAATGGTTAGCCTGTTCTTGTATTGACAGTGTGCTGTTTAAACTTGATGTGGAGGTTCCCTCTGAAAGTGACCTCTGAACTTTGACAGAACAAGCTGAGATGGTCCTTCAGGTTCCTGCTTTTCAGAGAAAACTGTCAGATATTCTTCAGAACACAAAGATAAGTGACTGGTGAACTATACCAGAATGGGCAGAGCAGATTTCCTGCTTCACTAAAATTAAAAGAGACTCTGGGCCTGTAGGCTGAAGATGGATGCCCCAACTTTATAAAGGAACTTTGGGTGACTGTCCAGGCAGATACATGTCATCTCTGTCATTTCTAGTTTTTGGAAGTTGTTTGCACTTCCTGTTTATTTGGGTAAATATTATTTCCTTCTTGGGTCTCTGCAGTAGTTGAAGATGAGATAGTTATAGTTATAGTTTTCTAGTGACAGTTTTAGAAAAGAAACTTTGAAGTTAAAGTGTATAAGTTCAAGAGACATCAAAATAATAGTTTGTAGTTAGTAATACAAGTTAGAAAGAAAGTGAATTAGGTATAATCCTTTGGACTCATCAAAATAGGATAATTAATGAAATATTTTCTTTGAATTGCCAATTGTTAATGGACTGGACATTACTCATTTATTGTTTGTATATATTGTATATAATTATTGTACCTATTGTATAAGGTTTTTCTTATGTTAGCTATACCTTCTTTTTTTAAATTTGACACAAAAGGGATTATGTGGGCATATTTTCAAATATAACAAAAGCATTTGGAGATATCAGAGGGATCTATCCACAGTCAGTCTAGGAGGATCAGACAGTGGTAACTCACACCTTTAATCCCAGCACAGGGAGTATCCTGGGAGTGGTGACCTGCGCCCTTAATCCAAACTGAGTTCAAGGTCATTTTAGGTTACAGAAGGAGTTCCAGGCTCCCAGGCAGACAGTGGTGGGGCCATGCCTTAACTGAGCAAAGAGAGTATTTAAGGCAGGCATAGAAAGACAGAGCAGGAAGAAGAAGCCAGGAGAAGCCAGGCTGAGGAAGCTGGAAGACAGCTGGGTGAAATCTCACTGTGGTGTTTCCTCTCTTTAATATCTCCGACTTTCCCAGAGATCTGTCCCCGAGTTTCCTTTATTCATGCAACAGGACACCAATAATGATCCGCCTCATTTAGAGGGGCCGGACATTATGAATAAGGAGAAGGAATGCCACTACTGCATCCAGAGCACTTGGGACATTCGTAAATGTAGTTTTGATTTTCTGTCTTGGTCTGCTGGGAAAAGATGGATGTCAGTCTCAAGATGTCCACCTGTCCTTTTCTAGCACAATAGTTTTGCTTTCTATACAGTCCTCAAAGCAGAAAATGAACTGAGAGCTAAAAAAATGAATGCTATGCTGAGACGGTAAGCCATGACCTTTGGAAATAGCCATGAGTTAGTCAGTAAACTCAGTGGAGTCTCTGTGAAGATGTCCCAGATCTAGAACTCTGTTTATCACCTGACATTATGTGTGTGTCCTCTAGTAGGGAAGCCACAGTAGCACTTTAAGCCAGATATTGTATCAGCTAATTTTCCTACTATAGTGATAACATTTCCTGAGAAAAGCAACTCAAAGGAAAAACAAGTTTTCTTTGGCTATTTTCCCCTGATTCAGGTGGGGAAGTGGTGGCAGTAAGAACTTGAAGCAGTGAGTTACATTGTGTCTATAGTTGGAAGGGACCAAAGAATGCTGGTGCTCAGCTAATTTTCTCCTTTTGTAGTCCTGGTTCGGAGCCAAAGGAATGGTGCCACCCACTGTGGGGAATTCTTGCTATCTCAATTAACCTAAGCAAGATAATCACCACCACCACCACCACCACCACAGGCTTACATCCCAGGTGATGCTGGTTCTCATCTAGCTGATAGTTGAGATTAATCATCAGATATATCACTATCAATTTGTATTTTTATAGGGTCTTAAAATATCTGAACAGTCTCTTTCTAACATGGTTATCTTAGTCAATGGACTGTTTTCTAACAAGGAATACTTCTAAGGGCCCCGAGGTGTCAGAGATCCTCCACCACTACTGATCACAGCCACAGAGGTGTCACATTAATAACCCTCAGGTCCCACTCTGTCCCCATTAGGGCTCCTACATTAGTAGACAAGTTGTCAAGTCTAAGGATTTGAACTCTTCGAAAGTTTTCTATCTCTTAAAATTAGATTCTGAGTTAGGTTTTCATTGTGTTTGGGTCTTTCAGCACCAGAAGATAAGGACCCTTTGCCCAAAGGTATCTGTTCTGAACTGATAATTAATTGCCTTGGGTCTGTCATTTTCTTCTTTTGATGCTCCAAGGGCCCTCAGAAACAGCCTCTTAATTTCATAGCCCTCACAATGACTGTGTCTACGATACTGTTCAAATGCCAGAAATATTGCAAAAGCTGTTCTATCCCCTTGTGACTGTAAGCTATCAAATCATGTTACTCCCACATGTCCAGAGCAATCCATCCTACTACTATGGGGTTCTTGTTGTCAGCAGGTCAACAACTCCAGAGTCTCTTGGAGTCTACTTCTCTGAAATCTACTGCCTTAAAGCCCGGAAGAGAAGTTCCCTAAGCTTAGACCCTGGGCTAGCCACAGCAGATAGCTTGCATAGAGTGGGAAAGCTCTTGGGGTCCTTCCTTAACCAACTGAAACAGAGACTGATGGCGGGGGTGGGGCCTAGATCCTGGTGTCCAGTGATTTTCAAAGGCCAGTGAGTAATCCTGTACTGTCTAATGCTTGAGGGCAAGTTTCCTTACAGGCAGAGCTCAGGGTGGGAAGCCTCTCACAAGTGATTTGAGAGACAAAAATAGAAGGAGATGAACAAAGGCAAATAAGTCAGAGAAGGACACTGTCTTAGCTACTGTTATATTGCTGCAAAGTGACACTATGATCAAGACAACTTATAAAAGAAAGCATTCAATTGGGGGTTTGCTTACAGTTTCAGAGGGTGAGTCTGTGGCCAGCCTTGCAGCAGGCAGGCATGGTGCTGGAGCAGTAGCTGAGAGCTCACATCTTATCAAAAGTCCATCCCCAGTGGCCCATCTGCTCCAACAAGGCTACATTTTCTAATCCTTCAGATTTGTTTCCCCAGGTAGGGACAAAGTACTTAAATATGGGGATCGTTCTCATTCATACCACCACACTAGGCAAAGCTGTGGATCTCACTGGAATTCTGTCCCAGCCACAGGGAGTGCTGAGCATAGATGATACCACTGAGTTAATTCTCCCATGACAACCATTTATGTCTGTATCTGTTGGTCATTGACTAAGACATCCCTGCCAAGGAAAATGGAGGGAAACTTCCCAATATCTCCAGAAAAAGCTGCTGCATGTGACTAAGGGCAATTCTCTAAGAGCAGTTGTGACCCATGACTTACAGCCCTTGAGGATGTGCACAGGTCTATGGAAGGGATCTGAGTGGGTATCAGCTACAATTGCCTACAGCCTGTTAATTTTCCTCATAGCATAAAAACGCAGGGAGGCAATGAGCAGTGTTCCCATTTCAGTCTCCATGGATGTGATAAAATACTCTGGCCAAGAGCAACTTTGGGGAAGAAAAGAATTTAGGTGGCTTATGGGTCACAATTCATCAATGAGGGAAGTCAGGGTAGGAATTTGAGCAGGTACTCAATGTGGAAACTGAGGGAGAATGCAGCTTGCAGACTCACCCAGTCTAATGCTTTGAGGTAGTTAGCTTTGTTATCCATTCCAAGACCACCTGCCCATACAGTGGTGCTGTCCATGATAGGATGGAACTATCTATATCAACTGGTAACCAGGGTCATCCCCCAAAGACATTATCATAGGCCACTCTGATATATGCAATCCCTTCAATTGAGACTCCCTCTCGGGGTCAAGTTGTCAATCAAAGCTAACTAGGATGTGGGGGTGGATGCAGAGACAAACAGGTAGGATCTAAGCCCCCAACACCAAGTGGTCAAAACCAAGTGGCTTTGGACTAGTTCTCTGCCCATCATTTACAATATGAGCTAATACTGCCTTCCTATGGTTGGGAATGTCAAGTTAGATGATGTATATAAAACCACATTGTAAACTTTAAGCCATACTGATATTATACAGTTTACATTTCTGTTGAGTAGGAAATGAATACATAATTTACCTTAGTGATGGGATTTATTTTACAGGTGGAATTGCTGGGGCATAGGGCTGAGCATTTTTATCTTAACTAGATATCGCCAAATTGCTCTTTCCAGTGATTACATCAATTCATGCTCAGACCAGCAGGAGCATATGAAAGTTCCCATTGCCTTATGACCTGGCCAGTTCTCACTCATTTATTCTGACCGGTCTAAATGAGTACATGGGGCAGGTGCTTTAGGAGACAGCTTGTCCAACTACGTGTTTTCCAATCTTGTAGTCAGAGATAAAATTGGAGATAAGTGGAATGTATCTCATTAAGGAAATGAATAAATAAACCCTGGTGTATTCAGGGTGGATTGCTGTGGAATGGTTAACAATGGCCAAGCTAATTGATAACATACGCACACACATGCATAAAACAATATTGAGTAGAAAATGTAAATAGCAGGTTATGTACTATACTCAGCCATTTATTCCTTCTTTTTTTCGGATTAATTAATAAAACTTGGGCTTTTTTTCCAGATCTGTCTCAATATGTAGTCCAGACTAGCTCTGAATTTGTGTGAATTCTCCTACTCAGCCTCCTGAGTGCTGGGATAACAGCTGTGAACCACAGCTGAGAAAGTGGCTCAGTGGGTAAAGTGCTGAGGGAAATCCCTAGAACCCACAGAGAGAGCAGCCACAGAGAGTCAATGACAGGGGCTCCTCAGGGCAAGCTCTAGTCACACTAACCCAAATGCTGAGCTCGGGGTTAGTGAAAGACCCTCACTCGATATGTAAAGTGGAGTGTAATCAAGGAATACACCCAGCCCCCACCTGAGAACTCAAATGTTCACACACACATGCATAAGTATAATTTTTTTTAAAAAAAATACTATAATACCATTCATATGGACAGAAAAATCTGTAATAATTTTTAAATATACATTGAATGTACCTCAGATTCACAGAACTGATTTCTTATGGGGAAGATAAAGACTGGTCCTGGAGAGTTTTCAACTTACTCCTGCATTTGTATTCTTTAATAAAAGAATAATCATAAAATATATATGCATGAGAATGCTTAATATTTGCTGATCTTGGGGAACAGTTCCTCTGCATTTTTTTTTCATTTAAATTATTGCTTTAGTCTCCCAGGACAGATTCCTTTAGAAGGTGACTGGGGGGGGGGGTGCAGTGGCCACTTCCTTTCTGTTTATCTCAGGTTAGAGGGTGCTGGGGGTGCATATGCCAGTGAACAGAGGACCCTTGAGCATTTCGCTTGTTGGATGCAAGCCTCAAGGGGGAGACAGACTAGATCTGTGCTAAACCCAGAGACAGGATGCAAAGCAAGCAGGAATAAAGAAAACTGGCAGATTACTTTTAAATCAAGATGTTTCTGAAAGTGGATTATAAAGTAAGACCCGAGGGTTAGCAGTATGGGGACATGAATGACCAGGGATGTAGAGCTGGTTCTTGGCCTTGGGAATAATGTGGGATAAACCCTAGGCAGGAGCAGTTTCCTTGGGAAATTCAAGGAAGGATACACAGGGAGAATCTAAGACTTAAGATTCAAGCATGAGATGATCCAGGAGCACCGAGGGGGAGGGGAGGGCCAGAAAGAGACAGGGTCTGGCAGATCCAGAAGTATGTTTGTCTGGAATTTTATCTCAATATGATGAATAATGAGATTTCTCATCACATCTTTCTTTATTTTATCCTTTCTTTTAATTTTATGAATAATGAAACTTCCTTGCAATTTTTGTCAAAACTCTTTCATTATAAAAATTCCCTGTTGCATACAGAAGCGGGGCAGTTTAGTAAAGTCCTGCCGGCCTCACTCCAATATGAACAGGCGCTGCCTTCCCTGCCCAGCTGGTATCGTGTGGACAAAAATCCAATCCATGGCATCATTGCACATATCAGTATTACAGTGGGCATCACTGAAACAGAATGACTCTTTCAGGGAGAAAGCAACCGAACCTGAAGTGTACATCTCATGAAATAATAATTTCAGGATAACATCAAATACCAAAGGGTTTTACGCAGGAGAATCCCATGATGTTATTTACTCTTAAAATATCATCCTGGCTACTCATAAGCAGAATGGACTGGAAAAATAGAGACAGATTGCAAAGGGCAGAGTAGAGGCCTAGAAAAGACACTGAAGCTAGGCGGAGGTGGCAGGGCAAAGTGTAGATGCTGGGTTGGTTTTTTAAATAATATTTTTAATTTGCCCTTTGACAATTCCATCCGTGTATATATACAAAGTATCTTGAGCATACCTACCACCCCACTCTCCCCATTTCCAATCTCCCCCTGGAACCCTAATCCCGTGCCCAATTTCATGTCTTTTAAAAAATATTTTATTTATTATTGTTTATTTTTAAACCCACTGAGTCCAATTAACACTGACCATGTGTACATGGATGAGAGGTCATCCACCGGGTCATAGTAATTCTCCACAAAGAAAAAGGATTCTACCTCCCAGGCAGCTATCAGGAGCCTATAGCTCCTCAGGAGGGATGGGCTCCAACAGCGCCCCCTGCCCTGTGTTCTCCCTTCCTTTTCTTTGTTTTCTATTCCTTCCTTCCTTCCTTCCTTTTTCATTCTTTAATTTTTGTGTATTTGTGGGGGCCTGAATGTATAAATGCACACCAAGTGAGCGCATGTGGCCAAGGAGAGCAGAAGAGTGCTTCGGATCCCCCTGGAACTAGAGTTATAGGCAGTTTGGGGCCACCTGACTTCTAACTTGAGTTCTGGGAACTGACTTGGGCTTTCTGCAAGAGCCATGAGAACCCTTAGCCACCGGAGCCATCTCTCCAGCCCCAAGCTTGATCTTGTTCAGTCAGGTCTCTGCAGGTAACCATGGCTGTAGTGAATTAATGTGTGCCACAGCCATGGCATATTCAGAAGTCAGCATGTTGCACAGCACACACACACACACACACACACACACACACACACACACACACACACACACACACACACGTCCTTTGGCTCTACAATCTTCCCATCTGTTCTTCTTTGATGTTCCCCGAACCTTGGTGAGAAATCAGCAGATTGGCATAGATGTCCCATCTACAGCTGAGTGCTTCTCAGTCACTTACTCAGCCGTTTGAACCTTTATGAGTCTCTGCATTACTGGGGTGCTGTTATGAGTACAGTGCACTGAGATGGGAGTCCTGGGGAACGAGCAATGTGTGAGCAGAAAGGGAGGTGAAGAACTGGGTCTTAGGGAACTTCTAACCTTTCATGAGCTTGCTAGAGAGGCCAGAAAGAGAAGCCTACCTTCTTCCTTGGCCTCTACTATGCTCCCCTCTTCTCTTTCTTCCCTTATACCACTGTGTGCTTGGAGGATGTCCTGGGAGGCTGGGGCCAAGGCTGCAAGCCAGAGAAGCAAAGGCCACTCACCTTTCCAGAAAGGCTGGGCACTACCTGCATTCAGCCAGGGCATCTGTCCAGTGTGAGGAGTGAATCTTGACCTCTTGTGTCTTCAAGCCCCTGACAACCACCCCAACCTCAAGATGGAATCTCTTCACATCTATGAAAGTTGAATGGTTACTTTTATGTGTGTGAAGGCAATTGTTCTTAGCAATGCCCCCAAAGAAACATAGTCTGTGCCTGCCAGTGGAGTTTGCAAACTCATCCAGTCTTTGGGTAGATAAGAATGTCCCTTCTGGACAGATAGAGCACCAAGACATGCAGCTTTGATAGCTGGTTAGTGTCCTTCCAAAAATGAAAATAAAAAATAAATATAAAGAGGTTTATTTCTAGGATGGTGTGATCATATCAGGCTGTACCTGTGCAATGGCCCAAGACATTGTCCTTCCCTTGGTTACTTTTAATCTAGCAAGGAAGATGAGATGCACATTGTTATAATTAGATTACCATGTACCTTGGCGCCTCTCTCTCTCTCTCTCTCTCTCTCTCTCTCTCTCTCTCTCTCTCTCTGTGTGTGTGTGTGTGTGTGTGTGTGTGTGTGTGTGTGTGTGTGTGTGTGTGAAAATAAGCCAAATATATTCTGTGAGGATAATTTAACAGTCTGGAAATGTCCCTCTGAAGTGCAGATGTAAACTGAGCATCTGGGGCAGGGTGAGAGAGGGCAAGCATTGTGGATGAGGACATCCTCATCCCTCCTCCAGTTGAATAAAACCTCAATGACCTGAAAGTCAAGAAAAAAGAACTTTCTGGAAGGTCATAGTGGTGAGCCACAGCCAGTATTGCTGGGATATCTGAGCATAAAAATAGAGTAAAAATCTTTCGGGAAAGTTTTTATTTATTTATTTATTTTAGGATGGTGAGCCAGATATCACATTTCCAGGGGTTCACTAAAGAGACAGAGCCTGCTTTTGCATGAATTTAAGAAATAAGGCAGGAATAATAAGTTGAGAAATAATATGAAAACTTGGAGAAGCAAAGGAGTCAGGTGAAGCTTTTTCAAGTAATGAAATATTAAAGACATTATGAAAAGAGTCTGTAAAGATACCCAAGAGATTGCCGGTACCCAAGAGGACCCACTACACAGAAGAGAGGGGTTCCTTGAGAATAAGAAGGGCAAATTCCAGATTTCCAGGTCTAGAGAGATGTGAGGAGAGATTCCTGGACAGATGTGGTGATGAGTGAGGGGTGACCTTAATCAATTTAAGCCCATATGAGGTAAGGATGGATTATTGTAGTGTTTTATAAAATAAAATGTATATGCACATTTTGGGGGGATTCTGTTAAACTCTATATCCAGATTCAGAACATTTGGGCTGAGGTCCAGGGTTACACTTGTTATAATATCTGGGTACCAAAGACTCCCAGAAGACAGAAAGAGACAACATGGACGAGAGGAGAAAGCCTCCTAGAGGAGAATGGAGCCCATATTTCCAGAGTGAAAGGGATTACTAGCAGGATAACCCAGGAGAAAAGGCCAACACAGAAACAAATCTGGTGATTTTTCAGAATAAGGGGATGTGATGTTATCTACACAGATAACAACCAGAACATCTACAAAGTTATAAAGTAAAATGACCATAGGAATTATAATACACTTAGTATCTCTAGTAGCAACAATGTTCTTGAAATTGGGTTTATATACCTAGCAAAACTATCACTCCAACAAGAGGGTTTGGGGCTTTGTATACCTAGCCAAACTATTACTCCTTCCCTTGGGAGGATGTTTTGATATAAAAAACAACTTGGTTTGCTTTCAAACAGAGTCTTGCTATGTGCCCCAGGTTGAATTAAAACCTATGACCTATCTTCTGCTCTCTCTGAATACTGTAACTGTAGTCAATGTGTCACTATCTCTAGCAAACCAAGACTCTTTGTTGAAGAATCGTAAGGATTCTGTGTGTCCAGGCAGATTCTCACATAATTTTTCAGTTAGTCTCTTGGCATAATGGTGGTCTGATGTAGTGTAGATTACCAGGTTTTTCCCTAGAAGTCAAAAGGTGAGTGAGGGAGGGGGAAATGTGATAATGTGATAACATATATATATATATATATTCTTTATATATATATATTTATATTAGATATATTTATATAAAGAATATATATATATTCTTTATATAAAGTAAAATGTTTTTGAACGTGCAACAAACAGAAATTGACTCAACCAAATATGCTCACACAACTTCACTGCAGCCCTGTTTCTGAAAATACAACATGGGTACTTTTCACTACCCATACTGTCCATGTAATACCATCTAACATGCCTGAAATGCCATGACTCAGGTCTGAGATTGTTGCATGCTATGAATTGTAGTGGGTTTTTGTTTTTATTTTTTTTTACTGCACACAGGGATTTTCTGGCTATAATTGTAGAAACAGAATGATCTAATTATAGAAAACAGGGACTTTTAATATTTTACTGTCATTTCTCAGGATGTATCAAATTAGTATATCTTTGGATGGTATCCTGTTAGAATGTTTGGATTTAAAAATTGCTGTTTGAGTTGCTGACTTGAGTTTCATTTTGAAAAAGATTTTTAAGTGAATTTTGGCTTGGAATTAGGACAGAATTTCCAACAATTTCTGAAATGGCCCTAAATGTACTTCTAAAGTTTTGTGTTACATATTTATGCAAAGCAGTGTTCTCAACATTGACAACTATAAAATCAAAATATTGATCAACTCTGAAAAACACTGAAGATGTTCTACATTCTGCAGTATCAAATATTCAACTAATGTTTTATTCTTTATGTAAAAATAAATAATCTCACCCATCTCATTAGAATGCATGGGTATATTTGTATCAAATTACTTTAAAATAATTCCTTTGTAACTTACCACCAGGGAAAGTTTAACTTACTTAGCTGTTTTATACATCTATGTACTTAGAGCTTCAAAATTTTTTTCAAGTATTCAGTGGTTATGAGCCAAAAAAGTTTAAGAAAGTTTGTGGTCCTGGGGTACAGAAAGTGTTCCCACAAACTGGGCTGATCTGATCTGTACCTGAGACAGAAATGTGTTCTCTACCTCACTTTCATATTTCACAGATTGCTGCTAAGTACGATTTATTTTTAGCTAGATCAAAGTCAGGTTTAGGGAAGTTAAGGGAACAGAAGTAAGCTGCCATCTTCAGATTTCACATGTCTTGGGACAAGCATAGAAGGATTGGTTAGCACTTGTGTCTGCAAGACAATGAAAAGGTGTGCACTCGCCCAATCCAAAGGCCTGAAGGATTCATGCATGAGCTGTTTTTCTCTGCTTCTAGAGCAATTAGCAAACATTCGCAAAGGACCAGACATTTAAAATCTGAATGTATTTTCAGAACAAAGGGTCTCTGTTGCAACTAGGTAATCCTCCTTATCTGGCTTCTGAGAACCCACAGGAAATAGGAACAGAGAACACTAAGTATTGGAGGAAATATCTTGAAGGAGAAAGAAGCCCAACCCCACACAAAAGGGCTAAACTAATGGCAGACAATATACAAATGAATAAGAGTGGCGAGTTTAAATAAAACTTTATTTACAAACACACAAAGTGGTCCAGATTCAGGTCATGGCTGTAATTTGCCAACCCTTGCTCTATAGAGAATTCTGTTTCCATCATCTTGAGAACCACCAGATCATTTGAAAATGTTAAGTAACCACTGAAAAATGGACATTAATAAAAAATGGCTAACATTATTGAGAGCTTCTTTGATGCCAGACCTTTTATTATCTCCTTCGATCTTCCTAATCTTACAGCACAGCTGCTTTTATCAGTCTTATTCCATACATGAAGAAATTAACGCTCAGATCTCCATCTGACACTCTGTTCAAGCCCATCTCCATTCTTGGATCGCACCTTCAAAACACAAAAGCCTCCATTATCTCAAGTCCTGGCTCACAGTAGTCCAGGAACAGAAGCAGAATCATATTTTATGTGTGCTGACTTTTACAAATTTTCTGTAAAGTTTTACAAGGAGAAGAGTCCATCTCAGAGAGGAAGCAAGTATGCCTGCCTCACTCAGAGCTGAACACGAATGTGTATCTTGTGCACAGCTTTTGAAAAGGAACCTAGAACCCTCAACAGTCTCACCCCCCCCATGTCTTTAGATTGCAAAACCACAATTCTTAGAAATGAAATTAGTGCCCATGACTGTATGTACTGTAAACATTCATCAAACACTGGGTTAATTTTTAGAGATTAGTGAGTGTTTGCTGTGAATCTAGATATTGAAAAACACACATTTGAGGTGTAAATAGCTTAATTTGCAAGGTCAGAGTAAGCAAAGACACAGTAATGGAATAGAGAGGTTGTCCACACTGGATGCACGTATTCTCTTGTTTTAATTACTTTGAACATGAATCCAACACGGGACTCCACGGGAAAAAATCACCGCCTTCGAGGGGCTTGCAGTGGAATAATAAAATATTTTTTTGAATGTGTCAAATGTTAATGGATTGGACATTGTTAATGTAATTATTGACTGCATATATTGTGTATAGTTATTGTACTTGTATATAGTTTTTCTTATGTTAGTTATAACCTTCTTTTTAGTTAGACAAAAGGGGGAAATGTGATATTTTGTAAATGAAGCTTGCGTGAAGATCAGAGGGCAGAGACAGCCACTCGTTAGCCATTGAGGCCAAGAAGTGGTGGCGTACACCTTTGTACACCTTTAATCCCAGCACTCAAGAAGAGGAAGCAGGAAGATCAGAAGGTCAAAGCCATCCTGTTCTACCTGAGATTGAATCTGTCTAAAAGAGAAACCGAGCCAGGCAGTGGTGGCATCTCACACCTTTAATCCCAGCACCAGGGAGATGGAGACAGGAATATGAGGTGGGTGGAGACAGGATTCATGCTATTCAGTCTGAGGATTCATAGACAGTTTCACCCCCTTTTCGGCTGGATACTTGGCAAGGTGAAAGGTGGCTGTAGCTTGTTCCTCTGTCTCTCTGATCTTTCAGCACTTACCCTGATATCTGGCTCCAGGTTTTTATTATTAAGACCAATTAGAATTTGCACGACAGTGAGGGAAGATGGGCAGCGAATAACTACAGAAGTTAAAGTGATGGATTATAGCCCAGTATATCAGTTGGTGGTAAAAATGCTAGAATGAAGTTCAGAGATGCCTCAGTTGGTCAAGGCCTGGCTAGGCAAGCACAGGGACATAGATCCCATCCCCAACACCTCTATAAAAAGCTGAGCGTGGTGGCACATGCTTGTAATCCCAGCACTAAAAAGGTGGAGACAGGCAAGGCTCTGGACTCACTGGCCAGCCAGCTTCACTCAACCTGCAAGGTCCCAGAGGGACCCTCCAAAACCAAAACGGGTGTTGCTGGTAATGGCTAGTGCTGTACATTTATAACCTCTAGAATTGCCTGGAAGATGGCATCCGAGCATATCTGTGAGAAAGTTCCTTGATTACGTTAACTGATGGGAAGCGACTCATACTAACCAGATGGGGGCATTCAATGACCAGACTCCTGGGCTGTGGAAATGGAGAAAGCAGCATCAAATGGTCAACCCACTCTGTTTCTGCTGCCTTGACATCCCCTGTATGAGAGACTACCCTTGAACTGTCAACTAGAACAAACCCTTTCTCCCTTAAGTGGCTCTTGTCAGATTTTATCATGGCGTTAGGAAGAAGAACTGGCATATCACCTGAGGAGGGAGGGCACCTGAAGGTGTCATCTACTTCCCACCATATACACACCACCACACAATATGTATCTGAACACAGAGAAGCATATGTACATATACAGACAGGCACATGTTTGCCTTTTCCTCCACACACATATAGGTATCACTAAAAGAGAAAATTGGAGCGGGGAGCGTGTGTGTGTGTGTGTGTGTGTGTGTGTGTGTGTGTGTGTGTGTGTGTGTGTGTGTGTGTGTGTGTTGGTCGCCCGTATGCACACTTGGACTGGTAAGCCACAAAGGCACATGGAGGCCAGGTACCTACTGTTTTTTTCTCAAGCTGAACGCATTGGATATCTCTCTAGAATGGGATTGCTCTTTCAGAGTGATTGGCAGCAAGGCTTCACTGGTCAGGTACCACTTAAAAGACATTGGTGGGAAGGCACAGGGGTGAGGCCCCTGGCCATTTGGAGGGAGGGCAGCACAAACAAGAGCAAAGTCCAGGGGCAGGCCTGCACGTAACGTGGCTGAAAGAGGGCAAGCAGGTCAGCTTTGTGCTTGGAACTTTGATCAAAGGCGCTCGCCCTTTGAGGTGTAAGAACGTAGCTCTGGTGGCCCTGAAGGGCAGATCCGCTGATTCGCTCTTGTTCTAAGCAGAGTAATGAAACCTCAGCTCGAGTTAGAGTTTATCACTCTGAGTCTGAATGGTCTTAAATGATTTTAAATCTTCATCCAATTCAAAGATCGATGACCCAGCCCCCCAGAGGCAGGTTTCTCTGTGGTTACATGCTTGTGCACTTTATGGAAGACACACTAAAGAAAATGACTCCGATTTTTGCTTTTGCTACTAACACCAAGTACCTGTTTGATCCCAGGCAGCTTCTCCACCTAGGTGCCTTTGAAGCACCTTTAGGGTGCCCTCTCCTGTCCAATGTTATTGAGCATCCTGCTGGGAGCCCACTCAGGACATGAGAACCTCTGGTTCCCTTTGCAGGGACAGTCCTAGATACAAAAGATGCCTATTTTTTCTCATGCACTCTCTTCTGTCCCAGACTAGCCTACATTTAGCAGTTTGTTGTTTAAAAATACTGTCTCCTGTGGTCTTTCAACCTTTATTTTCTCTGGCTTACATCTGGCTCCCAACCAACATAGCTGGGTCTCCACAGTGGTGTCTGTGCTTGGAGAACTGTCTCAGTCTCTTGAAGTCCCTGACTCTCTTTTCCTGGAGAATGGGTGGATACTGGCAGGAAACACTGTCTTTCAGCAGATCCATCCCAGGACTTGAAAGCCAAGAGCCTAAACTGTGTGCATTTGGGTCTTGGCACAGAGGCTAAAGGTGTTGGCTGTCCCCAAACCAGGCAGGGGTGAGCACCACTCCTTCCTAGGTCCTTTCTGTAAGGAAAGGAATGAAAACTCTAATGAAGAAGGCCTGTGTGAGGATTGCACAAAATTCACATATCAAAGTTGTCAGTATGATGTAAGGCCTTCAGGAGCTGATTGGGTTCAGATGCGGTTGTAGGGATTAGGAGGTGGGCCTGTGCCTTCCCTTGCTTTCTCGGTCTTCCCTCCCTTCGTTCCTTCCTTTCTGTGGAAATAGGGTCTCCTGTATGCCAGACTAGTCTCAAATTTGTCAAGCATCCAAGAATGACCTTGAACTCTCCATTCTCCTACAACCACTTTCTTCAGGATGCTGGAATACAGATGTACTACCAGGTCCAGTTTATATGGTGCTGGGAACTAAACCCAGGACTACAGTATGAAGTTTCTGGCCTGTCTGGCCTATGGTCCCGCAGACCCACAGTCCCACAGAAACATACAGTCGCTTGTATTAATTCTATGCTGATCAGCTTATGGCTCTGGCATACTGCTAACTAGCTCTTTCTCTTAAACTAACCCATGATTCTTATCCTGTTCAGCCATGCAGCTCAGTACCTTTTCTCGGAGCAGCATAGTTGTCCTCTGCAACTGCTGGCTTCTCTGGCGTCTCTGTGATATCTCTGCCCTGTTCTTCCTGTTCCCAGAGTTTTCTTAGTCTGGTAGCCTCGCCTACACTTCCTGTCTGCCATTGGCCAATCAGCATTTTTATTAAGCCAGTGGGTAGGAGAATTATTTACAATGTAAGTAACAACATAATCTCAGTACACAGGACTTCACACTGGCCAGGCAAGCATTCTGCCAACTAAGCTGAGGTGAGGAAGAGCAGGGCATGATGGCTCAAGCCTGTAATCCCAGCACATGAAGACTCAGGCACGAGGTTGGCAAGTCTTGAAGTCAACTTGGACTACAGAGCAAAACCCTGTCTCAGAAAAGAGAGGAGACGACAGATTGTCTATGCCAAGAAGAGTCTCACTAGAAACCAAATCATTCAGGACCTTGATCTTGAACCTCTTGAGCCCCAAAACTGTGGAAAATAAGTATCTGCTGTTAGAGCCACCCTGTCGAGTTCATGATGGTTGCCAAGCTGACCGAGACAAGGACCCGGAAGGTTTCTCTTTCTGTGGGAGATTAATAAAACACACCTATTGCACTCCTTCCTTTCCTTATCTTTCAACAGATCAGCATGAAAGAGACTACTCCTCACTAGAAGCCTCGTTTTAGGGCTTGGGTGGGAAATGTCTACACTTTTGTCATTGTACATGTACTTGGTTGGTACCCAGATGGTGGCGCTGTTTTGTGAGTTAGTGAAACCCGTTTCTTGTTTCTTGACAGAGTCTTGCTGGGGGTAGGGGTGGGTTTGAAATCACAGAATCTCTCTCTCTCTCCCTCCCCTCCCCCCCGCCTTCTGATCTACTAAGATGTGAACAAGATGTAACACAAGCCCCCATTGCCACGGAGGAAGCCCTCTCAGCCATGATGAATTGGTCTCCCTGATACTATAAGCTAAAATAAGCCACTCCTTTCTTAAGTTGCTTCTGACCGATATTTTGTCACAGTGTGGAGAAAATTTACTAATATATCCATATTTCAAGGCAAGCCATTTTCTCAGTTCCTTTGGGTGGGGAAATGATTCTCTTCTGAAGGTCCCTGCTCTGGTGAGGGGGCGGTTGGCCTAGCCCTATTCACAGCACCCTGAGCTCTGATGGAAAGAACCTAGATTCCAGGAAGGAAATACTGAAACTTGACTTAGGAAGGATACACAGTGTCTGTCATTTTGTCCTGAATAACCATAGTTGGGGGACCACTTCAGCCCCGCCTCTTTTCTGTTCTCCATTCCTCTTCTGAATTGTGTGATGCTGGTTCTTTGGCTCAATGTTTCTGTCTTCTTGACTCCAGCTAAGCATCCATGGGAGTGGGCGTCTACGCTATGGGCGGAACTCTGCAATTTGAGCAGCAGCCACCAAAAGGTGACAGTGGGAGGGTCCTGTCTGTGCCTCCAAGGGTGTCCCCACTGGTCCCTGATACCACTCAGTGCTGGTGTCATACACAGCCTGATCCTGTAACTGAATACTCTGTTCTAGCTCTGGTTACAATAGAGATTGAATAGAGTAAAAAAAATACATAGTAACATCAAAAAGCTGACTCTGCCTGACCCATACTGAGCTCTGGGCCCCAGGCAGAGGCTGGGTTTGGTGTCCAAGGTTGGCAGGATAGGAAAAGGTGACCTGTGAGAGCAAACAGCCCCCCTCACCTACTGCCCCAGCTGTCATCTTCCTCTTCCTCCTAGACACAGAGATGGGATGCCTCTGCTATTAAGTGTCCCCAGCAAATAATACTCTCTCACTAACCACGGATGTTTTCCTAAAACACACACGTGAGATGGTGCACGTGTGTACAATTGTATGGAGGCCAGAGGGCAGCCACAGCTGTCAGCTGTCACCCTCAGGTACTGTCTACTTTAAGATAAACTCTGCCTGGCCTTCCTGTGAGGCAGATTCTGGGGGAGGGTATAGAACTCATACTCTCATGTTTGCAAAGCAAACATTTTACCCACTGAGCCATCTTCTTAGTCCCCTTTGAAACCTTCTAACTATTCCAGGGCACCAAGAACTAGGGCTTGGTGTCTGCAAGTGACTATCTCAGAAACAAATTTCTCTCAAAGAGACAGGCTTCCCACATCAAAACTAATAAGAAGAAAACGCAAGTTTTCGGTGGCTGAGACCCCAAAGCCTGAATCCTCTATTCTGAATGGGTGGGAGCAGATTGGCTGAGAGCTTCCAGAGAGGGCCATTTCTTAACCATACAGTCATGGAATACTGCCAACAAAGACCAGAGAACACCTATCTTTTTCTTGGCCTATCGTGAGGATAAAGCTTCTAGATTTGTAAGGGATACGCCTGGTTATGAAAAAGGTCTGCTCTTAGGTAGCATACACATACTATGCTGGAGCAACAGCCAGCTCAGAGTCTTACAGTTCTGAGTCTGGGCTGTGGAGCCCAATAGAGAAAGCCACCAAGGTTTCCAACGTTGGTACTCATATGCTCTCCAGCCCAAGGGCACAGACAGCCTGGCTGCTCGCTGGCTGGTTAAGAAGCAGTTGTTGCAAAACTCGACTCTCAAGCCCCCTCTGTGAGCAAGCTATGCAACAACACCCTAAAGAACAGCTGTTCCTGATGGGCTGGGCAGGGCCTGAGCTCTCAACTGTGCAGTTCAGAGTCTGGGGGTGGGGTGGACAGGATCTGGGCTTCTCAGCGATGGGAAGGGCCTGGCCACCCAGCAGGGGAAGAGATCTGCCACATCTAGGCTGCCTGTCCCCAAAGCTGCTCTTCAGTCAAAAATCAGCCAGACAGAAAGCCTTGGGCCTGGATTGAGCACAGACAGCCAGGGAAAAAGAGGCAAAAACACCGTTTGAAGTGGATGAATGAAAAGCAGAAGAAAGGCAGGCCAAGGTTCACGAAATGCTCGCAGCTGTTTTTCCAAGGCAGGTGAGGATAGAGCGGAAGAGCGATGGGGTATGTGCAGTGGCTGTGACCATTCCAAGGCAATGAGAAGAGGCACCCTGGGACCGAAGAGGATGGGGCAGAGCCCTCAAAGTCAATGAGATGCCTGAAGGGCAAAGACCAGAAAAGGCAGGCAACAGGGTTGTGACCAGGAAGAGTGGACCCCGGAGGAATGAAGGGGGAAGCTGGCAAAGGTGAAGGGTCTCACTTCTTCCTCTTCCAGCCGAAATACCAAGTTTGCAAAGCCAACTTCCAACAGGCTCAGGGCCAGGGGCTACAGTCTTTTGGGGAACCTACGAAAATGTTTTAATTTCTTTTAAAATCAGGGGGAAAATTAAATGAACTTTTAAATGAAAGAAAATGTTTTAATATGTAGCAATATGCTTGTTTTTATGCCAACGCAGCCACAAAATATTACTTTTAATATTTTTAATGGAGGAAAGAGCCCACGGAGGTAGAGGCGCCTGTTGCCTGTTGTGTGCACCCGTTAAAGAGGTCTTAACACCAACTGGGCTTCCCACACTGGAAGGTACATTCTCCTCCCTTCCCTGGGCCATAAGGGAGGACCCCTCTGGCTTTCTCCATCGTGTCTCTGCTGCTGGTGTGCCTTTAAGGGGGGAGCTCAGAAGAAGAAACAAAAAGCTCACGAGTTTGGCACCAACTTCACTTTCTCAGCCTCCTGCAAGTCCCAGGCTTCTCCTTTATCTCGTTCTCCCTGAGCAGTTCCAGACTTTTATAGAGAATCTGACCTGGGAAGGAAAAACTAGAATCAGTCGGCTAACAGACACACACTAACCCTTCCCAAACTGTCCTGCCCTGTCAAGTCCAGAGGGGTGATGGGGACTCAGGCCTAGGGGAGACCTGGACGAGGCCTTCGAGGGAGGGAGGGCTGAACCTGGAAGACCAGGCCGAAGGGAGGGCCATCGGCCCGTCGCCCACACTACTGCCCTCCGCTGGGTCCCGGAGACGCTGGGAGCCGGCGGCCGCGCACACGGATTGGGTTTCTGCAGGGCTCGCTCCCGGGCCTGGCTCAGAGCCGCCGCCGCCGCCCCCTCCCTGCGCGCAGGCTGCGCTCCAGTCGCGGCCACGGGGTAGCGCTCGGCCCCCCTCTCCGCGTCTCCGCCTCCGCCGCGCTCGTCCCCGGCTCCCGCTGCCCCCGCAGCTCCGGCTCGGCGCAGGCAGACTCTCAGGCTCGGCAGCAGAGCGGCTCTTAGGACGCTGAGCCCGAGCAGCCCGGAGCTCCGGGCTCCGCGAGCCAACAGCTCCCGAGGTGGGCGAGCGGCAGGCGCGGCCGAGACGCTCGAGTGGCCGTGGAGACTCGGGTCCCCGCGCTGGGCGAAAACGCCGGGCGGCCGAGGCGGCGCCGAAACCCCCGGAACCTGGGGCTGCCGGCCGAGCTCTTCCCGTGCAGCTCTTGCGGAGCTCCAGTCGGGAAGCGGCGGAGAGCAGGACCCGCTGGTCTCCTCCGCCGGATCGCCCGCAAGAGGCTCGGCGCCCCGGGCGCTGGCTAGAACCCGGGCCGCCCAGCCCGGTACCCAAGCCGGGCATCCATCGGCGGCCGCAGCTGGCGCAGACATGGGTGCACGGGGCTGCGCGTCGGGCCGCAGGACCCGCAAAGTTTGCTAGCCCCAGGGAGCACAGAGCTGAGGGCGAGCCCGGCACCGAAGCCCCCTGGGAGGTACCCCGAAATCTCAGAATTGGGCGCGCGGGTCGCAGAACTGAGAAGGGTGGCTCGGCCCTGCCAGGTGCCGCCTGCAAAGTTAGAAGTGAGGAAAACTTCGGCTCCTGGGAGACTCGGACCGTTATGCTAACCGCGCCCCCCGAACCCTGCGCCCCCTCTGAAAGACACCCGGCACCCGCGCCTGCCTCTGCGCTCCGTTTGCATCCAGTCCCGGAGGGCAGACGCCTGGAATCACGGTGACTACGTCGGCCCTGGAGAACTCAACCAGGGGGCGGGGAGGGGCGGGAGGCGGGCAACGTGGCCATCGGGAGGAAGTTTCCTGAAGTTGTCCGCTCATTCGGGAGCTCAGCCAGCAGCCAGGCCGGATCGCAAGGGTCGCTCTGCCTGCGAGAAGAAATCGGAGACGGGGTGCTAAGGGATACAGGCGCCCTGAGTTTAAGAGGAGACTTGGCCTCTTTCTGCTCTCCCCTCGCCTTGCGGAGCAACCGACGCTAGAAGGAGGACGAAGCATTTGGGGTCGCCGGCGCGGCCCCTCCAGACATAACGCCCTGGACTCGGCCATACAGTCTCCTGGGACGAAGGCACGGGGTACCAGGACTGACCCTACAGGATTATAAAGCGAGTCTCAAGGAGGGTGCACCTTAGAGGACCCCCTCCACCAGGATGGCCAGCATGTGGAGGCTGCCAATCTGGACTCTACTGGCCCTGCATCGGATCCACTCGGCCGGAGCCCAAGGTACAGTATGGGCGACTCTCTCCACGTGGTACGGGCAGGCAAGGGGTGGCCCCCTAAGACAACACGCTTAGCCCAGGCTGAACCATCATCTCCTGGGAGTCTCAATGCCCTCCCCTTCTTCGACTTTTGGGGCTCTCTTTGGGGGTGGGGCAGTGTCCCTGAGACTTCTGGCCATTCTGGATGGGGATGGTGAGGTGGCGGCGGGGAGCTGTAGAAGCACCTAAGATGTGGTAGGTGGGCCTTCGTCAGTGCCCTCTGGCCGTGATAGGAGGGGGCGTCATTCCATGTCCTGGCTCCACTGAACTCCCCAGGCTCTGGGTCCTGCTTGGCATCCTAAAGGAAGGGCAAGGCACTCGATGCCCCGGGGCGAGAAGACGGGGCAGGCAGAAGCAAGAAAAAAGCTATAATGGGGCTCGGGGTGCCCGCTTGGCTTCCCTCAAGAGCAGTCACTCTGCTTGGCCACGTATAGGAGCCCGCGACTGGTACCGAAGCCGGCGACTGGCAGGCTGGCGAGCGGCTGGAGCTGGGCGGGTTGGCGGCATGGGCCTGGAGCCGAGCGGTGGGGACAGCGACAGACCTAACTCACCCTCCAGACACACCCAGCGGGCAGTCCCGGGCTCAGGCTTCCGGGACTAGCTGGATGTCTGTCCACTGCTGCTTTTGATCTGTAGCCGCGGGAGCAGCCCGCCTGGCAGTGAAGGGCTAGTGGGTGTGGAGTGGGTGTGTTGGAGTTGTCTCTCCCTGCCTCCTGCGGCGGATGCCCAGCCGTCTCTCGGGTCCCCTGGAGGGTCCTGGTAGGTTAGGGCGGCTGCACCGGAGCTTTCTTACGTTTGGGGTTCGAAGATCCAGGTGGTGGTGGCAGCGGTGGCCGAGCGGCGCCTGCTGGGGGCAGAGGGAGAAGGAGTCTAGACTGAATCCCCAGATTCATCAGTTTGGCCTTAGATTTCTTTTGGTTTTCCAGGCTCACAGGGAAGCCAGACCTACCCAAGAATCGGGTTGGGAAGGACAGGGATGGAGGTGCTGCAACCCTCCTGCAGAGCCTTTCCCCACCTCGAGGGTCCCAAAAACCTCAAAGAAGGGACCCCAATGTGTCCCAAGCCAGGCAATCCTCAGAGCCAAAATCAGAGATAAAAAATTTTCAGTTGTCACTCACTGGGTTGAGGGGAAGACTTTACACGGTAATTTAGGTAAAAGCACTTCGAAATTTTCTAACGAGCTCCATAAATGTAAGGCAATAAAAGTTATTATTTTTATAGTCACTATAAAACCTTCCAATAGGCAGAGACCTCAGAGGTCGTTACATTCTAGTAGCCATTTAACAGATGGGGAAACTGAGGCCCTTTGCTCAAGACTACTCTGATATGTAGGGTGGGTTTCCTGAGCGCTATCAAGACCCTCTCTGTAGCTGGGACCTCTTGTCTAGGGTGAGATTTTTGTGGAGACCCAGGACAGTGGCCCTAACAGAATGTCCTCAACTCTGGTGAGTTTGTTTTGAAATGGCCATAGGGAGGTTTTGAAGGGTTAGCAGCTTGTATGGAACCTTCTAGCCTCACTTTCGTGCAGACTCCAACAGCTGTGTAACTAGTCTTGGGAGGGGCCGATAACTCACTCATTAGTTTCCATCTAGGACCAAGCCCTTATGGAGTCTCCAGGGCATCTTCTTCAGTGTCTTCATGCCCCACTCACTTCCACACCTGCCTACCCTCCCTGAGGCCAAGGAGTTAGTGTCTACTGAAGTAATGGCCTCCTGACCATCCCTGTGCTTCTCTCAGGGGAGCTCCATCCTCCTGAAAAGATTGGAGAAGACCTTTCCTGACTGTTTCTCTGTGCCTCAAACTTCTGATTGCTGTTTTCTCTTAATGGGAGGCAGCCGGGAGCCCCTTCTGCTCTGATTATATTCCCTGGCTCTGCGGATGTTTGTTTGCCCACGCTGCCCCCTCCCCTTCTTCCATTTGTCTTCCTGCAGAGGATTGTGGGAAGACAATCTCTGGACTCCACCTTGAAGGTGATGCTGGGTTTGGTGAGGTTAAGGTGCAGATTATTTTTTGTTTTGTTTTCTTAATCTGCCTTGGGGTTAGAGTTTCTCTGCCTCGGGGGCCCTGCTATTAATCTTTGAGAATGGTTAAAACCACCAGCACTGCCTCTGATCTCATGAGGTCATTCTACAGACCTAACACATTCGAACACTACTACAGGGTATTTCTTTTTCCAGGTGCTGGCCCAAAGCTATATGACTTGGTTGTACTGAACACTAGCACTTGGTCATTTCTCCAAAATTTGATCTTACATGGTTCTCACTTGTTTCCCAGACAAAATACAAAAAGAGTATTCGCTCTCAAGCTAGTAAAAAAGGGTTCTCATAATCTAGTAAAGGCAGATACAGAGATGTTTCTGCAAGACTCTTAGCCTGGAAGAGTCACGGGATGACTCAGTTTCCTCATCTGTTCTTTGGGAACACTATCTCCCTCTTTGTGGACTTGATCTGGCTAGAGGGATCCCAGGGAGAGACCCCCAGCAGGTCCTTCATACACAGGTGCTTCAAACTTCCTTCAGTGACTACCTTGGTGTTTTCCTGGAGTGGCTGGTCGTCAGTGCTCTGAGCTCCCAGGAGCTAGATACATGTAGATTTCCACCAGTCCTCAGGAGCTGGGATCGGAAGGCCCTGGTGAGTGCTTTCAGGAGACTTTTCCTCTGCTTGTGAACTTGACCATTGCTAGAGGGCATCCTGGCCTGCCCAAGCAGCTGGGAGCTGCCAAAATTCAGGTGGTTCTTTTTCAAGAGAATTGCACCACGGGAAGGGGGTGGATGGAGAAGGGGACACTGCAGCTGATTGAACCAGACAGTGGGGAAACCCTGATGGAAGCTGAAAACACCAACCTGGAAGCGCCTGGAAGGCCCCAAAGGGAGAAAGTTTAGTGCTGGGAGCTAATCACGATAAAAGCCCAACAGCACACAGGGGAATGGGATGAAAGTTTAATTACATGGTGTGGCTAAGCTGTAATTATTAATTACTGACAGCAAAAAATAACTTATTGATCAGGGCCTCTTGCTAATTACCAGGAGGCCTAGTGTCATGCTTGCCTGGGGCTCAGCTGTCAAGAGCTCCACATGAGCATGAGTGTGGGGTGGGAAATGGTCATGCTTCTCCCTATCCCCTTCTCTGCTACTCCACCCCCACCCCCATGCCTCTTGAGGTCAGCTGGGGGTGGGTCTGGAACATTGTTGGTATGGTGAGGGGTGAGTTTGGTCTTGCTACCATTGGCTGCAGAAGGTCCCCTTTGTGGAGTAGAGTCACTTGGGACCCAGAGCCAGAGACCAGATCATGCAGGCAGCTTGCACCTGCTGTGGAAACTCTCATGCACTTGTTCAGCAAATAATTGCCGACCACCTCTTCCCTATGTCCTCTATTGGAAGGCTGGAGTAGGAAACAGAGACTTCATTCCATCCGGAAAAGCAGGGGGGGGGGGAGGTGCGGGAAAGAGACTGATTCCTCTACAGCTGACCTGCGTTTAAGTGGGACCTCGGCTTTAAGATGGTGTGTTAAACTGCATAATAGAACACATTTGACCTTGTTTCCTAGGACATAGTCAGCTGTAAGCTAAAGGAGAGGGAGAGTGGGCTTGTTTCCATCCTAGGGGTTCGGAGAATACCTGGGGAGTTATATGAAGCTGCCCTTTGCCTGTAAATCTAGGACTAGTGGCTGTGTGGCCAACTTTTAGACCCTCAGAGATGGAGGGCTCACTACCTTATACCAGCTGGCTTTAGACATTGCCTCATGTTGATGAAGGAACCGGCTTATGCTTATACGTTGTTGGTTTTTCTAAAATTTAATGGGTTCCCTGCTTGGCAGGAAGCCCATTTCCCGACTCCTGGCCCCTTAAGGAGTGGGGAGCTGGAGCTGGAATTGGCATCGGGTGGCTGGGCTGCTGTGGGTTATCCACCCTAGCTCCCCATTCCCAGTGCATTGCCGCAGAGGCCCCTGGAGCTCCCTAAGTGGTAAGAGTTAGTCATTGTAATTTGGGGCCTTGGGATGCCAATAGCAACAAATGGGCCAGCAGCAGAGCGGTCTCCTGCCTGTAATGGAAGGGAAAAGAAGCCATTTGCTGAGACATCCCTAGTTACATACTGCTTACCAGCCCTCGCAGTCCATATGCTGGGGAAGAGGCAGGGCCAGGATTTCCCAAGACCCCACCCCAGAAGGGAGCGAGAAAACTGTCATTTCCCTGGGCCCATTCAGGAAAGGGATTGTGAACCAGGCTATGACTGAGCCAGGAGCCTGACAAAGTCCTCTGATGTGGAGGACAAGAAGTGGACCAGGAGTTCCCAGCCTGAGCCTGGTCCTTTCAACCCCCATTTCCATCACCATGTGATACTGAATCTAGCCGCTTCCTCATCTCTGAAGTGAAGGAGTGAAGTGCAGCACCTAGCTCCTTGTGGTGGTTTTAGGTAGTGGAGTAAGATTATCCAAATAACTTTGTAGATGCTCTTGATAAACCACAAAGGCTTTCAATGTTCTAGTCACCTGGCTACAAGAAGGGCTGAGTCCCTCCTGTGCTCCTTCACCATGTCATCTCCATACACTCACTTTTGTATCGGTGCAGACCCACCGGTTCTCAGAGCTCTCTCCGAGCTGATCTTTAACAACTTCTAACACGTGTGTAGTTACTCCCTGACTTCTGGTTTCCTCAGGACCCTGGCTGCTCTCTAAACACCAATACTGTGGCATCTCAGATCAGGCCCTGCTGTCTTCCCTTCCTTCTGCAGAGCATCTGCCTCCAAGTGCATAGACATGGTACATGGTCTTTCATGTGTCAATTTTTCTCTTGTATTCACTCCTGAATTCCCAGCCTCAATGCTAGTGCCTGGTACATAGGATCTCAACAAATACAAAACAAATACAAATGAATGAGTAAATAAGTAAATGAATGAAAGAATGAATGAATGATGCTTCCTCTTGCCACTTGGCCCTGCCTACTTTTCCAGATTACAGTCTTGCATAGATGAGTAGCTTCTAATGTGTCTGTTGCCTCCTTTGTTCTGTGGAGACCTCCTTGTGCCAAGTGACAGAGCACCCCAGATTGAGAGCCTGACTCTAACAGTTGGAGCCTCTGATGATGGTACCACCAGGCTGTCATTGAGGGAGGATCCTGCTCAGATGTTCTTGAACTCCTTCCCCAGCCATTCTTGGCTCTGGCTCTGCTAGAGAAGCTGCCTCTAGCAGCCTGGCCTTGGGGTCCCTACTGAGTCCCTACCTTCAGGATGCCTTCTCTTCTCCTTCCCGCCATCCCCTGCCTGGGGCATCCCAGAGCTGTTACAGAGGCCTTCCTCAGGTCTCTTGAGACTCTGATGACTGACTTGTCAGTGACCAAGCCCCATAGGAATCTCCCAAATGGAACAGGGTTTGGTATGGGGGAGGGTTGACGTAAGAAAGGCAATTAAAATTTGATGCCAACTAGGAAGCAATTAGTGGCCCAAAGGGGCCATGAAATTTTGATGGCGTGATCTTCTAGGGAGAAGGAAATATTACCGGCATGAAGCTCACACAGGGAAACTGAGATGCTGTGGTGGACATGGGGACCCATGAAGAGCTGTTGGAGGCAGGGAACCCCTCTGGGCAGCACTAGAGATGTAGACCAGGGAGACCGTCAATATGTAACTTAGAATCCAGGTGACGGAAGGGATATGACCCAACACCCACATGCATGGATTGCCACTGTATAACATGAGCTCATGTTATGAGCTGGGCCAGATTCTCCAAGTCTTTTTAAACTGTAGCCACAAAATATCAGGAGCCCAGCTAGAGCAGCTCAGGCTAGTGGGCAGCTTCAATCATGGATGAACCCCTGGGTTCCTACTTAACATTTACTGCCTGGGTGACCTTGGATGACTCCCAGAGACTGTGTGTGCCTCAATTTCTTTATTCATAAAATGGGAATAACAGTTCTCCTTGCTACGTTGGCCGTGGTGGGTTACTGAGAGAGCCTAAGCTCTAGGACACCAGTGAGCGCTAAATTGTGTTGCTATGATATTACCACTTCTTCATCTTGGAGAAAAAAAAACATAAGCTGTGGGTCCGAAACTGAGCAGGTACCCTAGCCCCAAAGACTTCTGTTTCTTCTATCTTTCACAAGTTTCCATTTGAACTTCTGCACCCGGTGTTTATTAGGCTAAGACGCTATCTCTAGCTGAACATGCAAACATGCCCCCAGAAAGCCGACACAGTCGGCTGCTGTCAGCAGTGCAGACTTCAGCATGAGTGTTTTTGCTAGACCCTTTTCATAAAATGTCAGCCTGATAGGGGTAGCTCTTCAGTCCAACCTGTGAAAGAGGGTGACCAATGGGTAAATAACCAGATTTTAACGTTGTTAGCAGCATCCAGTTCAGAAGTGTTCAGGAACCTGCCAAGATCACCTGATCTGGGAGGAAGATGCTGACACATGGGTTTGATCCCCAGCACTGCTGGAAGACAGACAGACAGACACACACACACATACACACACGCACAGGCACAAGCACACATACACGAGCGGAGAGATGGGGAAGAATGAGGGAATGAAGGGAGGGAGGGAGAGAAAATGAGAAAATAGGAATGTAGGTCAGCTGCTTCCCAGGGCACTGCCTTTGATCTGGGCAAGATGGCGCCCTCCGGCACTATGTGCCGCACTGCTTCGGACCTGTAGGTTCAGGGGATTTGAAAACAGTCTCCTGTGAGGCTTTTTAGGCACAAGGGCTGGGCAATGGATACACCCTAAAATGCCCTCCCCAAGGAAAGCCCAAGCTTCTCTCTGTTCCCCATGTGCTCACCCCAGGGTCTTAGCCACAGGTTCTGAGTGCAGAGACCCCGAGTGTCCCTGTACCTGTATACATGCTCTAATCCAAGTTCAGGCTACCCTCTCTGCCAAGGGGCCTGTGAGCACCTATCACTTTTGTCCTCACATATGTACTGTCAGTCTCTCCCACAATCCCATTTGTCACCCCAAGTGTCATGTAAAACCACCACTGAACCCAGCTGTAGCATGGGCCTCAAAATTTCTACTCTCAAGACACACCCACAGGCAAGGTGGTTCCATCTACCTCAAGGTACCCTCAAACTGGGCTCCCATCATTTCTGGATACCTCAAGGCTGGGTGTCCTGAGGAGACACTGAGGTACTCTGTCCCCTCAGGACACACAGGCATTGGTACCCCACCCTCTCTGATGCCCACATACTGGGTGCCCTGTCCTATCCAATAGACAGGATGTCTGCAGACTAAATATCCCATCCCCTGACGACACCCATGGACTGGGTGCCTCATTCTTTCAAGATGCTCATGGGTAGGATCCCCCATCCTCTTTGGCCTTGCCGATGCTGACTGATCTTGTAATGTGTGTGTGAGACTGATTTCTTTAATTACAAACTCCTTGAGTCTAGATAATAATGCTTCATCAACAAGGATTGAATATTAGGCATCAATTACTTTTCCCAATTAATAAACTTAACCCTTTAAAGAGTGAGCTGTGAGAGTTCATGAAGCCAGAGAGAAGAGAGCAAGTTGATGACACCAGAGGCCACCACCAAGATTCTCACTGGGTCCTTCTGGGTTGGGCTTTTTGACCCCTGTGGCTCAAGAGTCCTTATGAGGAAGGCGTAGGAGCATTGATAACAGCCTAAGTCTCCCAAGATGAGGTCATGGTAGAGGATAGACACTGCCTACGTGGATCTGGCTGAATGACCCAAAGTGACTGTCCACCCACATAACCTTTTCCTTTCTAGTACTTCATTTTCTAAATAATTATAAATTCACATTCCACTCCATAGCATATCTGAATTCCATTTGCATGCATGGAGAATATTTCAAAGTCAGATGATATTGGCCAAGATATATAGCGTGTCTTCCCCTGAGGCTTTCTTGAACCTCTGGATGATTTCCTGAGTCGTGTCTTCCAGAAAATTCTGAGGTATCTGACATATGTATTCCAATTATTCTCATTTAAAATTTTCTGTGACCTTCCAAAGCAATTGAGTCACACGGTTAGTGGGAGGGGGCATGGTAACCACCTGCCAAGACTGGTCCGTGATGATGATGACCTTGAAGGTGCCAAGTGTGAGGATTACATCAGGCTGTCATCCCTGTCAGGTGTCCCTGTCCCTGAGCTGAAGTGTTTCTGGATTCCTCAGCTTGGGCAGGTTCCAGGCCACTGCGAGGCTTGACTCCTGGCCTCTCCTTCCTCATTTTGATTGAGACTGGACAAAGCAATCAGCAGTGTTGTTACAGAAGCATTGGAGCCAAGTAATAAGGAGAACTCAAAGATTTTCCTTGGGGACAGTATCCTCTAGACATTTTCTTGCTATTTGTTTTTTCATATTGCTATAACAAAATACTCTGATTAAAACTTAAGGAAGGGGTTGGGCTGACAGTTGAGGGCACAGTCTGTTTCAGTGGAGATCTCAAGGCAGCAATATCTTAGGGCAATGAGTCACATGGCGCCTGCAATCGGGAAGCAGAGAGAGATGAATGCAGATGTTCAGCTCCTCTTTATTTAGTCCAAGACTCCATCCCATGGAATAGTGCTCCTCCACATTCAGAGTGGGTCTTCCCTCTCCGCTTTCTGGAAGCATCCTATGGGAAGCCCAGAGGGGTGATTTCTAGGTAAATCCAAACCCAGTCAAGTTGGTAATGAAAATGAACCTTGACAGGTGTATGGATGTTTTCCAGAAGGACCGAGGCCACTGCGGATGTTGACCCAGAAGAAGCTGACCTGTGTGAATTGTCTTTTTCTTCTAAGTCAAGTGACCAACTATCTCTGAACTTCAGTGCTACCAACATTAATATTTTTCTGGCCAACTTCCTTATTGGTCTGGGTGAAGGGTAAATGGCATGTCTGGGAACATTACTCACAGAAATTTGAGATTTTATGAAAAGATCCAGTAAAAACATTCACCCTAAGACCTCATAGCTGATAACAGTCTAGTATGTAGCTTCTTCATGGCATGTTTGAATTTATCTTCTGGAAAAGACCATCTTCCTGCAGCCTTCACTGTAGTTTCTCTTCCATGGAAGCTCTGGGCACTGAGCTTTGCCTGGTCAGCCAGCACTAGCTGAGTGCTTGTAACATGATTCTGTCACTATCTGCTCCCAATGTGTGTGTGTGTGTGTGTGTGTGTGTGTGTGTGTATGAGTACATGTGCACATGTGTGTGTATTCATATTTGTACAGGTGCATGTGCACATGTGTGAATGTGTGTTCATATGCGTGTGTTTGCACATATGTGTGCATGCATGTTCATATGGGTGCATGTGCACATATGTGTATGTGCATATTTGGTTCACATGTATGTATATGCATGTATGTTCATGTGTGTATGCATGCATGTTAATATGGGTGCATGTGAAAGTATGTATGGATGAATGTAGAGGCCAGACATCAGCTTTAGGTGGTGTTGCTCAAGAGCTGTCACAAGCCAAGGGCTCACCTATTCAACTAGTCTAGTCTGGCTAACCAGTAAGCCTAGAAGATCCATCTGTCTCTGCTTCCTCAGCGATGGGATTCCAAGTGTGTACACGGTGCCCAGCTTTTTCATATGAGTTTCCAGGGATTGAACTCAGGTCCTCATACTTGCAAGGCATGTACTTTACTGACTGTGCTATCTCCCCAGCCAGATCTCTTCCTGACTTCTCTATACCTTCTGTGCTTTGGGAACCAGACCTCCAGCAGCCCAGGCTTTTGCCTGGCAGCCAGCCTGGCCAGCACCATTGTTGCTGCCCTGGCACAAGGTCCTGGAAGCCAGAAAGGAGCAAGTCTATGCCCAGGATTTATGCCTACTGTCCATCATCCCTATGGTCTCCTGTCTCTGAGCAACATGCTGCTCAGCATGATGACCCAGGACATCTCTGTCAGAGTCGTTTCTCCCTGCCTGGGTGTGGTTCCTACATTTGGGGTTTGGCAGATGGGCAGTCTCAGGCCAGGCTGCGAAGGAGGGCTGGGGGAGTTCCTCATTAGCTCTGCTCCAAGCTCATTATCAGCCTGCGCATCACTGGGTGAGAAATGGCTGTCGTCGGGACAGTAATAAATACACGCCTGTCAGGGTTGATGTGATTGGAGTAATGAAGAGAGAGCAGCCACAGACAGAAGGATGCTGCAGGCTAGAGCTTCAGGTGGCCAGAGAACTCTGTCCACTGCCCATCCCCCTGACCTAAGAAGCCAAGGACTGGTGCAGGGGATGGGAGAGAGGAGAAGGGAGGCATTGGCATTGAATGTCTTTCTCCTAAATCTGTGATAAATGGAGAACCTAGAAAGTTCTGAAAGCTATCAGGTAAAAAAGACAGGAGACGACACCAGGAAGAGAGGCCCGAGGTGCTGAGAACCCTATTCTCAGCCTTGGCCTGAGCAAAAGCCAAAGGGACAAGTCATTGGATAGTGGTGCCTTTGATGACTCAGCTTCCCCCTCTAGCTCTGGTTCTAGAACAGCATGCAGGAAAGCATGGGGTGGGGGGCAGGGGGGATGACAACACAAGGTCTATTGTACACACCACTCAGCCCGCCACCTTGCCTGTAATGTTAGAATGCATTGTGTCTCCAGGGACTTGGAATGCCCAGCACTGAGTGTTGGAAACAGGCCTCCAGTTCAGCTTCTCTCCCTCTTCTAGGGAAGAACCTGGAGGCACTTGGCTGAGTCCAGACAGGACCAGGCTGAGCCTCCTAGACTCTGATGGATAGGGAGAGAGGAGGGAGCGCAGACTGGTTATGATGCCAAGCCCTGGGGCAACTGGGGACTGGAACAAGCAGGATGAGGGAGGGTGAGGTTATATCATTTTCTCTGCAGCCTCAAGAACCACCTGTCTGGTATGCAGTGAGGGGGCCAAGAGTGGGGGATCTCTTGGAGGGCTTATTCAGATACAGATCCCCAGACCCAGTCTCCAGAGCTCTGAAACCAGCAGGTTTCCCAGGTAGGGCCTAGAATTCTGCACTTCTAATAAATTCCCGTGACACTGGTACTGGTCCAGGGACTATACTCTGAAGATGCCTAGTGTAGAAGTCTGACCAGAGCACAGACGTCCTAAGTGGCCTCTATCCAAGGATGTTAAATGCCCGCTATACAGAGGGACTATGTCTGTCCTGCTGCAGAGATGGGCTTCCTAACTCCTAACCGAGGCCTGTGGCTGTTCACTCTGGTAGAGGTGTGACTCAGTCTCATTTTCCGCAAAAGGTTCTTAATCTTAATGTCTGTGTTAGTCGGCTTTCCACCCCTATGACAAAATGCCCAAGCTAATTGACTTGACCAAGGACAATGGCTTACTTAGGCTCTGGGTTTTGGAGGTTTAGTGCCTGGGCTCTCGACCATGGTACTTTGGGTCTGTGGTGGAACATTACAACCTAACGATAGCATGAGACAGAGGGGGAGGAGGCAAGTGAGAAAGAGGAAGGAACACACACAATATTCATGGGCACAGAGGTATTTTGAGGGGCATGCACACATGTGGAGATTAGAGAACAGTCTCAACTGTCATTCCTTAGACACCTTGTTTTTCTTGATACAAGGTCTCTAACTGACCTGGAGTTCATTAAACAGGCCAGACTGGCTGGCCAGTGGGCCCCAAGGAACTCACTTGTCTTTTTCCTCTGGAGCTGTAAGGACATGCCACCATGCTCAGCTTTTTCCAAGCATGTGACTCTGGAGGTTTGAACTTAGGCCCTCATGTTTGTGGCAAGCACTTCACTTAGCTATCTCCCCAGCCCTAGAGATAGTCTCTTAAGGATCTTAACACCACAGGCTGGTGGCCAAGCTCAGTATGTGAGCTTTGGGAAACCACCTTCAACCCAAGCTCATAAGAACAGCCCACGGACCTCTGTCTTAGGAGATTTGTGATGCTCCTGAGATGATGAGAAACAAAAGCTCTTTGCTCTTCAAGTGTCCTACAGATGCCTACTGTGTGCAGGGTGCAGCATGTGGGTCCCAGCAAAGACTCAGGCAGGTAGGTCCCTGGCATAGGGCAGGCCAGTAGCATTTGGGATGATGTTAGGGGCACTCAATACAGATAGGAACCATATGATTCCAGGGCACATAGGGGTGACTTGATAATGCTGCCCTGAAGTGTCACCGGAGGGGGGATGGGAAAGTGAGGTATGGAGGCTTGGAGCACCCCAACTTCCCTGGAACATCATTTCCATCCTGTCTGTTTCCAAATGGGTACTGCGGGTTGAAATCGTGCATCTTGTGACGTTTCACTGCTGAGATGACATTGTTCCTGATCAAGAGGGTTCCCTTGTTGCATCCTGGCTCTATTTTGTAGAAACTACAAAGGCTTTAAAATGGGCATGGCAAATGAAAGCCAGGCAAATCACCCTACTATATAGCATGAAAAGCAAATATATATGGAGAGTTGCGTCTTCCTGCCACCCTCCTCCATTGGTCCCAGGTCCCTAGAGCCTCCCCAAAGTGCAATGAATGTACTCAAAGTGTAGCCAAATAACGAAGACCAGAGTACAAAGGACCTCCTCAGTTTCTAGAAGACAATGTGGAGCGGAAGAGGGGAGGGATCTGGGTTTTCTGCCCTCTTTGCAGTATATGGTTTTCCAGTTGAGAAGCCATCCACCCAGGCAGGACTAGGGTTTCTCTGGTCCTCCTCCTGAACCCGTCCCCTATGCAGGATGTGCACATTAGCAGACATAGGGGTCAGGAAGACCGCAGATCAGCGGGCCGCTTCTTGTTCTGACATTAGGCTTTGTGATGTATTGGTAAAGCTCAAGCTCCATCCTAGACTCCTCTCCAGACACATGAAGCTCCAGAGCAGAGCTCAAGGGAAGTGGTTCTTCTCTCAGATAATTCACTTTTGTGCTCAGAGGCCGCACACATAGAGTCTTGCCACCCTCCCAGGCATCCTCCCAAATGCCTCATGTGACTTCCATCCTTAGACAGTCTCCATGTGAGGAGATGTGTTGGCCCCGTTATATGAATCAAGAAACGGAGGCAGAGAGCTTTAGCAACGTGCCCAGTGCCCAACTCACCCAGCCTGTGAATGAATAGATTCAGGAACCATCCTAAGCCTTAGGCTCTGAGACTGTATTCTCCACCAGTGGGTGGCTCAGGAGGCCTTACCTGCCTCCCACTCACCTTTAAAGAGATCCTATCCCCATGGATCACCACTAGGAATTATTCACCCAACCAACGTAGTCTGTGTCTATGACCTGTGCTGATCCCTCTTGCCCTTTAAATCTGGGGGTCTTTGCATGTGCTCCCCAATACAGATCACCCTAGAAATCCATTCATGTGGAAAGAGAGACACTGAAACATGCTATAGACAGGTGTCATTATTGCCAATGTGGTTGACATCCCTGGCCCATCTTTGATTCAGGGCACATCAACTGTAAGACATGCTATGCTGTTACATGCCCCTGAGAAAGGAAACAGATGGGGTACTGTGTAGTGTGTAAGCTACATTCTGACTCTAAAGATGTAAAACAATGGAAAGAAGAACAGGTTTCATCCAGAGGGGAAGGTGTGCTGAAGTCTATCCAGTCTACACGGCTTATGCTTCCTAGCTTCCCTCTGAACCCTGAATATCCACATGGTAGCCCATGAATTGGCCTTTGCCTCCCTAAAGAGCAGAGCAGGCAATCAAGTTGGTACAGAAGATTCACTTCTCACCATGTAGCAGCATTACCAGGCTCTCTTTGGAGCCCATGCCCCAACCAGAGCTGAGTTCTTGGCTGCAGCTGGGAAGGCAAACACGGAGACATAGCTCCCCAATGAATAGACCCTCAAGAGAGCCAGGGAAAAGGCTCGTCTGGTAAAGTGCTTGCTATGTAAGCATACGGTTCTGAGTTCCAGTTCCAGAACCCACATGAAAAGGCTGGGCATGGTGATGTGTGCTTGAAACCCCAGAGCTGGTGAGGCAGAGACAGGAGGGTCCTCTGAGACTTGCAGACCAGCCAGCCTGGACTACGTGGTCAGTTCCAGACCAAGGGAGAGCCTGTCTCCAAAACCAAGGTGTCTGGCCAGCACTGAGGTTGTCCTCCAATTTTCATACTGCATACTGTTGCATGTGCGCCCACATACACACATACACACACACACACACACACACACACACACACACACACACACACACACACACACACATATACATACAGGAGACACCCCCTGTTAATTGCACACTACCCTCGCCATCCCCATTAGAGGGATTCTAAACTTTTAGGATCTAACCACAGAACAGGTGTCCTGGGTGAAACCTCCTACTCTTCTCCAGTGTCCAGGCACCCCCAGGTCCCTGCCCCACTGCTTTCTAGAATGTCCTAGGCTGAGGAAGCCTCTCCCCACCCTGCCCTGCCACAAGCTCACATTCCTTTTTCAGCTGCGGCCAGTGCCAGCACCTGTTTCCTGGGAACGAGGCCCCTGAGGAGTGAATGTCTGGCATGGGTTCCTGATGAGGATGAGGGAGCATCCCCTCCCCCACAATTGGGAACTGCCAGGACAGAACATAGCCGCTTGGCATGCCCTATCTCCTTTGGCCAGTCCCAAAAGAGAAATGAAGGGCTTGGCTGAGAGTCTACCCAGGACCCCAGGGACAGGCTGGCACAGCTGTGCCCATCCACCCTGCCCTTGGGGTTTGTTTCGGGAGGTTTCCTTGGAGAGGCAAGGCCCTGAGACAGCTGCTCCCTGCCCAGCTACCCACTCAATCCCCCAGCCTTGACCACCTGGTTAATTTGTCATGCAGACCAACCTTCCGGATAAGGAGCCCCTTGTCACTCTAGGTGTTCCCCGCCCTTCCCCACAGAAGGCCCTTTCTTGCTTCTCTTGACTCTCTGATGGTTCCAGGTCTCCAGGCTCTGGTTCTGTGGGTTCATTGGCCTGCAGCAGCCTGCTCTGCAGTCTCCCTCTGTCTGGCTCAGTGCTACCCCAGTCACCACTCTGTGACAGCTGCTTTAGAAGATGGTCACTGGCAAGGCAGACCAGCTTCCTCATCTGCAGGGCCTGGCACTAAATGAAAATGCAACCTTTTGCTGGAAAATGGTTGTGAATTTAAAACATGATGTCAGGGAACATTAACCCAAAAGCTCAGAGTGACCACACAAGTCTCCTGCCCAGTGAGTCCGTCCTATCGATCTAGTTGGGGATGGTGGGATGGACATCTCCTCTCTCCAGAGAGCCGTTTTATGCTCTGGAAGTCCAGTCACCCAAATGCCTGTTTCCTGTTATCCTCTTCCTGGAACTGCCTCCTTTTCTGGATGGTGAGGCAAAGGGCCCCTCTCATCACAGACCCCCAAGGCTAAGTCAAGGGATGGGCTGAAGAATGGTAAGCAAGCTTGGAAACCTCCCGTGTTCTCTCCAGTTTCATACAAGGTGCCAGGGAATGAGAGCCAGGGGCTGAGACTCCAGTACCAGCGTGTCTGGTCCTGTCCAGTGGATGATGTTTTCTCTGCATCTGGCTCCTCATCTTCACAATAGCCTAGCTACAAAAATCCACAGGCTTTGCAGCCTCCACATTCTCCAGCAGAAATCCCTGGTCTGCTGCTTGCTTGCCTCCTGTGAGACATTCAGATGATGTAGCTCACTCCACCTCAGGTGCCTCCGTTCTGAAGAGGGACAGGTACTCAGCTTGGGTCCATTGACTAAGACACTGGAGATCACAACTAAAATGATAAAAAGTTGACTCTGGCTTCTGGGTTCAGAAGTTTCTGTCTGTGATCAATGGAAGCCCTGTTGTCTGGAGACCTGTGATGAAGCAGTGAATCATGGCAGGTTGGAGTGGGGTGGGGGTAGGGGTTGGAGTGGGGGTGGCGGTGGCAGAGCAAAACCACTCACTCCATGGTCCCATAATTCCCTCTAGTGATATGCTTCTACGACCCAAAGATGCTCATTCTAGCCTGAGTTCAATCAGAAAAACAAAAGAACAAAACGCTATTAGAAGGTTGTAGATACTTTAAGAATGCCCCACAGGAGACCAAGCCTTGGCCGCAAGACCCGTGGGAAACACTCAGAAAATCTGAAGTGCCACAGCAAGGCTGATTCTTTGAGGGAGTTTAAGAAGACCCCTCAAAACCAGATAGATTGTCCCCATCTCCAGCAGTGACATGGAGAGCTTGGCATGTAGTGGGCACTCAATTCCCCTTCCTATAAGGTGTGCCTCTGCAACTCTGGCTGGACCTCCACCTGGTGATGCTAGGTCATTGGGTTCTGCTGGTTCCTATCCTGGAATGGCTGAGAGTATGTTCAGGCCGGCAGCAGAAACAAGCAGCAAGCAGACTGCCCCAAATGTAGAAGCTACCTGCCCCATCAATGATCAGCAGCCACTTTGGGTCCCCAGGTGGCAGGTGTGCTCAGAGTCTGGGAAGCCCTGGAGCTGGATGACTGACTGCTGTGGTTATTTTAGGAGCCTAGAGACCTCAAAGTCAAGTGGCCAGCCCCACCTGCCTTCCTGGAATATGTGGAAACGCTACATGTCACAGAGTTAACACTCATCTTTTTGAAAGCACTGAACCCTAGCTGGAGGGCTGATTGGGGGGGGGGGGGGGGACGGACTATCAGCTAGGCCTACAGTTCTAGAACCGAATCCAGAGGAAACACTTCCCAAAGCCTTAGCTTTGTTAATGGCTGTTTTCAGGGATAGGCTGGGAGGGACTTCTTAGGTATAAAAAGGACTTGAGGAAGAGTCACTTCTTAAATAAACAAACTCTCAAATTCTCCTGGGACCAGCAAGGAGAGCTCTGCAGAAGCCATCATTTATTTAAGGGCAGTTCCCTACAGTGTGGTGCAGATCCATTAAACAGAGAGCCTGGGCCCACAGGCAGGGGAGAGAGGCTGCAGAGGAAACTGAAGTCTGGGGGCTTCAGGAGAGCTGGCCCTGAGGCAGTCACAGGGCAAGCATCAGATGTGAACATCAGCAGAGAACAGCCAGACCTGAGTGCTCCCCGAGCCCCCTCCCCACCACACCTGCCGAGCAGGGGAGGAAGAGGAAGGAGTTGGTGCGGGTGTCATCTTAGGTTCCTAGCTGCCCTTACTAATCTACCTTTCTCCCTCTTAATCTCTGAGAGCCTGGTCAGAAGGCCTCCTCCCCTACCTGCATGCTGATAAGGCTTCAGTTTCAAAGCAGTCAAGAACCACTGAGCTCATGAGTGAGGTAAGAACCTCAAAGCCAGACTATGTCAATGGTCTTTGCCAAACAGCTTAAACTCCCTGAACCTCGGTTTCCTTATTTGTACATCAGGGGTGGTATCTGTCACTCCATAAGGACTGAATTACTGTCTAAAAGCTCCTAGGAGGGATGCTGGCATACAAGCATCATGACATAAATATGTCTTAAGTATAACTAAAATGGGAAGCAATATTCAAATAGGGAAGAGATGGCACTCTGTGGAAGAAGCAGAAAGATGAGACATTTGAACTGGGTACCTAGAGATGCAGGCTGGTGTGTGAGCTTGGAGGTCACCAAAAGAGCAAAGGTCCTGAAGGAAGGACCGTCAGTCCAAAAGAGGACGGATGACTAGCAGACTGGATCCTGCAAGGATGGGGCCAGAGAGTCAAGCTCTTGAATTCCAAGCCCAGGACTTTGGAGATGCATCTCTACAATGGTAGAACATAGACCAGCCAAGCCCCATGTGCAGGCATGGGGTACCTGAGCATTGCTCTTGGACCCTCCTAGATCTGAAAGTTTCTATATGGTCCTCTGGGGCCCTTGTCAAGTGGCAGGATTCAAGTGATCCCATCAGGGATAGGAGGTAGGGGGCAGAGCAGGTCGCCACACGTGGGCAGCAGGCCTCCCAGCATCCCTCGCACTAAAATATGAAACTACTGTGAGGAGACAGGGAGAAGGAGGGGGAGAGATGGAGGACTTCACCCCTCCATCCTTCACCCCACCCTGGTCCTGAGTTAAGGAAACCTGTCCCACACATGAAAACAATTCCAGTTTGTAGAATCGAAAGGGTCAGCCTGGAGGTCAGGAAGGCGGCACCCAGGGAGGAGCCAGCTGCATTGCTGGGAAATCTGCCTACAGTGGCACACAGACACAGTGGGGTGCAGGGGAGTGTTGCTGACTTTCTGGCAATGCAGAGATAAAAGGGCTTTTCCCCTTTAGTTGACCCCTCCTCTCAACGGGGAGAAAAGTACTTTAGCACGGAGCTGAGCTGGAATGGGACTGGAAAAAACTGTCTGAAGTTTGGAAATGTGGGACACAACATTCCGTGAACAGCATAGGATGAAGGGGTGAGGAAAACCCAAATCGGAGGAACTCACGGGTAGGTCCCTGAGTCTGTATCACACCCTCCTCTTTGTTCTGCTGGTGGGACATACAGGATAAGCAGCTGAAGGACATAGAATCCCTTGTCCCATCCCGTTTTCAGATCTTAATCAGTGTTTTTCAGGCATTTGACAATGATATGTCTCGATATGGCTTTCTCTGCATTTGTCCTGGTGTGTGTGTGTGTGTGTGTGTGTGTGTGTGTGTGTGTGTGTGTGTGTGTGTGTGTGTGTGTGTGTGTGTGTAATTTTACTTATTGTTTATGTGCATGTATGATGCATGTGTATGCACGCAAATTTTTGGGAGTCTATTTTTTTCCCTTCTACCTTTACATGGGGTCCAGGGATCAACTCAGATCATCAGGTGTGTGAGGCAATTACTGTTACCTCTAAGCTATCTTGCCTGTCCCCTTGAGTCTTTATGTCTTTCCCCAAGTTTGGTTAATAGCCAAACATATCTTCAAATATTTCGAAGCTTTTCAAGACCTTTTGGCTGTTGTCTGAAGTGATGCTGTGAATGTGTGTACGCACACAATTGAGTATCCAGTCTCAATTCTTTGAGGTATATATGAATGTAATTTCTGGATCCCGTGATGCTCCTTTATCTGTTTTTTGTTTTATTTTATTTTGTTTTGTTTTGTTTTTTGAGGAATCAACAACCCTTTTCCCCCACAGTCACTGAAAAAATTAAAGGTGTTTTATTTTTAAGATTATCTGTATACTTGTGTATCTGTGTGTATGCACCATGTGAGTACAGTGTCCATGGAAACCAGAAGAGGAAATCAGATTGGTGGGAGCCACCCAATGTGCGTGCCGGGAACTAAACTTGGGTCCTCTGGAAGAGTAGTGCATGCTGGTCCCAACTATTGACTATTTCCATTTTACTATAACCCTCCTGATGGGTGTGATGTGGTATCCCATAGTGGGTTTGAAATTTTTAATGTTATTTTATGAACTTACAAAAATTAATCTGTCCTCCTTCCACACTGCCCCGCTTTGTGCCTCTGCCCTCTCTGGCCTCTTTCTCTCCTCTCCAAATGGTGCCCATCTGTTCCCATGTCACAGGCATGGATATATTTGTAGTTTTCCTGATAAGCAACGATTTCCCCACTTTCCTCATGATTACTTAGCTGGCTATTTGTATGTCTCCTCTGGAGATACTTCTATTTGTCTTTTTTTTTTTTTTCATGTATATCGGTGTGTACTGTATGGATGTGTGCGATGCTGTGTGTTTGCCTGAAGTGGATGATATTGAGAATCTTCCTCCATTGACTTTACACTTTATCCTTTGAGGCAGGGTCTCTCAATCAAACCCAGAGCTTGTCCATATGGCCAGCTCACTCTGGGGAATCTACTGTTTCCGCCTTCCAAGGCTACAATTATAGGGAGGCTGCTACACTCATGTGGCATTTACCTAGATGCTAGCCATCCATGCTCCCGCCATCCTGCTTTTAGGACAAGCACTTTAGCTATTGGGGTACCTACCCAGCCCCTCCTATTTTTACATCATGTATGGTTTGTTGTTGCGGTTAAATTCTTTATCTAGTCTAAACACTAGACTCTTGTCAAATATATGCCTTGTGAATATTTTCTGTGAAATCTTTTTTTGCTGTCTTGATACTGCTCTTTAATAAACAAAACGTTTTCATTTCGACAAAGTACACCATCACTCTTTTGATACTCTTTTGTTTTCCCTTTTAATATCTAAGAATCTATTGATAAATCCGAGTTCAACAAGATTCAGCCTGGGATACATAGTGAGTTCAAGGCCAGCCTGGGCTAATAAGACTCTGGCTTTAAAAATATATAAGATATATTTTTTTAATCCAATACTTTTTATTCTGTATTTTTTCCCTAAGAGTTTCATGGTTCCACTTTTCAAGTTTGGATATTGGCCCATTTTGAGCTAATTTTGTATATGGAATGAGGCAGGGCTCAACTTCTGGGTTTTGTGTGTGTGTGTGTGTGTGTGTGTGTGTGTGTGAGAGAGAGAGAGAGAGAGAGAGAGAGAGAGAGAGAGAGAGAGAGAGAGAGAGAGAGAGAGAGAGAGAGAGATTTCCAGTTACTCAAGCCCTACTTTTTGGAGAGATATTTTTTTCCCACTTCTTGACCACTTTATAAGTCGTCAGTTGCTCTGGCTGATGAGGTATTTCTGTTCCCTTGCTTCAGTCCATTGTTATCTATGTTATTCTCTCTGAGGGTACTACACCATTCTCTCTACTACAGTTATGTCCCATTGCAAATGTGGCTTTCTGGGCTATGCTGATGTCATCATGCCTTCAAGTTCAAAGCCATGAAAATATTGTGCCAACTACTCCTTTGGAGAACAAAGTCCTCCCAGAGCTTGCCTACTCCATCTTGCATGCCTGTGCCTGCCATTGGTTGCTTTTATGGGATGGTTACAGGCATGGGTGTCACTCGGCCATGCAAGAGTAGGCCTGCACTTTTCTGTCCCCTTTGGCCCACTGCTGCCTCTGTGGTTCGGAGTAAAAATGGTCGTGTAAAGGAAAGCATGGGTTTACCTGCCTCTGTGCTCGTGAGTATTAAATAGCCTGTAGATTGCAAAGGAAAATTTCAGTTCAGTTCACTGATTTCTCAGCCCTGCCTTGACCACATAGAGCCTTTCAGTAGCTCCTTGCTGAATATTCAAGAATCCTTCACTGTAAAAAAGGTAACTGGGTGGTCCCTCTGTGATTTTTGTCTGCTGTGTGTGCCCGGGTGGGTCTGTTTAGGCAATAGTGAGTGAATCTGCAGACACGCTGCTCTTTCCCGTTCCATGGGGAGGGCACATTGGCATCAATGGATGTTTGTGCTATAAGCCAGAAACAACATTTGAAATGTGGCCGCGCCAAGGTAGGGGTGCAAATTTAGCGGGACATTCCTAAGTGTCAGAAGGGTGTTATTTGCAGGCTTATGAAAGGGCTTCGCTTATAAAACCTACTATTTTCCCGGCTTGCAGGTAAGTAGGTCTGTTTATTGGCTGCCAGGCTTTCCATAAATGGTGTTAAGCCCCCGTGCTCTACCCTTCTGGTCTCTTTCTGTTCTACCCTCCACGTGCTCTCCTGTGCTTGTCCATCGCTGGTATCTGTTCCGTTTGGTTTTGAGGGGACAGTGAGACCCTGGATGAATTCCCAACCAGAGCTGTTCATTGGTTAGATTCTGTCAGGCTTTACTAGATTCCTGATGCAGGGGGGCTGGAAGAGATGACTCCCAGGGGCTCCTGGCCTCCTTCTGGTCCTCATCTTTTTTTCTCCAGGAGGTGGATCAAGAATTCTTTGGTTAATGGGCATAAAGTGCTTTGAAAACATAAACTGTTAAGTGGCACCAGGGACGGCTTACTAATTATTTATGATTTCAGGAGAACCAGTTAATTCACTGGGAGAGGGAGGTGCAGTGGAGGAGGGGTATAAAAATCATTCGGAAGACTATAAATAGTGTATGCCCCTATATATCCATATCTGGAGTTGTGGGATAGGGCACATTCTGCAGTCAGGGGACAAGGTCTGTAGGTCAGGCCACCTATAATCTGTTCTCCTTTTCACTCACCAGGACTTCAAGACCAGTCAGATTCACACCCCCCCCACACACACACCCCACCCCAGATTAGGACCATATTCGAACTACCACAGAAAAGGGAGATTGATTGGTACATCTCAGAACTCCCCAGAGGGATGCAGCAGAAGGACAGCTCAGAGCATAAAGTCAGTCTGTAGTTGGTAAAGCACTTGCTGCTCATGCGTAAAGACCCCAGTTCAATCCCCAGCACCTGCATCACACTGCTGGGTGTGGTGGTGCACATGCCAAGTGCTGAGGAGGTAAAAACAGATGAACGTGTGAGTTCCAGGCCATTGAAGGACCCTGTTCCAAATGTGGATACACCAGAGAAATGCTATCTGAGATTGACCTCTGGTCTCCATATGTAAGAACACACACACACATATGCTCACTTACGCCCACTTGCCTCTCTGCGACAGCCCTTCATCTCATCAAGGCCAGCCATCTCACCCACAAGTGTGCTCCCAGCTACGGCTACTTGTCCCTCTGTTCATTCAGTAAATATTGCCAACTGCCTCCCCCAGGCCAGGCTGCCAGGCGTAGGCATGTAAAAATCCTTGTTTCCACTCTACACCCTCCCTTTATCAACAGCTTCCTAGGGAGAATGGCTTCTCTGCTTCCCCTCTCTGCCTCCATTCTCAGCTGCCCCACTGGGCCCTGTGCCCTGGAGGCCTGTCTTTTCCTCGGTATCCCATTGCAGTTCTGGAAAGAGCACCTGCCCAGAGCCACCGGCCCAGCTCTAGGGCATTATTCTAGGGCTGGCCTGTGGTGTTTTAACTTCCATGCACTATTTAGCAGCATTAAGGTCCCCCCTTCTTGTATTCTGTGTTCCCAGCCTCAAAGGCCAAGGCAAAAACCCCTTTATTCTAGGAAATGGATCTGTTACCACACTCTGATACAATGAGGAGAGCAAACCCAACCAGACTACACCACTACATCAGACAAAGACCACACACATGCTTAGAGTGTAAGAGTACAGTGACTACCCAGAAGTCCTGGGCTCAGCCCACCTCTACCTCCTAGAATGTCCATGCAGAATCTATTGAAATTGTATAGCATCCAGATCTGGTGCTGGGGAGGCTCTGGGGCTCCTAATGGGGAGACCTGTAAGGTCTACAAAGTTTGCCTCGCTTGGAAGAGAGGAGGAAAGAATAGGGAAGACAAGGAAGCTGAAGACCCTGGCAGATAAAGGCAGATTGGGCAATACCCCGAGATCAGTTTGCCCAGGGGCATCCACATGGCACTCTGGGAAAGAGGAGGTACCAACTCCAGTAGCTGGGTGATGTGTCAACTCTGGCAGACCATCAAGCTCACAGTGAACAGGACAGAGACTACAGCTTGAGGATGGTGTCTGGGTTTCTATCATTTCCACTGAGCAGAGACAATATGCCTGCTTCAGATGAGATTCTCTAAGTGCTGTGCACAGAGCCCCAAACCCCCATTGCCTTACAGGAGTGTTTGGTTCCTACCAGGAACTCCTACGGGGCAGTAAGCTGTAGGTAATAGACTGTGCTATCAGGGGGTCTGCATCTGGGCTCTGTTCTGTTGGGAGCTGGGCCCTCAGATAACTTACAGTTATATCCCCTTAACTGTAAGGGACTCATTCCAAGAACCAAGCCCTGTGTGCTATGTTCCCTATACTTAGACACCTTTGATAGTTTAATTTAAAACTTAAGCACAATAAGGTATTAGCGACAAAGAGAATCCAGGAGAGCAATGATAACATATTCTATATAAAAGTTATTTAAAACTTATGAATTATTTCTGGAATTTTCCATGTACTATTTTTGGACTGTGGAAAGTGCAGTCACAGGTAAAGGGGAACAGCATTGTGCTCTCCATAGGCTTAGAGTTCAGCAGCAGCAGCAACATGGAGTGGGTGGTAAGACTAGAGATGTCTAAGGCTGTCCCTGGCTGTATCTTCCCCCAGGCCCTAGACCAGAATCCCACATTGGGAGGCAATAGTATTTGCACTAAGGACATGCTTATTATGTTCGGGTACGGTTCACAGGGCTGGAAAATAAAATCAGAAACAGCAATGATAATAACGACAGAGCACCAGTACTCAGGGAGCAGCTTTTCCACATATACCAGGCAGGACTCGCACCGCAACTGAGTGGCCTTTAAGAGCTCTCTTTTAAAGATGCCTGCGATATCTTATTTCAGCCCCGACCTCCAGGCCAGCCTAGGCTCTCAGTCTAGTCTAAGGGAGAACACGCCACAGTAGGAAAACCTAAGACTGCTACCCCAGTGCTAAGGATCAGCTCCAAGTTCTTTAAGAACCCCTAGGCAGGGATAGGCTCAGATCTGGGTGCCTCTACTGTGAAGCCAAGTAGCTAGGCACAGTCCTTCAGGGAAATTACGGAGATGTTCCAGCAAAGGTGGGGACGGACCAAAGCAACACCATGCTTAGAAAAACTCATTACAGGATCATAAATCAGTGCAGCAATGTAAGCAGGGCAGGAGGCTACTCTAGATAGGGCAAAGAGTGGGCGGAAAGTTATCTCCTCTGTCAGTGGTTCTCAACCTATCTGATGCTGCACCCCTTAATATAGTTCCTGATGTTATAGTGACCCCCAACCCTAAAATTATTTTTTGCTACTTTATAACTGTAATTTTGATACTGTTATGAATTGTACTGGAAATATCGAATACGCACAATATCGGAGATGAGACCCTAAGGGGGTCTCGACCCACAGGTTGAGAACTGTTATCTGTTTTGTACACAAAGAGATAGGGGTAATGTGTTTGCTCATTTTATTCCCCTTTTTCTCTTCTTCCTCATCCTCCTCTACTTTTTAAGACAGAACCTCATGTAGCCCAGGCTGTCCTCAAACTCACTGTGTAGCCAAGGATAACCTTAAACTCCTGATCTTGTGTTCCACCTCTGCAGTACTGGGATTTCAGGAATGTGCCACCATGCCCTTTCCAAGTTCTGGAGATTGGACCAAAGTCCTAGGCCATGTCCATGCTAGGTAAGCATTCTACCAACTGAGCTACACCCCAGCTCTTCTTCTTCTGTTCTTAACTGCCTAGACTCTGGCTGCACTGTGGAGGGTGTTGGGTTAAATTCACAGATTGCTTTATTCTCCAATATAGCCCTTACCTCTTTTCTGATTTGCTGCAAGTTTCAGGACCTTAGTTAATTCCTTCCCAGTGGAATCTAAGAGGCCCCATCCCTCACCCCTGCCCCTCCTTTGCCTCCACTCCTCCCTTCCTCCCAGGAGACTTAGCTGATGCATCCCAGGCCTGGCCTGCTGTAGCCCAAAATAGAAGGGGAGGTGGGGCAGCTGAGAGGAGGGAGATGCCAGTGGCGGGTGGGGGTGGCCAGCCAACAAAGGGGTCCAGGACAACATGATGGATGGATGAGCACATGTGGGGGAAGGACCGCACAATAGCTCTGATTTCAGAAACTGGCCTCCCCATGCCTGCAAACAGCTGACAGCCATGGAAAGCGGATGAAATGGGATTAGAACAACCTTTCTAAAGACAGCACAGGCTGCAGAGTGTGACAATACTGTCCCCTGTCCGACCAGCTTCGTGGGTGACTCTGCCAGCCTGGAATCATCTGTCCCCTGAGACCTATGGCCAGGGACCTGGGGAGTGGGGGAGGGGAGAGATCGTACAGAAAGCCATCACCATTGGTGTCTCCAGGGAGACCAGGCTTGGACCCACAGAGGGCCCTGGCTCCTGCAAAGGTCACCTTGTCCATCTTCCTGCCCCCTGCCTGGCCTCAGAATTATGGAGTCCTTACAGAGTTGTACCATGGTTAACTGGCCTTCACTCAACTCTGCGGGGACCTGAGTAACAAATCCCCAGGACCAGCTGCCCCATATCCCTGCTCCCCAGCATGACAGGGAGGCATTGGCATGTCACTCTGTGAGGTGACATTACTTTGCCCACACTATAGTCTGGGTGCACAGCACCAAGCTGGTGCATATGGAGAAACCATCATGCTGGTATTATTGTCGTCCACTGTGTATATGGATCCCCTCTGGTTCACAGTTCCATACCCAATAAGAGCCTGGCTGGAGTGAAAGGGCCTGAGCCAGAGAAGTAGGGTTGTCCTACCATCATTGGACAAGCCACAATCAGCAGAAAACCCATTCTTGGCTTGCCTCCACCCTCCACTCTGACAGGGCCCCTGAAACAGTGAGGGATTGTGGGACCTTCTGAACTAGCTTGTAGTCCACATGCAACCAGGTCACGGCTGGCCGCTGTGTATTTGTGTTTGTCTTCCCTCGCTTGAAGAGGCTGCGGCGGGGGTGAAAGGAATTGATGTTTATTTTGATAACGAGTTCTCAATGCGTTTGCAAACTAATAAAATCAACTCATTAGGCTGCATGTTTAATTCACAACTGTACTGTGGGGAGCCTTCCCTGGTGGCTGATGGGTAATGTGGGCTCCCTCCTGAGATGGGGGAGGTGTCTACGGTACTTAAACTCTCTGTGACCAGCAGCATGTGGGAGAGGAGAATCTGTTCTTTCCTCTCACTCAGGTCCAGCCCTAGACCCAGTTTAAACCTAAAACCAAAAGATGGTTCCTTCTGTGCCTGGTCTCTGATAGCATCTCCCAGGATGTGAGCTACAGGGTCAGAAAGGCAAAATTGACAAGGACCTGGGTCCTGAGGGGATGGGTGTAGGTAGGGTGGATGGACTTTATAGAGCAAAAGCTGAACAGGAAACATCCTTAATTGAATCATGTGACATGGGGACCCTTGTGGATCTTTCCAGAGTCACTTCTTGGAGAAGAAGCATGACAATCCAGTGAAGGAAGGTGAGGGGGGTTAGAGGTCATTGGTGGGTTACAAAGCCTAGGGGCTGGAGGAACTCAGACTCATAATGACATGTGACAGGGCTTATATCCATCTTCCGTGGTATACATTCTGTCAGGAGAGCAGAGCACACTAAACACTGTAGACCCCAAGTCTGTGTTTGTCCCAGACACTGTCTAGTGTAGCCAGATTTGTAGCCAGAAGTTTCTTGACCTGTCTGGAACTGCCCACAGCTGTTTAGTCCCAACTAATCACACGGGTTTATATTAATTACAAACCGTTTAGCCTATGGATCAGGTACATTATCAACTAGCTCTTACAATTTAACGCATTTTTATTAATCTATTGTATTGTCACGTGGCTCATGGCTTACCTATACTTTTACATCTTGCATTTTGGGTAGCTAAATTAAGTCTCCTTGATTCCACCCTCCTCCTTTATCTATGCTTGAATTTCCCACCTGCCTCCAAGCTGTCTTGCCATAGACCAAAACAGCCTCTTTATTAACCAGTGGTAATCACAGCAATCCCGGGCTCTGGCTGTTCAGCAAGGTAGTCAGAGAAAACAGCTTAAGCTTTGCAGTGTCAGAGCTTGGGTGCCTGGAGCATGATCTAGAAGGAAGCCTATGGAATATCCCATGCCAGTCACAGTAGACCCCTGGCCCAGCTATTGAGAGGATTTTGGCTCCACCATGACCCTCCTAGGAAGGCTCTAGGTTCTGGGATATACTGGACCTTCCTATATGTCCCCTCCAGGGGTGTCCTTAGGAATGTCACGGTATAGGATGGCAGAGTGAGTACTGAGACAAAGGTCCTATGTTTCCCTAAGAGAAAACCAGTCATTTATGTCCCTCAAGGCTCTCTGTGATCTTGGGGAGAGGGGACATCTCTTAAATATTATCAGCATGATCAGTGTCTGGCAGGGCAGTGTCTTAGATTTCTAGTAAAATCTAGTTTTACTCCACAGAGAAGACAGGACTGGGAACTGGTTTCACGTCCTTTGAAAAGCTGTATTGTGTTTCTGACAGACCCTCATGTCCGTGAAGTTGGAACATGGGTACATATGTCACCCAGGTTCTACTGCCTTTTGTGTTATTTAATTTCTCCAACTCTGCACACTCATTGCTCATGCACACTTGCCCTTCCCCTGACACACTAAACACCTCTGCATGTGCATGAGGACATGTGCACACACAAATGCATGCATTCATATGCCACAGTCTTTTGGACACATAGGGCACTACTTAGACACATGGACACACACCAGTTGTACACAGGCCAGGCATATGCCCAGGGTCCTCCTCAGATGCTTTGGGGGAAATAAGTAAATGTGATTTTTATTCCAACATTCAGCATCTTGACTGCAGAGAAGCAGCTCTGTGAGTCAAAGACCCAGAGGTGACCCAGATACAAAGAAACATACATGCCATCCTTAATATTTGCAGCTGCTTGGGACATGTGATGGGGCAGAATTCAGGATGACAGAATGGCTAAGTGAGTGGTCTCCCCTTTTCTGCAGTGTCTGGGGTGGGGCAGGGGGTTTCTGGATTAGAACATGGGGACCACATGTGTGTCAATGTATTCCCAGTGGCTGGAAAGGTTTGTCTTTGTCTTCTGATGGGTTTGTGACCTTAGAAACCTCCGGGTCCTCTCTTCAGAAATACATAAGAATGAACATCTTTTAGGATATAACTGCAGAGATTTTCAAACACTACCTGTAGGGCCCCTGGGAACGAGGCTCTGGTTTTTAAAGTACCTTCCAGAGGTCTGTAGGAAGGAAATGGGTATCTCCTCCCATCTTCTTGGGGCTGAAGGGCCCAGTGGAATATGCAAGAACACAAGGAACCCTCGTTTCTTTCCTGGAGAGTGCTCACTGCAGTTCTTGCTGGATTGACCAGTCTCATGGCTGCCTTTGGTTGCTACAATGAGAAACCTCAGACCCAAAAGGTTCTGCAGGCTTCCAGGGGAGTCTTACATAACACCCCAACCCTGGTCCTACCATTCCCCACTTCTTGCCTGTGCTTGGGTGCTTTAAGGGTGAAGCACCTTTAGTAGGCTGTTGCACACATTGCTGAAGACACCTGTCACCTCCATCAACATCACCCCTACTAGTGGAATTAATTTTTATGGCTTCTTGGGTCTTAGGATGCTTCTAGTTCGCCCTCCCTTTCCCCCTCCCTCTCTTCCTCATCATCCCCCCTCCCACATGTCTTTACTCGAACCTCCACCATTAGAAAGATGTCATTCATTTCTCTCGTCCTTGGCTCCCTCTTCCCTTCCTCTGTGGTTCCCACCTCAGACTTGGACGCCTGCACCCCACCAAGCTGCCCCTGTGGAGTGGTGCACAGCCCTTAATTACCTTCTCCTCATATATCCTCCCCTTGCCTTGGCACCTCCCTCACTGGCTTCTCTAGACAGCCAAACCCTGATGTCCAGCTCTCTCCTCTTCCCATGCACACTCATTTCTTGGTGATCTCAACCCATCTCCATGCCCGTGACTTCTACAGCCAAGACCCGACTCTTAAACTCTGGACTTACTTATGCAACTTGTTGTGCACAGAGATGGCCACACTGTTCCAGCCTAATATACCCAAGTCCCCAGTTGTCCCCTGAGACAGTCTTCTCCCTGGGCCTACTCAGCTTTGTAGAGGACAATGCCAAAGCATGTATGTCCAAAGCCAGGACTTTAAGATACCCTTGGCTCTTGCTCCACTCTTACCCTACATGCAACTGAGGAATCATCTTGCAGATAGGGATGTGCCAATGACCCACATATAGTTAGCTCACCACTCTGCTCTGCTGCTTCGGGGTCCCAGGCAGCAGCATCTGATCCTGAGCTGTGGTGATGACTGCCCCCTGGACAATGGCTATTGGTACCCCTTAAAAAGAATTAAACCTCCCCCAGAATATATGATATGAAACCCCTGTGAAAGAGTCATTTGACCCCTATACGAGGGTTGCAACCCTCTGGTTAAAAACCACTGTTCTAAGCATAGCATATGGAAAGGGAGTTTGTGCACCATGACAGTGGAAAAACCTAACCAGCCTCATCTTATCAGTGCCTAAAGCTAATGTTACCTGTGATGAGTCACATGGGCAGTATGTCCCCTTCTGTGATTATGACATAAAAAGCACCTATAGTTGTGGTCCTCGATCCCCCTCCCAAAAAAATCTCTAAACTAAGGTACATGATAAACTATAGCTAACCTGTTACAAATCAAAATGGCCAAGATTATCATGGGCCATGCATGCCTGAGGAATGGCCATCATGTAGGAGAATCAGAAAGACATGGCATAAGAGTATAATGTGGGATTCTTGGTGTCATGTTGGGGACATTGGGGAAAATTGGGATATCTGATGTACATGGAACGTAATGAATGGATAGAATGTAATGGACTAATGTTGGTTCCTAGTTGTTACACCCATACGGCAATAGACAAGATCTTAACAAAGGGAAGACAGGGTGATGGGGACACGGGAAGCCTGCATTCTATCTTTACTGCTTTGATACAGAGTCTAAAACTGTCCTCATATGATTTTTGGGTTGTTTGGTTTGTATTTGTTTTTTAAGACAAGATCTTGTGTAGTCCAGGCTGACCTCAAACTTATTATATGGTAGGGAATGACCTGGAACTTCTGACCTTCCTGCCTTTACCTATGAAGCACTAGAATTACAAGTGTGCACTACCATGCCAGGTTTTTTATGTAGTGCTAGGGATCAAATGCAGGGCTTCCTACATGCTGAGCTAGCAGTCTATCAACAGAGCTATATTCCCAGCCTAAACACTGTTCTAAAATTATCAAATGAGCAGAGCATGTGTCCCCTACTCATCACCCACAGTGGAAGCCCCTAGAGTAAGACCCTACTCAATGCCCACAGTGGGAGCCCCTAGAGTGAGACCCTACTCAATGTTCACAGTGGAAGCCCCTAGAGTGAGACCCTACTCAGTGCCCACAGTGGAAGCCCCTAGAGTAAGACCCTACTCAATGCCCACAGTGGAAGCCCCTAGAGCAAGAGCCATTACTTATGAGGGCTCTGAACTATGAACCTCTGTTGCTTTTCTGAGCCTCTGGCTAGCCATGTGGCCTTTTCCAAGCCTCACACTGTTATGCAGCCACACTCTAGAACATTCCCAATACCTGGAGTGTTCTGCCTAGGGAGATTCTGGGCTCTGAGTTGGAGCATATCCTTGAGGGTATAGTCTAGCTACTTCTCCCATCAAACATCAAACAGCCTGTGCCCAGCTGCTCTACCTGTACCTTAAACCTTGATGTGTTTGTTTTCTCACAGCACATATGACCCTCTACTACTTTTTGTCATTTGCCTGTTCATCTTACATGCTGGTGATCCTCTTCACACTACTGGACTCCCAGGGGGTGTCTAAACCCCCAAGGGCAGTGACCTTGGTCTCAATGACCCACTGGAGGAACCCTAATGCCCAGACCAGTACCAGGGACTTTCAGGCATAGAACAAATACAGATTTATTGAATGAATAAAGAGTGTGGATCTCCCTATGTGGTGGGGCCATGTAACTGTTAAAGTATGCCATAGTGTGAATGTAGAATGCTCCCTCAAAGATCTACATATTGAGGTCTTGGTCACTGAACATGGTAACACTGGAAGGAAGCAGGGACACACGGGAGGAGGTTAGGTTATTGGTCACAGGATCTCTGCAGCCACAGGCTCAAAGCAGCAGCATCAAGGGACATCAACTGAAACTTCTAAAACTATGTGCTAAAGTGTGATCCTAAATAGTCTCTACAACTCCTCCACCGAATGGGGCCGAGATCCTATCTCCATCTGCCTATTATTCTTTCCGTCTCCACCTCCCAAATGGTGGAATTAAAGGTGTGAGCCTCCTAGGTGCTGGGATTAAAGGTGTGAACCACCACAGATGCCTCTATAGTTAACCAGCGACTGGTTCTGTCCTCTGATCTCTAGACAAGCTTTATTTGCCAGAACACAAACAAAATATCATACAACAGTTAGCCATGATAAACGTTTTTCTCTCTCAAGTTTGTTGCTTGGGGTATTTTGTCACAGTGACTGAGAGCTGACAAAGGTGGATAGTAACAGTTCCACAGGTCACGGCACAGACCAATCACAATTTATGTGTTATCTGTGGTTTCTCAATCTCGCTTTCCACTAATACCATTCCCATGAAGTCACCCTGCTACAAACACCTCTTCCGTTTTGAAACTCTGGAAATAGTTCTGTTGGCCCGCTTGATTACTTGCTATCCCCTTGTTACAATGAGGTCTCTTGGCCCTGGGCTGCCAGAGGTTCAGACCCACAGACCTGCAGTCCCAGACCGTTTAGCCACCCACTGCTGCTTACATCCCCCAAAATGACTCAGACACTGTTATTAACTTCATGCTGTTTGGTCTATGGCTCAGGCACATTGCTAGCTAGTTCTTTCATCTTAACTCAACCCATTTCTATTAATCTGTCCGCCACGTGGCCCGTGGCTCACCTGTGCTCCTTACATGTTTCTTCTTGGGCAGTTAGCTCTGTCTGTTTCTGACTCCGCCCTTCTTTTCTTACCTATTCTGATTCCCCACCTACTTCTACGGTGCTCACCAAGGGCCAAAACAGCTCCTTTATTTAAAGATTGATATTCACAGCATACAGAAAGACAGTCCCACATCCTCTGCTCCCCTTCTTTGGTACCTGAATCAGCCATTGCCTTCTCTGGGGTTCTCATCTCTCTCATAAAATGTGAAGTAGGGACTGTGAGGTGGCTCAGAGGTTAAGAGCCCTGGCTGCTCTTCCGGGGGACCTGGGTTTGATTCTTAGCACCTACATGGCTACTCACAAACATCAGTAACTCAAGTTCCAATGGATCCTGTGCCCTTCTGCTGGTCTCCATGGGCACCACATACATGTATACATGTAGACAAAACATACAAGTTTTTTAAATAAATAAAATAAAATGTTAGGTGGAAAGACTATACCCCCAAAAGATATTGAATAAATAAGACATGAGATTCCATCTCCCTCAGCTGCCCAGCTAGCTACAAAGTCCGACTCCGAGCCTCATATATTCAAGAGTCTCCATTGACATGAAGCATTACCAGGCTCTTCCACCTGGCAGCGTGGAACATGGATTTGACCTCACAGTGGGACCATTCTCTCAGCCCTTCCCCAGGGCTTCAGTCCTGGTGCCTCCAAACACTCATAGCATCTACTCCTAACCTACTGGCTTTCCCCTTCCTTCCTCATTCAGGGCTGAAAAATCCAGAGAATCCGAGAAGGTATCTAGCCTATTTCTGGGGTGGGGGGAGCTCTGGAGCGAGCCAAGGTGGCTAGAAACCAGTGTAACTATTTACCAGTCAGGCCACTTGGAACAGCTGACACCACCCCCTGAGAGTCTCTGTTTGCCGGGTGGAGCCTGTTATCTGACTGGGCCGTGGTTGAGAGGGTGGAGAGAGTGAGCTCCAGAAGAGAAGGGTAGCTCTTGCTCTCTTCTTATCCTGAGACCTACCCCCTAACCTTTTCTCACAGTCCCATCACCCCAGGAAAACTCCCCTACCATTCCTTGAAAGAGGGGTGCTGTGGGCTACCTAGCCTCCATCTGTTCAGTTTTCCTGGGGAGGGTGGGCTGCTGTTCCAACTCTGTGGACCCCTGCTACAGCCTCTAACAGCTACAGGCTTTCTTCAGAAGTCCTTCTGTGTTAGTGCAGGCAAGAAGCAAGATTGGCATGCCACCCCCCGATGAGCACCCCACAAATGAATATCTGTGCTAAAAACCAACACAGCCCCACCTCTGCTAATTGGATCTCATCAGCCCTACAAGAAGCCCACCTCGTTTGGTTTTGTTTGGTCTGAGTAGATTATTTTTATATTTTTTTTCTTAGATCACAGGAAGAAAATAAAAAAAATAAAAAAAACAAGTCCACAGCTTTCTGTGGTCTCACTGGATTGACAGGAAGTAGGGTTTTTAGCTTGGTCAGGCTTAGGAAATCTGAGAGGGGAGTGTAGGGGTTGAGGGAAGAGACAGCCAGGCAGTCCATCCGCTATAAACATAATGTCACCATGATACACCGAGCATGTGCTGAAGAGTGAGTTATGTATGGGTGAACATGACCTGTTGGCTCAAATGTAGAGTTGGTGAAGGACTCAGTTAATATAGGTGTATAGGGTGCTGAATAATGAGGAAGCCCTCCGTGAGGTGATATCAGGCCAACTCAGGAAAATCCAAGCTAGGAGTTACACATTATTAGTGATGGCTCTCTCCAAGCAGTAAAAGACGCTTTGAATTGAGTCTCCTCCCCTCCAGCCTCCAGAGAGCCTCTCTATCTTCATTGGTCAGAGGTGGGCCTCAGTGAGTCTGCTCTCACCCAGCCCCTCACCTGCTCCTGTACCCTCTCCCCTGGGCCTTTAGCCTCTCTTCCCAGGTTCCCTGCTGTTAGCATGTCATCTCTCAGCCCCTCTGCCTGTGCTGATGTCTTCCCTATATTAGCCTCCCGGAATTGCCATCACCATTTGCCCAAACCCTTCCTTTGAGGCTTGGTCAAAGTGGTCTGTGATCCCTACATCCATAACTCCAATGGATCTTTAAATGAATTCCCTCATGCTGCCCTCGGGTGCTTCTTTTCCTTGGTCCCCCAAACTCCTGTCTTCCGGTGTTCTTTGGCTGTCTAACTCTCTTCCCCTGTCTCCTTTGAGAATCTCTTCTCAAAGTGGTCCAATGACTATGAGTGATACTGGTACCCTCCCCTATGACCTACATCACTGTCACTCTCAATTTCCTGCTGAAATGTCTGTGATAAGCCCAGACCTATTGAACATCTCCAGAGTCTTTAGCACCTCAGAGTGATCAGTCTCTACCCCTATGTCCTTGGTATCTTAATGAGAACTTAGCCTGTTACTTGGAGCTGGGGTAAGCCCCCAGTGGCGTTCCCATTTCTTCTGTAGCCCTCCTACTGAATGAACCTAAGAAGTTCTCTTGGGTTCAGAGATAAGTTTCTGGCTGTCCTCAGTTCCAGGACTCTGTGGGGGAGCAAAATGAAGGTATGCTGAGGTCACTACTTGTTCCTTTAAGGCCAGAGCCTGTTGGTCCTTTGGACTGTTGTATGCACTGGCAATGCTCTGTGATGCAAGCTAGAATTCCCTCAGGGCAAACTGAGGTGTCCCAATGCCTAGATCACTTCCTCTAGCCCTGTGTGCCACTCCTGGGGAGGGTTCTAAGGATGCCAGTGGTAGCCTTGGCTGCAAACCCTCCGGAGATGACTTTTCCATCCTTCCTGGAAGGGATATGGTTGTTGGCTATGCAGGTCGGCTCCTCAGCTAGTCTGAATGGGGCTCTGTTCTGAGGACTGGCTGGAGAGTGAGGGGGTGAGACAGCTCAAGAAGGCTTGTGTATGAGCATGGGTTTCCACGACCCCCACCTGGAAACCGCTCCTGGCCTCGCCCTGAAAATACTCTGTGGTCAGGCAGACTGACGTGTTGGCGCCTGTGTCCAGGAGCTGCCCGGCGGGCGTTCCCTACATGTGGTAGATTCCAGGGGTGTGTGCTGCCCATTTGGCCCTGGGTTCTAAGACAAGCATTGTCCTCCTGCCAGACAGGCCTCTCTCTTCCCTCCACTTTCTCTGAGTCTTCTCCCAGGGACTCCTCTGGAGAGGACACTCGTGACAACTGGCTTCTGCCCCCTTAAAAAGTGGCCCAGGTAGGAGACAGCATCAGAGAACGGGGGTGTTTTAGGGCCTATGTGGTAGAAGGCGCTACTCAAAACCATGTAGCCTCTGGCAACTTCTTAATCTCTCTGACCCTTGGTATCCTCTACTTTATCAATGTAGGTACTGCCCCTTCTCTCTCTCTCTGGGGTGCTTTTAAGAAGAACATAAATTTGAAAAGCCTCCAGCACAGGATTTTGGCACTCAGGTAACCACTGCCGATTTTTATAGTTTTATAGTGAGGGGTCCCACAATCCCTGAACCTGGGAAGCCTGTACTACCTGCAGTGGCATCATGGTCACCACAGAGTGTTATCTGTCTTTAGACTCATGAGTAGCTATGATTCAGAGAAGATGGTATCATGGCTACATCATGTCAATGTAGTTGATACCAGGGCATTTTGGACCCTTTCCAGAAAGGATGTTGGTGCTTAGTGTGAATCTTCCATCTAAAGCTAGACATCTCTTTCTACCACACAGTGGTCCAGCCCATGCCTGGAACCTTCAGACAGGGAGCTCCATGGAAGGCAGGCCACTGATGGTGGGAAACAATGGTCCCCTCTCCAGCTCCAGAGTACACCCTGTTCCTCCAGTCTGATGGTCAAATAATATGACGATTTGGGAAGCAGTGTGGAACCTGTGTCCTCTGCACCCCAGAAAACACGTAATAATGTCTGAAGACACATTGAGTTGTCACATCTTATAAGGGAATATTGAGCGGGTAAAGGCCAAGGACTCTGCTAAGATCCTGGACGGCACAGGGTGGTCCCCCAGCAAACCATGGTCTAAACTCCAGGCCATGTTGCCAGCAGCACTCGGCTGGAGAAACACTTCTTTAAACTAACATCCTCCCCAAGGGCATGCCAGCCCCAACACAGGACTCCTTGTGTGGGTTTCTTACAATTTTATAGATGAAGAGTAGGAGAAGAAGCCGCCCAACTCCATATCCACGTGACAAATACAACGCAGAGGTTTACACAGGAAAAAAAAATGAAACTAAAAATAAAAACCTTGGATATGTTTCTCCCATCCACATACCCAATAATTAGCACCTACCGGGTCCCTGCTAGCCTGCTAAATACTATAGATTCTTAGATTCTGTGAGAAGAGGGCTCTTGGGGGCCTTGTGATGCAGTGTTGTTGGATCTGAGGAGACCGGGGTGGGGACAGGCTCTGCTCCTCTAGGCCCAGTCTTCTTCCAGGCAGAGGGCTACCTGCCTTGCAAGATTGCTATCCTTTGTGGTCTCTGAGCCTCCCACAAAATTCTTGGAAGGCAGAGGCTCATAGCCATCAGTGCCCTGTGTTTGTGATGGGATACGAACTGTTCCAAATTCTGGGCCTCAGTTTTCCAAACCTGCCCAATCTGTCACCTCATCCAAGTGGCATAAACCAGGTATCTTCTGAGGGCCAGAAGTCCAAAATAAACAGTGGGGTTCCCTTGGGAGGCCAACAGGGATTGTTTGTTGTATTGTGTCTTCTTTGTCAAATGGTTTTCTGTCTCACCTCACCTGTGTCTCTGTGACACTGTCATTGCATGAAAGCCCACCCACTCCTATGAAAGCCCACTCACTCCTATGAAAGCCCACTCACTCCTATGAAAGCCCACCCACTCCTATGAAAGCCCACCCACTCCTATGAAAGTCCACCCACTCCTAAGAAAGCCCACCCACTCCTATGAAAGTCCACCCACTCCTATGAAAGCCCATCCACTCCCCTATGAAAGCCCACCCACTACCCTATGAAAGCCCACCCACTCCTATGAAAGCCCATCCATTCCCTATGAAACCCCACCCATTCCTATGAAACTCCACCCACTCCTATGAAAGCCCATCCATTCCCTATGAAAGCCTACCCACTCCCCTATGGCCTGTTTTAACAGCTCTACTGTAAAGAAAAGAGACATTCTGGCCCAGATTAAAAAGTTGACAGAGGTTCACTATATGGCTTGTGAGTGGCTCCTTCTATCACACACATGCCCAGATATAATCCTGTCCTCTAAGGATGCCCCAACCTCGGCTTGTTCAAGCAATGACCATATGTCCAAATAATGTCACATCCCGATATTCTGAGCTGGTGTGAATTTGGGAGAAATATTGTCCAACCCGGGGGGGGGGGGAGTCCGTGTGTCATACTCCCTTCACTAACAAAGACACAGAGACTGAAGGCCCTGGGTCTCTCCCAGGTGGGCTCTGGACCCAGATCCCTGCATCCTCCTTCCTGCCCCACACAGGATCCAGCCTGGCTTGGGCAGAGACTGAAATGTAAAGGGGAGAGCTGACTGGATTAGTCAGTCTGAGCTGCTCCAAGGACAGAAGAAGGGTACCCATGTGGGAGTGGAGATGGGACTGGCTGGGCATGGGGGAGGGGCCGTTTGTTTGCAGGACAATAAATGCCTCTTGATGGGTTGTGGTTTTCTCAAGGCCTTGATGCCAGATCGAGTAGCCTGCATTGATTGGATGGCCACAAAGCCTGTCACAGAAAGGACAGAAGCTGGCGAGGAAACCTGATGGCCTGTCCCCAAACCATCCCTAGGCATCCCCAAAAGTGCCGGGAAGTTAGGTGCTGAGTGATCGGAGCTTGCAGGGGTGGCTGCTCTAGAGAGGCCATTGGCACCCTGAGCTATGATAGCTCTGAGCCTGGATCCAGAGGCTTCCCTTTCCCCAACTCCCTCAGGACGGACAGAGGCCAAGAGGCCTATTGGGAGAGAATGTAACCAACAAATTAAAACCCTTGTTAGCAGCATGGCTAGGGCTTTGAGAGACCAAGGGAGCAGGAACTTGGGAAACGGCCACTAATTTAATCAAGAGGATGAATTCCAGATGTGGTCTCTGGCCAGCACACAGCTGCTCCTCTTGGCCACTTGGGGAGAAGCCTGAGGGTACTATTTGAGGAAGGGAGGCAGAAGGATCAGGCTATCCAGGATTCAAGCAATGGGGTCAGCATCTCCTCTTTTTCCAGCACAGAGGCCCAGTGTCAGAGAAACACAGACATCACCCTATGCTTGTGGCTGTTACTGCAACAACAGTGACCCCACCTCTGTCACCAAACACAGGCTTGTGTCTAAGTGGATCTGTATCCTGGTAACTTCACCATCTGCCACTGATGACCCATGGGCATAGAGGTTGTTGATTTGTGTGCAGATGGGGTTGCCCACTTCCTGCATTGGAGTAACTCCCGGGAACAGTTCAGAAGCTCTCAATGCCCACGTTGGAGACCACAGACACAGCTTTCTGGAAGATGAGAGCACACTAGTTTCTGGTAGGGTCCGAGGAGGAGCCAGTCTGGCCCCTCCAAGGTCTAAGTAAGTGGAGGGATAGCTGGGGGATGGGAAGGACACACAGTTGAGCTTGAAGAGAGAGAGAAATTATACAGATGTGGGTTCATGTGCATTGCCCTCCCTCCCTCCATCCATCTTCTTTCTTCTTTTCCTTCTCTGATGCTGAACATTAGAACATGCAAATCACAGGGCAGAGCCATTGTGCTAGACCTCCAGTCTTTGTCATCTAGAAACTTCTGAGTCTTCTACAAGTTTCCAGTTGGAAAATTAAGGGGTGGGCCCACTAGGGGAAAGCTACACTTCCCACTTGCTCCTTAACCAGGAAGTTTTGTTTGCATTTTCATGGACTAGTGGCCTATTTAAATTTTTACTCATGTGTTTCTGTGGCTTGGGAATAGCTCAGGGACAGCTCACTGTCACCGTTCACTTCCTCAGACTCTCCTAGTTACACTAATAGCTCAATCAACTCTCAGTTGGTAGAGTGTTAGCCCAAAGGCAGACAGCCCTACATCCCAGCACTACGTAAAACAATATGGTGGTGCATGTACCATAATTCCAGTGTTCAGAAGGTAGATGCAAGATCATCCTGGGATGTTAAAAAAAAAAAAAAAAAAAATTTCAAGGCCAGCCCAGGTCACATGAGACCTTTTATGTTGGTATGGTAGTACATGCCTTTAATTCCAGTTTCCAGAAGACAGAAGCAGAAAGTTCTCTATGAGTACAAGGCTAGCCTGGTCTCCATAGCCAGTCCCAAGCCAGCCAAAGCTGCATACATAGTGAGACCCTGTCTCCAAAATGCTTTTTCATTCTAAAGCAAGAAAGGAAGGGGAAGGGAAGCAGGGAGAGAAGGGGGAGGGGCAGAATTAAAGTGACAAACAGCTGAAGCTCTACTCGGTCTACTACCCCCTGTGCTGTAGAGATAAAAGGGGAAAGCCAGACAGGTTCAAAACCCATCCAAGACCTCACTGTGCATTGGTGTTTGAGGCCGTAGACATGAGATCCCCTCACCTCCAGGCTCAGCACCCTGCCTGTCCTATGGTGACACAGATGCAGATCTTAGAAAGACCCGCCATCTCAGTGAGGCATTTGGAGCCTCTGCTAAGAAGCCAGGCATCCGGGTTGCACCCAAGCCTCACACTTAACTGCCAGCTTCCTGTCCTGGAGGGTCATTTACTGACAGTGACAGTTTTCAAGTGATCCAGCTTAGCAAGTGGTTTCTATAAAGAGCAGAGCCTTGTCCTCAGGGAGGGAGAACTGGGAGTGGACCGGGGAAGGGAGGGGAGGGGGACCAAGAGAGACAGGCACTATCAGAGTTATGGATTTTATCGAGCCATAAGCAAGGCTGGAAAATAAACAATTAAAATTGGCTGGAGCATGGGGTTTCTGGGCCAGCTGGCTGTCAAGGAGGCCTGTGGAAGCAGAGCGGCCCTGACACAGCTGCCATGGAGTACCTGAGTGGCCTGACTCAGGGGGAGGGCGTGGGGTTAGAGTCTTGGAAGTTCCCCATTCCTCACCCCTGTAGCTGCAGAATTAACCTCTGAATACATTTGGATGGCCTCAGTATTGACATCCATCAAACAGTGGGAGAGAAAGCTGACCCATCCTGTGGAACAGTATCCTCACACCCCACCCAGGGAAGATGGGATTGAGAGAAGTAGTCCTTCCTTTGGGACATCTGTGTGTTCACTGGGTCGCCAGCTGACTAGGGAATGTCTGAGTGGCGATCTGAACTCCACTGAAGCTCTGCCCCAGGATCTATAGCTTTAGTGAGAATATTTGGCTGTGTATGGGGTGCTGTAAAAACAAAACACACAGAGCAGGAATTCCCAGTTCTCAGAGCTGTAGAGACAGGTGAAGGGAGGCTGAGAGAGGCTACCACTGGAGTCACGAGAGCTGGGACCAGAGAACGTTGTGGACATCATGGGCCATTTAATTCTGTACCTTCCATGCTCAGGGTAAAGCCAGCAAAGGTCATCTATATATAAAACGGATGGCTGGGTTTCTATACTGTTTAGTGAAACTGAGGTGACGGAAATTAAATTCTCCCTCAGTTGGAGGGTCCTGAGTGCTGACTGATATATTCTAATGCAAATGCATCTCCTGGTCCAGAACCCAGACATTGAGATACACCAGGGATGGATTCCCAGGGCCTTGCTTTCTCTTCACTCACTAGATAGAAGAGGCTAACGGCCTGAATAGGAACAGCCTTCACCTCATGGACCCTGTGAAATGCAAGAATAAAAATTACTTGAAAACCAGTCGGGAAGGAGGAAATACCATGAAGAGAAGCCAGAAAAGAGACCAAAAAAAAAAAAAAAAACAGGAGAGCCTAGGAACAGGTCAACTGAGGTAGAGCAAAATGGACCCAGGTATATATAGTTCAGAAAAGATGAGTCAAGGGCCACTGGGGATGGCTTCCAGGCATGATGCAGGGGACCTAGTAAGGAGAGGACACAGCACCCCCAGGCTGTGCAACCAGGGTTCCCTGGAGGGAAGGTCCCAGAGTCCTACATGTGCCTTTGCGGGCAGATGATAAAGGAGGCAAGGGTCCTCTAAGGCAGTGGTTCTCAACCTTCCTAATACTGAACCTTTAATACAGTCCCTCATGCTGTGGTGACCCCCCCAATGTAAAATTATTCTCAGTGCTACTTCATAACTATAATTTTGCTGCTGTTATGAATCATAAGTATCTGTGTTTTCTGATAGTCTTAAGTGACTCCTGTCAAAGGGTCATTTGACGTCAAAGGGGCTGGAACCCACAGGTTGAGAACTACTTCCCTAAGATCAAGGTCAGCGCCTCTCTGTCACAAACAGCCTGATCTTCCTTTTCAGTCTGTGCTCAGGAGCTGGGCAGGACATTCATCAAGGTGGTGGTGGGAAGGTCAGGGAGGTTGGGACCAGCCACTCTACGCTGTGTCTCCAACTCTGCCCCTTTCTGTCTCTCTCCTGGAAGTTAGGGAACATTGGAGACAGCTAGACCCTCTTTGAGAGAGGGAGCTTGGCCGCAGGCTGCCAGGACATGGCATGGGGGTGGGGAATATGCCACCAGCCATCATTTCCTATCAAAGACCAGGACAGGGACAGAAAGGCCAGAGACTGTGCATAAACCACACACACACACACACACACACACACACACACACACACATGCACGCACGCACGCACACGCACATGCACGCATACACACATGCACACACACATGCACCCACGCACACACACTCATACACACATGCACGTGTACACACATGCACACATACGCACATGTATGTGGATAAATGAGATGTGTCATGGTATAAAATGTATTTATGCCTCAGCAAACCATTACCAATAAAGAATCTAAGCCCCCAGAGGTTGAGTTCTGTGACCTATCCAAGGTTTCCAAGCCAGATGCACCAGGTCAGGCATTTCTTCTTCATTCTCTGGATCATTCAACTGAGTGAGGAGGAGACTGATGTAAAACAACCTCTCACAGTATTGCCAGTCACACACTAGGTGCCTTCTACCATGTGTCTGTCCACACTGCCTGGTGGTCAAGTCCCAAAGAACCTGTGTGCCTTCCTACGATCTCCAATCAGGTTTCTCTCTGTCAGTGAGAGCCCCCTGTCAGAGCAGGCAAGAGAAGAGAGGGGCTGCTTGAGATATAGAGGCTGGGAAACCTCTCCCATGTTAGCATCCTCGGAGCCGTGGCCTCTGATTTGTACCATATCATAGGGTTTCCCCATCAGCTCACCTGGACCATATCCATGACACCTCCAGCTACTTGGTGACCCTCCAGATGGCAGGAAGCCTGACAGGGGTCCCTTGGCAGCACTTTGGCCCTTCCCTTCCCTCCTGGAAACCCCTATGCATTCCTAAAGGTTAGGCTCTTGCCAGGACTTTAAGGGATAGAGACTAGGCCTCCTCAGACAGCTTTCTGGCTCCTATCATTTAAAGCTCCCTGCATCCCCTCTTCCTGTCTGCCTCTGAGGCTGTTGAAAGCAATTGGAACCAACTGGCCTTGGACAGGGGCCCCAGGCCAATGTCATTGACCCCACACTTCATCCGGAGGTGGCTTGTAGCACAGGAGTCTAGACAAAGAAATAGCTTCCCTATGTTGACCCTCCGAGCTGCTCAGGGGATGTTCTTGCCATGCAGAGCTGAGGGACATAGAGGTAAGGGGTGGTGGCGACATAGGAGGGAGCCATGATGAGGACCACAGGAGTGAGTTCCTTAGAGATGAGTACCAGAGTCGAGAGCCATGGGAGTGAAGGCCACAAGAACAAAGATTATATAGAGTCAAGAGGCACAGAGATCTTAGACACTGTGCTGAGGCCCACAGATCCCAGTGCCATAGAGGTGAGGACCACAGAAGTCAGACCATGAGTCCAGTTCTGAGAAGCTCTGTGGCCATCTTTGTACATCCCAGGCCTTCCTCCACCACCATTACATGCCAGTATTGTGCCCAGGCGTCATATTGGCATATCTTCACCTTCGATTTAAGAGAGCAAGGAGACCATGCAACATTGGTGTTTGGAAGCCACGACACTGTCTCCCGCCAGTTCTACCCTCAGCCACCTCTCTGCTCCACCTTCCTACGCCACCCCTGACATCTGCCGCACATGCACCCTGGCTTGCTCACAAGCATAGCCACAGAGATCTCAAGTACACAGGCCGCCTTTGCCCTGGCCTGAATCTACAAATGCTTATCTCCACCTCCTTCCCATGAGAGCTGCTGTGGATTGTTGTATGAAGTTTCTGGCCTGGACTTTGAGGCCTAGTCCAAAGGTTTGGACCCACTCTCAGCCCCACTGCTACTTAGGCCCAAATAATCACAGAGACGCTTGTATTAATTTTATGCTGATCAGCCTATGGCTCTGGCATATTGCTAACTAGCTCTGGCTCTTAAACTAACCCCTGATTCTTATCCTGGTCAGCCATGCAACTTGGTACCTTTTCTCAGAGCAGCATAGTTGTCCTCTGCATAAGCTGGTTTCTCTGATGTCTCTGTGGCATCTCTTCTCTGTTCTGCTCTTCCTGTTCCCAGAGTTTTCCCAGTCTGGTAGCCCCACCCACACTTCCTGTCTGCCTTCAGCCAATCAGCATTTTCATTAAACCAGTAGGCGGGACAATTATTTACAATGTAACAACATAATCCCACTACAGTGGATACCAGATGTAGCCCAAAGATAAAGGCCAATACTCCAGCCTAACATTGTCTCTATAGTATAGGAGGGGTACAGTGACCAACTTACCCTCATATGCCCAAATCCTCACTGCTGCCCAGAGTAACCTCAGAGGTGGCAAAGGGGGACAGTTCTCAGGAGTTTAGGATGCAGTTGAGATGGATCATAACAAATGGATTTGAATTGGCATCCTAGGCTTGATTTATTACTGTGAGCTTAAGAGTATCTTCTTGGCCTTGCTTGTCCCTTCTGTTAAATGGGTCACCATAACCTGTGCTGTTATCCTTCATGAGAAGCCAAGAAGCCAGTGCCCTGAAGTGGCCTATACATGCCCTCAGACAAGTAAGGGCATTGGCTGTAAGCTGGAAAGTCAAGTGAGGGGCCAGAGCTCTCTAAGGTATATACCCTTCTATATACCCTTCACCCTTCTCCCTGGAAGGAGGTAGCGAGCACAAAGCCAAACACATGCCCAGGCCCCTATGTGTTTTAATAACATCTCATGCTGAATCTCCTGGATGCCTTTCAACTAATCTAGTTAACACCCACAGTGATCCGATTACTCTGGTACTCAGTGTAAGAAACCCCAAATCTCATCAAAAGACAGTGTATAAGTGACATGGATGGAGGGTGTTCCAGAGAGGACGCTCAACATTGATCATCACCTGCCCCTTCCCTCTGGGGCTCCAACCCTCCTGACCTGAGTGTTCTGCCTCCGGCACCAAATCCTGAGCAACCAACCATCCTTTCCAGTCCCCTGGACAGAGAGAAAGTGGGTGCTGTGTCTGTGACCCAGAATCCCAAGTATTAACCTCATGGCATCTGGGGGACCCTCTGACCCTCCATAGTGTAGAACCTCATAGATAGTAAAGAAAACCAGGATGTGGGGTGCTCCTGTGGGTGCTTGACCTGCCTGAACTTCCAGGAATACCTCTAAATCCAGTATGGGACTGGACATAGGTCCACTTGAGGGGGATGGGAGCTGGAGCCAAGGGCAGGATCCTGGTGCACATTTAGGGGAGTCCTCCCAACCTCCAAGACTTCCCTGGATGTAGTCTCCCCTTATCCAGGGCTTCACTTTCCATCAGCTGAGGTCAACCACAGTCCAAGACTAACAAAATGGAACATTCTAGACATGAACAACTTACACTGTAAATAACTTCTGGTGAAGTATATTGTTGCATTTGCTTTGTTACTGTGGGTAAGGGGGTTCTACTGTGGTTTAAATGTGTAGGTGGGGCTGTCTGAACTCAGATTTCATCCTGTCCTCTTCATAGTGTCCTCAGCAGGTACAAGAGGTCCTCTCTGGGCATCTATCCCTGCCCCGTTCTGGTAGGCATGATGGTCTAGTCACCTGGGTCCCTGTCTCCCCCTTCCCTCTTTCCCAGGTTGGCTCAAGGTGGCAGTTCCTAGACTCCAGGCAGCTTTATTCCTGGAAGGCAGCTAATCAGGCAGGGAGCTGATGGGGACAGATGGCTGGAGGTGGACAGGACATAGCAGGGAGGCCACCATAGCTCCATGAGGTTGCCCTGCTTCAGAACTAAAAAGGCCACAGACTCCACCACTGCCTCTCACAGAGTCCCCACCCATTGTGATCATTCCTACTATTCCATAAGCTCTGCTCCACCACATTGCAATTGCATGGGTAGAACCCTGGTGGCAGGTTCAGGACAACCCCATGGAACCAATCTCCAATTCTGTCATGATAGAGAACCCAGGGCCTCAACCATTGCTGGTGACACGGGTGTCAGCCTCTAACTTGGGCTTGGCTGAGGATGACTACATGTGATTTCTTCAGGCTAGGAAATTATCTTCCTCTGTGCTATGTGAGCTGGGTGGGGACGAGGTGACAATGATCCAGGTTTTGAGCTGGAGAGGTTGAGGAGAGCCAGCCTTTCCTCTTACAAATGAGAAACTGAGCTGGGCTCACTGGTGGCACAGGAGAAGTGTTCCTGGATAAGCCGTGACTGCTCTTGGCAACCTGTAGCCCCTAACTGAGCCTGTAGTGCACTTCCCAGGCTATGCCCATCTCCTTCCTGGCTACTTTCCCTTGCAAGATTGTCTGACTGCCCCGCAGGATCTGTCCTTGGAGACTGACCTTTCCACCTTACTGGAGATGGAGGGGACCTGGGCATCATGGTGCCCTCTAAACTTTTCTCAAGTGCCATGTTCCCAGTGATTCTCAATCTTCCCATGCTGCAAGTCTTTAATACAGCTCCTCATGTTGTGGTGACCACAACAATAAGATTATTTTCATTGCTACTTTATAACTTTAATTTTGCTACTGCTATAAATCATGTTGTAAATATCTGTATTTCCTGGTGGTCTTAGTTGAGAATTACTGCTATAGTACATTGTAACATCCAAGTACATGGGGTTCCAGATCAGTCGGGTTCTGGGCACATTTGCATGGTCAGCAAACAAGGACTTCTCTTATCTCTTCCCATTAAAAAAAAAAAAAAAGCAAAACAAAACAAAATGTGTATTTGTGAATAAGGGTTCCTGTGTGCCTGTGTGGGGGCCAGAGGACAACATCTGGTTATCAGTCCTTAATTTTTACTTTGTTTGGGATAGGATCTCTTGTTCTAGGCTGCATGCACCAAGCCAGCTGGACTGTAGGCTTCTGGAAATCTCCATCCTTTGCCTCCCCCCATCATGCCATAGAGCCATGGGGCTTCTGACACATAGTGCCATGCCTTGTTTTATGTGGGATCTATAGATTTGAAGTCAGGTCTTCATGCTCCGACAGTAAATGCTTTACCTATTGAGCCATCTCCCCAGTTCAGGACTAAGCTGTTAGCATAAGTGTTCCCCAACATTGCAGGTATATGCTACACCCTCCCAAATCTGATCTATGCAGACCCCCACCTTCACAGTCTAAGGCCTAGAAAGAGCTTTCTCCATGGGTCCTGGTTTACACATGGCTGACTGGCAAAGTCCTTTGTGGTGTTGGAGACTAAAGGAACTGGGACTTTTATGGAGGAAGGAAATATACAAATAAAACAAGCATGACACCCTCAAACTATTTCCAATTACTTTTAGATACCTCTACCTCAGTGGGTCCACCTCATTCTCTGTGGCAGGAGCAATGTAAGTAAGCTCAGGGTGGGTGATCCTGATGAGGGACACTGTGATGGGTGGGGCCCTGAGATTCAGAGTCTCTGATCACTATTGCGCTCCCAGAATGCCCAGCATGATAGGCTAGAGTTTGAAGACACAGCCAAGAATCTGTTAGGTCATACAGTCACTCTACTTAGCATTGGTTCTGAATCTCTGCACTTCTCCATGATGGGCAAAGCCAGAAGGCTCTGCCTTGCTGACATGTATCCTGCAGGACCCCCTGGCCTCGGAAGGAGGGGTTAGTTGCCAGGTTGTCAATTCTCACATATTCCTGGTACTCAGCTGCATTTGCACATGCCCAGATTCCGGGAACAGCCTCCCACCCGACCCTCTGATCTAGGCTCTCCCCCTCCATCTTTCCTGCAGACAGCTGTCCAATTCATCTCGCTAAATGTCCTCTTTCATCACACACCTTCCCCTTCTCAAAGGCCCCCACCACTCCCTGATTCTTACGGAGCCAGGACTTTGATTGCCATCACCCTCTGTATCTGCATCCTTGCCAGAGTCCTGGTTCCACCCCTACCCCCACCCTCGGCCCTCTGGCCACTGGAAAGAGGCCACTCTCAGAGTGGAAAGCACACATTTGCAGGTGCTCCTGATGACAGCTGCCTGCCTGCCTTCTCTTTAAGGCTCTCCCTCTTCCAAACCTCTGTCGTTCTCCTGATTACTGCAAGGACAAAGGCATCATTAGGTGCTAATGGCATTTAGTACCTCTGTGGCACCTGTTAATCCCCAGCCTTCTGCAGGCTGGCCGCTCAGAACCCAGCACACTGCCAGGGATGTAGACCCATTACTGTTCTGCCCATTTGCCAGCTTGCCCACCTCCCTGTTCTTAGGCCCCAACTTTGGTCCCCATCTCCAAGAACCAGACCAGAACTTCATGGTCCAGCACCACCCTAGGAGCAGTGAGAACAGAGTGGACACTGGGGATCATCTGTGTTTCCCTGCCCATCTTTACCAGTGCTGGGTGCCTGACAGCAGTGTTCCTATTTCACAGACTAGTAAACTGAGGCTTGGGGGTGGTGGCTAAGACGGTACTATGAGGCAGTAGGGCAGGATGCAGAGCCACATCTATCCAGCTTCAAGGGTACCTTCTTGGCTTCCTGCTCTTGTATGCGTTTAACTGGCTTCCTTTTATTTTTTTTTTTTAACTCTGTAAATCTGACCTACACCTCAAAGCCCAGATCCTCTGAGAGCCTCCCTTAATCTATTTCTCCAGTGGCCTCAAGCACCTGAAACTCAGCATATTGGAAGGGACCAAAAAAGTCACTAAGACACTAAACACACTATTTACACGTGCACATGGTAATCTCTCCAGAGCTAGCAGGTCCAGTTCTTTAACATCTTACATCCCATAGCTGTACATCTGGGCTAAGAGGAGTATACAGTAGGCACTGACTAGACAGGCTAATGGAGCAAGTAGGTGCGGTGCCTTTCTTTAATGGATCACTGCATACAACCATGCCTTTCCCTGTGGTCATACTATGTGCAGCATGAGGGTTAAGTCACTCACTCTAGCTTCGTTGGCTCTGGTCCTAACCCTGCCCTTGCACTCCACTGGGACTTTGGACAAGTTATTTTCCTCCCCATCAAGAAGATAACCCACAGAGCCGACTTTAAGAAGACTCGTAGGAAGGTAGAATGATGCATGTGTAGCACCTGCCATTCAGAGAGTTCCCTAGGGCTTCCCCATGTCTGGGCCTCACACTGGAACCAACCTGCCCTAGCCTCTGAGAACTCCAGAGGGCTCTGTGGTGTTTTACACTTCTCCAATGTGCGTTACAAGGTACCCCAGCCTTAGCTCTGCTGATCTTTGGACTCATGGTATCCTGGGAGGTAGTGTCGTGGCACTGGATGCCAGCATGACAACTGAGTATCTCCAGACTTTACCAAATGGCCTCCGGGACCCTAATGACCATGGCTGCTGGTGAAAACTAGAACTTCACATCCTGGTCCTCCAACCTAAGGGTATATCAGTAACTCCTTGGAGACTCTAAAACTCACAGTCTTGAACCCCACCCCAGAAATCCTGACTCATCCTCAGAACCAGCATTCCTTGGAGATTCCTGAGGACCCCAATTTGAAAACCACTTTACAGGCGTCTCAAGAGCATGATTGACCTCTGGTGATGGTGAGGCAGGATTCCAAACTGAACTCCTGAGCAGAGAGCCAACTCCCTGGGCGTGTGCAGATTACAGACTAACTCTAAAACTGACAAAGGAGCAAGACCCATAGACTCAGAGAATTAGGAGAATACTGAATACTGTGTGCTTTGGAGGAGCCCATGCAGGGAAATAAGGGAAGCCAGATCCGGAGAGGTCAGAGTGGTTGATGTCTGAGGGTTGCTGTAGAGTTGCTCGGCGCAAGGCTGCTCAGAACCAGATGGAAAAAGTACATTGACTAAGGCCAGAGGAGCCAAGGACAAAGTGCTCTACCTGAATGAGGAGTCATCAGCTCTAGAAGTGGCTGAATGTCTCATCTGTGAAAGACTAAATGAGTCCCCAGCGCTTGGGAAGCAGAGATAATAATGTGTAGAGACACCCCCATCATCGAGCCCAGGGGACAGAGATAGATGCATATTCACAGCTGCTCAATAGAGTGCCAATGCCTGTCGGCTCAGGGAGACAGGCGTGCCACAAGTAGCCCCAGGGTAGTGACAGTACAGTCACTTGGCAGCTGCGCAGTGGAGATAGCGGCAGTCGCTTGACCCAGCTTTACCCTGACATAAATGGCTTCGGATTCATCTCCATCCTGTGGCTTGGGGATATATATCCAGGCCAGGACTTAGTGGTTGGCTCAAGCCAGCTGACTCAAGGGGCCTATCCCAGTGACCCCAGACTCTACAGCCCAGAGACAGAGTTTCAAAAGCTGGAATTTGAGTCAGAGACTATGCCAACTTGTGGCTGGCTGGATCCCCCTGGGTGAGTCACTGAAGAGACAGTCTTTCCCCCAGCATTTATAGGCTAGACATGGTCCTGGACCCACTACTTGGGACATTTTATGTCTCACTCTAAAGCTACAAGAGGCATTGTCTACCCTCCTATGTAGAAAAGGAAGCAGAGTGGCCACTAGGAAGCAGCTGAGCCAGAATTCTGTCCGGACCCACCTCTGAAGACCATCTTAAATGTGGCTTTTCTGCCTCTTAACACAGCGTTTATGTTCCCTTCCTTCCGTGTCCTCTCATAGAGATGTCATGACAGGACAGATCTGAACATTACAACCCTGAGATTACAATCACAGCCACTGAACTCCCGAGCCTTGAGGTCTCAAGAGCCAGGTGCACTCCAGATAGCAGGAGACACGTTTTGGTCAGCCGGGCCAGAGGATGGGGCTGGGGATCGAATTGGGGTGTCCCCCCAAACAGGTGCCCACCCACCCCCCACCCCCAGCACAGTGTGCTCAAGCATCCAAAATTAAATTTTACGCCTGGCTGCACAGAGATACCAACTCAGCCCCGTGTGTTTACGGCTCGAGGAGAAGATAAGATTTGATTAAGAAGGCTGCTATTAATTTATGGAGTACGCTGGCGCGAAGGGAGAGGCTGCTTTTAATTAATAGCCAGAAGGAGTTTACGCTTTGGGTCTCAGCAAGGAGGCGAGGGCTAGGAGGCTCGGCAGTGGATGGATGGGTTCAGCCACTCTCTCACCTTCTTTTTGAAGAAGATATAAATAAATAAGAGGCTATGGAGAGGGGAATGGCGGTTCTGGCTTGGGAGAATGGCAGGTGGGCTGGAGAGCCAGCCAGCGGTGGGGGGGGAGGATGGAAGGAGGGGGAGAGAGAAGGAAGGGAGGTGACAGAAGGGAAGAGAACATAAACCCATCACAGGGAGGACCTTACCCCGACTTTCCCACAGCCCCAGGAGGCTGCAAACATCCCCCAAAGGGATCTGATAGCTGTTGCCTCTCTCCCCCAACATTGATATTACCTTCCAAATGTAGTTCCTACCACCTACACTTTGTCCCCCAGGACCCTTGATGTCTTTGGAGGGTACCCAAGTCCCCCACATGAAATGCAGAGTCAGTGCTCAGAAGCATAGCAGCGTTCACATGGGGTTCTCACCCTCTCGCTGGCTTACAGTCACTAGTAACTAATACAGTATAAATGCTGTGTAAACAGTCTATGGTTTAGGGACCCTGGTGTGGAAGAAGTCAGCGTGTGTTTCGTATAGACAGAATTAGGGAGGTTGTGGTGGGATTTAGGTGTTAGCTGATAAAGTTGGGAGGCATGTCTCTAGAGTCCTGAGAGCCTAAAGGGAGTATGGCCAGCCCCATTCAAAAGAGACTACTAAGATCTTGAGCGCCCGTTTAGTTCCTGCTTCCTTAGAGATTAGATCATCCTTTCGCCAAGAGATCATCCTAAGGTTTAACTTATAATCCTAAGTGTTAAAATACCCTCCAATAAATACTAATCCTATATTTGGTATTTTACAAATAAAATTTATTACAATAGTTGGCGCCCAACATGGGGCAATAGGAGATAGTATTTTTATCTGATGTCAGTTGCTGGTCATTGGGCACAGAGTGTGTGGGTACAAGGGTGGGCTCTGTGTACTTCCCATCTTAGCCTTATTGTAGATAAGACACTTGGGACTCGGAGAAGCCTAGTAATTTAACAAGGTCACACAGTTGCTAAGCAGATGGCCTTCTCCATGACACCCTCTACAGGGTCACAGGAGAGCTTTGCTCATTCAGGCTCCTGGGGTGAGTGGCTGCAGAAAACAGGGTGGTCAGGGGGTGGGGAACTCTTGCCCTGGGCCTACCCTGCCTGTCATCTTCCATTCCCATCACACCACACATCTAATGTGCTCTTGCACATTTTGAGATCTGAAAGGAATTCAGATAGACTTTATTTAAATATGCTCATTGGAGTACCAGGGCAGGCCCAGCAACCTGCTGTCTAACAAATCTTCTTGGTGACTCCCATTGCCATTCTCTTGAGAAGCAGTTTCCCTTTTACAGACAGTGAAAATGAGGCCCCAAAAGAGACCCCCAGATGTCCCAAGAACACAAAATGTGAGGGCAGACATGAATAAGGCCTAGCCTTGGACAGACTCCTAATCCTCATCCTGGTACCTTTTGTGACAATTAAGCCTAGTATTTGCTTCTCGGACTGTAACAAAATACTTCACATAAAGAACTGAAGAAGGGGTTGATTTTAGCTCACAACCAGCAAAGCGTGCAACACAGCCCATCATGGTGGGGTGCATGGTGACAGGGGCTTGGGGTAGCCGGTCACATTACAGGACACAGAAAAAGATGAACCCTGGTACTCAGTTCACTTTCTCCTTTTTATGCAATGACCACAGCCTGTGGGACGCCATAGTGCCACCATACTGCCACCCATGGTTATGGTAGGTTCTCTCACCTCGTTTAGCCTAATATGGACATTTCCAGCTGTTTGTCTCCTGGTGATTCTAGATTCTGTTGATGTTCCAGCTCAACCATCACAGCCCCCCCCCCCCAGAAGCCCCAGTAAGATTCTGTGGAAAAAGCATTATAAACCAGGCAGGAATGGCTTTAGATCATAGCTTTGCTTCCAGCTGCATAGCTCTGTGCAAGTTTCTCAGCATCTCTGAGTGTCCGCTTCCCACATCTTAAATGGCTGAGTAGCCTCCCCGAGCTGACACCACAGCATGCCAGGAAGGGTGACAGTGTGAAACCAGCACTAGGCCACCAATCCACAATGCCTTTGGGACAGAATAGGAGTCAGTCCTGAGCAGAGAAGATTTTCCTCTGTCCCCTGCATCCAGTCTTTCATCTCCCTTCGGACACTGGTTTCTAATCAACAGTGACCACAGATGAGCAGTCATCAGCATCCATCTCCGCCAGCAAATCGCCAGGTGTCAACCTCTGAGTCCCTGCTCCTAAATCACTCTGTGCTCTGTGATGGAGGACAGAGACCAGAGACAGAAGCCGGGGATGTGCTCTTGGGAGGGCAGGAAGGGACTTCAGTAGAATGGAGGGACCCTGCTTCAGTACAGAACATGACATATTTGGGGAAACAAAGGCAAAGAGATGTGTAGTACCCAGAGTCCACATTGTAGGTTCTGGCAGAGCTAGAAGTAAGCTCCACGTTGGACCCTATACTGACTGGTTCAAGGTTCCTGTCCCTATGGTGTCTAGCATAGAGCTACTGTTCTTTGGGTACCTGCTGGGACCAACTGTTTTCCAGAGCCCTATTTAAGCCTCAGGACAGGACAGTGTAGAGGTAGACTTGTCCTAACCCCCAAGTCAGCTGTGACTCTCTTAGGAGAAGGTAGGAAAATGCCCTCCCTGGACACAGGGCGTCTTGTCCAGGACGTACTAGCAGAGTGAACCCATCGCACCCTATTATACTGGGACTGGCAGCCTCTGGTACAGTGGCTGCTATGTATGATCACCTCACCTGGCATACCCTGAACCTCTGACTCCTACCTATACCCACATCTGGGGCCTGCTGGTTGCCCATCCCATGGCTGGGAGTGAGTGAACCAGGTTCCCCATGGCCGTTCTGAGCTGCCAAGCTCTCCCAATAGCCACTGTGTAGGAGCTTCCTGCATTGGGAACCAGCACCTCTATTCAATGACAGTGAAACTCTGGCCATCCCATAATGGCCAAATCCATGTACTAACCAATCCAGGTGTCTTTCCTGGATATAGCCAGTCCTTGGAGATCCAGTCTGTATGCCCAAGAAGACCAATCCTCACTGGCACATAGAGGCCCAAAGTATTGATAACACTTCCTGGCCCTTCTCCAAACACTTTCTCACCCAAACACTCTTTCTTATGCCAGGTTCTCTGAGCTTGAAGTGAGGAGTCACAGACAGATGATGAGTGAGCCTCCTCTGCCCTGGCCCTTCCAGGTGTATGTATAGCAATCCCAGAAGCCCCAGTTTGTCAGCATGGGTGATTCCAACCATGGCACTGGACACAGGTAGCCCTTCTCTTCCTGTCCTGAAGCCAGCCTTCATTTTTTGGCCTTTCACATTGGTTCTTAACCTGTGGGCCATGACCCTAAATATCATGGTAGTTTGTATGTAATTGGCCCCCATAATCTCAGAGAATGGCACTATTTGGAGGGGTGGCTTGGTTGGAGCAGATATGACCTTGTTGGAGAAAGTATGTCACTGTGGGCAGGCTTTGAGGTTTTCTATGCTCAGAATACTGCCCAGGGCCTCAGTCAACTTCCTGTTGCCTGCAAGCCAAGATGTAGCTAGCACATCTGCCTGCATGCCACCATGTTCCCTGCCATGATGAGAATGGACTAAAACTCTGAAACTATAAGTGAGCCACCCCAATTAAATATTTTCTTTTTAAGAGTTGCAATGGTCATGGTGTCTCTTCACAGCAATAGAAACCCTAAGACAATTATGATTCATAAAAGTAACAAAATTGAGTTATAAAGTAGCAATAAAAATAATTATGTTTGGAAGTTACCACAACATGAGGAACTGTATTCAAGAGTCACAGAATTAGGAAGATTGAGAACCACTGCTCTAGAGAAGATTGGTTATGCCTTGAGAAAGGAAGTGGGATACATTGTAGAGACCAGGGACCTGCTTTCAAAGAAGAATATCTGTAATGATTAAATATCAACCCACCTTGCATGGGGGAGAGCCTCTGCCAGCTGTTCAAGGTTCCAGCCCACTCAGAACAGGGAAACTGGTCAAGGTTACCACTTCTATTGAGCATCTCAAGTGTGTGTGGACCAGGACTCGACCAAAGTGTCCCCTCCTTCACCCCATGACTATTTAGTAATTGACCACTGATGAAGATGGCATTGGGCAAGAAACCACCCTGGTCTAGAGGGAGAGAAAGAAATCAGCTTAACACATATTTGAGCGCTAGAGAAAGTGACAAGATTCTGAATATATTCTAGATCTATGACCTAGAGTGGGAAGCAGGATTCAAGAGCTTCCCAAAAGAGGTGCCAATTAAGCTGACCCTAAAGGAGGTATGTAGGGATTGGTAGACAAAATTAAGACAGTTGTCTAGACAGCAAAGACAGAATTGTGAAGGTGTAGGCATAGATGTGGGGGGGGGGGGGACTCACCATATTTGGGAGCCTGAAAGAAAGCTAATAAGAGAGACTACTGGGCCCCAAGGGGCTTATGGATGTGGTGTGGGACAAACCAATTAAACAGACATGGCCCCTACCCTGCTCCATGATACTTATACCCACAATGTGATAATACAGTGTTGGGGAGAATAGAAACTTCTAGAAGGATTTCTAAATAGATAAATCTAGATTGTGTTTAGGGGGTAAAAGGTTGCCTCCAAGAAGAGAGAGTGTCTATTCCGTTCCAGTGGCCAACAGAGCAGGAAGAGACACAGAAGAGGGTCAGTCAAGGGCATAGTCTTGCCTGGCAGTGAGGTGGCCGGCACAGGGTTGGTGGGGGGTCAGGAATGAATGGGTGAGAGGACAGCCATTTCCCCAAAGCCTGTCCCTTGGATGTCACACTTTCTGGCTAGAAGGCTGGCAGGCTTCTACATTATTAATAGTGACACATAGTAAACATTTTGATAATTGTCACAGCCACAGGCTTTGCGAGTCAGCACCAGCTGTTACCAGCATGAAGGAAAAGCAAATCGCTTGCGCCCAAATACCAGGCTCCCCACTCTCTACTTTATTCCTTCCTGCCCCTCATCAGTCAAGTGCATTGCATTCTGCCTCAGCCTGAAATGGGACACTTCAGGAGTACAACATCCCCATCATCCAGCCCCAGAGATAGAGCCTAACCAGGTTCTGTGCCTCCCTTAAGTGACAGCAATCCCCAGTAGGTTAGATTGCCCTTCCCAGATAACAGGATCCCCAGCCCACCACCCAGCCCACTGCCCCCATTGCACAAAGTAAGCCGTCTGTGGGAAAGTCCCAGTAAAGGAGGATCAGAGTGAAGGGAGACCTTTTTGTGGAAAAAGAGGGATTTCTTCTTCCAGGTATTCTTGGATACCAGTCCCTCGCAAAGCTGATATTCTAGGAATGTACCTTCCCAAGAATGCATAGATATTACAGGTGGGTAGTGGCTGGTCCATGGTCTCCTGTGTCTGAATGGATGTTATCCTAGATGAGAAGGCCTAGCCAAGTGATAAGACCATCAGTGACAGGAGGGGTATGTGGCACAGTGACAGTATGTGGCAGTGTGTTGATTAGAACTAACTCGAGAAGCCTGTGGATCATAAGTAGGGCCCTGAGGCATGGAAATGAATGTAAAGTCCCCTCTGGGAGCCTTGGGAACTCACCAAGGAAAAGAGACTAGCCTCAGGAAGTTCTTGGGAAACAAGCTAAGGCTCAGTGGTTGCTTCTGGGGCCAATTCTGTGGCCTGCGGGGCTTGGCACAGTATGAGTGTATGAGGCATCAGAGGCACACTTCCTGGGCTCTCTTCCATCTCTCCTCTGCTTCCCACATCTGCTTCCTCCACAGAGCAGAAGCTCAAAGGTAGAAGTATTGAGAATTCCTTAAACTGAGTATGGCTACACAACCTTACACCTATGAGGCTGGCCTGGGTCTCTGGGAGTCTCCATGAGGCAAGGGACAGGGCAGGGGACCAAATCAGACAGAGCTTGGGGTCATATTTACAGGGTGTGGGCAATTGTGGTGGGCAATTATAATAGGAATTTGCCCTTGTGGGGAAAAGGGGAAAAAGCAGGCATCTGTGGAAGAACCCGCTGCTAGTCAGGACCAGGGAAGGCTCCTGGATTCCTTTTTCCACAACAATCCTAAGAGAGATTTGTTCTTGAGGTCCTGGAGGCTGGAAGGGCAAAAGCCGAGTGTTGCAGGGTCAGTTTCCTCTGACCCTCTCCATGACTTACAGATGGCCACTTCCTCCCTGTGCCCTCCAATGGTCATCCTTCTGTGCCTGTCCAAACCTGCTGTCTCCTTCCCCACCTCCTGTGATGGCAACGGACTCTAGGCTTTTCATATGGTAGGCAAGCTCTCTGACACAGTTAAATGCCCAGCCCTTGTTTTTCTGAGATGATGGATTGCTGTGTACATAATTCCGGCTGGTCTGGAACTCAAGGCCCTCTTGTCTCAACATCCAGAGTGTGGTGATCACAGGAGTGCATGAGCAGACCCAGAGCAAATCTCTCTTTACAAAGACAGCCCAGTGAATTGGAGTCCCCTCTAGTGACTTCTGTAAAGTGTCCCCTCTCCAAACACTGTCACCTTCTCATTCAGCAGGGACTAGACCCTTATATGAATTCAGGGACCACAGTTCATTCCATAGAATGTCCCTGATGAAGTGCTTTTTGGACCACGATTTAAACATTGACTTTAAAAAACAGTGACGGGGGGGGGGGGGGGGGGGAGATACTTCCAAACAGAGAGCACTGCCTCTGGGGTTAGCTGGGTGTCAGTGAGGGTGTTGAAGAAGATTCTAGAACATGGTGCCTAGTACTTTGCAGAAGGTGACTGGTTGATTTGGGCTTTGATGGAGCACGGTCTCTGATCCAAGAGCCTCTAGCTGATTTGAGAAGATCATGGCTGTGAAGAGAATTGGACTGAAATAGGCCACATGGAGTCAAGTGAGAGGCCCTTGAGATGGTGGAGGAAGATGGCTACAGCTAGCCAGAGCCGTGACTTTGTGACAGGAAATTTAAAAGGGCACAGAGAAAAAAAGTGAAAGCATTGTTGCCACACTGTGGAATCTGGGGGATATTAGGATGGCTCCTGGCTCCTGGCCTTCTGTTTGGCCAGTATAAAATATCTGACTAAGAGAGAGCATAATGGATAGGAGGTCTGTGATGAGGATACTGGGTTAGGTACTGGTGACTCTTGTGTCTTAGAGATACATGGTAGAGAAAAGTGAGGGCATGAGGCCTGGAGAATGTAAATTTCAGAGGGACCAACATATATATAGACCACTGGTTTTTCTGCATTTAGACCATTGTGAGGACACCACTGTGGGAGATTATGTTGTTACATTGTAAATAATTGTCCCACCCACTGGTTTGATAAAAAGCGCTGATTGGCCAAAGGCAGGCAGGAAGTGTAGGCGGGGCTACCAGACTAAGAAAACTCTGAGAACAGAAAGCACAGAGCAGAATGCCAGAGAGAAGCCAGAAGAAGCAGAGGATAACCATGCTGCTGTGAGAAAAGGTACCGAGCCCCATGGCTGAACAGGTTAAGAGTCATGGGTTAGTTTAAGGGTAAAGAGTTAGCAAGTTATATGCCTGGGCATTAGGCCGATCAGCTGAAAACTATTGAAAGCATCTATGTGTCTCTGTGGGTCTGTGGGTCTGTGTGTCTAAACTTTGAGGCTAGGCCGGAAAGTCTCCGCCAGAAACCTCATACTACACACCACCCACCCAGATAGTCCAGGACACTCACCCTATTTTACAGTCCCATGATTCAAATCCTCCATTACATCTTTGCCACAGAACTCACAAGTGTAGAGAACTTCTCCTTTCAACTAAACTCAGTTCTTGGAGTCCCTAGCCTTTGCCCATACCTCCTGGGAAATGCTCTCTGTGTTTGTAGAGTAAATAGATGTTGAATGGTGGAATCTGCCTCCCAAAACTCCACTGACAACAAACTTAAGTATCTTTGGGATACACTCAACTGAAGCCTTTCATTATAGGCCCCCAGAAAGCCCTTATCCACAGCTAGTGTTGCTTTCAACATCACATTTCTGCCTCTCTCTTCTCTGTCCCTCGAGTCCAGTTTCATCTGCCCGAGACCACTTTCAAAGCTCTTTAGGATCCCCACCTCCATTTCCTGTCCCTGTCTTGTTGCAAGAGACATACTCCCTCTTAAAGGCAATACAGGTAGGGCTGGGGTAGAACCCAGGGAGAAAGCAACCAATTGTCTTCAGAAGCCCTCCATTGCTCAGAAGTCATGGTACCTCCTTATCAACCTGGTTTCCTTGGGGGCCACAGTAATGAAGGTTAATTCTCAGAACTGCACAGAAGACCCAGATGCCAATGGGGCAATACAAGTGGCACCTTGGGGTTGCCAGCCAGCATAGAGTGATGTAGTTAAGGCAGAGAGTTTATAGGAATAACTGTAAAGGTTTGCTGCTAGTGACAGACAGTCCAACAGGCAAAGACTTACTCGCACCGTGGCCCACAAGGAAGGAAGGGGGAGAGAACTGTTAGTTCCCAAGGAGCCTGAGCAGGGCAGTGTCTCCAGAGGTCCTATGTAGAACCCTCAAGTGTTAGAGCTAGCAGGGGCTCTGAAGATAATGCCCCTCTTCTTTACCCAAAGGCTACAAGTAGCCAGCCAAGTTGGCAAAACATCAATACTAGATACCGGATTTCCTGACTCCTGGAATGATGATCTCACACTAAAACATACAAGGGACAGAGTAGAGGGAGAGAGGGAAGTCAGTGATGTACTTGCTATGCAGCCATGAGGACCTGAGTTCAGTTCCCCAAAACCCGTGTAAAAAACTGAGCATGAGCAGTAGGTAGCCAACACAAACAAACGCAAGGCTGGCTTTAAAGGGCTCTTGTTTGTTTATTCCATAATGCTTAGTCTGGGAATATATTTTTTCAACCTTAAAGTATTCTTATTTATATATTACGGTTTTGGATTTTGCATTTTTATGGGATTCCTTTGTATGCAGAGCTGTGTTCTCTGCATCTACATGTTCCTTGTGCTTTTTCTTTGGCTCTTTTATTATTTCTGTCTTTGGGGTATTCCCTGCCCATGTTAGGGAGACCATATTCACCCTCTTCTCTGTTCTGTAGCCATTTGTGACCCCATATCCCAGACACTTCCTTTTTGACTCTCAGCTGATTGGTCTTTCTTTAATGGGAACCTACTGGTCCTATGCTGAAATTCAGTCTGTCTTTCCCCTCCCATCTTGCCCATGCATCTTGCCTCAGGTCCTTAGCCTGTGCCCCATCTCATTATCAGGGTGGGGCTCCCCACAGTGCTCTTTGCCTTGTATTTCTTTAATCCATGAGTCTGCAGCCTCTGGGGACCAGACCTTACTCTCTGTGAACTCCAACCCCCAGATCTCATTCCTATTCTTCTCCTGGGCCTGACATGGCTGTGTTGCAGGCGTCTGGGTGCATGCTCTGTCTCCCACGCTAGGATCAGCTCCTCAAGCACAGCAATTGTCTATTCATCTTTAATTCCATAATTACAAAGACAACAATCCTATCGCGCCTGCCAAGTGCCAGGCGCAGTCCTGAGTACTTTATACATATTAACTCGCTTAATCCTGACTCCGCCCCGGGAAGCAGATGTGATGATGACCCTGCTCTACAGACAAGGTAGAAACATACAGAGAGGTGAAATGGAGCGTGTGGCAGGTTCTGCGGCCAGCAAGAGGTGGAGCTTTCGCTCCACAGGGGTCTGCTGCAGTGTGCCAGGATCAGGGTGACTTCTGAGGTCTGTGGAATGACTGAGACAAATGCAGGGTCTGTGAGGGAGATACCGAAGGGCTTCTTCTGGTATTAGAATGATAGCAGGTCTAGTTAGAGCTCAACCAGGTGTGTGTGTGTGTGTGTGTGTGTGTGTGTGTGTGTGTGTGTGTGTGTGTCCAACCATCGGTTTGTCTCTGTCTGTTTGTCTATGTTTATATATCTGTGTGTGGAAGCCAGAAGGCAACCTCAACTGTTGTTCCTCAAGACACTGCCTATCCTGTTTTTTTTTTTTGGGGGGGTTGTTTTTGTTTTTGTTTTTGAGACAAGATATCTCACCGGCCTGGAGCTCCACAAGTAAGACTGGTGACCCCCAGGGATCCTTCTGTTGCTGCCTCCCTAGTGAGACTACAAAGGTGCACCACATACCAGGCAGGCATGGCAAGCACTTTACCAGCTGAGCAACTGAGCTAGCTCCCCAGCTCTCAGCACACAGTATTGACCTTTGCAGCCTCCCTATCAGGTTAGGCAGGTGTCTCAGCCCAGCACAAGCACCAAGAGTGGAACCAGGAATGTTTGACTCCTCAAGGACGCACACGTCCAGCAGATGCCCAAGGCTGTGTCCAGCTCAGGCTTTCACAGGAGTCCAATCTAGCATTGAAACACTGAGCTGAGGTCAACTGGCTTCCCCGGGGTTGGTCTGTGCTAAGGTACATGTGTGGACTTTTGGCTGGTATTCCCTCCAATCCCAGAGGCTTCTGGGGCTCCACTTGAGAGCTGGACTTCTCATGACTGGGGATCCACTTGGTTCATTTCTTCCTGAGTCATATCAACATGAACACCTGATACCTGCCACAAACTGTTTTGACAGGAGGTGTCTAGAGGCACGTGGGTGGAAAGGCAAGGGCTGGGCGCCAGCTTGGCATTAAATGTTTATTAATGGAGCAAGATGGTTAGTTAGCACATCTACTACTTCAGAAGGGAGGTAGAGGGATGCTGTGCCCCTGGGGGACTTTTGTCTCTTGGCTGACAGCTGAACCTGATAGGGAGGGTAGAGCTGGCTCTTCAGGGATTACTCCACACCACTAACCCCCCCACACACACACACAGGTAATAATCACACTGAGTTGTTTCTGCTTGAAGAAGAAATTCATGTTCTGTGTAGCCCACAGGGTTGAAGGCACAGATGACAAAGGAGAAGGAAGGGAGGGACAGATGGATGGGTGGACGGATGGACGAATGGACAGATGGACGGATGGACGGATGGACGGATGGACGGATGGACGGATGGACGGATGGATGGATGGATGGATGACCAGAGGGACTTTCACCATGGCTGCGTGGACTCGGGGCTTTATTCTTTGTAAGAGGGAGTTCCTCTGCCATTGATATGATTTTTGCATCATTCAATTGAGCCCTCTGTTGCCAGTTGGGTCTGGAGCACAGAGACAGAGGGGGCAGCACATCAGAGGGGAGGCTGTGGCACTGCCAGTGATGGTTGTGGCTCCAGCCAGGGTGCCTCCCTGCTGGCAGGATGCTGAGAAATACTTGTGTCTAGGAGACCTTTCAGAGGTAGAGCTCAGAAGAGGTTCTGAGATGATGCACTGGGTATAATTGGATGAAAGACCAAAGGAGAGGCTGAAGTCTGGAATCCCTGTAGTATAAAGTTTCTGGCCTGGTCTAGCCCCCAAGATCCAGACCAGCAGTCCCAAATAACCACACGTGCTTATATTAATTACATGCTGTTTGGCCTATGGCTCAGGTACTTACTATTTCTTACTCTTAAACTAACCCATGAATCTTATCTTGTTTAGCCACGTGGCTTGGTGTCTTTTCTCAGAGCAGCGTTCTCTTCTTCTTTCTTCCGTTCTGTTCTTCCTCTTCCCAAAGATTTCTTAGTCTAGTAGCCCCGCCCACACTTCCTGTCTGCCTTCTGGCCAATCAGCATTTTATTAAACCAGTAGGAGGGACAAATATTTACAATGTGCAAGAGTGAAATTGCACAGCAGATTCTAGCAGCAGGGTCGATGGTAAAGGCACCCATTCCTAAAACAGAGAAGGCTTGGGGAAAGCTAGATTGAAAGGTGACTTGGGGAGACCCATGGGCCATTGGGATTGGCAAGAGACACTGTCCTCACTCTTTTGTGAGACTTGGTGGCCAAGGCCTCGCACAAACCTGTCTGTTTCCTCCTTAGCCCCATCACTGAACAGAAAAAGCAACCCTGATGCCTCCTACAGTCAAGCCCTGTGTCCTATTTAGGCTCTGCTGATGTAGACCAAAGTAGCTAAAAAGTTTGTTCAGCCTCCTGGAAGATATCCAAGCTGTGGTAGCTAGTAGTCAAGGGCAGAGAAGAGCCATTCCATAATCATGTGGTCAGCCCCAAGAGGAGGTGGTGCTGCCCTGGAGTAGCAGGACCATGGTGCGGCTTCTCATTCGTTCCTCAGCATTGCTACAACTTTTCTCAGTGTTAGGACAGAATAATTATCAAAAATAGCTCAACGGTTTATTTAGATTCACTGTTCAATGGTACAGACTGGAGAAGATGTGGTGGCAGGTGCATGGCAGCTGGTTCCATCCATCTACAGTCAAGAAGCGGAGAACATTAAGGCTGGGTCTCAGTTCTCTTTCTTCTTATTATTCAGTTCTAGACTTTCGTATTGTACTGTCCCCGTTCAGGGTAGGTCTTCCTACTTTATTTGAATCTCTCTGGAAATGCTCTCACAGACGTACCTAGGGATGTATTTCCAGGATGGTTCTAAAACGAGTCAAGATAGCAGTCAATATTAACACCGCTGGCATTGGGGCACGAGACAGACCCGCCTTCTCTCTTGGAGTCTAGGGAGAGACAGAGAGTGATTGTTACAAGGGAGTATGTTCGAGGGGCTGCTTGATGGGGCTGAGAAACCTCTTCGGGGTATATCTCAGCTTTCGCATGAGAAAAGGAAGAAACTAACCAGATAGAGGAAATGCTACCTACCCATGAGGGCTGAAGACATAGAAGTCAGTGATGACGTTTATAGATACTCCTTCTCCAGAAGCAAGTGGACATTATCTGCTTGGGTCATTCACTCATTCATCCACCCGTCCTTTCCAGTATTCATTCTATCTCTACTGCTGCCTAGGCATGGGCGCATTATTGAGATAAATAAATGGGTAAACATTTATTTAAAAAAAAAAAAAAAGAAGAACAAGCAAGCATGGTATCTGACTGGTTTTTTGACAACTTGACATAAGCTAGAGCCATTTGAAATGGAAGAAACTCTACTGAGCAAATGTCTTCTCAAGAACTGGCTGTAGGGCATTTTTTAAAATTAGTGATGGATGGAGGAGGGCCCTGTCCATTATGGGTGGAGCCACCCATGGGCTGGTGGTCCTGGGTTCTATAAGAAAACAGGCTGAGCAAGCTATGAGGAGCAAGCCAGTGAGCATCACTTCTCCAAGGCCTCTGCATCAGCTCCTGCCTCCCTGTTTGAGTTCCTGTCCTGAATTCTTTCAGTGATGAACTACAGTGTGGAAGCACAAGTCATATAAACGTTCTCCCCAAGTTGCTCTGGTCATGGTGTTTTGTCACAGCAATAGTGACCCCAAAGGGCACTGTGTTGGTGAATTTTTGCCAACTTGACACAGACTTAGTCATCTGGAAAGAGGGAACCTCATCGGAGGAAGTACCTCCATCAGGTTGGCCTGTAGGCAGGCCTGTGGGTGGTGCCACCCTTTGGCAGGTGGGTCCTTGTATAACTAAGCAGGCTGAATGAGCCACAGGGAGCAGGTCAGTAAGCCATGTGCCTCCATAGTCTCTACCTCAGTTTATGCCTCAAGGTTCTTCCCCTGCTTGAGTTCCTGCCTTGACTTCCCTTGGTGATGAACTGTGATTGAGAAAGCAAATAAACCCACTCCTCCCCAAGAGACTTTGGTCACGGTGTTTATCACAAGCAGAGAAAGCAAACTAGGACCGTGTCGTCTGTAGAATTCCGATAACACTGAGGGGAAATGAGCAATACCTTTCTACAAGACTACAGTTTGCAAATGTCATATGTGCTAAGGAGGAAAAGGACAGGGCCATCAGAGATGGGACTGGGACCATCAAGACCTGGAAAGTGGTAGCATCGGCAGCCGCGAGAAGCTTGGGTGCTTTGAGTGGTATGGGTCAGTGCCACAGAATCATGGTCTCTGGGCATAGCTCCATTTCCTCTCAAAGATGCTGCAGCTCCTGGTAGGTGGGAGCTATGACAAGGTAGGACACCTTCGCACCCCACAGCACCTGCCTACCCCTGGTTGAATAAGGATCGGTATACTCAGCTCTGACTTCTCTGCTGGAACCCTGGGTAGGGTTTTGATGGGGCTGAAGCTAAGTCCTTTGGAAAGCTGTGAGTGTATGGGAGACGTCTTGATTGATTTCTGAAGTCTTGCCTGCCTGAGACTTAGGCCCTAACACTGACCATCATCCCCGAGGTTAGTTGGGATACCAGTCCCAGTTAGAGAAGGGAGGTCTACACAGGTCCCTGCCTGACCCAGCCTTTCCTCCATACGGGGGTCCCTGGAACCTATAATCCTCCCTTCTGATTGGATGTCAGCCTGCCTTAGGAGTAAGGTTATCAATGGGGCAGTGAATGCTCTGGATCACAGCCCTGACAGCCCCACAGTCTGGGAGAATCTCAAGGAGAAGAAAGCCATCCATGAGACCTCTTGGGACAGAGAAGGCACATGAGGACAGCCATTGGCCAGGCCCCAGCCATACTTACCTTTCCTGGAAGACTGGCTTGGTGGGCATGGGAGACTGTGTTTCCAGTAAGAAGACAGAGTCAGGCTGGGCACACACACACCCTCACTCAGAGGAGGGAGCTTGGGGCTCCTGGGGAGTCCTAATGACTGCTAGGAGAGCTGTTTACGGCTAAGTGAGCTGTAATGGCTTTCTGTGGTCATTAGACACAGGCTGCCAGACCCTGAGGGGCTGCCTGGCCTGGATCCCACACACTCCCCCAGGACCCAGATCAATGAACTCAGGATGAGGCTGGTGGACCTCAGCTCCCTGAGCGCAGGTGACCACACAACAACTCACAGATACTACCCTTGACCTTTGGCCATGCACTGATCGCAGGAGAGAGTTCTCTTGAAGAAGCAAGAACCTTAAGGGCACAGAACCGGTGTAGTGAGTCACATCCCTGGAGACCTGGGCCCAATCTGGTAGGGAGACCACTTCGGGCTAAGTTGAATTCCTTTCAGCGAGGACTATGAGAAATATAGGAGCCTGGGAAAGCAAATCTGGTGCTCCAAGGAGTGTTTAAAACAAGGTGCATCATTGACCTCAGCTCTGGAACAGGCAAGGATGTCCCTTTATTCAGCTTCAGTGTTTTGGTCTCTAGAACGGAGCTAAAATAACATTCTGTGTGACTGAGAATGCAGTGAGGGGTGTGTGTTTTGTGCTTGATATGTTGCTGTATTAAGTTTCTGGCCAAGAATTTCCAGCCTAGCCTCAAGGTTTAGACCCTCAGACCCACCGTCCCGCAGAGACACACAGACACTTACATTAATTTTAGGCTGATCGGCCTAAGGCCCAGGCATATCGCTTGCTAATTCTTTACCCTTAATCTAACCCATGACTCTTATCCTGTCCAGCCATGGGGCTCGGTACCTTTTCTCAGAGCAGCATAGTTGTCCTCTGCATCTTCTGGCTTGTCTGGTGTTTCTGTGGCATCTCTGCTCTGAGTTTTATTCTGGTAGCCCCGCCCACACTTTCATTCTGCCTTCAGCCAATCAGCATGTTTATTAAACCAGTAGGCAGGACAATTATTTACAGTGGAACATCATCCCATTACAGTGTATCTCAGGTCCTCAGAGAAGGACAGCTGCCATGTCATCATCATCGTCATCATCATCATACTGCCACAACATCACCAAAATCACCACAACCACCACCACCACCATCACAATCAACATTGCCATCACAACCATCATCAGCACCATTACTCCATCACAACTACCACCACAACAACCATTATTACCGTCATCACTACATTATTGCCAACAGCATCACTACCACACCTATCACAATAATAACATTGCCACTACCGCCATGAGCATCACCATCACAAACACCCTAGAAACCAACACTACCCTTATCACTACCAGTATCGCCACCACCACCATATCCACCATACTACCCTGCTGTCACCACCACCATTGTCACCACCACCATCCTTATCACTATCACCATGACCACCACCACCGGCAGTACCATTATCATGCCACCTGAACTTACCACCTTCACCATTATTTAACTGCTACCATAGGAGGTCTGATTATTGGGTATGCTTTTCTTCTTTTTTGGTTTTCCTCCAATGTAGTGAAAAATAATGGAGCAAAACTCCTATCAAATTGTTCTAGAACTGTTTATTGAACATCTTATCAACGCTAGAATTTAAGGATTTCTCCCAACTCCTAATCACGTGATTTCTGGATTAGGTCTTGGAAATAGGGATGGCCATATCTTGAAGCCAGGCTGTTTCTTTTGTATGTAACTCTTTTATTATGTTTTTTTCACGTGCAAAGAAATGTTGGATTGTATCCTGGTCAGTGTGAGTGACCCACTGTCACTCGTATGACACAAACAGCAGTCATTTGGCAAGAGATTAGCCTGGGCTACATGAAGCCTTGTTTGTTTCTGATGAGAGGAAAAAGAAACTCACCTAGGATGTTTCAAATGAGATTTTTGTTTGTCCCCACGTCTCCTCCGCCCCACCCCACCCCACCCCCACCTGCCTGAACTGCCACCAAAATGTCTACCTGAAATGGAACTTTCTAGAGTTCTGTTACACAGCAAAACGATTCACAGGACTTAAACCTATAGGTATGTTAGAACAATTTTATACGGTTACAAGGAGATGCAGTCTTTTTTTTCCCTTCTCGTGTTTCAAGACAGGGTCTCTCCCTGTAGCCTGGGTGGCTTAGAAGTCTATCTAAACCAGGTTGGTCTCAGACTCACGGAGATCTGCCCGCCTCTGACTCCCCAGTGCTGATTGAAGGATGTGCCACCATGCTCAGCTACAAGTAATTTTTAATTGTTATTAATTCCACTCATATGTTTGAGGTGTAATATAATTTAGAAAAGCATCTCTGCCCATTCCTTGCAAAGATCAGGGAACATATCATTCCTTGTCCAGTGGAAAATCGCCCATGACTGGTTTGGACCTTCATTCTTGGAGAAGGAGACAGCACCCACCCAAGCGGCTTCCAGCAGTGGACAGATGACCGTGGTGGTGGGAGGTGACAGTAGAGTCACACCCCGCCTGCCATCCCCTCCCCTGAAGTCTGAGTGGCCGCCAAGCTGGGAACTCTAGCCTCCTCTGCGTTCTGTGACCTCAGCTACCTCCATTCTCTCATCTAAAACAGGGACATGGAGGAGACCCACCTTGCAGAGCTGCTCTTATAAAAAGCTGAAAAGATCTAGAGAACGGAGACTCAGCATCTGCAGGACCCATTCTGCCATGGGTCCTAGTGGCTTGCCTTCATTCTTACCCCCTTGGCCAAGCTTAGCTTCTCTCTTACCTCCTTCCTGACTATCTCAACCTAAGGTCTAACCTCATCTCCCCTGTCCTCAGCCTTCCCCTAGTGACCTTTCACCTAGTGACCTTTCCCCTAGTGACCTTTCCGACACTGGGGACAGCCTCCTAGCCCCTTCCTTCTGTACCTGACAGCTTCTCCTTCCCTCTTACATAGTAGCAGTGTCTTATTTTTTTTTCCCCTTTAAGACAGGGTCTCGCTATGTAGTGCAGGCTAGCCTAGAACTTATGACCCTCCTGCCTCCAGATGGGACCACAGGTATGGGCTATGATGGCTAGCTCATGCCTCTTTGTCCTCTGAGCCATCTCTGGCCTCGTGTGGCCTTGGACTGCACATCCCCACTGGCCTCTCTCATACTTGCCTGGGGAAGGAGAAAGTTAATTAGATTTAAAAATAACAGAGAACAGGAGCAAGCACAGAATTTAAAGAGGTACCCCCAAAATTCAGCACCCAAGTCAAGTAATATTCTAATGTAATACTCAAAATTCCAAATGAATGCGGACATTCCCAGATGAACCAAATATCAAAGCGTTCCATGGAAATAGGTCTCACTCCTCTACTTTCTGGATCCCCCAACCCCACCAGAATGCATCTCTATCTAACACTTTGATGTCTTGTTTTCCGTGTGACTTTTCATGTTAATTTGGAAGGGCCACATTGAGGTATCCATCTCAAATGCCCAGTTAGGGTACCTCACTCCCTCCGTCTCATCTCAAACTCCTGAACAGAAGGTCCTCAAGTGCAGAGACTTCACTCTGAGCTCTAAACATCTTGGAGTCTCCAAATTGACAAGAACCAGGCACCTCTATTTTGTCCTAGCCCAGCTTCATGGCTATTGAAAGTCTGGTCCTGCATCATATGCAGGAAGCATGTGAGCTATGATACACTGACCCCAAGGCTTTCCAAAGAACCTCTGTGCTTTATACCTCAAGGATCCATGTTGACAGCCCCAGAGCAAATACCCCATGCCTCCTCAATACTTCACAGTCATGCTCCCTTTGGACATCTCCCCCCCATGGACCCTGTGCTGATATCTGCTGTCCCCAGCCTCTTTTAGGTCTGTCTCCTCCACCTCCACAGCCCTTCAGATTCACCATCCTCTGCATGAGACTTGACCACAGGGTGGGGCCAGTAGGGGGAGAAGGCCATGAAGAGGGTGCCCAGCCCCTCGACCCTGTCATTGTCCTGCCCACAGCTGTCCACTGCAGCTATTTTCCCAGTTCCAAAATAACTCTCTCAGCTCCTCCCTTGACCCCTTCTCAGCCACAGCTGGCAATACCAATTTGTGGAGATGGGTGGAGGAGTTGCCAGGTTCCCCAAAAACTTGGGTAGATGAGGTGGGAGCAAACAGGTCTCTCTTCTTTCTGAATGTGTGAGCAATGACGGGAGAGGGAAGCCAGTTTGTCTGTGCCCAGTCAAGAGGTGTGGGGGACAAGGATGCATCCTGTACACTCCTCATCCTGAACCCCAACCTGGCTCTGAATCCTTGCTGCCTGCCCCTAGGTAAATCCTGTGTGCCTTTGAATCACAATGGGGGTGGGATGGGAGCCCCACATGTGAGCTCTCTGGCCTTCACATTAAGGCTGGAAGCAAGGCTGTGGCACCTTTGTTTCCGTACAGCAGAATGCCAGGTTTCTGGATGTTGAGGTTCTGTTCTATGTGCCCAGTCTGTCTCATGAACCAATATCATGACAGTTCTGGAACATTCTAGCTTCTGGCAGCTGAAGGACTGACTAGTGCTTAGCCCAGCTGTGGCCATCTATTTCTGTCCTGGCTTTATAATTCAGGGTATACTTTTTATAACCCAGGTTATACCCTTGGGTACTTTTAATGACCTTTCTATATTTTGTCCTGATAGGTTTGGGTGGTGACTTTAGCAGTGACCACTGAGGCACTAAAGCTTAAGCAACATCACTAAAGCTAAACTTAATCCTGGTTCTGTGTACTCCTGACAGCCTAAAAATGATCCCCCAGCCCTCCCTGGCACCCAACCAATCCTGGACACACACACACACACACACACACAGAGAGAGAGAGAGAGAGAGAGAGAGAGAGAGAGAGAGAGAGAGAGAGAGAGAGAGAGAGAGAGAGAGAGAGAGCGCCAGCCGGGCTCTATGGTGTAATATATGGCAAGAAAAGCAGGAATGCATGAGAAGATGGTGCAGCTGGTAAAGTTCTTACCACACAAGCATGAGATACTGAGTTCGATCCCAGCCCCAACGTGAAAAGCCCAGTGTAGTTATGTAGACTTAGGATCGCAGTGTTGTCAAGGTGGCAGAGGCAGAGGTGGGATTCCCTGGGCCTGGCTGATAAAAGTGGGAGACTCTGTCCCAGAAAAGAAGATGGACAGTGAGGAACAGAACTAAGATTGACCATATCCACACGCAGGTGTGCAACTCTCACACGTTCACTTACACAAAAAGCAAAAGGCAGGAGACAAGCCTGCGTTCCACCATCTTCCCACTTGCTCAGCATGGCGCTCTCTGTCCCTCCAGTCATGTCCTGGTCCCTTGTCAGCAGAAAGTTCTCATTCCTAAGATGCCACGGGAAGAATAGGCCTTCATGGTATCAAGTTGTTACATAATACTGGACCCTATCGCTTTATACTCTTTTCTGACATCTCTGTGCTGCGGGGCATATTCCCTGTTGGTGCCTTAATCAGCTCGCTACTCTAATTCACATCCCCACCCCGAGCTGTGTGAGAAGGCCACTGTCTTACTGGGGAGCAAATCCAAGGTCTGGGGAGGTTAACCAAGTCTCCCAGCATCTGGCGAGAGTCCCCGAATCCGTGCTACCTTACTGTCCCTTCTTGGAAGGGCCTGGCTGTAGCCTATAGCTGAGGGTAGAGAGTGGAGAGGGGGAGGGCAGCCTGCTCTGTCACGTCAAGAAGAGGAAGGCAGAGGAGCTGCTGCTTCTTCTCTCAAGTGTTGTCCCTGTCTTTAGACTTTTCATTTTCTGAATGGAGACTCAGAGACAAAGCCCACAGTAAGCGTTTTGTCTACTGACCTGGTTCTGTGGTGGTTGAGTACCTCCTAGTTCAAGTTCAAGTACTAATGCTTACCTAGGGGAGGGAAGACACTGGGGCACTACAGATAGCTCCCCTCAGGGGTCCAGTGGAAAGGACCGAGACTTGGTACCAGGACCTTGAATCTTTTAGACTTGGCCACTGACTCCACACTCTACCTCCTCCCCACCACCATCCTTCTATTTTTCTATTTCTTCCAAATGAAGTTTATTTTAGAATAAGAAGACCCTTTTCATCTTTGCCTGAATAGCGTCAGTCATTCCCAGAGATTTTAGAAGGTTCTAAAGAAAATATGGCAGAACTACACTCAGAGATGATCACATCCGCTAACTACTAGGGTTCTCCACCCCTTCAGCATCTACAGTAACACTGCAGGCTGAAGGTCTTTGCTCCCTGCCAATCACCTGACAGAATGGGAAGGTTCGCTGTTGGCAGCTGACTGTACCCCTTCCCCTGTTTCACTCATGTGCTTGGAGACAGATGCTGCCAAGTGGTCCTGATGCTGAGGTCTGCAATCTAGTGCTTGGTGTGGTCTGGATGCAGAGGGACAGAGCAGCAGAGGAAGAAAAAGATGGGGACCTGGCAAGGAAGTCTAGGAAGATGACAGGAGCTGAGAGATGTCTACTACCATTCCTACCAAGATGTCCCAAAGTGCCTGTGCCTGTGTGATGCTGTCACAGTAGTTTCCAGGGCAGATCCCACTGAAGGCAGCGAGTCTAAACTCCTATAGTTCAGGACTTTCCTAGGTGATGGGAAATACTCATGATGAGTCGGGGCGGGGGGGGGGGCACTCAGGACCCCATGATTTCTGTGTTCCATAGAAAGAGCAGATCCAGATAGCAGGGAGGGAAGGCAGAAACAAGGAAGAAAGGGAGGGAGGGAAGAAGGAGCATCCTTTTAAGGTGCCACAGCGCCCATAAAGCTCTGACATAGACCTTGGTGAAGTGGCCTGGTCTAGCAGGGCCACCTGGTGTGTGTGGAGAATTTACTTGCTATTCCATGAGCTTTACCTGTCATGGAGCACTCTTCCAATTTCACAGACGTGGGGACTAAAGCCCAGAGAAGTGCAGCAACTTGCCTATGTCACACAGCTAGGGTGATCTGGAAAGTTCAGGCTCAAAGCTGTCTGTTCCCAGGGTCTGCACTCTCTAGCTGCTGCTGGGAACTCCCCATGATTGTGAGGGAGAACTTCACTGAAGGTTAGCTCTTAGGCACAGCCTCTAACCAGACACATGCTCTAAGGCTGGGATGGACGGCTTGTGTTTTTTTAAGAGTTAAAAAAAAAAAAAATGTTTACAAGGCCCTTGGAAGTAGTTTTGATGATAATTATTACCCTCTCATCTAGAAAGGCCACACCTGGCATTCAGAACAGGCTGACTCCCCCAATCCCACCCCAGGACTATTCTGCCACCTCTCCATACAGCTAAAGGGAGATGGTGGCTTCATTTGGTCCTTCATTTCAAACCCAGGGCTCTCCCAGGCCAGGCTCGCCAGCTCCCAACATTGCTTGTGGCAGCTGAGGCTAGGGCTTTTCCACTCTGTAGATCTGCTTTTAGAAAGACTCTGCCACATTCCTTGCTGGTAACCTCCAGTGTGGCTTTGCTTCTGTCATTTCTGTCAGAATAATGCCCTCCCCATGTCATTTTCCAGCAATGACTCCTGCAAGGTAGACATTTCCTTGCTGCTGTCTCCCAAACCCAGATCCTTCTGGATAGTGCTTCTTTGTCTCCTAAAGGCCTAGGCACATCCCTGTGATCCAGGAGCCCATTGGGCCCTCTGGATATTCATATTGCCCTCTCTGCAGGGACTGTCCATTGCCTCTGACCAGCAAAAGGACTGCTCCCTCATCCTTCTCATCCCTCCATCTCAATCTTGAGGTCCTTTCCCTTTGGTGCGAAGCTCTGAGGCCTGAACCCTCCCCAGGTGTTTAGACTCTGCATCGTTTCAAGTCAGTGTTTGCATTTTATAAAAGGGAAGTCATCCTGCCTGTAGAATATTAAGTGGCTCTCAGCTTTGGGAGACAGACTTGTGAATTCATCGACATCTGCCCATGTGATCTAGCAGCCCCGCAGCCCTGCAGCCCCACAGTCCTGCAGCTCCACAGCCATCCCTCTATCCAGGCCCCTCCTCATTCTATCCAGTTGGGCTCTGAGACTCTGCTTGACCAGTGGCTGGGAGAATTGCCTCTGAGGCCCAGGACAGATGTTTGACTGAGAACTTAAACAAGAAAGTCCCTTTCTCTCATAGGTCTTACTTAACATCCTTGGTAATGGGGTAAAGGACAAGCTATGGAATGTTCACAGCCTGTTGTGCCTAAGTGCCTGGTCCAGGCTGGTGCGCCACCTCCCATCTATATGGCCCCCCTATCAGGGTCTAAATCTTCTCACATTTACCAAGGCTAGTTCCTGACACTCTTCAGGACTAGGTCAAGACTAATTTCATCACCACAGATAGCACATCCATTATCCAGCTTCTCCCTGATCCCTATTATTCCCACACTGTACTCCAGCCTTCTTGGAGACAAAACCATATGTCTGTAGACCCCAGGCCAGGACTAGGCACATCATTCAATGGAGTAAACTCTCAGAAGACCTAGAGGTGTGTTGGGAATTGGCTTCTTCCCAGCATGATTCCCAGTCACTCTGGATGTTGCATCCTGGCCCCAGGACAAGCTGGACTCCTAAAAATGGAATAGACACCTTCCTAGAGCAGAGAACTCAGTTTCAATCCTGGAACAAAAATCCACACTCAATCCATGGTCTATATACCACTGCATCACAGAATAGCCTGCACGTGAGAGTAAATAGATACCTAGCAAGCATGACACCGGAGAGATTCCACAGCTTAAAGGAGGGTATGTGGATTCAGAGCGGGTTCCAGAAGAGGGGAACTTGGATCCTGGACTCGATGCATAGAACTCATGCATCAAGGGAGTAGAATGTAACCCAGGAAGAAGAAGAGACATTTGCACAAATGTGTGTGTTGTTTGGTGGCCCGTTACAAATGCCAAACTGAGGGAGTGGAGCTTCCCACAGGCTTGGAGATCCTTAGGAGGCACCTAAAGATGAGGTATTGGGAGGGTAGATTTCCTCTGAGGCTTCTAGTGGGGATATTTTCAAATATAATAAAAACAGAGATATCAGAGGACAGATATACCTCCTCCTATATATATAACAGTTCTGGCTGTCCTAGAACTTGCTTTGAAGACCAGGCTGGCTTTGAACTCACAAAGATTCTCTTGCTTCCCAAGTACTGGGATTAACAGTGTAAGCCATGGCTTCTTCTGCCTGCTCTGTCTTTCTATGCCTGCCTTAAATACTTTCTTCACTCAGTTAATGGACATGGCACCACCACTGCCTGCCTGGGAGCCTAGAACTCCTTCTGAAAACTAAGATGACCTCGAACTCAGATTGGATTAAGGGTGTAGGTCACCACTCCCGGATATTCCCTGTGCTGGGATTAAAGGTGTGAGTTACCACTGTCTGATCCTCCTAGACTGACTGTGGGTAGATCCCTCTGATATCTCCGAATGTTTTTATTATATTTGAAAATATCCCCACAGCCTCTCTCCTTGGTGTCATTGTGCCAAATGTCAAATATCCACTCCTTATGCATGGCATATGGCATTACATAAAATGCCAATTCTTGGAGACGAGGAAGATCTTACCAATGTCCCCAGGAGCCTAAGGTCACTGGAAAGAGTAGATGACCTGAGACAGAGTGATGTTGACTCGGAGTCCACTCCACGGTTAAGGGCTTCTGAATCACCTCTCCATGGGATTTTGTGCCCCAGCTCCTCTGTGACTTCTTCTTTCTCTAGTCTGTCTTCCTATGCCATCTCTCACTGAGTGGCACCCCAGGAGGAAGGAGCCAGAGTTCCAAGAGGACGTGCTAGAGCCATCAAGTTCATTTCTTTGAAGAAGTTTCTATAGTCAGGCTTGCACCTGGGGAAGGGAATCACTGAGAACCATCCCAGAGAGCCCACAGAAACCCAGGACACACCCTCTACACTTCCCTACACTCTAAGGGAAGGGGTGATCTGTGACCCCTAAGCTCAGAGTCACACTTGGCTATACAGTCAGTTTGAGGTTAGCTTGGAATCATGGGAACCTATCTCAATTTTTTAAAAATTATTTTATTTTTTAAATTTTGTGTGTGTATGTGTGTATGTGTACCTGTGCATGTGTGCATGCACATAAGTACTGATCTTGTGGAAGACAGATGTGTTGGATTCCCCTTGAGGTTGAAGTTACAGAGAATTGTGAGCTGTCTGACAGGTTTTAGGAATAGAATCCTCTATAAGAGCAGTATGTGCTCTTAATCACTGAGCCATCACTCCAACCCCTAAACTTTTCCTAATAAACTCCAAGTTTGCTTCTAAATTAGAGAAGTCATAAGAGTCCCAAGGTCACCATGGGAACAGACTCATTAAGTAAATGATGTACAGGGATAAAGCCTTAACTCTGGAAATGGTGGGCCAATATTAGCCTCTCTATGGCACTGGCTGCTGGGGCCTATTCCACTCCTTCAGATGCTGGCTCTAATGAGATCTAGAAAGAACACACATTCAATCCTTGAGATTGAGTGTCTCAAGTTCAGTTACACACCCATGCCTAGAGGAGGGGCCATGAACTCCCTCCAGTCCCATCCTCCAAATTAACTATTAGTCCTTTCATTCAGAGCATTATAAAGCTGTCATAGCCCCTTTGGAGCCAGGGCCTCAGTATGCCACACACCTTGTGCCCTGATAGTTACTTCTCAATGACTTCCTGAAGGCAACTGTCCCTATTTCTGAGGGGCTTGCCAGGCCAAGAATTCAAGTGCAGAGAAAATGAAACCAGAGCAAGGCATGCCAGGAGGTCAGTTCCAAAGAAACTCTGATATAGAGATATAGCCCACACCATGCCACAGTGGCTGGCACCATGTTGATATCAGCATCAGGCTCTGTAGTCAGCTGGGCCAAGTTCAAATCCTCTTCCTCAACATCCTACTCTTGAGATCTAGCACAGGCCACTTAAGCCGTGTGTGTGTGTGTGTGTGTGTGTGTGTGTGTGTGTGTGTGTGTGTGTGTGTGTGTGTGTGTGTGTGTGTGTGTTGCTTCTTGTCACTGGCATATGATGTGACCCAGTGGTAGAACACTTGCCTAGAATGTATAAAACTCTAGTTTGGATGCCAAGCACAGCAAAAGAAAGAAATAAAATATAAAAGCAGACGGGACTATACCACCTACCTGGTTAGGTGGCAGGCAATGGACACCCAGTACATGTGGCTCCTTGTAATGATCTGACTTAACACCGAGAGGTTAAAAGACAGAGGACCAGGGATCCTTTGTACCATAAGCTCTTGTTCCTTCAGCTGTTGATTCTCCTGCCCTGTGCCCATGAACACAGCAAAAGGGAGTAAAGAGGGTGGTCAGGAGAGACTATGTGAGTCTGGGTACTCTCCAAGACTCTGAGTGGCCTAGCACAGACACACCCTCCAGCTGAGCCCTCTCAGACCGGGACGTCCATCATTCACCCATTTCCCCGAGCTTGAGGATGTCCACCTCCATCACCACACCCGTGCCCCATTGCTTATGACACAGATGTCATGAGTCCTCAGCAAGCTGCCTTCACATGAGGGAATTCTATCTCAAATATGTTGCACAAATGAATAATAAAAACAAAGGAAAATTACCCTCTTTATTGAAACTCATTTTATGAATAAAACAATTATTCTGGTAATTGAAAAAATGTGTCGTTAAATTAAATGCAGTGGTTCCTATTAAAATTTTACTGCGTTTTTGCTGCTGCCGGCTAGAGGCTGGTAATTATAGTCAAGAGTTTTGCTTTCTCTTTATTGTTTTTTAATCTCTCTGTGCTGCGGATCTCCAACGATATTTTATGTCAAAGAGATTTAGAACTGTGCCCCAGAAGGGGGGGTGAAGCTGGCCGGGGGAGGGGGAGGCTAAACAGCGACATCTGCCTCTGACTTGGAGCTTGCCTGTCAGTCCAGATGTCCAACAGTTTTGATTGGTCGCTTCACCCATCTGTCAGCCTGACATCCAATCACAGCCCTCTAAATGTAGCTCCTGCCCCTCTATTATCCTCCCTGACAGAAGCAACTGGAGTAAGGTGCCTAGGATGCCTGGGTCTCACTGTCTCTTGGAACCTAGGTGAAAGCTGCAAGGTGAAGTGGGTGGGAACAACCAGCTATGGCTCCTCCTTCCTTAGGGGTGGGGTCATTGAGGAAGGGTATGTCACCTTGGAGTTTGTAATCATATTGAGAAACAGGTATGCCCCTGCCCTTCCCACCACCTTATCCTTAACTGGCAGTCTAGTTTCTGTCAAATAAAGGTGGAGAAGAGAAGAAGGGCTGTATTACAGCCCGCTTGGTATAGAATGGACCTAAGAGGAAAATGCTCAAGAAAAGTTGTAGGTTTCCTTTCCATCCCCAGCCTACTCTTCACACACATGTCACAAAGAGTAGGCAAGATCCCCAAAGCATCACAGCTTCTGTTCCCACACTAGCAGGAGCCTTAAGACTCCTAGGCTGACTTAGACCCGCCATGACTGCCCTTGATGTGTAATATGTTTCTGGCTCACTTTGTTCTGTTCTTTGTCTGGGAGATTAAGCTCCTGGTGGGCAAGGTCTCTGGCTGTGCAACATGCCACTGGGAGCTTGATGGATGGAGCTGGGCTGGGAGCATCCTGACATTTATCTCTAAGACACCAGGAGTTGATTAGGAGCCAGATGCCATTGTCCAGCGATGTCGGATGAAGCCTGAGCAGCAGGCAGGAAGGGGAGAATCGTAAGCCAGAGCCTGGGTTGCTATACTGTCTTGTTCCTCTGTGCCCAACTGGACTGTTAATTCCTTTTCTCAGATTTGCTATAGATCAGCCTGAATTACAAGAAACTCTCTGCTCGGTGTCCTGGGCTTTGAAATTAGCTGGCTTTAAGCTGGGTTTAGCTAATGGGAAGCCCGGGAAGGATGTGGGGTGTAGAAGGAGAAAGAGGGTGGGTTATTATTTTGTTTGATTCTTAACCCTCTCTTATGTGTATACTGACACTCTAATAGCTAACTATGTCTGGCTCATGACATCATCTCTCCGTGGGCAGGCGACTCACCTTGGCTTTAGAACCTACTTCCTCCTTGACCCCAGCACCTTGGGAGAGATGGAGGCTTCCAGAATTTTCGGCCTCTGGGCTACCGTGTCTCCCCATTTGGCTTAGAAATAGCCCTCCCGTCACCTCTAACCAGTTCCTTGGAGCAAACTTGAGTTTTAATACAACAGCTATCTTCTGTTTTCTAGCTGGACTCTGATCAGACAACCCACCCTGGTAACAGCCCAGAAAGGAGAGATGGCTAGCCCAGAACTGTGGGCGCTCTGCGGAGGATGGGAGAGATTGTAATCTCAGAGCCTCCCTCTAACTCTCAATCTTCATGTTCCATCCTCCATGTAAAGAGGCTGTGTGCAGCAGCCAGTGTCCACACGGTCCTTGCCACCTCTCCCAACAAGTGCCTTCTAGCATTTAGCTTTTTCTGATTATTGTCATATGCCAATCCATCCACCCTGGGACAGCTCTCCAGCTTACAGGGATAGTGATTTTCCCAGCAGGCCAAAGGGTATGGCATTTCCAGGGAAGGAAACAGCCAGAGAATATATATCAGTACCATTGACCCTGAAAACTAGTGGCTGGGAGGCCATGGTCCCACCCACCTGCCACTGCCCCTCACCTGGCCCTTTACCCTACTCTGTATCCTGTTGAGAACTCCAGCGAGCATAGCCCCAAGGCCACTTAGCTCATTCTGACCTGGAAATGCTCAAGACGTCAGGCCAAGGAAGCACGCGGCAGCCACAGAAGAGCCATAGGAAGTGGATCAGGGTGCTGCAGCCAGCTGCCAACTGCCCTGGATCCCCAGAAGTTCGAGGCTCAGTTGCATGGAGATATGACACAGAATTGCAGGCAGGTGACAAGCAAGATCTAGAATTCACCTACCTCTCTGTGTCCCCCTTTACCACCATCCACTGCCTCAGTCTGTATTTGGGTCCTGGAGTCAGGGTCCCTACCTGGCCTCACCATCCAGTCCCCAAGCTGCTACCAGCATGATCTTTGGATAAAGAGATCAGTCCCTTTGATGGCTTCCTATTTCTTTGATTACCCACTGAAGTACTGTTCACGCTGCTTTCCCAGAATCTCTACCCACCCTGGCATGAGGGACTGATGCTGCCCCTCTCTGCAGACAGATTTATTGTGTTTCCTTCCCACTAAGGCACATGCTACCTCTGCCCGGTGGCTCCTGCGTGTCCTTCATACTGTGACCAGGGCACAGGTTCCTAGGAAGCAGTCTCGGATTCTTACAGCCAGAATTAAAGAGCCATCCCAACCCCCACCTACACACATCATATTGTGCTGGCTTGTGTCTGGGAGGCAGAGGCTGAATTTAGGTTTGCAGTGTCTGGCCCATGCCAGGGACCCAGAGAATGGGTTTTGGGATGGATGGATGGATGAATGAGATATCAAATTGCCTAACTAAAGAAAATAATGGTACAAAATGAAGAGAGCCTGCCGCGCCCAGTACAAGGAAGGATGTATAGAAAGCTTTGTCCGGTATGTGTAGCCCCAGCCAGGCAACCTGCTCTGTGGCAGTCAAGGAGGACTTCCTGGAGGGAGGTAGGGAGGGAAGGAGAGAGAGAGAGCTTCTCTTCTTACCCCTCTTTTCTGGATGCCCCTCTCTCTAAACTCCTCACCCTTGCTTCGCTGCGAGCCCAGAGTTTCCCCCACGAAGGAAGCATGCTGCTTGCTGTTTCTCTCCTCAGCAGAAAAATCATCCCTTCATCAGCCAACAACAGGGCTAGGGAGGGAGTCGCTGGTGTCTGGGCAAACAAGAAGACCGATGGCGTCATCGTGACAGGAGTCCTTGATGCGTCTTCTTAGGAGGCAGCCAGGGTCGTCACTGAAAGTCAGAGTGGCTGAGAAAAAAGAGCTGACAGCAGACACTGCTGTGAAGATGACATGACTAGGGTGTCTGTGCTGGCAGCTGGAGCCAGAGAGAGCTGGGCTGGGCCTGGGGAAAGATAGAGCCTCGGTTCCCATCCCCAGAGGCCAGTGGCCAACATCAGGGTGTGGGTCAAAGGCTACAGTGACAGATGAAAGCATGGTGGGGGTTCTGGTTTATTTCTGTTGCCGTGGCAAAATACCCAGGCAAAGCAACCCAATGGAGAAAAGGGCTTTCCAGGCTTAGAGTTCCAGGTTATAGTCACTTACTTTAGAGAAGGACCTTCAAGCAGTTAGTCCCATCACAGCCAGTGTAAAGAGCAGAGAGAGAAATGAGTGTGTGAATGTTTTCTTATGCTCAGAGCCTAGGGAATGGTGCTGCCCACAGTGGGCTGGGTTTTTCCACATCAATTAATGTAATAAGAGAATCCCCCACTGATATGCCCACTGATCCACCTGATCTAGATAATCCTTCCTTGAGACTCTTTTTTCAGATGATTCTAAATTGTACCAAGTTAACAGTTAAAAAACTAGCCATTGCAAGAGAAAAGGCCTAGGTTCTCCTACCTATATTTCTTTGAGATGGTATCCACATTCAAGGTCCAAGGCCATGCCTTCCCACAGAGCATCTCTGGGCTTCTCTGAACCCTAAGCTCTGGAGACAATGAAAGGAGAGGCCCTAGGATGGACCACCATCCTTGCATTCTTCTTGCTCTAGGACGTTAGACATGAAGTTCTCTCTGCCTCAGTTTCCTCTTTGTGTAAAGTGAAATAGTAAAGGGAAGCTGAGTCCCCTACCATATCAGAGATGTAAACAGCAGCCACCTGCCCTGTCTGAAGTAGAGAAAGGTCAAGGGGTTTGCTGAACACTCTGTTTCTACCTTTCCCTCCACCCACTGCAGTAACACCTGTTCTGCAGACCCGTGTGCTCAGAAGCAATACTTCCACAGAGGCTTACACTCCCTGAGACACATGCCTGAGCCCCAAAGCTGGCCACCCGTATAAGCCCTGAGGGAGTAGACACTGTAGACACTAGCAGTGTCAATTAGCATTTATGTACACACGAGAAGACAGGACCCAAACCCAACGAGATCTCCTGAAGTGGACCCTATAGCTCCAGAGCTAGAGCCAAGTCCCCAACCGTCCCATCAGGGTGGTATGGTAATATGACAGTCTGAGCCTAGGAAACGTGTATCCCAGGTCAGGCACTATCAGACTATATGGTCCCTGCACTGCTCAGAGTTGCCTACGTTCAGGTCTCTTGAGCCAGTCACCAGCACTTGGGGGGAAAAAAATCATCCAAATTCTGAAGGTAAATTTGCCACCAGATGACAAACCTGTCAGGGCCAAAAGAGACATCTGAGTTGAAGATGCTTCTTTTCACAGACCATCAAAGGCCTAGAGACTCAGAATCAGGAAGCCGAGTCCCCTGCCAGCATGGAAGAGCTAGGTTACAGCCCCTGGAAAGCTAAGAAGGTAACAAGCTTCCTCTGATTAGATGGAGACAGAGATACAGCCTTGGCAGTGATCAGGAGGGGGCCCCTTCCTTGCTCTGAGACAAACTATCATTGCCTTGCTCTCTATGCCTAACCTGCCTCAGGGAGCCACCTGTCCTGTGGCTCCTACAGCTTTAAGCATGTCCCATGCCATGAAGTAGCAGCTGGCCCAGGTGCCATATCAGAGCAGAAGTGTCCATTAAGCCACCACTGGCTGCCAGGCCCACAGTGTCCTAGGAGCAGTGTGCACAGATATGTCAGCCTAATAAATTAATTGATTCTTTTCCATACAGCTGCCTGAAGAGGTGGAGGGAGTGGCTCAGGGGCAACTGGACTCCAGCCAGACTCCTGCCAAGCCCCCTCCTTTACTACAAATTCTTCTTTACCAGACTTCCCCTTTGGAGGTGAGGGCTGAGCCTCTGATGGAGCCCACCTTGCTCCTAAGCTGCACCCCACATCCCATCTATCCATGAACCCAGCCTGTCTGCCCCACCCAGTCCACTGAGGCAGAGGAGTGTATCTAGTCCTTGTATATACCTCCCAGCTAGATGCCCCTCTGTATCTCTCCTAGTGGGGTACTGAGAAAGCTCTATCTCTAGATAGGAGAATTCTCCCAAAGACAGGGAAAAGTCCACAGGGTTTACTGTGATGTGGACAGGTAAACTGAGCCCAGAACCAGTCCCTACGTGAAAACTTGTCCTTAAGGTATATTTGTAGCAGGCCACCCCTCCACCACATCCCAGAGCAGCTGGTGGGTGGACCGTGAGGCCTAGTGGGCCCTTCCATTAATCGGCTTTAATCAGATTGGGGGAACCATCTGGAGATGGCAGCCCTGTCCCCAAGTGTGACACTCCTAATCAGGCTTCTGGGGCCTCAGGCAGTGGAGTGGGGGTAGGGCTCCTATGTTTCTGGTCCCTTCTCCAGCCTTCAGACTGGGCAGGGTTAGCTTGGTATCTGCTCTCTGTTCTGCCCCTTCCTCCTGGGCGCCACTCAGGTACATCTACCTCCCTCATCTCTAGCCCCCCCCACCCCCCATCTCCACACTGTCTCTCACATAGTTCTGGCAGGCCTACATTTGGTAATGGGAAAAGGTCTCCAACCTGCTGTCTGGGCCGAGCTGGGAGATGGGTGGGTGAAGGGAGACAACTGGCCTCTTGAGAAGAAAAACAGGGTGAACTGAATCCCAAGGGGTGAGCTTCCCTGGTCTCACATTGGGCCACAGTAGCCAGGCAAGAGCCCAAGAGACTCCAAGCCCTGACAGGATGACATGAACTTGAAAGACCTTTCTCTGAGGAGACAGGAGGGAAGGGGAAGAAGTCTCAGGGGTCTGGGATCTGATATTCACCAGGTGATAAAGGACAAAGGACCTGCTGCCCTGCAGCCCAGGTGATTGACAGGCTCTGATGTGGGGGTTGCAGAGCTGGCTCTAACCCTGCCTGCTACCTGCACTCCTTAGAAATCTCGTGGGGGCCATTTCTCCTCGCTGAGCTCTGTTTTCTACCTGAGAAGTGAAGGGGTTAAGGTTAAAAACTGGCTGAGGTGGGATGAAGCATGCTGGCTAGAACGAGAGACTCAATTATGATCCTGCTATCTCTACCTGTCTGTCTCTCATCTGTCTATCATCTATCTATATGTCTGTCATACATATCTATCATATATGTCTCTATCATCTATCTATCTATCTGTCTCTCATCTGTCTCTCATCTATCTGTATGTCTGTCTGTCATACATATCTATCATATACCTCTATCATCTATCTGTCTATCTATCTGTCAATCTATCTGTCTGTCTACCCTCTTTTTTCCCCTTCTTCCTTCCATTCATCCAACTAGCTAGCCAATAAACAAGGCATCTGCAACAGTCAGATCTGGTTGCAGACTATGACAATAGCAATGCTCTAAGACCCAGGCAAGTCTCACCCTAATACAGTTCAGAGCTGGTGTGGAGACAGATGTAGCAACAGAAGTAGAGGCATTGGAGAGGCACCGAAGAAGGGGACCTGAGCCTGCTGGAATCAAGGAAGGCTTCCTGGAGGAAGCAATGGGAGCTGCAGCCTGGAGGTTGAGTCCTAGGCTCACTGGCCCCAAGTGCTATACAATGTTCATGAGTTCAGAGGCTTGGAAAAGCACTAGTGGCCTTTATTGTGTGACAAATTGTAGTGGCCCTTTGTCCCTAGGTGTCCTGACCCAGCGAAACTTCCTCCACACTCAGCCCTGTCCTAACTCATTGCCCCCTCCATTCACCTCCAAGACCATGCTGAAGATTGACTTCTTCCTAGGAACCCCGTGTCCCCAGATGTCCCTGAGCTTCCATTTCTAATTTCTGTTCCTCCTGCCCTGTTCTGGACCATGCTTGCTGATCAGCTACCTCTTCCCCTGTGTCATGGGTTCCTAGAAGACAGGCCTGGTACTTGTTGAGAACCGGTGAGGTCGGATGCTAGAAAAAGGATGTGGCCTGACTGTCCCCACATCTGCCCAGAGCAGGTGCATGTCAAGTCTGTGCAGAGCTCAGACGTCAAGATGCCTGTGTCCTGGTGAACTTCTCCAGCCCTGTGGACTGTGATAATCCTACAGAGTGGGTTTCGAAACCTGATTTTTCCTTCCTGAGAGTAATGCTCTTTTCTTTGAGACTTTGGTGCCTAATTTTTATTTGATATGTTGTGTTCCTGGTAAGGAATACAACTCAAATGAACTTCAGGCCCCTTGGAGCCCAAGGCTCGAGAAGAAGCGCCCAGAGGCCCTGGCCTCACAACTCCTACAGTCCTGGTGCCCTTCCATGGTAGTCTCCCTTATGTTTTTCAGGAGAGGGCTCTGCTCTTATGGCCACATAGCCTGTCCTAACACAACTAGTCGTTGCCCCCCCCCCCATCCTGGCATGGAAACCCCTCCTCCGAAGCTGTCCCTCATTCCTGTTGAACTACTTCATTGTCCCTTCACCACCAGGGCAGGTGCCCAGGAGGAGATCAGGCTACCTATCCAGGAAATATAGTCATCACTCCTACACCACTATAGTTTAACTGTCCCAACCGTGGACAGTAGCCATCTTGGCTCTGGGGCAAGCCTGGTCTTAGCATTCTCTGAGCATGCCAGTCCAAGGAACTTATATCCAAAGGCCTTCTAGTAGACTCGCATGACAGGGGTCAAGTGTCCCATGGAACAGAGCTCACTTCCTTTCCCGTGATCCTGAGCACTCTAGGTGTTTCCAGGAGGGCCCAAGATCCCTAAATACAGCCTTTCCACAGTTTGCAATGTATACCCCACAGATGCGGCTCCGTTCATCCTTGTCCAACACATCCTAAGGGAAGTATGACTGTTACATTAACAGTAGACTAAGGCTCAGGGCAGAAGGGCTGTCCTAAGAGTCTGCAGGCAAGCATGGGCCAAAACGAGCATCCAAGACTTTCTGTTATCATGCTGAGCCCAAGAGCTAGGACCTCACACTGGCATCTATACTGCTAGCTTCCTAGGGAATGACTCTTTGAGAAACCAACTGCTTTTCATTCACAGTCCTCTCCCTCTGGCCCCTCCATGTGGCTCCTCCCCCTTTCTTTCTGCTACTCCATGCTGGGCGAACTCATTTTCATATGAAACAAGACAAAAACAGAACAAATTAGGAAGGTGAAAAAAAAGCCCCAATAAATGCTGAGCCAGCAGGAGGGGGTGTGGCTTTGTAGCATCTGGGATATGGACAACAGATGGGGGCCCATCTCAGTGTCCTCACCTGTGAACTGAAGAGGTCCCAGCCTCACCCTTGGAAATGGAAGGGAGGGGCCAATAGGGACAGGAATGGGGGGCACTCAGTAGCTGCCTCCTCACCAACTGACTGTCAGGCCTGGCCTCTGGCCTTTATGTGTCAGCCTGGGGATTACCAATGCCTCTGTATCCACTTGCCAGCAGGGAGAGCCAGATCCTGGCACTGTTCCATCTTTTAGAAGGACACTGAACACTTGGCACGGAGCCCAATCCCCACACCACAGCCCACTCCCTTCAAACCTAGGGACCCAACCCCTTCCCCCTCACCAGTGCCCCAGCTTGAGTAAGGAGGAGTACCCTCACAGCGAAGCTGGGTAGCAGCTGCAGGAAGCTCACAGGGCATCTGTCAGCAGCCATTTGGCGGTTTGCTAGACTGAGACCGCATTGGTAGAATGAGTGGAAGCAGATCAGGGGTGCCTAGGGAGGCTGAGCATATGGTAATAGCCACAGCTTAGCATCCTCCATCCAGTTTGTACTGGTGGATATACTGGACCATCTAGCATGCCTCCTCATTCAAATCTATTTAAGGAGTAGACCAAATCCCAAGAGAAGAACAGGAAAGGACCCTGAATGGGGACCCAAAAGTCTGGGGCTCTGTTACTAGTAGATGGGCATGGTGTTTTGAAAAAATATTCCTCACAAATTCAGACATTTTAACACTTGGTCCCCCGTTGTTTGGAGGGGTTATGGGAGGTGCAGGCTTGATAGAGGAAATGTAACGAGGGACTAGCTTTTAGAATCTACAGCCCTACTCATGTCTAGTTCATTTTCTGCTTCATGCTTATAATGAAAGATGCGAGCTCTTAGCTTGTTGCTCTTACCAAGATGCCTGCTGCTTGCATGCCTCTGCCCCATACGATGGACTCTTATCTCTCTGGACCCTGAAGCCAAAATAAACTCTACCTTAAGTTGCCATTAGTCATGGTGGCTTTACCACAACAACAGAAAACTAACACAATGAGTGTCCTCAATTTTTACCTTCCAAGCCAGCCTCAGTTTCCTCATTTGTCAATTGGTTATTATAGCAAATGTTATACCATCACTCAGGGTTCTACTGAGAACATCACATAGGTGAGCCTTGATATTTCTGAATTGAAAGTGCTGTCCTTGTTACAACAGTAGAGATTGAATTCAAATGCAAAGAAGCTGTGTGTGTGTGTGTGTGTGTGTGTGTGTGTGTGTGTGTGTGTGTGTAACGAAATGGCACTTCCTGCTGGTCTTTAATTTAAAGTGAACAACCCAAAGCTGGAGAGATGACTCAGTGGTTACAAACACTTATTGCTCTTGCACATGACTTAGATTTTGTTCCCAGCATGTACATGGTGACACATAACCATTTGTAACTCCAGAAGGCCCCCTTCTGATCTTCATGGGAACTGTACACACAAGGTGCCCATACATACCTGCAGGTAAAACACTCTTAGGCATGAACTACAATAAATGAATATATTTTAAAAAATTTAAACTCAACCCTAGTTCAGGGCTATTCCACCAAATATTTTACGAGCTCTTTAAAAACAAGAGACTGAGAAACAGAGCCAAGGTGTGGTGACTCGTAATTGCCACATATAATGTGCTACCCTGGGAGTGACCCTGGAGTAGATACTAGGAGAATACTCAAAAGGCTGAATGGAATGTCATCCAGTCATCCCCTGGTGGGCAGTTGGGTGGCTTCCACTGGGAACCAGGGCATGCTAGTATCTCTTAAAGACCCTGACTTAAATTCTTCTGGATCCATACCCAGCAGTGAGATTGCAGGACCATATAGTACTCAGAAGGAAGTTTGGATCATAGGAATGAACTGGGCTTGTTTGCTTTATGAAAATGCAAATAGGCATGGTGGTAGTAGTGATGCATGCCTGTAATCCCAGTGCTTCGGAGGCTGAAGCAGGAGATCTCAAGTCTGATACCAATCTGAGCTATCTAGTGTTACAATAAGGTTTTTGCCCAGCTATCCAGAGGTCCAGACCCACAGACCTGCAGTCCCAGAGCACCTAGCTGCCTGCCGCTGCTTAGGTCCCCAAAAATGACTCAGACACTTATATTAACTTCATGCTGTTTGGCCTATGGCTTAGGCACATTGTTAGCTAGCTCTTTCATCTTAACTCAACCCATTTTCATTAATCTGTCTGCCACATGGCCCATGGCTCACCTATGTTCCTTACATGTTTCTTCTTGGGCATCTGGCTTGATCTATCTCTGACTCCGCCCTTCTTTTCCTACCTATTCTGATTCCCCACCTACTTCTTCTATGGTGCCTGTCATGGGCAAAACAGCTCCTTTATTTAAAGATTGATATTCACAGCATACAGAAAGACATTCCCACATCAATATAGCCAGACCCCGTCTTATACAAACACACGAGACGCTCCCTGGTAGATTAGCGGTTAAGATTGAATGCTCTCAAACAAACAAATGAGAAGTTTAAAATGCTTCTAATTTCTGGGGGGGGGACACCTAATTGCTGGGGGACAACTGATAGACAGTTTAAAGACAAGGACTGTAGTTGGGAAACATGGCCCAGGTGAGAAGTAGCAATGGGTCCAGGGAAGTGGGTGGATTCTGGAATATTTCTTGGTAGTGCTAACTGTATGTGTAGCTAACACAGTCAAGATCAAGCTAACACAGTCAAGTTTGGGACTGAACAGGCCTGGAGTTGTATGGCTGGCATGTCCTCCCTAGATAGCAAGCTGTGGCTGCTTTAGGTTTGGGGTTTACTGGAGAAAGTGGGTCAGAGCGAAATGCACTCTGTCCATATTAGTTTCCCAGAGCTGCAGTAGCAAAGTGCCACCAGCTGGGTGGCTTAAAACACCAAGAATGTATTGTCTCTGGACACTCAAAGCCAGAAGTCTAAACTTGAGTCAGCAGGGCCAGGCTCACACCCTCTGTGACTCTGTAGAATCCTTCCTTGCTGGCTTCCTTCAGCCTCAAGTGCTGCCATCTCGGGTTTCTGCAGGCTACCAGCTGCAATGCTCTGGTCTCCAGCTCTGAGGCCCCACATGATCTCCCTCGCATATCTCTGTTAGCATGACCTTTCCCCTCTTATTAGGACCTGGCCATGCTGAACCTTCGTGATACCAATGTGATGATACCTGCGTACTCACTATGGCCTAGTAAATCCCCTCTTGAACACAGGGGAGGGTGGGGCTTGTTTGTGTACAGAGGTTATATAACATTTTAGGCCAGCAAGCATGATCCAAGTAAGAGATGACAATGGGGTTAGGGAAGAGAGTAGATTCTGTCATACCTCTTGGTATGTCATACCTCAGGACTTGCCTAAGCCACACGCTTCAAGCCTCCCCATGCTGTGATCTCCCTAGAGTCTCCTCTGTAGCCCTGGGATCTCAGCTTTGGTCTCTTCTCCCCTCTTCCACAGACCCCCATCTCTGAATGCCCTCTCTATCTGTGCTTAACAGAACCCAGCTGACATGCATGTTTAACCCCCTGCTTTTTGTTGACCTGACCACGGATCCCCACACCCTTCTCTCACAGAAATCTGTCTCCCTTCAAGACAATAACAGCAGTTTCTCACTTGCCTGTTCACAGTTGTTTTTCCTCTTGAAGGAGCCTGTACAATGAGTGATGGCCAAACAGATGTCAAGTGACAAGGAAACGTCCCCAATGCATCTCCTTAGTTCCTCAGGAGACCTCAGGGGGCAGAAGAAGTAACCAGAATCCTCTCCTGTTTGCAAATGGGGGCTCCAGAGGACTCAAGACATGGAGGCTGTCTTCTCGACCTGCCCTGTCTCTGCCTTTCTCTTGAGGTTACCTATCCTGTCTTCTTGGGGGTTCAAGGTGTCAGTACCAAATTACAACAGCAATAGACCAGGAACCCTCAGGTTTCAGCAGCACCAGGTTGGGGGTAGCAAGCAGAGGCCCAGTTTCTAGCTCCACTTGGCTCCTAACCAGACCTCACTCTAGAAAGTGGGGAACCCCATAGCAAAGGTCCTTTGAGACCCAACTGTAGTATACAGTAGGTGTCAAAGAAATGTCACTTCCTGTTCTCTTCTCCTAATGTGGCAGTGTGACACTTTTGAAGGATCCAGATGTCTTTCACTGGACTGCAGTATGATTTGGGCTGGGTCAGCCCCTACCTAACACTCTTTACTAGGAACCCAGAAGGCCTCCTGTATTCATTTCTCTAAATGGCATCCATGCATAGAAACTTGTTTTTTTTTTTTTATTTTCTATTGAAAATATACTTGAACTCACTAAAACCATCCCCACATAGTGAGCTTCTAGCAAAAGACCTTTATTGTCTCAAAGGCAACAAAGACAAGAAGTGGGCAGGCAATAGGGTCTATAGCAGAGACCTAGGACAAATGGGTCAATCCAATGACTCTGAGCTAAGGGAATTGCCCAGTCTTCTGTGCCTCAATTCACCCACCTTAAAAGTAAATAAATAAAATAAATGAGCACAATCATGACCATAGTCTGGACCCAAGTGTAAGCATTTCTTGAGCCCTTCCCACCAGGCCCAGACATCACAAGTCTCTCTGCCTGCTAGAAACTGGTCAAGAAACCCTAAAACAAGTCAGTCTGTGCTCTGCAGAATGGGAAGAAACCTGCTCATCCAAAGAGATAGGTGGTTCTTGTGTGGCATGATAGCTCAGCCCTCCATGCCACAGCCTCTGCCTGCTGCAATCTCAACCCCCTTAGCCCCAGATGAGTTCCTGGGCTCCAGTCCACTGCCAGACCAGCCTCTCCTCCCTCCCATCCCACAGCTGCTTCTCCATTAGCAGACCCAGGGCCCCATGAAAGGCGCCCTATGAGCCTGGTCAGGTCAATAGGTCCCACTTTGGGAGATAAAAGCATGGGGGTGGGAAACCAAGCTGGGTGGGGCGGGTATTGAAATCAGGTGGGCAGAGGCTGGGGCAGAGTGAGGGAAATTGAGTTCTGAGAGGCCCAAAAGCAAAATTGACAGATTGGAAATCTGCTTTGATGGCCTCTCCGTTTATCCCCCTCGTTAACAGACGTGTCCATTTGGCAGGGGTGAGGGCGGCAGGGCGGGAGGCTGGCCGGGTTTCAAGTTTGATTTCTCGGGACTTACAATACATCTCTCTTTGCATAAAAAGGGATTAATATTTGTGCCTAAGTATTAACTGAGCACACAGGCTAGAGCTTTTGGATGCACGCGCGCGCACACACACACGTGCACACTCATGCACACACACACACATACGTGCATACACATCATTATCACGAGCTACCAACTGGAACCAGCATAGTTTGAGAACCATTCTCACAGTCTCCAAAGCCCCACACCTCAGGTTTCACTCCTGCCTGTCCACAGCTGGCTAGAGGAAGGCTTCCCTGGTCCGTTATGTAAATAAAGAGCAGGGACCAAGATGCTGATCCCATTATGGGAGGATTAGTTACTCAGGAGGCCTGGAGATTAAAATATCAACTAGAAGGGGGAGGTGGGACATCCAGGGAGGGAGGGGGTTGGGCTACAGTTGCCTACATCATCTTGAACCATTTTTTTTTTTTTTTAAAGAGGCCCTTTTGGTCAACTATATCACTTCCTCTTAGTCTGACTGGGATTATATGGCAGAAACTACCTATATACCATTAATGTTTCTTTCTCTTCCTAACCCCTGGGTAGATGAGGTGAAGATCTCCACATACCTCAGAGAACAGCAGCAAATGCCTCTGAGTTCCCTGGCATCCTCAACCCATCATGACCTGCAGTGCTTTATATCCCTGATGCCCATCGTAGATGAGCTCTACCTTCAGGCTACCAGTCCTAACAGTTTGGTCCCTAGACCATGGAGAGCAGCGTCACCTAGGAGCTTGCTACAAATGATGGTTCCTGGAGATGGCATGTACTGTACAATAGTGTTGTAGCACATTGTCAAGGGAGTCTGATGCTTACCCAGGTGACAGGACAAATGCAATCCCGCCATGCTCTGGCCACAAATTCCTTCAGGTCAGGGTCTGAGGCTTGTGGGCAATGTAGGCAGGGTGCATAGACATCATATAAGATAAGCACAGTACTAGGCCAGGCATGGCAGGGAAGAGAGAATTAGGAAAGATCCTCACTGTGTGGTGTTAGCCTTTGTCAAAAGTTTTATTTAATTGTTATTATTGTTGTTGTTCTGTGTGTGTGCATGCACCTACATGTGTGTGCATGTGCACAGGTATAGGTGTGCACGTGTCATGGAATCCTTGAGGTCAGAGGACAACTTTTGAGGACTTGGTTCTCTCCTTCATGGTGTGACATAACATGATATGACAGTTAATTTTAGTTGTCAACTGTACACAACCTGGAATTACCTGGCAAGAGTCTCAATAGGGACTGTCTACACTGACTTGTCCTGTGGGCCTGTCTGTGGGGATTGTCTTAAATTAGTTGATGTGAGAAGACTCAGTCCACTGTGGGTAGCACCATTCCCTAGCCTGGGGGTCCAGACTGTGTAAGGAGGAAGAAAGCCAGGCAAGAGCAAGCAGTCAAATAAGCAGACCTTCATGCATTTCTCACTACTCGGGCTAGATATGATGTGATCAGCTGCCTTCAGGTCCTGCCGCTGTGAGTTCACCAAATGATGGACTTGAACCTGGAATTGTGAGCTAAAATAAGCCCTTTCTTTTCTCAGATACTTAGTGTCTGAGTGTATTATCTCAGAAACAGAAATGAAACTTGGTTTACATGGGTTCCAGGGATTAAACTCAGATCCTCAGGCCCATGTGGCAAACACTCTTATCTGCTGAACTATCTTGCTGGCCCAGCTGTAACCTTCATAAAGTGTTTATATCACCAGCTGTTAATTCTCCTCCTCCTCTCCCAAAGATGAGTCCACAAGGGGCAAGTCCATGCTGCTTTGTGTTCCAGGGGCTGGTCAGATCAGTCCCCTGCCAGCACATCCATAAGTAGAGGGACAACTGCTCAAAGGTTTAGTTGGGTGACATATAGGTGGATGTGTTCTGAAACCGCTACCCATCATGCACTTCTCTCCCCAATCTGTGTCCCTTGATGTTCCATTAACCAGCCATATATGAGCAAAAGCATCCAGTCCTTAACCTTTCTCCTGAAGTATCAGAGCTAGACATTGAGCAGGACACTGTTGGCTGTAAGGACAAAGGAGGAAATGTCATGCTTTCTCCAGGGGCCACCGGATGGCATAGTGCCCACCTACCCTTCCCTCAACAGACATGTGGAATAGCAAACTGTAAAGCCATCTTCTCGTTGGCTTTGGTGGCAGTCATTGAGGTTAGTGTTTCTCAGAGAAGCACACAAGAAGCTCAGAGAAATAGTACAGCAGATCCTAAGTCAGGCAACAGGCAGGTGGCACAGTAGAAAGTTCAGCCATTGTGTGGTGTGATTCCCATAATCTTACTCTCCTACAGGGGAAATTATACATGATACATACATTGTGAGGGCAAGCCCAGATAGGGCTTTTGGGATGAGATCACTATAGAACGTCTGGTCAGGACTACATGGAGGCGTATGTGGTGACTTCCAGGATGTCACTAGGAAGGAATCAGGGCAAGACTCCACTCTTCCCTCTTTAGTTGCAGATGTTCAAAAGCCCCCCTGGAAAAGCCTGACTGCTCTGGGAACTGCAGTCCTCTCCACCTGGCTTCCTTCCACACTTGCTGGCAGCCTGTGGTTTCAGAGCATCCTAGAGCCCTAGGAGACTTGGAGGAGTCCAAGGAGACAGTCTCACTGCCCAAGGCCTGAACAGAAAGGGACTTTGAGTAATAGCAGGCACTCTGCCGGAGATGAGAGGAAGGGAGGTCAGAGCTAGGGCCTTCTCCAATCCAGGCTGTTGTTCAAAGGAGTGGCATCCATCCACGATCCACAGAGATTCCTCCCCAGACCAGTCCTCACCCAAGCCAGGGCTACCCCTCTGGCTTTTTAAAGCCATGATCTGCAGCTTCTACTCTGCCACAAATCTTTGCACCCTTCTCTCTTTTTGTGATGCCATCTTTGGTCTCTATCCCATCTGCCTTTCCTCCCACACCCCACCATATCCCACACCTCACCATATCCCACACCCCACCATAACCCACACCCCACCATATCCCACACCTCACCATATCCCACACCCCACCATATCCCACACCCCACCATATCCCACACCTCACCATATCCCACACCCCACCATATCCCACACCCCACCATATCCCACACCCCACCATATCCCACACCCCACCATATCCCACACCTCACCATATCCCACACCCCACCATATCCCACACCTCACCATATCCCACACCCCACCATATCCCACACCCCACCATATCCCACACCCCACCATATCCCACACCCCTTCTCAGTACCACTCCTAAAGCTCCCTTTAACTCCATCCTTTCTGGGGAATGCTCTTCCCTAGGATCTTAATCCGGAGGACATCATTTTCTATCAAATGGTGGAGCATTCTGTGTCTCACTGCCCATCAGTTCACAAATTCCATTCCCCTCTCTCAGCTGTGCGCTCCGTGTGTCTACACATGGGCCGGTCTTCACCGATCCATTCATTTAGACGTACATTCGTTTATTTATTCCAGATTGTGTTGAGTTTCCACTGCATGTTCCACAATGCACTGTGCCGGGGAGCTGAATAAGAAGAGCCGGCAGCCCAAGCCTTCTGGAGGCTTACTGGGAGGCGGAGGGGGGGAGGGGTGGGAGCAGCTGAATGGCGCCTTGGCTCCAAGCGGAGGTGCAGATGTTGCCCCCCGCATCACTGCGCTCTTCCTGCTGCTGTGTTGTGTTTGGAAAGTGATGAATTTCAGCACCAGCTAATTAGTCTCTAATTAGCAAGTGGAGTGTAAACAATCACAACAGATGGGGGAGAAAAGGCATTAGCAATAATGACCCTTCTTCGGGGGCACCGTCTCCAAGACAGTCACTTCCTTGACAGAACTGGAGCCGGAGCCCGAGGGCAACTTAGGAAGATCTGCTGGTGACAGACTTGGTTAGGGTGCAGGGTCCCCCAAAAGGTGCTGGTTGGCGCCCTCATAGGTTCCCCAGTTCACCTGTGAGGGCAGGTCCCTTTCAAGAAGGAGTAACTATAGTCAGGAGTATAGTCTATGTTGCAGCCCAGAGCGCCTGTTAAAGTGAGGACTTCCTTTCTTTTGCTTTATTATTATTACATATATTCATACATATAAATATGTATATATCCTCCTGAGTACACTTAGTGTTGCTGGTATGTATGTTTCTAGGGTTGACCGCTTGGTATTGGATAATGAATTAGAAGACTCTTGGAGAAGACTAATTTCCCCTCTCTCAGCTGTTATTAATTGCCTGTGGCTCTTTATCTAGGGCGGGACCCCATGAGACTTCCCCATCTATGTGGCATCTGATGTTGTCACCATTCAAGCCTTATTTAATCTTATTAGCTACCATATTGTTGAGACTTCCTGGGTACAATTTTTCCTGTCCGATACAGAAAATAGATTCTTTCAGCAGGCGTACTATAAGTGAATATGAAGACAGGGAGCAGTAATGGTCTAAACTCCAGAGGTAGACATGGCCCTTCGAGGGCCTTGGGGGTCTGTGTCCAAAACCTGTAGGGATATCTCAGACCATTCACCTACTGCTGGGGCTTTAAACCTATGTTGATAGATTTGACTGCTCTGAGGTTTGCTTGCCTGATCTGGGGTTGTCCCTCCAGGCTAGGCAACCTGTTTCTGAATCCTCGCCAAGCCACCATGCCAGTCAGCCCCAGGGGACTTAAGCATATCCTGGCTCCCAGCCTGCCTAAATCTTTGGCTACAGGGCCAAGGATTCTAAAGAATTGGGTCAGAATGGGTTTCTGGCACTTCTCCATTAATAAGTACCTAATGAAAAGCATAGTGATAAGATGTTGCTGTTTTCCCTGCATCCTGCAGAGTCACCAGGCTTCCTTGGAGAACTGGAAGAGAGCAGTCAGCCTCCAGGGAGACAGCCAGAGGGGACCAGAGACTGCTCTTAGAGTTCAAAAAAGAGGAAGGATTTGATACCCTTATTACATGACATTTATCATGTGTCATCTGGGCACATTACTGGGCTAAGGACCACAGGAGAGTGTCCAATGTGTTTCCTGTGACTGAAGAAGCTCTGTCTGACCTCTCTGTCCAGGCGTTTTCTATGTTTCAGAATCATAGCTATAGTGAGTTGAGCCTTCCCGCCTCCCTGCAAAGTGATAAAGCTCAGCCTCAAGCCATATCTCTTACGGGACAAGAAAGAGCTACCACCTAGTCCCTGTCTCTATTTTCCGGAAAAATGTCCCCTTCACAGCTGCTATTACAGGCCTAATTAACAGGCTTGTTTGTATCATCTGCCTGGCAGTCTGTGTTGGTAAGAAGGGCAATTTCACTGTCTGGCAACAGTACCGTGGCCCTGGCAACTTGTTAGCTAAATTGGTTGCATCCGCCCTGGCTCCTGAAGGAAGCCAGCAACTCTCTAAAGGACGCTGCTCTCCTCTGCCTTTGTCCTTGTCACCTGATTTGGGTCTGGGAGACTGCCAGCTGCCTGCTTTTCAGCCTCCAATTTGCAGAAGGTACTGGACTATGCCCTTGTGCTAGGACAAAGTGTGGAATATCCACTCAGAAAGCTTACAACAAGGGCTGAGAGGCAGCAAGGACAAGATGTGGTGATTCAAATGAGAATACCGCCTTAGGGGACTTATATATTTGAATACTTGGTCCCCATTGGTGGAACTATTTGGGAAGGATCAGGAGGTGTGGCCTTGTTGGTTGAGATGTATCACTGGGACAGGCTTTGAGGTTTTAAAAGACTCATAAAATTCCCAATATTTCATCTTTTCTCCTTGCCCCCCCCCCCCCAGCCTCGGGTTCTGGATCAAGATCTGAGCTCTCAGCTGTTCCTTTGTCCTGCCATCATGAACTCTAACCCCTGAAACCAGAAGCCCCAAGAAATGCTTTTTTTTTTTTTTTTTTTAAAGTCACCTTGGTGTTTTGTCACAGCAATAGAAAGTAACTAAGACACAAGGCAGGGACCTCAACTGTCCAGATAGATGGGAATCACTTTGCTCAGGATCGACAAGTTGAGCTGAGTCTTTCTTTGTGGTGGGCCTGTCCTGGGCACTGTAGATTGCTCTAGCTCCCAGCCTGCCATACCTCCTTGTCCATGTAGCCAGGGATTCTGAGGAACTGGCTTGGAAACACAGTTTCTGGGGCCTCCTCATAGACTTATGCCAAATGAAGGCAATGCTGATAAGAAAATGTCTTGGGCCTTATTGTGTCCTGCTTCCTGTAGAGAAGACTAAAAGAGAGCAGCTAGCCTCCAGATCAACAACCAGCTAATGAGAAGAGAGCATGAACTGAATCTGATGAGGATTCCATGACTTCTGACCATCAAGATTATTAATGTCTCCTTCCGGAAAGTTGTAACAAAGACATTATGTATTGCCAGGTTCGCCCCAAAGTCAGTCTTTCTCATTGGGAGTCAGGAGAAGCAGAAAACAGTTACATAAGGATACTGTTACAATGGGGTGTGGTGGAGGTGATCACAGTAGGTGAAAGATCATCTAACCCTTTAAGATTCCATGTCAGGTCAGTGTGTGGGAGCTCCATAGGCAAGAGCCTGAAAGGACTGACTAGAGTGCAAACCAAGAATAAGCCTGCATAGTTTGAGAGGTGTATTGGTTACTTTTCCTGTTACTGTAACAAAATGTGTACATCAGCAACTTAAGGAAGAGTATATTGGCTCACAGTTTAAGGGTACAGCACGGTGGGGAAGACATGGTGTCAGGAGCTTGAGAGGGCTGGTCACATCACATCCACAGTCAGGAAGCAGAGAGAGATAAGTGCTGTGCTCAGCTCACTTTGCCCCTTTTTTCTCTTTTTATTCAGCCTACCTCTCTAACCCACAGGGCAGCATTGCCCATTACTTAAAGTAAGTCTTCCTATTTTGGTTAACCTAATGTAGATAATCCCTTACAGGCCTGTCTTCTGGGTGGTTCTCAACTCTGTCATGTTGACAATATTAACTGTCCCAGCAGTAAACTATCAAACACCAAAACATGTTTAACTGGTATTTCCCTAACATTTGCCATATATGTGGTCACATGATCAAGAGGTCTATGGATTCCTTGCCAAGACAGACTGTTTGACCTATAGGCCATGGGGTCCTTTGTATGTGCTATTTGAATGTGAAACACGTGGTTAGATATCCCTTTGATTTAAGTAGATCACTGAGCTAATAACAGGTGGGCAGAGGTCAGCGAGGACTTGAAAGATGAATTCCAGAGCAGAGAAGAAAAAGGTGGGGCAGTACGGCTTACCAGCTTCTGAAAAAAGACATAAACCCAAATGGACTAACTAATTTCATAGTTATTTTTTTAAGTGTTTATTAGCTACTGGCTATGGGTTCCATGCTGTGTTAAATGCCAGGGCTAGTGCAGTTATCACAATATGACAGCTGGGCTCACCCACAGCCTAGAGTGGGTGAGTGGGTTATGGAGTTGGAAGAGGAAAGACACAAAAACCACCATTGTGTCTGACTTGGGTAACTCGGCCCACAATGCCAGTACTTGTACTAGAGAATTATGGAGACCCTACAAGTTTACAGTCCCTTGAGTGGTGCTTTGAATGTTTTATATTTGTGAACATGATTATCACCAAAATATAGTTAACCTACTCAGGCAAGAAGTCAGTATTAAAGATAAGGGAGGTCCATCCATCACGCAATGGCTGAGATCAGAAATGCATATGTTCTCACCTCGGAAAATGGTGGTCTCAAGCAGAAATCTGAGTCTGTGGTGTCTCAGAGGCTTTGGAGGAAGATAAGTAAGACAGGAAGGCAACCAGGTGAAGGGACGGTAGGACCAAGCTAGATGGTGGTGATAGAAACCCAGGGTTAGAGAGAATATGGAAGAGGTGACTGTCATTAAATCCCCACAGGTCTGTGACAATCATAAAAAATCAGTCAGGGAGAGTTTAGCTAGCAGGGATTTCCAGGAGTGTGATTCGTGATTCCCACCATAAGCTGCCACAAATGGTTCACTGCTTAAAGGAAATAACTATGCATCTTAGTCTATTTTCGGTTGCTCCTAACACAATATCACAGACTGGGCAAATTATGAAGAAAAAAGGGTTATGCTGGCTCTCACAGTTCTGGAGGTCCCAGATCAAGGGACTGCATCTCCTGATGGACTTCGTGCTGGCAGAGTTATGAGCTGCTGCATGCTACCTCCTGGGAAGAGATGCCGCATGATATATGTGTGACTTCTGATTTCTCTCTTTCTCCCTATAAAGACAGCAGGATTCCGTCATAGGGCCCTACCATGATGACTTTATCTAGTTCTAATTACCTCCCTCAGATTAAACCTTTAGACACTCTGGTCAAGTAAATTTCCACATTTTAAGTTTCACAGTAGGGATTAGAAACAGTAAGTCTGAAGGGGAAAAAACAATACCAGAGCTACAACATCACATTGTGACATATGTTAAGATGATAATTGGGAGGGGACCGCCTGCCACCACTTATCTGGACCACCAACCCCAAAGTCCCAATGAAACACACAGACACTTATATTAACTTCATGCTGTGTGGCCTATGGCTTAGACACATTGCTACCTAGGTATGTCATCTTAACCCATTTTCATTAATCCATCCTGCCACGTGTCCCGTGGCTCACCTGTGTTCCTTACACATTGCTTCTTTGGGTGTCTGGCTCAATCTGTCTCTCACTCCGCCCTCTTTCTCATACCTATGCTCCTGTCTCTGGCTATGGTGTTCACCAAGGGTTAAAACAGCTCCTTTATTTAAAGATTGATATTCACAGCATACAGAAAGACATTCCCACATCAGACATGTGGTGGTGCCATGTGATACAATTTCTGTCATCCAACCAAGAATAGAGGAACCACTCATGACCAGTCTTTATCAAGTCTTAAAAAGCCCCTACACCTGTGTGTAGGGATATTTGTATTCCATGTATCTGAGGGAGATGAATATCAGAAATGAAACATGGAGTGTAAATAAGCTTGCCCTTCTTGCCTCTTCAAGTTCATTGCAATCAAAAATACATGGAAGAACAGGTCCATTCTGCACAGCCCCATGTCCATGTAGATATCACTCAACTCTACTGGGCACTGCACAGGAAAAATGGGAATGATCCAGGATAAAAGAAGTATCTCTCCTCAAACTTTGTATCAACTGTCTTAGCTTTTTGTGGCTGACATAACAAGTTGCCACAAATCATGTGGCTTAAATAAATGAGATATATTATCTCACAACTCTGTAACACAGATGTCTGATATCAAGGAGCAAAAAAAATGTTATTGGTTTATATGGAGGCTTTGGGGAGAGAATATGTCCCAAGCCTCTCTCCTAGCTTCTAGTATCCACTGTGATCTTTACTGTATTTAAACTGTATGTGCAGCATTTCAACCTCTGCCTGTCTTCACATGCCTTTCTTCTTTGTGTGTCTGATTTCTTCCCATGGTCTCCTTATAAGGACCCTTTGTCATTGTGTTAAAGGATTATCTTATTCCAATGTGACCATGTCTTAACTAAGTACATCTGCAAAGACTCTAGTTTTCAAGAAAGCCATATTGTGAGAACCAGGTGAACAAGAGTTTTGATGGACATCATTCATTTGGTTTATCCAGGCCAGAAATCTCAAAGACATGAGAGGCATGTTCACCCATGCCAGTAGCCCAAACCAGAGACATGAATGCTCTCACTTAGGGACATGCCAAAACAGAAGGCTGCAACCCTTAACATCCCAGAGGCCAGAACAAAGTAGGGAGACAGAAAAGAAAGAGACCTAACTTACTGTGTTTATGACCCCCACATACCGGTTTCCTTGCCTGGCCTGTTTACCATTCCATACTTTTATTCTAATACCACTAACCCAGTTCCAGATGAGAACATTGAGACACAGAGAGATCCAGTCATTGCCCAGATTCTTCCAGCTCACCATGCAATCCCTGTATCTTCCAGCCTGGTGTTGCCTCCGCTGCATCTCAGCTTCCTGCATCCTCACCACATATCATAGTCTGGCTCCCTGGTGCCTACTCATAAGCACTTCTTGCTACAAGCTAAATTACCTCATCTCTCCCCAGAACCATTTTTCTTCTGGATTGGGAGATATTTTCCACATGTGACTGAAAAGAAAGCCAAATCCCCCAAAGTGGGTATTTACAGAAGGTTCAAAATGGCCAAAATGATCTAAGAAGACTCAAGAGGGAAAAACGATGGGAAGAACATGCAAGCCCCGTGAGAGCTAGGAAGGACAGTGCTGGAAGCTGGACAGAGTACAGAGATATGAAAGCAAGAGTGACTCATAGGTGGGGCTGCTTCCCTGGTTCCTTCCACCTGTGTTGGTACCACAGTTCAAAGGATAATGACCTCACTGGTGGCACATAAGTTATCTATCTGCGAGGATGACCATAGGAACATTCCCCTCACCCCAAAACAGTACATCTGACTTTCAAGGGATAGATGCCTTATGTGCACCTGAAGCACAGAGAGATGAGTCTACTGTCCCCGTTGATAGCCTCACAGAGTAGAGAGTAAACAGAGGACTGAGAGGGAGGGCCATGGAGAAATAGGGGATTTGGTTACAACTACCTTCTCGAAAGAACACAAAGTAAGGTGCTTTTTGCTCACCTGGACCTTGGCATGGAAATGGGTGTCTTTGAGACAAAGCCTGAGCCAAGGACTTAGCCAGATCTGAACTGAGTTCTCTGCTACTCACTTCCACGTGACCTTGGGCAGATTCTCTCTGTCAATGAACTGTTGCCACCCCATCTGTTGGAGGGATGATAATGACCTTGAAGGATTTGCATGTAGACTCTTACATGTCTCAAGCACCTGGGACAACCTGGCATCTTGCAAGTATGTATTATGTGGTAGCTGTCTCATCGAACTTAACTATGAGTAGGGCTAATCTGGAATGGAGAAGGAACCTATGGGACAGGCAGGAGAGATCCCTAGAAGTTTCTAGCTCATCACCCTCCCTTTCTCTCTGGAGAATTTTACAAGGTTCACAGTTCCAGTTTATCCCCAGATATGCTAACTGATGGCTCCAGAGTCCCAGCCCTGGACAAGTGTCTGGATTTCCCCACCTGGACATCTGGCCACAGCTGTCCCCAACTGGACCCATCACTTTTTCCATAGGTCCACTCTTCCCTGATATGTCCTCTTAGTACCCAGGGCTCTCACTTCTAATTCTCCAAGTCCTGCCTTCGCTGGAGTCTTCACTATCCTCTGAAGATCAGTATGACAAAGGCTTGGTCCCTGTTAAGACACAGTAGTGTCCTGACTACAAAGATGGTAGTCATGGTCATTGGAAACTTTCCCTTGAAATGGACTGTGGGACCACATTCTCTTCCTTTTCCTCTGACTGCGAAGTGAGAAATTTCTGCCCTGCCACACGGTGCACTGTCCTAAGCCCCAAAGCAATGTGACCATGGCCAAATACTTCCCCAGTTGTGCCCAAATGAGCCCTTCATCTCCTCAGTTGCTATCCCAAGTATTCTAGTGATGGGAAACTGAGGCACACACCTTCAGACAACCCCACGCTCTGCTCTGAAACAGCTCCCAGGGCCCCACACTTCTTGCTCCCTTCCTCCCCTCTCCCAGATCCCTGCAACCACCCAAACTGCTTACTCTGTTCCCCCTTCACTTTTCTAGACAACTACAGAGAGAAAGCCAGTTCCTGAGGAAAACACAGTGCTACCTGGAAGTTCATTGTCTTTTTACTTCTCTATTGCTGTGATAAATGACCAAGGCAACTTTTTTAAAAAAAAAGAAAAAAGAAAAGAGCGAGTTTAATTGGGTTGATGAGTCAGTTCCACGGGGTGAGTTTATGATGGTGGGGAGAAGGCGTGGAGGGAAATGGCTGGAGCGGTAGTTAGGAGCCCACATCTGGATCCACAAACAGGGCCAAGATCACTAATTCAAATAGCACCATCTTTTGACTCAAAGAAGACCCCCTAGAGACATACGTCCTCTGCAAGTCTGCATCCCTAAGACTATAGCCACCAATTGAGGACCAAGTGTTCAAATATATGAGCCTATGGGGTTATTTTCATCCAAACCACCCCAATTATCTCTGTCCTAGATCCTCACAGGTCTCTCTCAGTGTCCATCTTGACTTTTTTTTTTTTAGTTCTTGTCTTGCTGAACTGCTGGGGTAGGTAGCTATGTAACTTTCATGGCTTTCTGTGGCCCTTGGGATAAAGCTGCAGGCTCTGGATGCAGCCTGCTAAGGCGGCTTGGATGGAAGCCTGTGCCTTTTCAGATCTCTGTTTCCTCTCCATTCACCATGGACCAAACTGTAGAGCCTCTCATGGTTAGCTCTAATTGTCAATTTGGCACAAGCTAGAATCACCTGGGAAGAAATCCTCATCTCAATAGGGCTTGTGGGCATGACTGTGGAGGAGTGCCTTATTTAATAGGACAGACCCAGCCCACTGCGGGCATCACTATCTGCCACACAGGCTGTCCTGAACTGTATAAAAATGGAGAAATCATGCTGAACACAGAAAGCAGGCAAATGTGCATGCATTCTCTCTGCTCTTGGCTGTGGATGTGATGTGATTAACTGCTTCAAGTTCCTGCCATGACTTCCCTACAATGATGGACTGTAATCTGGAATTAAAAGATGAAATAAGCCTTTTTCTCCCCTAACTTGCTTTTTGTCAGGGTATTTTTATCACAACAGTGGAGTTGGAATAAATGTATGACTCCTTTCCAGTTCTAATCAGGTGGATCTAATCCCACCCTCCCACACCCTGGCTGGATCTTCCCTCTGTATTGGACACAACCTGCTACTTCTCTTTGCCTGGCTGCAGCTTAGGATGAAAATGTCACCTTTGGGGGCTCTCTGCTTTGCACCCCCACTTCCCTGTCAACCCCTTCCCTTTTCTCTCGTACACTTTCACTCTTGCAGCCTCAATCTAGAGCCTGATTATTGTATAGACACAGCCTCATGAGCTCGAAGACATACATCATCTTCCTAAGCCACCCCCACCCTTGTCCCCAAGCAGAATTTCCCTTCCATAGACATCAGTCTAATCAAGGGGCTGATGACTCATGCTTCCCTTCTCCCCTTCCTTTTGTGGAGCGTCCCTGGCTGTCCTGCCAGTCCTCAGTGGCTCATGCTGCCTATGTGCCCATCGCCTGATTTCTTTATCTTCCATGAGCATGCTCAGCGATGCTTCAAGGCCTTAGTCATCCCTTGCCAAATGAATCCTATCTCTTCAGCCAGCTGGTCGTGACCTCCAGGCAGGGGTGGTGCTCTCAAGACCTGCCTGGCCGTCAGTCCATCCATATACGCAAAGCATGGAAGGTCAATGAAGTAAGCTGTGATGCTGAGAAGCCTAAGATCCTCACTCCATCTTCATCCAAGGTCAGACGAGAGTACCTCAGAAGAGTCTGCCTGGTCCAGGGGGCAGGAGTCTCCCTGGAAGAAGTTGGAGATGAAGGCCTTGGCAAGCATGAGGTCTCAGGTGAAGATTGACCCAAACCATTCTCTGTGTGTACATAATACTGTCTAAATTGCTGTGGCTTCTCCATTGTCCTTTGGATGATGCCTAAACCCCCAATACTGCATATAAGTCCTTATTCTCTGGGACATGACCCTTCCCAAGCACCCTTCTTCCCTTCCTCCTCCCTCCCTCCTTCTTTCCCTCTTTCCCTCCCTTCCTTCCTCCTTTTTTCCCTCCCTCCCTCCCTTCCTTCTAGTGAAGCTAGCTCAAATGAGTGGGATTCAACTCATTGCACAAGGCTTGCTCTTTAAGTCAATAGATCCTGCCTCTCCCCACCCCTGGCCACTTACACCCTCTGACCCAAATACCTGACATTCCCAGAAGCCTCTATATCTCTTATTCGCCCTGACTTTGTACAAATTGGATCTTCTGCCAAGTCTTCCAGACCCCTCTCCAGCCTTGACACACCTCCCTCCCTTTAAAACATTGTTTAGGGACCCTTTTTACCCAATAGCCTTTGCAGTACAAAAGCTACACCCCCCTTGGCAGGCCTAGTGTGTCAAAGACTTTGACGCTCTGTCAAGTGTGTTGCCTCTCTGTCAAGTGATTCATCCACACTTCCTGTATGCCTATGAGCTCTTGAGAGCTGGGGTTTGCCCCTTGCTCGCTCTAGTAGCTCCTGGCACATAGTAGGTGTTGAGAAAGCACTTCCTGAGTGGGAGGTGTGAGACAAGTGAGTGAGTAGCCCTCCTGTAGCACATGCTCTCTGTTATGGCTCAGGGTTGAGAGTGTCAAATGGTTGTCAAGGACGCCAAAAAATGGAGGGGAGGGGAAGTTCATGAAGGCTTTGTAGGGAGGTAAAGATGAAAGAAAAGGCCAGAGAAGGAAGGGGATCTGCATCGGAAACCCTGCCCAAGGTTGACTGAGGGAAGGAGGGGCTGAGGAGGTCTCTGCCCTGCATTTTTCTCCACTCCCTTCCACCCCGTCCCCATTCTTATTATTTCTCCCATCCATCCTGTTGACAATCTCACATGGGGCTGTTTGGGACTACATGTTTTATCCCTTGTCAGCAACCAAACAGCCCTATTATGTTAATTTATTATCCTTTCCAGTAACTTGTAGCCTTCCTGGAAACTCCCCCTTTTCCCACGCTGGGGTCGGCCATTGCCAAACCACAACTCAACACTTTCCTCCTGCCCAAGGCTGGGACAGTCAAGATGCCAAGCAGAGGTCTGTCTCCAAGGACCCTATTGGTTTGTTCCCCATGAAGCCCCTTTCGGTGCCTCCATCCCCCTGTGTCAGCTCCTAACAGAGTGCTTCTTCAGGCTCACAGAGCAAATAAGGATCCCTCTGCTCCCCTGGCTTCTCACTTCCAACCCTTTCTCAATTTACTTCCAAGTGTCCAGGGAGGGCTGAGTGCCCATGATCTAAAGGGAAATGGGACCTAGAAAGGTAACTTGGTTGGCGGGTCATACAGGACCTAAGGGACATGGGTATCTTCACAGCCTTATCACAACCATTTGGGGCAGATGATGGCTTGGCCTCTGCTGGCAGCCTCATCTTGCCTGAGCTATCCCAGGCCAGCCTTGGCTTATGGAAACTATGACAGCAAGTTGGAGCCTTTGTCCCTGCCTCTCTCAGAGCCATGGATGGTGGGGGGAACACCTAGAGGTGACTTTGTTGCTTTTCCAACCCACTTTATACCTTCTAGGGGACAAGCAAGGACTTTCAAGAGAGACGGTCTTACACGCAAGCTGTGAAGCCCTCATGGCCCTCTGAGTAACTTGGCTGACCACTCTAGTTTTCAGAAATCAGTTTTCTCATTTTAGAGTGGAACCATCAAATTGCCTGGGGTGCAGGATCACACACAGACAGCACAAAGACAGTGCCCCTTCTCCAAATCAGGTCATTCACAAGAGATAAGGGACAGCCAAGTGGGTGGCTGTCACATCATTGTCTGAATGAGAGTGTCCTGACCAGAAAATTCGTGGTGTACAGGAACATCTTATTTGATTCCTGGGTCCATGAACAACAAACATCCCCCCTACTGCCTCTACCCCCACCCCAAGTCTACGGGGATGAACAGGATCTTTAGTTCTGGAAAGGAGGGGAGGGCAGAGAGAAGGTTGAAAAGGGCAGGGGAGGGGAGTCTACTGCTCTACTTCCCAGAGGCCTGGCTTCCGGGGAAGGAGTTGAAAATGGCCAGCAATGCAGAGCCATCCATCACACTTATGATGCCTGTCAACCTGCCAATCCTGCCACCATGGGCTCCCGGCCACTCAGGACAAAGTCACTTACCATTAGCTGAGCTCTGGCCTCACGGCAGGGCAGCTGACATGCTGTGACTAGGAGACAGGGTGAGCAAGACAAGGCCTGTGTTTAAGGTGACCAGGGATGATGGGAAGCAATGGGTGGAAGGTTAGGAGTCATCAGGCACCATTCTGGAAATAAGAGGATTCTTTTTATTCATTCCTTCATTCTGTATTTATTGAGCTTCTACTCTGTGTGAGATTAGATGCTGGAGGTACTAAAAGGCCAAGTGCTGGTGGCATAGCTTGGGTGTAAAGTGCCTAGAATGTTCAAAAAGGCTAAGACGTGTCTGCTAACAGGTTAGACTTGGGAGCATTTAGACATTTAAAGACATCATTCTGGGTTGCACTCCTGTGGGTGTGTGAGTGAGCACACAGGGATCATCTCTAATGGGCGGCGGGGGTAGGGGAGTGTCTAGAAAACCTTCTCACAGGAAAGGTCTCTGTGCAAAGCTGGCTGGTATTTGGGTGTGTTATTAGAGTAATTTTTTAATATATTAATCTAAGATTAATATTTATTGGAATATAAATTAACCCTCACAATATAGGTAACAGTTTCTATAGATACTTGAGCGATTGGATGATCTACGTGATGGACGCAGATCCAGTCTCTCAAGAAGTCAAGAACAAACGGGCCACCCAAGATCCCAGCAGCCCCTCTTGAATGGGGCTGGCCACTCCCCCTCCAGAAGCCCTAGATAAGTGTCTTCTGACCTTATCAGCTGACACCTAAATCCCACCACAGGGGTGTGCTTTCTCGGGCTGTCCTACAGTAGTCCAAGTTGGTGGTTTGGAACAGCAAGTACTTCTCACCTCCCTGGCTATCAGGGGTCAAAAATCAAGATGTGAGCAGAGTTATGTATATACCTACTGTAGCCTATTAAAGAACCTCTGTCCTCAGCATTCCTGGTCCCTGGCACCAAGGCCATTCTTGATATCCTTTGCCTATGACTCTGCCTCTGTCCTTGTGGATCAGCTTCTCCCTGGGTATATCTGTGGATGTCAAACCATATCAGAGAATGTCCAACTCCAGGAACTTCAGCTAAACCTAATTGTGTTTGTAGAGACGTAACTTTCAAATACCATATACATTGCCTGTGATGTAGCTCTTAATTCATAGAGCCCTGGCTTCATTCCCAGCATCACATAAATCAGAAGTGGTGGTGCTTGTCTGTAATCTAAAAACCCAGGAGGTGAGGATAGAATCAGAGAAGTTCAAGGCCATCCTTAATTATAAAACAAGTTCCAAGCCAACCTAAGACTCATGAGAGACCCTGTCTCAAAAACAGCAACAAACAAGCCATAGTCATTGGTACCTGGTGGAGGTTCCATATATATATATATATATATATATATATATATATATATATATATATATATATCTGAGAGACATAATTCAACCTATAGCAGGAATCCACAATGCACATTTGGGAATCTGCTCTTTCTCCCATCAATTAATGCAGCTGGGGCTTTCTGAGGGCCATGAGCTCTGGGGAGGGGCAGAACCTTTGCTTAGAAAAGGACAGTGAGTGTTTATCGAGGCCTTGTGTATAGTTTATAGTTGGGGCAGTAAAGCTGACTGCCACCAAATAAGAAACAATGCCCTAGTATTAGGAAGCCAGCACTCAGGTTCTCCGACTCCTGTGCCTCAATTTCTCCATGTGCCAACCAAAGAGTTGTGGGCTAGATGAATGCCACAGATACTTCCCCTGGGGAAGCTCCAAGGGGGAGCAGCCAAAGTATTTTACCTATCAGGGACCCAAGCTGGGACAGGCCTCCAAGCCAGGCTCCTCTGACTCCCAGCTCAGCCCCCAAAACTCTCCTCATCCCACCTTCAGGACCCAAAAACAGAACTCCAACTCCTCTCTGTGAGAACCAGTGCCTTCATGGAGCTGTTCATGGTAAAATGACCTGTTTTGCCTGGTGATTTTCTTCATCACTCTGTTTCCTTTGGCGTCGGTTACAGGTCCCAGGCTTCTGTGGAAAGAGCCCAGGGGTTCGGGGGGGGGCACTTAAATCAGTAGTATGTTGACCTTTGTGACAATGACTCTCAGCAAAAGCCAGCAAAGACGGCAGATGTGACCCCCCCCACACACACACACACACATACACACACACCTCACCAAGAGAAGCTGGGGAGAGTCAGGGAGCTTGGGCACTAAATCGACTTAGCTGGCCTTCATATCCTGTCCGCCCAGACTTCCTGCCCCTATTCCAAATGCCTTTAACCCTAAGCCTGATGGAAGCCAATGAGAACCCGGGCCCCTCTGGCACCCAGAAAGCAAATCAACACCCACTATGGGGAAGGTGTTCCTGGTGTCGGATCAGCCAGGGGTGGGCTGCAGCAGACTGAGCCAAGTGACTGCCTAGGACAGAAACAAGCAATCCTGGGCATTCCCTTCTAAAGGCTTCCTGGGTCTGGGGGAAAGGGGAAGAGGGCCAAGGGGTTCAAGGGCTGGGGGTGGGCAAGGAGGGTCTGCACCTACCTTACTTTCTGATTTAGTTGAGAGTCTACACAGCATCAGGGCAGGCAATTCAGTGATATCACTCTCATGTGTAACCAGCCACCTGTTCTAAACCAAAGCATTCCCACCCCCCACGAGCAAACCCTGTCCCTGTCAAGCCACCATGTCCATTTCCCCTTCTCCCAACCACATCCATCTTTAGGGACCAGTCTGCCTCGAGTGTCCCTTTGAAATGACATTATGCTACGTGGCCTTTAGTTCTACTCCAGCGATAGGAAGTGGGGCTGGAGACCCTGCAGGCTCTGCCTGAGACCTCTGAGAAAAAGTCTCCAGGCTTTCCAGAAGTACTGGGTCAGCCTGCCCATCCACAGACCTCCCTCCCTGAGGCTCTGTGTGCTGAAAACTGATGATCACTATCCCTAGGTTTTGGCCTCTGCACAGCATTCCATGTGGTGATCTCAGAGGCAAGTTGTCCCATCCCTCTGGGTCCAACAGTCACTGCTGATGAAGCTTCACAGGCTGCCCAAAGTTTCAGAGGGAAGAAATGGAACTCCTGGTGGATGCAAGAAGCCACTTTCTTTTGTTAGACTTATTTTTGCAATTTTAAATTATGTGTATGATGATGAGGGGATGTGCACATGAATGCAGATGCCCACGGGTGGCCGGAGGTGTAAGATCCTCAGATCTGGAATCACAAGTGCTTTTGAGCTACCTTCTCTGAGTGCTGGGAATCAAAGCCCTCTGCAAGAGCAGTATGCATTCTTAACCATTGAGCAATCTCTTCAGCCTCTAAGGGAATTGCTGAGTCCCCTATACCTGTTCCAACAAGGGCCTGAGACTGCCAGGCAGGGGTGGAGGGCTTCACATTCAAGTGCCAGGGAAGAGGCAAGAACCATCTTCATAGTGCCAGGGAGGGGCCCTATGCAGCTGTGCAGGCCTCTGTGGATAATCCAGCTTGTAAATTGCTTGGGGACTCTAACTGTGGAAAGGGCCATAGAGCCGCGTGTGTTATTATTTATGATAAAGCGCAGAGGTGCCTGCCAGAGACTAGAATGGGCTGAGCATGTGCACGGGATGGACGGCAAATTGAACTCCAATTTTCTGCTCCGCAGTCTTTGTTACACGCCACAAAGCGCCGGTACAGCGGGGTCACCAGCCTGATGAATGTGTGCTCTTCCTCGGGGGTGGGTTCCATCTCTCAGCCTCTGTGTGGGGATGATAGCTTGGCTCCTCAGTTACTTCTCCTCCTCCTCCTTCTCCTCCTCCTCCTCCTCCTCGTCCTCCTCCTCCTCCTCCCCCAGCCCTGGTAGACTCCTTTCCTAAGATCAAATCCAGCCCTGACCCTAAGAGAGATCAGAGGCCTTGGCAAGTCTAAACCCCATTCTGTCACTGACGTTCACGTGGCCTGTCCCTCTCTGCAAGAGCTTCAGAGGAGAGTAATAAAGGAGTAGTGATGGGGGTGGAGGGTACCAAGGCAACTGGAAGGATGAGACAGCAGGAGCGCACACACATGGATTAGGCCTTCAGCACACGCATGTATGCTTTCCTTTCCTTTGTGAGTTTAGCTGCGGGATGCTGACCCTAGGGAAGCAGAGGAAGAAGAAGCCATGGAAATTTGGAAATTGAGTGGATAGCCCTGGCAAGAGCCTGGGAGATTGGGGTGGGGGGGGGGACACCTACTGCTCAGTTTAGCTGCCTTCCACCAATCTTGGGATACTGTTTTATGCTAAGGTTAAAATTTGTCACCTCTCCTAGTGCTGGTCTACCTGTCACCTGTGTCTTGTTAGGTGAGGATCTGTTTTGGGGAAGGTGAAAAATGAAGAGTTGTTCCTGAAAATTTTGCCAGCCAGACTCAAGGACCAAAGGCCTGTTCTTCACCATACAGCCTACTGCGTCCTGTGTCTGAAGATGCTGTCATTAGCCAGTGGGGTAGACTCCTGAGGCTGCTAGGCTGTGAGCTCGCCAAAGCATCTTTCTGATCTGTAGTTGGCCAGTGTCTGTCTGCCATCACAGTCCCCTAACTCAGTGAGTGATCTGAGGACTGGTACCCATGTGGTGACAAAACTCACCTTTTAGGAACCATTTTTGGCAACATCCACTGGGAGAATGACAAGGCTGGGGTGGAGTCAAATCATAGAGACCCTGGATGTGGAGACAGCTTAGCCTCAGTTCTAACCCTTGATTGATTTGTGAGGCTCTTGCGTCCCTCTTTTAACTAGAGAATTGTCCCAAGCCTGCTGCCATGCACCGAGGTCACCAAGGACAGTGTTTGGACCATGCAACAGGATTGAGTTTCTTGAGAGGAATTCCTGGAGTTAGTGTAAATTTTTATTATCAGTGTTTTATGGCTCGAATGAATCTGAATGCTCTGACATGATAATAGAACCGTTAGGCAGAAAACATCCCAATCAATGGTATAAGTTTAATCTCTGAACCCTCTGGCTAAGGTGGGAGAAAGGGCTCCCTCCTCCTTTAATTAGAAAATAAAACCATGGGGAATGAGAAGCATCTTTTTTCCACGCCAGGCTTGAGCTGCTCTGATGTTATTCACCTTTGAGGTCCAGGGCAGAAGGCTCTGGCTGCAATACCGAACAAAGATGAAGAATAGCAACGGTTTCCTTTTGCTGATGCCTTGTCTGAGCTGCACACTAGTCAGAGCACCAACCCCTCTCACCAGCTAGTTGTCAACCCCGTTTCCAAGAGAGGAGACCTGGGAGCAGGGAGTTCACCAGGATCACATGGCTAGGGAATGGCAGAGTCCACTGGAGCTGAGCCCAGGATTTCAGGACCCAGTAAAGTCAGGATGCACTCAGTTATTCAGATCTTGCCAATCGCCAAGAGGAGTACTCCCATGCCCAGGCCTAAAAGTCACCTGAGCTTTTCTACATGCAGTCTAGTGTCTGGCTCTGGGTGTGGAAGGTCAGAAATCCCCAGCCTGCCTTCTAGTGAGTGACATGCTAATGTGAGAGTTACCCCCACACAGCTCTGATTCTTGGGCATACCCTCCAAAATCTGGGGACACAGATGAGACCTCAGGAAGAAAGATTGAACGCTGCATTTGAGTTTTAGGAGATGGGTCTGAGACCCGTGTTTTTCCAGTGAAGAAGGAGTGAAATATGCATCCTTGGAGGATAGAACAGTATTGGCAAAGGCCCTGGGACAGGGTTACATGGTGTCTGGATCAGCTCTCCCGGAACTCTTGACCTCCGCCATGAGTGGAATGATGGGTACAATTTGCCCTGAAGCATGATATAAGTTTTGGCCATGACAAAGCCCTACCAATCAAATGGCTTGAAACTTACTGCCATAGTTTTAGGGACAGAGTCGGAAGCCCTTTCTCAGCTCAGGAAGGAGAATCTTCCTACTTCCTGTTCTCACCGGCTTCCCCAGCAATGCCTGGTGCTCCTTGGCTTTGGATTCATCTGTCTAGTCTCTGCCTGTCTCCACACGCCTTTTCCCTTCCCCAGATTCTCAGCTCTTGTGTTTTTTTTTCTTCCCTGGTGGTGGTCAGACGTTCAGTCAGTGTGACAGAGCCCTGAGGATCTGGGAGGAAAGATTCATCTTGGCTCATCACATCTGTGGTTTCGGTCCATAGTTGACTGGCTCCCCTCTGACATGATAATAGAACTGTTAGGGCACAAAGCTGAACATCATGGTCAGCAGCCCATGGTAAATCTGTGCCACTCCCCTCATAGTGAGCAGAAAGCAAAGCAGAGATGGGAAAAACAGGATCAGAGACAAGGTCTCTCTTTCAAAAGCATGCCCCCTATTGACCACTTCCTCCAACAGACCCAACTTCCACAGTTGCACTGCATCCTGGTAGCCTGTTTAAATTCTGAATCTCTCAATGCACTAACCCACTCATGAGGAAGAGCCCTCATAATCCAATCACTTCCCTAAATCCCACTCTAGATGTGCCTGCCTCACAACCAAGCCTTCAGGCATGTGCTCTTCAGTGGGACATCTCCTGTTCAAACCATAATACTATAGCACCTTTTAATATGCATTGGGGATTGAACCTAAGGCCTTGCACATCCTAGGCAGATTTCCACCACTGAATTATATCCCTAGCCCATTTATTCATTTATCCATCCTTTGAGAAAGAGTCTCACTAAGTTGCCCAGGCAGGCTCTGGACTTTTTAATCCTCATATCTGGCTAGTGGGGTTTGAATAAGAATAAGTGTTCCCCATAAGATCCTGTAGTTTGAAATACACTTGGTATTTGAAATCAAATTCACCTGGTCCCCAGTTAGAGGCATTGTTCGGAGAGCTTATGGAACCGTTGGGGTGGAGCCTTGTGGGAGGAAGTTCATCACTGGGGCCAGGCAGTGAGTGTTTATAGCCTGTCCTCTCTCCTTTCTCTGCTTCCTGTGTGGGGGTAGAATTCGATCTCTCTGCTTCCTGTTCCTGCTGCCTCACTTTCCCTGACTTGATGGACTTTTGTTCTCTGGGATGGAGAAGCTAAAGCAAACGCTTAAGTTGTCATTGGACATAATTGTTTATTGCAAGAACTGAAAACTAATTAATATATAGGCCTCTGTCACCAGGCCTGCCCTACAGCCTCTAACAACGCCCGTCATGTGGAGCCACTTTTACTCCAGTGTGGCTTCGCCTTCACCGATTCCATCAGCAACGACTCTATTTCCAAGTAAGCCCACATTCTGAAGTTCTTAGAAGTGGTTTTCCAGGGGAGAAAGGAGTATCGCTCTTTAACCCAGGACAGCCATCACTTAGTGATGTCCTAGAGACAAGTTTATCGCCTCATATGGCTTTAGTGAGCCTCCGAAGATGATAGTGCTGCCAGACCTGGTCATCCATTCACAAGGTACTTCCAAAGCATCGTGTAAGCCCAAACCCTGTACCCAGTGCTGGGGCTGTAGACAACCCAGAACCATCAGCCCAGCCCTCAAGCAATCTCACTATTGCTATTTCTCAGTATCATCTTTTGGCTAGCTCTCCAAGGGGCCCAGCCCCAGGGAGCCTGCTGGGTGACAGGGTCAGGCACATGCTCCTCCTTCCCTAACTGGAGCCCTGTCACCCCACTTACAATTCCCCAGGGCTGTGTCGAGGCTGGGTTATGGTAGACCCCCCTAATCAGATTAGATGTGTATTCAAACAAATTGATGATCCGTTCCATTAGATGCTTTTGAACACGCTTTTCTGAGCGAGAAATTCATCCAGCTGCAGCTGTGGAGGCCGAGGTGGAATTGATTGTTGCACCCTCCCAGGCTCACAGCATCAGAAGGTGCTGGCTCCTGAAGGTCACTGGCAAGGATTGGATTAAGGAGGGCAGGAACCTCTTTCCCTAGCTAATGAAGCACTTGGCATGCAGGCAGCAACAGGCCAAGCAGGGCCAGGCATCTGCCAGGAGACAAGGGAGGAGCATTGGTTAGCATCTCATTTATGGGTGTGCATCAAGGGGGGGGGGGGCAATAGGGAGTTCAAGGTTCTTGTTTGGGTGATGTAGGAGTGGACAGGTAGGTGTGCCACACAGGTGAGTGGACGTGAGAAAAACAGCTGGGAGTCTGGGTCCCATGCAGAGAGCACCTGCTGTGCTTCCTTGGTACTGTGTACTCCACATTCTGCTAGAGAACAGGACCAGCAGAGCCCTGGCACCCTCTTTCTGGGCTATGGTAGTCCATTCCTGAGCCTCCTGCCCAGACAGAGCCCAAGCTTAGTACTAACCCTTCCACATCCCATATATAAACACCTGAGCTTCCATGCCCCCCAAAAATGTAGTGTCCCCGAGATTGTGCAAAAAGCCCCATAAAGACTTATACAAACCTAGCCTTGCCTCTACCCCAGACCTGAGCTAGCTTAAAATCATACACTTTGGAGGCTCGAGGGGGCCTGCTCTGAGCCGTAGCTCTCTTTCTGACTTGAGGTTCACCAACGAGGTGTTGTGCATGCAGGCTTCCAAACCAGGCAACTCTCAGGGAGGCTGTGAAGGTCAGAATAGCGGTGGCTGACCTGGGAATGCAGGAGAGAAATTTGGGAGTCTCAGAACCACAGCTTCCTATGACCCAGGCCCTCCAGGGTCACTTGCTGGCTTGTCCAAGCTCTTCCTAGGAGCCTGGGAGAAAGAAGGAGTGGGGAGCATTCAGAGCTGGAAGGAAATTTGTCGCTGTTCAGTGGCTTTTGAAACTTGCTCTGAAGGGCAGAGGGAGGTCCGTTGGCCAATTAGGAGCCTGGCAGAGACCTTCATCCAGCTTCCTTTCCACCTCTGGCCAGTATTCCCAGCAGGACTGGCTCCATGGGAGACAGGCTGGGAACTGGAAACCCCTGAACGATGAGGCAGAGGGAGTCTGGCCAATCAGGAGAGAGATGATATTATGTTGCAGAGGGTCTGGAGGAAGGGGGCAGTTTAAATTGAGATTAGCTTCTGTATGGAGCTTTTCAGCTTCCAGCCTAGCGTCTAAGCATGACAATGAGGCAGTCAGGGCCTCCTGACCTGACCGAGGAAAGCTGGCACTATGACCTCTTGCCAGCCTCTGCAGGCAGCAGTTCATTCATGGAGCTCAGCCTCTCATGAACAGGGACGCCTCTAGCTGTGGGACACTCCTAAATCCCACCCAGCGGGCCTGTCCTTCCCTGACCTCAGTGCCGCTGCCTCATAACTGTTGTCCCTGCACAGGTACACTGATGGGTGCTCATGGATGCATACCTGTGGTCATGAATGAATGAGCAACATGTGTCAGGATCCACAGCACAGAAATGACAGGCGGGGGAGAGTGAAGAAATGACGTGTGTACACACAGACATACATACACAGACACACAGGACACACAGTCACACACTAACAATACACCCGCCAACAATTTTCCCAGATGCTTCACTCCTTAGGAAATGTCCATGGCTGCACAACAAATGTATCCTTATACCCAAAGGGCTGGAAGTAGGAGTTGAGTTGATAGATTGCTCGCCTGCCGTGCACAAAGCCTACAACCCCAGCACTGGGGAGGTGGAGGCAAAAAGGTTAGAAGTCCAAGGTCATCCTGGGCTACAGAATAAATCTGAGGCCAACTTGAGCTACACTAATCCCTGTCTATAAGATTTTGATCATTTCTGTACACGCAGTTGCAGATTCTGTAAATGACACAATAGTGACTCTCAATGATTGCTTCTGGGGCCACCTGTCATGGAAAAGTCTCATGATGGAGATACAATCATTCTTTTGTCCGGTACCCTCTCTCTGCATCAGCATGCAGGTGTTTTCAAAACTTTCACAGCTTGGAGATGCTACTATCCCACACATGCTTAAGCCTATGGAGAACCCAAGGGATGGGAGGACTGGAATAGAACTGTCAAGCTGTACTCCATAGAGACTATACCAGGTCCCAGCCCAATGAGGAGTGTGACCCCTCTGGCCACCTATTCCCTGCATGTGAGTCCACTGGGTCTCACACTCGCACGCCTTGGGACTGAAGAGGTGGGGGAGATCCCGTTGTGACTTAGTTTATCTGCTTCATGATCAAGCATCCCTATTCAGCGGTTCTTCCCTCTGAACCATTTACATCCTCTGCCCATTGCTACTGGTTGTTAAATCTTATGGATTCATGAAAACAGGTTTGGCAAGGTTCTCACCATATAGCTTTGGCTAGCTTGAACTCTGTAGACCAGGCTGTCCTCAAACTCATAGAGATCCACCTGCCTCTGCTTCCCAGATTCTAGGATTCAAGGCTTTGTAATACTGTCCCTGGCTGAGAACATTTTTTCTTCAGGCAACTTAGATCTTTGTCTGTGATAAGTGTCGAGAATATCTTCCCCCAGTCTGTCATGTGTCGCTGCTTTTGATGTGTGGGTTTTCTCTTCCCTCTGAAGAATTTTTGTAGAGTTGAAGGCATCGTCTGTCTCCTGACCGTCTGGAGCTCTCGTGGTACTTAGAAAGTGCTTGGCAAGAACTTAACTCCACCAGCATTGTGTATTTTTAAACTTTTGTGATTTCACCCCCTAGTTCTTTTAGAATTTCATTTTCATGTTTAAAACATCAATCCCTCCAGCATTTATTTTGAGGTAAAGTGTGAGGAAGATATTCAATTTTATATTTTATTCCCACATGGTTCCCTGGCTGTTCCTAAGCCATGTGCTGAGTAATTGATCCCCCGCCCCACCCCACCCCACCTTGATTTACAATTCTGCTCTCATCATACATTCAAAGTCCTATTTTGCATTTGGGTTTATTTCAAGGATCCAAGACCAGCCCTATCACGTGATTTCATCAAAATAGTTATCAAGACCACACGGTGTAAGTGATTGCTGCTGTCTTACACTCCAATACCTGGGCTAGTCTTGCTCTATGGTGCAGACTTTTTCTAAAGGTTCTCTGGGTGTGGGGTTTGGGGGTCTGCTTTGCTTTTGTTGTAGTTTTGTTAGCTTTTTTTGCTTTTAGCTTTTTAAAATAAGGTTTTTAAAATTTTTAAATTATATGTCTATGTGTGTGTGTGTGTGCAAGTGAGGACAGTACAGGAATCCCAGAGTCCAGACACATCACCCGCAGCTGGAGTTACAGTTGTAAGCTGTCCATCAGGAATGCCATGAACCAAACTTGGGTCCTCTGCAAGCACAGCACATGCTCTTAACCATTGGGCCACATCTCCAGGCTGTTTTTATTAAATTTCTGTGATTGTCTTTATAGGACTTTTAGAATCACTTTGTCTCATGTTGTAAGAATGGGGTTGAGAGGGAGCAAAATGGATTAGTGGGTACCAGCTCTTGCTTTCCAGCTTGACGGACCCCTGACCCATGGCGGAGAAAGAGAACCCATTCCCACAAGTGGTCTCTTCACCTCCATAACATAGACACTAAGGCACATGAACACCTGCCCACACACCACTCATCATTATCATTGTTATCATCAATTTAAATATTTCAATAAAAATTGGGAAGGGGGTGGGAGAATGACATTCTCGGAATGTTGATTCTATTGACCCAGAATTCTCTGTGCAGTTACCCCTTCTCACTGCAGAAGGCTCACAAGTCTGTGGTGTCCATGTAGCTGCTCAGGTCGAGTACTGCCTCATCTGAAAACAAAGTCAGAGGAGACCTGCCAGCCTCTGCTAACAGAGTACTAGAGTCTCTTTCCACCACAATGTACCCACCCACACCAAAGGAAGCAATCGCTGTTCCTTCTTACGCATGTGCTGACTTCTGGCCTGTGCTTATTACTTTATTTAATTAGTGCTCTGTGGTCATTTACACTTCGTACTAAACTTGTCTGCCAGCTTACAACTAAAGAAACTGAGATACAGAGGCTAAGTGATTTCCAAAGCCTACAGTCTCTACGTTCCTGTGAACAAAGCATGCAAACAGGAAACAGAGATACGTGTACAGATATACCCAGATGTACCCAGACACTCATAGACATGTCAGGTACACATGTGGGCATATGTATTCTGGTATATGTATGCCCACATGCATGTGCACATATAAATACAAGTCACACCCTCACTGTCAGGCATCCTCCTGTGGACCACACCCCAGTTCCCAGCCAGCTCCCACACACTCCAGGCCCACTGGTGCACTTCCCAACGTTTCCTTTGAGTGGAGCCTCCCTCCCAGGACCCCTGTACCCAGAGGGCAAGGAACACTAAAACAAGGGTGACCTCAGAGCAGTGGCCTTAGGAGAGGCACCTCAGGAGGGAAATATCAGAGGAGGGATGAAGAAGCCCAAGCAGGTGCTCAAGCATGGTCTTTCTCTCCTTTCTTCCCCCATGGCCATAATCTCAAGTAGCCACTGGAATCAAACCATCTGAGCACAAGGCATTTGCCCAGGTTGTCCACTCCTGAGCCCTGGGCAGTGAGCTGATAAATTCAGTCCTGGAACAAGTGACCACAGAGGCTAGATGTCTAAGTACAGAGTGTGTGTGTGTGTGTGTGTGTGTGTGTGTGTGTGTGTGTGTGTGTGTGTGTGTGTGTGTGTGTGTGTGTGTGTGTGTGTGTGTATGTGTGTGTGTTTTCAAACACCACCCTCCTCCTCCAAATACAGTGCTGGCTCTGAGTCAGCCCACTTCCAAGGAAAGGATTTAATCATTCAGAGCTGGGAATGTTATTGTTTTAAAACAATACAGCCTCAAACAGAGGGTTTTAAAAGACAGGATTCAAGGGGCTCTTGAATCTCTCTGAATATGAATGTGCCTTTGAAGTGAGAATGTGCCCATTAGTTAAGCTGCAAGCAACATTGGCTGCCACCTGGGGTGGCAAGCCAATCTCCCTGTCAAACAGGTACCCACTGGCCTCTCTTTACCCAGCCACAAGTATAAGCACCACAGGAAGAATTCAGCTTTGGTAATTAGAAAGAGGTACCCTTCCAATTGCTCAATCTGTTTTTGCAATAAGGTCTTATGTAGCCCAGGCTGGCCTTACTTACTAGCTATAGGCCAGGGGTGCCCTTGAACTGCTGATACCTCTGCCTTCACCTTTTGTGTGCTGGGAAGAGAGGTGCTCATCACATGCCTGGTTTCTATAGTGCTGGAGATCAAAGCCAGAGCCTCCTGCATACCAGGCTAGCATGCTACCAATTGGTCTGTACTTCCAGCCTCTTCAACTGCTCTTTAGGCAGACCATTCACAGGACTGTGAAGAAAACCAAAGAGAGGCCTTTGGTAGTGCTTGCTCTCCAAGCCACCGCTGAGGCTTGTCCTCTGGGGCAGGAATTCGAGGAATAGCCCCTTCCCTCAACTGTGCAATTTATGCACTGATAACATTAGGTATATGAGTGGAGCACAAGGCTTTAAGATTTAGGGATTCTACATATAGAGCAAGGCCACTTGCCTGGTCCCCAAGAGCCTATTATAACTTTTACTGAAGTAAAAGTTAGTCTTTGAGCCCAGGTGAGATCTGGAAACAAAAGGTGAACTTGACCTTGCATGGCCCATGCTGGTTAGACATGGGGGTGAGGAAACCCAGGACCAGAGATGCTACGGCCCAGCCTGGTGTGTACAGGGGCCCAGCACAGCCCTGTCCAGCCCCACAGTACACACCCTTCCTCCTTTCCCTTGCTCCCTCCCTTATTCCCAAGGCAGACTGTCAAGGGCTTTTGGTGCTTTCCCAGTTCTAGGCTCTCAGGGGAACATGAACTCTGACCCAGTCTGGCACTGAGGATGTCAGTGCCCAGCCCTGCCATTGATGCCCACATAGAAATAGATAACCCAGTATGGAGCATCAGTCCCCGGAAGAAGGTCTAGGCCAGCACTGTGACAATCATTATGTCACTGTACCCACTGTTTCTCTTTCATATCCATGATGGAGAAACAGAAACTCTAAAAAGAGCCAATGCTTGCCCTCGGCCACACAGCTAGCTAGTCGTGGGGTGAATACAAGGCAGCGGCCTGTATATACAGCTAGAGGTCCTGCCACTGGTCTGGAGGTCAGGACACCCACCCTACCCTGCTGGCAACATCCTGTGTGACTCTAATCTATTGGGACCCATAGACAGTTTATGGATTTAGCCTGGGATGATGAGATCTGACCCTGTTTCTGCAACTGAGTGGTGTGTGGGACGTCCTGAGTAGGCCTTTGGGGACTTTCTAAATGAGTTATAGGAGTTTGCTCTTTGTAGCACACTTCCTGGCGGGGCGGGGGGGGGGGGGCGGGTTGTTGCCACCTGGACCAGGACACAAACTCTGAATCTGACTCTCACCTTGTACTCACCCACGCCTTTAAGCCCTGGTCCAAATGCCTCCTTCAGGGAGGTTAACCCAGCTTCCCAGAAAGAGATAGCTGGTCCTGTGGTTTGGATTTCTCTCTCTCTCTCTCTCTCTCTCTCTCTCTCTCTCTCTCTCTCTCTCTCTCTCTCTCTCTCTCTCTCTCTCTCTCTCTCTGCTATGTGATCAACAGGTTCTGAAGATCAGGCCTGGGTGTGCCCTTTCTAAAACATACATCATAGTCCCTGGAGTCATAAAGTCCCTGTGAGGATCAAATGAGCATATGTGGGACCTTACAGAATAATAGAATCTGGGAGGATCAGAGCCTCTATTGATGTTCTTACCAGATGTTGGCATCTGCCCACAACCTTGCTCCATTCCAAAGGCTGGTGATGCAGAGTCAGCCTGCAAGCTTTTCTCCCCTTCTACCCCTCCTCTTAACACCCTGTTCTAATCCTACCCTTCACTTCTGTCCTCTTGTTTGGGGTGGGGAAAGGCTCCCCTCCACCCTGAGCCATTTGCCTGAGCAGTCTGAGTCTGGGGAATGAAGCATGTTACTCCTGAAGTTTTGAGCTTTCATGCTCCATGTGGCCGAACCTGGCCAGACAGGACATCCATCAGGACAGTCCAGCAACTACCCAGGCCCACATCCACAGCCTAGGCAGCCAGAATGGGAAGGTTGAGGCTGGCTGGCTAGCCGGAGGCCAGCAGCCTTGTGGCAGAGGGGCTCACTAAATAAACTGTACCTCTGAAGTGGTTCCAAGCTTCAGGGAGGGACGCCTCTATCACTTGAACCTTATGTGACCTCAGTTCCATGGTTTTCTTTTTCCTGTGCGTGTGTGTGTGTGTGTGTGTGTGTGTGTGTGTGTGTGTGTGTGTGCCTGCACATGTATATGCACAAGTATACTCACACATACATGATCATTAAGTATCCTGCTGTCTGTCTTATCCCCTTCAGACAGGGTCTCTCATTACCTGGAGATAGACTGGCATCCAGCAAGCCCCTTCTACCTCTACCCGCCTCCCAGCAGTGCTGGGGTTATAGGTGTGCATGGCAAAGCCTAGATTTTTATGTGGGTGCTGGAGATTGCAGCTCAGATCTTCACACCTGCACATCAACTGAACCTTCTACCAAGCACCACTGCTCTGTGTTTTCCTAGTGACGCTTATCATTTCCTTTGGCTGAAACCTAGAGGGCATCCTTTTTCTTCCCTAGAGTTATAAAGCCTAGAAGCAAAGGATGAGAACTGGACAAGACTCCCAAAGAGGGAGGGAACCGGAAGGGATGGAAGTTGGGAAGGGTGGAGCAGAGGCAGGGGCTGGCTAGAGAGGAGCGTAAGCAGGCAAGGCTTTGCTTGGTAAGTGAGGACGACGCTGAACACCAAGCACTGGAGTCAGACTGACCCAAGTTCAAGTTCTTCTCAGTACATGACCTTGGGAAGGTTACTCAACTGTCCCTGCTCTGTCTGAGTGCTCAATGGGTCAACACATGGGGCTGACCAAGCGCTAACTGGTGGCTCTGTACCCTGTTTCCCACAGATGACGTCCCGCCATACTTCAAGACGGAGCCAGTGCGTACACAAGTGCATCTGGAGGGGAACCGCCTGGTGCTCACGTGCATGGCTGAGGGCAGCTGGCCACTGGAGTTCAAGTGGCTTCATAACAACCGGGAGCTAACCAGGTTCTCACTGGAGTACAGGCAAGTTGTACTCTCTACCCGGAGCTCTCCCCTCCCTATCCAAAGAAATGAGCGTGGGAGACTTGGGTATATACATGGGTCACAGTTTCCTACATAATAACTCCTGAGAGGCTGGGGCTGCTCTGCTCTACCCTGGTGATGCCTACACTGGATGGCTGAGTGGTAGGCCTGGATGATACCCGTAAATAGACACTTGATGAGGTAGAGATAATGATGAGGATGTTAACTGGTGCCTTCTTCACCTCCCCCACTGGATAGAACCCCACCATCTCTAGAAAGTTCTATTGAAGGAGGCTGGACTCAATGGGATAGGATATGTAGCAATTAGGGGGGCAGTAGCACAGGAGACATGTCTTCGGGGATCATGTAGATGGGACATAAATGTGGGCCTGTCCTGAGTATTGGATTTCATGTGAGTTCTCTCTTCCCTCACTCTGGCTGAATAGGGACAAGTAGGGAGTGAGAACATGGGATTGGCACAGGGGGATTTGTCCTGCTGATCTTTGCCTTCAGGAGAATGTCTGAGCACCACCCCCGCACCCCCTGCAACCCCCCATATCCTCCCCCCCCCCATGGAGCCTGGCCTCTGCTTATTTCCTGTCCCTGCAGAACAGAGACATGGGGCTCCCCCCTCCCATCTCCGCCTTTCTTATTGGCTCCCGGGCCCCTTGCCTGTGATTAATCCCCAAACCCCAATGAGCATAATCGGTTTTGTTGGGAAAACAAGAGTGTCCTGCCCTGGGGACGCTGATACAAATCTGTCACCAGGGATGAGAATGCAAATGAGAAGGGGGGATTCTCCACTGGAACATCTGCCCATTCTCTCCAGACAGTCATCCTTTCCACTATGAAGCAAGGAGGCCAGAGTCTGGGGTGACCTTCGGCTGTCTCAGCTGGCGCAGGCTGACCATATTAGCCAACAAGGGAGAAGAAGCCACATCATCCCCTCTGTGGGGGTGGCTGGAGAACACTAGACCAGGAAGCAAGAGATCTTTTTCGATGACCAGCCATTCTAGACATGAATCTCCAACAAGGAGGCCAGAAGGACCTCTTCAAGCAGCCTACATGATGGCTTTTGTTTGGGGACTTGGAGCCATTTCTGACAACTACATGGCATTGTTGGGAATAGTGGGCAGCGTGTGAAGAGCTCATATATCCACTTTGGTGGAACTTAATTGAGTGGATACCAAGAGCTTTCCATGGACATAATGTGAGTTTAGAAGCAGCCTCCTGCTTGCCCTTGACTAGGGATCTGAAGCAAGGCCCTGGAGGAAAAGGCTTTGCTCCCTAGCTGGATCAGAGCCCCCTTTGTGGTACCCTGTACTGCCAGGACACAGGAGTGTGCCACTCAGCAGCAAAGCCGAATTCAGATCAAGGATCAGTTGTCTGTGTGTGCACATGTGTGCTCGTGCACGCGTGAGAGCTGACATGCACCTGTGTTCATATGTGTCTGGAGGCTAGAAGATAACCTCCTCGTTTTTGTTTGGGTGCTATCCACCATGCTTTTTGAGATAGGTGTCTCGCGGGTCTGGAACTTATCAATTCAACAAGACTGGGAGGCAAGTGAGCCCCAGAGAGCTGCCTGCCTCTACTTCCCCAGCACTAGAATTTGTGAACATGCCACCAGACCAGATTTGGAGGGAGAAGAAGTGAGCTCTGGGGGTCAAAGTCAGGTCCTCTTGTTGGCACAGTGGGCGTTTTGCCAACTCAGTTATTCCTTGAACCCCCACTAGCTTTGCTCAGCGATGGAATGGGCTGTCTTTGGAAATGGTTCTTGGCCCCAGCAGCATCGGTGAGCAGTCAGGATCTAATTGCTGCAGATAATCACCAGACATGGATATACAGGTCAACAGTCTCAGGCCTTGAGAGCCTAGGGGCCAGAGAATATTGACTCTAGGACCAACCTGAGCTACGTAGCAAGTTCCAGGCCAGCCTGTGATAAAGGATAGAGAGGATAAGATGAAACTGTGTCTCAAAAACAAAACACCGCCAAAAAAATCATCAGTGACAGTTATGATGATGATAATCATGGTCATTGAAGAAAGGACTTATATAAGGTCAGCATGAAGATGTATGCTCTGGCATAATATCACTGGATTCTGCCAACAAGCCTATGAATTCCACAGATGCACAAACTGGACCTTTAGGGGGTCAAGGACACACCCAAGATCAGCTGTGTAAGCTGAGCTTCAACAATAAGCTATAGAGATTGGGGGAAGAGCTCAGTGGGTAAAAGCACTTAGAAGCCTGGGCCACCTAAACTGGGTTTCCCAGAACTCATATAAAAAGCCGGATGTATTGGTACACATCTGTAGTCCCAGCTCTTCTACAGGGAGGTGGGAGGTGAAGACAGGAGATCAGGGGCCAGCTTGCCTGGAGTATGTGGTGAAGTATGGGAAAATAGTAAGAGAGGACCCCCCCCCCATTCAAAACAAGGTAGAAGGGAAAAGCAGCTCCCAGAAGTTAGCCTCTGACTTCCGCATGTGCCATGCATGCACCGCACACACATACAAACATTTTATTTTTTAAGACTAGCTGTGTGACTCCAGAGCTGAAATTCTTTTTCATCCACCACCCTGCCTCTCAAGGAGAAAGGATCACGGCAATTGTTCCCTTAATGTGTATCCTTAGCAATCTTTTTGCTAACTGTGCTCTGCAAATTCCAGAAAACAAAGCGGTGGGGAGAATGCAAATATCCCAGTTTATAGCTGCATTGGGTGGAAGTCATCCAGGGGAAATAAATGAGCTTCCACTTGGGAAGCTCATCCCTTCACTCTGTCGCTGCAGGAACGTCGGCTTTCATGGTGGGGTGGCAATGAGATACTCGGATGTGAAGCTGGTCAGATGGCCAGTTCATTAAAAACTAGCTGTGACCGTGAGTTAGGGCTGTGCTCCTGTGTGTGACCTTAGCGCTCTTTATAGATGGCTTCCAGTGGCATCTCCTGACCTCATGCTGGTTGCCTGGTTTCATCTAGGGTAGACAGCAAGCCAGACAGTTTAGGGGCCTCCAGACACTTCCTGCATGTTCTTTTTCTGTTTTCTCTGTCCAGACTCTCCCTTGGGCCCCATCCAAGTGACTTTCAGAAAGCCTGATGTGTTCTCTCTCTCTCTCTCTCTCTCTCTATCTCTCTCTCTCTCTCTCTCTCCCTCCTTCCCTCCCTCCCTCCCGCCCTCCCTCCCCCCTCTCTCTCCCTCCTTCCCTCCCTCCCTCCCTCCCCCCCTCTCTCTCCCCCTCCCTCCCTCCCTCTCTCTCCCCCCCCTCTTTCTCTCCTCCCCTCTCCCCCTCTCCCTCCCTCCCTCTCTGTCTCTCCATCTCTCTCTCCGTCTGTCTGTCTATATATCTTTCTCTCTCTCCTCACCCTCCCACCACATGCCTCTCCTCTGCCCTTTGTGACTATTACATCCCATGACACCTTGCCTTCTGACCACTTATATAGGACACTATGAACAGACCATAGTAATGAGCAAGACAATGAGGTTGGGTCTTTGAACCCAGAGCTTGACATACCCTAGCCTTCCTTCCTAATATCTACGTTCCCAATTCCTACCTCTGGGTTCAGGCTTCATCCCCACGCAATGAGTGACGCTAGGGAGTCCAGGGGTGGCAGGCTATGGCTATTTTGAGTATGACTTCCCTAGAAGCTGTCCTCAGAAAGTTGCAAAAAGGATCAGATTGGGCATACGCAGATCATCTCCAGCCCATTGCAGTGGACAGTAGCACACCACCCCAGCCTGGCCTGTGCTGTGTGCACTATAGCTTAGGCGTCCCCCACAGTCCAGCCACAAGGTAGTAAAGGAAAACAAAAGTTACTAGCAGAAGTGGGAAAAGGGTGATGGGCAGATAGAAGCCGCTTGTTTCCATAGCACCCCACCCCATGCCCAGTGGGTGCCCGGCCATAGTACGTACTTTTTCTAACATTTATGTTTTCCATTTTGAAAATTGTTGAGTCTTAGGAAAATGGTCAGTATCATGCTATGAGCATCTTACCATGTGGACCCCTTCTCTCTCTACATACATACGTACAGATGCACACTATTTTTGTTCAACTGTTTAAGGACTGAATTTCACATAGATTCCCTGTCAGGTAATAGTTCTTTTGAACAAACTCTTTCACAGACTAATGGATACAGAACATGAACACAATTCTGCCACAGTTAGGACAGTGTGCACCCAGATTTCTCCATTTGCTTCATCTAGCATCCCCTTCCCTAGCCCAGTGTCCTTCATGGTCATTCAGTTTTGATCTGATACAGGATGTAGTCAAGGAACACACTGTACATCTCACTGTCTTCTCTCCACCTCCAACAACTTAGCAGGCATGAATATAAGTGAGACACCAGCCAAATTTCTCCACAGTGGATTTTTTTTCCAGTTTAACTGTCCTGTACATTGTCATTTGACAGCATAACAGATGTGGCCTGGAGGCTTCATACTGGAGACACCAGCCATAGGATTGTCCCATTGAAGGTGATATTCTTTTGGTTTACACGTGTGCATATATGTACTCATTCATGTATGTGCTAGCATACATGCATATATGTGTATGCATGTTCATGTAGTAGCTAGAGAATTCTAGATGTCATTCCTCAGGTGCCATCCACAGGGTCTCTCATTGGTTTAGAAGTCACCTAATTAGGCTGGCAAGTCCCAGTGGCCTTCCTGGGTCTTCCTGATGCTGGTACTCCAAGCATCCACCACCATGAATGACTTCCTTATGTGGATCCTGAGGACTGAACTCAAGGCTTCCTGCTTGCATAGTGAGCACTTAATAGACAGATCCGTCTCCCCAGCACTGGTTCGGTTTATTTCTGGTTAAGGTAGTGTCCACTAGATCTCTTTCCTTATCAAGGAGTCCAGTCAGGGGTGCACTCAGCCAGCCTACCACGGTGTCCTTACCTCTCTCTCTCCCTTTTCAGCATCCTACCTGGATCACATGATGCAATATAGATACACGGCCACTGACATCTCACAGCTCTCTGATGACTATTCTGCGATGGGTCTTCTACTCAGCATGTAGGGAGTGTGTGTGTGTGTGTGTGTGACTTATACCGAGGCAGTCCTATGCATCTGCATTCAGTCACGCATTCCTTAATGTCTAGGATATGTTCTGAGACACTTATCCTTGACGATTCTGTCATTATGAGCACACGCAAGGGTGAACTTAAAGAGCATCAATAGCAAAGGCAGTCAATTAACACGGCCTTGCAACTCGATCGGGAGACACGTTGGACACTACCGTGGCCATAATAAGGCACACCAATTCACAATAGCTTGGTTTTATTAGCAGAAAAAAGTGCACGTGAAAATAATGATAAAAAGCATTATGTAGTAAATACATAAAGCATCCCTGCATTCCCTTATCAAATAGCATGTTCTGTTCATAATTACATATAATTATGAGGATGAGACTCTTGTGTGACTAGCGGGCTTTTGGCTTGAGACACTACACATACTATCAGCACAGGGACACACATGAAGCATTCCATGCTGGGATGTTATGAAGACCACTGTGCCACTATATAACCAGATCTTTTTAGCTCTATTATATCTTGTGGGATGACTACCATAGCTGTGGTCCATTGCTGACTTCATTATTGATGTTATATGTATGGTTCGGCCGGACTTGCTGCTAAACAGGTCCATGCCCATCTCTAGGGGCAGAAACTTTTGAGTTGGCAGCAGTGAGCTAATGCCCCTAACTGGTTCTATGATCTTGGGAAGCATTAGTCTCCCTGGTTCCATTGTCTTCTCAGAGCGACGAACAGGGATGGTCACTCTAGGGGGATCCATGAGATTCTACAAGTCAGACCCCATCCCCAGTGTAACAAACCTCTTATAAATGGTGCTGTAAGGATTATATAAGTTGTCTGTCTCCATATAGAGCCATGGGACAGACTGATAACCAAGCAGACATAATTCAAGGTTCAGATGGACCTACCTCCTCCTTATACAGTATTCTGGCATTCTGCACACCTGTTCCAATCTCACTGCCATGGCTCAGAGACCTTTGTAAGGAACTGCATAGTGGCAAGTGCTGGGCTGACTCCTTGTTGGTGACAGACCTTTGTTCATTTTGAACCCATTCTTGGATTCAAGGAATGGTGGAAGGGTGGCACTTGGATACAAAGCAGATCTTAAGCATGAGATCACATGTCTCACAGGTATATGGAATTGCCAGGGAGACTCTCCCTCTAGCACATGTTCAGTTTTACAAAATGACGGCTTAATAGTGACACGCCATGGAACTAGGAATAGGCAAAGATACTCTTCTCAACAAAATGGCCCAGTGTGTCTCCGAGTGTGTACAAGAAGGGATCACTTCAGTCTGATGGCCATAGCTTTCAGTAATGGGCCTGTCTGTAGGGGTCTCTGCACTTTACGACTATGTACAGAGTCATCAGGCAGATTATTCTGTGTCGTGGTAGTGAGACATGATTAGTTTCACACTTTAACAAGAAGAAAAGAATTTGATGAGACCCATGCTCCACGTGTACACATACTGATTCTCACACACGGGTAACCAGCCACGCACACATTCAGAGGAGAGCTACTGTCTGACAATGCCAGCCAAAGACTTCACACTGAGCATCTCACAGCAGCCCCTGGGAGCTGAGTGTTGTTACTCTCAGGCACTCATTCTGCAAACATGAAGCCTGGAACTCAGAAGGGGGAGCAGGGGTTATGCAAAGAGCTGGTGCAGACCCAGGAAGTCCCAGGTATACAAGTGTATTGTCTTTCTTGTACTTTCATAGACTTTCTAATTAGACCTCTTCTGTCCCCTACCCTGTCATTGGATGTTCTTCTGTCCCAGTGGGGTAAAAAACAAAGGCCTCTTCTGAGGGATCAGAGCCAGGTGCCCAAGGCTGTTCCAGTGGGGAAGAGCCAGCATAGAGAAAAGGCCAAGGGAGCTGGGCTTCTGGCCAACCCTACTGCCCTACTGACATCCCTTGGGAGGGATCTATGATATCTAGGAACTCAGAGGAAGCCCCATGGGCATTGAGAGAGCCCACATGTGCCAGTCCATGAAAGGCACAAGGCAGAGGGATGTGCACACACAGTGGCAAGCTTGGCAGGCGAGGCGACCCAACTGTGTCCCTCCTTCTCCATCGGCCCTATCTAGCCTCTTCTTAGAAGTGAGAGACACTGACAGAGGCAGCAGCAGAGAAGTCAGTGGCCTTCCCAAAAGGCACCCGGGCCCTTAGTAGGGTGAGTAAAACCTTTGTTGATAGCAAATTCTAAGACATTGGCTGCCTCATCCTTACAGCTAGGAATTGCCAGCAGCTTCCCCAAGATCACACAGCAGCATTTGGAGAGTCTTTTTTCTCTGGTAATCTTTTGGACCCCAAACCTGCCTTTGTCTTCCCCCTGTTTCATGATGCCCTCCCTCCCCCAGGAAGGGGAGACTTGTCCTTTCCCAGAATAAGGCCACCTGCAAATCCCACCCTTTTGAGTATGGTCCCAGTCAGCTACGTAAATTTACAGTGCAGAAGATGTGTGCTCCTGAGGATACTCAGCCAGAGTTAACCCCAGGCCCAACCCTGCTCTAAGTACCTCATGTCTGTTAACTCTCATTAACAAACACGCCAAACCAAATGGTTGATTGATTGGTGCCCTGCCTGGTCCGGTGACTCAGGTTCCCCAGCCCCTCCCACTTGCACAGATGTGGGCGCTACATTCAGACAATTGTTTGGGAAAAGAAGGGAAGGAGGTAATGATGGGAGCCTAGTTTGGGGTAGCTCGAAGAACATGCACGCCTTGACTTGAGTAGGGAAGAGCTGAGCTGTGTAGACAGGCTTCATGAGGGAGGTACTCCTGGCAGGTGACATCACAGATCATGAAGGCCCATGCAATCAGATGTTGATGCTTGTCATACAGTGTGACGATAACAGATCATTGCCCCAAAAGGACATAAGCAGAAGTAAATAATGATGACAGTGTTGACAAGGGGCAGACATCAAGAAAAACTACCAGAAGTTTCCATGAGAGCTACTGGACCCAGAGGATGATCTAGGCCCAGAGGAAGTGAGAGGGTTATCCAAGGAAGAAATGGACACATACATACATTAAAGCCATTGGGGAGGAAAGGTCAACTTAACAACCCTGTCTGCCTCCACTCCTCTGCTCCCTGGCAAACCCCGGCTCAGCTTCTAACTTCTAGTATAACACCAACCGTAGCAGAGGGTGGGATCCCAGGCTTGCCTTCCCGTGCCTTCACCATCCACCTTTGAGCCCATGCTTTCTTCCCAGCCAAATCTATAAAATGGGAACAACTGAGAAATTAGTAGCTACTTCCCAGTATAGTCAGAAGTTTCTCTGTCCCACCTGGCCGGTCCCACAGCCATTTAGTCCCAAATAATCACACAAAAGCTTATATTAATTATAAACGGCCTATGGCTCAGGCTTATTACTTGCTAATTCTTACTCTTAAACTAACTTGTGATTTTTATCCATGTTTAGTCACATGGCTCGGTACCTTTTTCTCAGAGAAGCATTCTCATATTGCTTCCTCTGTGTCTGGCTGGTGCCTGCAGCTCTGCTCTTCCACTTCCCAAAATTCTCCTAGTCTGGTTGCCCTGCCTCTACTTCCTGTCTAGCTTTTGGCCAATGAGCATTTTAGTAAACCAATATTTACAGTGACAAATATTTGCAGAGTACAAGAGCGTTGTCCCACAGCATCCCAGGATGTTCCTAGAGGTGAAAATCTAAAGACAGATAAGCCTCTGAGTACCAAAGTAGGAAAGGAGATCCAAAAGCCACCAAGAAAATGACACTGGCCCCTCCCACCTGTCTCTTCTCTAAAGACAGGCAACCCTGTCTCCTTTGAATCCATGGCCTTCATCAGTCTGCCTCAGGAAATCAGAGCTCTACCTTTCTATGAAACCCATCCATTTCCGCCTGCCCCAGCCTCCTAGAGGTTCACTCTAGACTGGACATCACTTTGGGCATCTGAAAACTGAAGGCCCACATGAGCCAGTGAAGTACTGAAATCCGCTCTGATAGACATAAATTGAATTTTAATAGAGATGTAGGTGGCATGAAGCCAGTGTACTGGGGCAGAGGCAAGGCAGTAATTAGAAGTTAACGAGTTTAGAAATGTCGTAATCCGTAGGGAGAGTGAGGAGGTGGGCTGGGAGGAGGAAGAGAACCCAGCCCAATGTCCTTCCCCTGACCCAGAGGCCGACTTCTTCCAGTAGGGAGGAAGGCTATAGAAAATCCTGTGTGCATCACAGGCCCACCTTTTACCATACAGCTTGAAGGACCCTCACGGTCCAACCTTGTTCTGTCTGGGAGGAAGAAGAACTAATGTAGCCTTTTTCAGCCTGAGTGCTCCTGGTATTACGAAAAAGAAAGTTCTTGCCGGGGCATCTATGCGCGGTAAGGTGTAGACTACATCCCTGGTCTCTACCCACTAGATTCTAGTCACTGTGCTTTGTAGATGTGACAGAAAAAAAAAAAAAAGTCCCTAAGCACTACTTATGTGCATAGAGAATCATCACTCTGGTATTCAAAAGGTTCTCTCATCTAGGTTTAGAGTTTCCATTCCTGAGGGTCCCTAAATCAACACAACTGGAAAGGACAGAGACATCTGGCTACCCAATGGATCCTCTTGGGGCCATTCTTTGGTCCCCTTCTCTTTTTTACGCAACAACCCAGTAGAGTGTTCTTTCTGTCTAGCTGGTTTTTCTTAACGTGGCACAGTGAGCCGTTGAGGTAGAGAGACCGCAATCGAGAAAATGGAGTCATCAGATGGGGGAATCTGTGGATTTTTCTAATTAATGATTGATGTGGGAGGGCCTAGCCCACTGTGGGAGCTGTCTCTCAAGTGGTCCTGGGTTGTACAAGAAAGCAGACTGAGAGAGCCATGGGAGCAAGCCAGTGAGCAGCATTTCTCCATGGCCTCTGCTTCAGTTCCTGACAGTAGCCTATAAGCCAAATCAACCCTTCCTGTCATGCTGCTTTTGGTCATGTGTTTTATCACAGTGACAGAAAGTCCATCAGGACACAGTCACTCTGGTATCCTTTAAAAAAAAAATATTTTCATAAAAATATAATTACATCATTTTCTCCCTTCCTTTTCTTCCCATGTCCCCTCTCCTTCTCAAATTGATAGCCTCTTTTTCTTTGATTATATTGTTACGTGTATACATACATAAAAATATATAAATATAAGCTGCCAAGGCCATTCAGTTTTGTTTGTGTGAATATGGCTCCAGAGCTGACCACTTAGTATCAGATAACCAGTTATGGGGTTCATCCCTGGGAAAGACTATTTCTCCTTTTTTTCAGACATCTTTAGTTACCTGTAACCCTTTGTCTAGGGACAGGGCCCTGTGGGATTTCTGCTGTCCATGTCAGTGTGTATGAACAAGCATAATAGACATGATACCTTGTCCTTTATGGATGCCCCGGCTCCTTGGACAGACAAGGAAGGCTGTCATAAAACCCCTACTACATACCTATAAAATGAAGGCTCAGAGGGGCCCAGAACCATGGCTCCAACCTCAGCTCTTAATAAAGATATAACCCTCTCTGGTGTTCTCCAGCCAGCCTTGCCAAATGCATTGGTGGGGAGGACATGGGCCATGGCTGGGAATCTTGGTTACCTGTGACACCCATGTCCCAGTCCCCAGAGATTTACTCAGAAATGTCCACTGGCACAGCCTAAACTCCAGTTTACTCCTTTCCCTGGGCAGGAGACCTGTGTGCGTCTGTGCGGGTTCTGCCTAGACCAACTTAGGGTGCAGGCCTGGCTTCAGCATCCTCTGTGAGTGGCAGGAAAAGCCAGAGGAGAGGCAGATGGGAGATAGAGGAGCAGGGGAGGGGGGGAATGGCCTCAAAGGGTCAGGGCTGACACTGGGTGGCAAGAGGCACAGCTGGCTCCTTGTGCCTCCGGTGGACGTTGCAATAATTATGTCAATTAAAACTAATAAGTTCAGAGTGTAAGTGGAAAGGCAGAAAAAAGCAGGCAAAGTCCCAAAAACCTTGTCTGGTTAGGTTTCCATGGCAACCTGTTTCCTCACACTCTCCTTTAATAGGTTCTGATTGGGGAGGAAGTGAGGCCTCCCTTCCCTCATTCCCAAAGAAACTGGATTTAGATGGAGGTGTCATTCACTATACCTGAGTCCAGGGAAGGGCATGCTAAGGGTGGGGAGAGTGAACACCAAGGGCCTTGAGAGCATCCCACAGATCTAGAAGGCCTGTCCAGCATCTAGGCCAAGCCATTGGTCTCACAGCTGACACATCATGGCTGTGAGCAGAAATAACTTCCTAGAAGTAGGATGAGAATTGATTTGAGCGTTGGAATTGAAACACAGGTCACACAAGGCTCCCCCTTGTCTGCTCAGATCCCCCTGAACTAGTGGACTGGGCAGCATCTGGTCAGATAAAAGGGTGTCAGGAGCTGGCTTGGTTTGGTATCATCTCCTAGTTGGGCTGGGAACCTGAGGACACGGTAGAGTTCACTGGGTTGTGGGTAGGGTCCCGGATAAGGTGTTCACTATATTGAAGGGAAGGCCCCTGTATCAGAGGTCCCACCCTGCCCTCAATTTCCATGGATATCTGCTAAACTCTGTCAGCATCTCTGTGTGTTCACAGGTGCACAGCTGAGATCATAGACCAGAGAATGGTAGGTAGGGCAGGACATGTCCATAAATCTCTCGATTCCTCCTGAGGCTAGGGCAGGCCGGGAGGAGCTGTGGTCTTCAGGCATTGTGTGTCCCTCTGTGGCTCTGCCCATCTATCCACCCCAGCCTGACCCCTGACCCCTGACCCCTGACCCCTGACCCCTGACCCCAGCACTGTCTGACCATTCCTCTTCTCACTTGTCACTCACACGGTGGCATGGGAAGCCATGGCACGTTTATTGATAGAGAGACTTGGAGTACATGCGTATGGAAAGCAGAGGCAGGAGGATTGCCACACCATTCAGGCCATCCTGGACTACATAGTAAGATCTAGTGTCCCAACCAAATAAACTGAAATTAAAGGAGAGTAGAAAGAGGAAAAGATTTTTAAAAAGGATGAAGCAGAGGAGGAAGAGGGGAAGGGAGAGGAGGAAGGAAGGAGGGAGGGAAGGATGGGAGGGAAAGGGGGAGGGGGAAAGAGAAGAAGGGGGTGAGAGGAGCCGATAAATCCCAGACAAGCAAAGTGATATGTCCAGGGTCACAGTGTAAACACAAATTAGGTCAGGACAGAGATGGTGGAATCATCTGGAATACTGCACGTGCCCGGCCACATCCTCTCTTGTCTCCCATTTTGCCCTCCCCTCTTTTCCAACAATCAGTGAATTTCCCATGGCCAGTCTCTGTTGCCCTGGGGACCAGTGGCCACACCTCCAGGCTCCCTAGAGTAGGAAGCACAGAAGATGCAAATGGAGGGCTGGCTGCTGCCATATATGACAGGCTCCCAAAAGCTCGTCTCCAGTGAGCTGAGGCTATTTCCATCACGAAGAAATTTAACATGCAAATTAAGAAGGATTTGATCATCCATCACCTGAAATTGACATGCTCAAGTCTGGCCTGAATCCCTGGTAACCATCACACATGGATGGGCATAGGGCGTGCTTGCAAAGTCTACAGGGAGGTAGAGAGAGGTAGGTTCCACCGAAGCCCATATGCTTCTGATCTGGGACCTCTCAAGGCGTGCAAATGAGATGATCATTGCATCTTTCCACACAGCTGGGCTGGAGAGCACAGCTGCCCTGGGGAGTTCCCAGGATTTTTAAGTCTTCCCGTGCCCCCTACCCTTGGCTCTCGGCCAGAACACAGAAACAAATCCAGTCTCTCTCCACTGTAGTCTAGGCTGCACAGACAAATGACCAGGACAAATACCTGGAGAGTTGACCAAGACCCTGCTCCGAGGCTGCCTTCTTGCCTGCCCCCCCCCCATCATCCCTCAGAGTCCTACCTCAGAAGTCTCTCCTAGGACTTCTCTATTGTCCTTCCCCCAGGAGTTGTTCCCCACTAAGGCCTGCTCTTCTGATGTCCCCTTGGGGCTCTAAACTTCAACCCCAATCTCTTCCTAAGAGTTTTCTAATGTCTGGGGTCACAGAGACTCCTGAGAGTGGGCATGGAGCAGGGGTGAGGGATACAGGGGTGAGGGATACAGGGTGGGGAGGGGAAGTTAGCAGGAACTGTAGCCCCAGAAGCTGAGAAGTGCAAGGGTGTATGGGCTCAGAATGAATAAGCGTGAAGGTGGTTTTCAGACCCTGAGTCCCAGAAAGCTGGGGGAAAAGAGTCTGTGTGAGCCCCCAGAAGGCTGGGGGGTAGGGGTCCATGTGAGATACAGAAGGCTGGGGAGAGGGGTCTGTGTGAGCCCCAGAAGACTTGGGGGAGAGGGGTCTGTGTAAGCCCCAGAAGGCTGGGGGAAGAGGGGTCCGTGTGAACCCTAGAAGGCTGGGGGAGAGATTCTTGCGAGCCCCGGAAGGCTAAGGGGAAAGGTCCTTTTTCAGACTCAAATACAGAAACCAGAAAAGGCCATCCACTGAAAAAGCCTGAGCATGGGCCTAAGGGACAGCCATAGCCAATCCAAGGCCTACACCCACCATGGTAATTCCTTAACCTTAGATCCTCTAGACAATGGAATCCCTGACTGTGAGAACATGGTTAGCATGACCTCTGACCAGAGACCTCCTGCTGTCTAAAATCACCCTCAAAACTTGATGGCTTAAACAAATTGCCATCTATCATTTCTCTGCCAGCCCCTCCTAGTTTCTGAGAGTCCACTTGGCTAACTTCTGAGGGAGCCTGAGACTGGCCTTCTCATTTGGCCTCTCAGATAGATAACTCAAGGTCATGATCTGAAAGGCACATGTAGAAGCTACAACTCTATTGAAACCTGTGCTGTCACACTCTGGGGGACACTCCGGGGAGCACACCACAAGGCCAGCCCAGATTTGGCAGAAGGGAGATAGACTGTACAACCTGGGCAAACTGCAGAGAACTACTAGGTTTTCACTCTTTGCTCAGCCTTGGCCAGTGTCCAGTGGCTTCACAATCACCTTTTCCAGATGGTGGCTCCCAGGCAGGTCCCCTTGGGCCTAATTAACACGGTTCTGGTCTACTTCATCCAGAAGTTGACTCTGAAGTCACCTGCAAGGGTGACTTTAGAAAGTCCAGAGAGAATGTGTTGGGGCAGGTGGACTAGAGGAACAGCAGGGGGCAGGGGAGGCTGAGTGACAGGGCTGGCTCTAGATTCTGGCCCCAGCGAGTGTTCTAAGGACAGAGGAAGATCCACTCAGGGGGCCCAGGTCGTAGCCATCACAGAGGAGCACCTGGTTCCCATGCAGCACCAGCATACCCCGAGGCTGCCTGCAGGAAGCATTTACCCAGTGAGTGATGCTCAGGCCAGAATCAGGACCAGAAGGAGGAGGACAAACGGCTTTGTTTCTTCCTGCCAGGATAGATGAATGAGTGAGCAAGAACAGAAGCATTAACAGTGGTGCTGAGTCAGGCAGTGTGTATGGCATGCCTCATGGCTGGCCCTAGGCGCACAGCCTGTATTGTCACACCTAATCCTGCTGGTGTCACTTCAGGCAGGAGCTGTGGCATGTTCTGCCACCTGCTAGCTGCGAGCCCCTGAGGCATGCTTCTTGCCCTCTCTGTGCTTTGGTTTCTTCATCTTTTCTAACTGATGGATGGGGATACAGTTCTGAACATAGGCTGATTAATAAGGTGAATAAGAGAACGATAGAAAAGATTCATTACTGTGACATGCCTTCAGAAGGGAGTGATGAGCCAGGCACTGTGGATAAAGTTTACATATATAGTATAGTTCAGTGATGTAAATAGAGAGCCAAGACAATGGAGAAACTCAGCCATGCCGTGGGAAGAGTGGGTCTTTGCCGACCTTAAGTCTGCTCTGCCGAGTTTGCTGATGGTGGGTACTACAGGATGCCAGGAAGGCTTCTTCCCAGTCTCCTTCCCCACCCTCACCTTCCTGGAAAGTTGCAGAGAGTCCCTTGATCCTACAGACATCTGGCCTGGGGAAATCAGGAGCCTGAGGCAGCCCAGGAAGCAGGGCTGGGCTGGGTAAGAAACTCATGCCAGCTGGGCATAGCTGGACAGGATTCATTGTATCACAGCTCACCTGTGCCCACCCAGTTTCCACATCAGTGGTCACTCAGTGTATCCATTGAATGCTCGCCCTCCTCATGATGCTTAGTGACAATTGAAGGGTCTACACAAAGTCATCTGCTCGCCCTCCTCATGATGCTTAGTGACAATTGAAGGGTCTACACAAAGTCATCTGTTCCCACAGACACACAAATTCTCATCCAGAGCTGCTGTGGCATGGACAATATTTAACACTATCTCTTCTGTCTCCAGGAAGGTGCCCTCTGTGATCTTCTTGATATGGATGAACCAGAGGTGTAGATGGGGATCAGTGGCTCTAAACTGTTTCAGCAAGTGTTTGTCTAATTAAAGATGATGGCATCATTGTGCTTGTTACCATTGTCACTGTTAATATGCAGAGCCCCACATAGCATCTGGCCATGGAGCGTTCCAGGGAGGGTAGAGTGAGTCACAATGATGATGAGCTATACAGAAAAGCATATTTCCTGGCTCCTGACTCAGTTTCTGGGACTCATCTAAGCTGTTGGCTGCCAGTTCTGCTATGATGTAACTTACACATTCACAAATATCCCCATGCCACACAAAGTCATGCAAAACTCTGCAAAGCTTGGTGGGGGTTGGGGAGAGACATGACATTCAGACTCTCATTGGTGGCACACAGAAAAAAAAGAGGTCTCTGATAAAGATGGCTGGGGCTTTGCAGGTGCTCACTGGCTAAGAAAATCTAAGGATGCTACAGCAGGAGTGATGCCTGGAAGGGGTGGAAGTGGATTTTTAAAGTGGGCATTGGAAGGAGTATGCGGCTGGTGAGTTATTGTTCAGTGATAGCTGAAGAGCTATCTAAAATCAAAAAGAATATCTTAACTCAGGTGTGGGTGGGTAACACCCTCAGGGAACTGAGGACCCTAGAGGTTGAATATTTGGTGCTTTAAGTGGTCCAGATAGATCCAGATTTTCTGCATGTGCCTGTCATTTCTGGTACGCAAAACCATGCATAGGACCTATGAGAATTGGGTTATCAGCATTCCGTAGTGATGCCACCCCATTCTGAGGAACTATGGACTATGATGGTTGCTGGGGGAAGAAGAGGCTTTTACTTCAGTGACGTAGTCCATGCTCTGGTAAACAACCCCTCACACATGCTCCTGAAAGCAGCCATACTGAAATTCACTGGCACGGTCACACACACACACCATGAAAGGAAAAGGGGGAATTAGTTAAGACAGGGTATACCCCACAATTGTGGGAGAGACAATAGGAGGTGAATATGGTTAAAATACATTATATATCACTAATATTATATACACAGGCTGGAGAGATGGCTTGGCAATTAAGAGTACTTGCTGCTCTCGTAGGACCCGAGTTCAAATCCCAAAACCCATGTTGGGTGCCTCCTGTAACTCCAGCCCTAGTAAATCTGACACCTTCTTCTTGCACCCTCATAGGGTTACAGTTACAGTGCAGGAAAAACAACAAAGAAACACAAGGAAGCCAGTCACATTGCATCCAAGAACAGAGAAAGAATAAATACATACGTGCATACTTATTTTCTCCAATGGATTTCTCTACTCATACATAGTTCAAGCTCCCCTACCTAGGGAATGGTGTCACCCACGGTGGGCTGTGTATTTTCGCATCAATTAACTTAAGACAGTTCCTCATTGAGACTTTCTTCCCAGGTGATTCTAGATTGTGTCACATTAGTGATTAAAGCTACTCATTATCTAATAAAAACCCATTATTTTATATAATTATTAATAATATATGCCAATATATAACTTTAAAACCATGCATACGCATTTCTACATTGCACGGGTGCTTGTAGCTTGTTTTAGTCTTTCCACATAATTAGACAAATGTAAGTTCTCAAAGCAAGCCTTCCACCCAAATAGCCTATATTTATATTTCTCATGAGACAGCTGCCCTGATTTTGTCCCAATGGAGTACCTAATGTTTGATAAGGTTCAGTCCTTGTATGAGGTCACATGTACCATAGACAGTGGAGCAGCCGAAACTGGAGCAAGGGTTGGCTGAGGTCATAGCATGGGACCCTATCAGAGTCATCTCCCAGATGAGGAAATTGAAGACAGATGAGACCACACCCAGTCCCTTGGCTAATTCCAGGAACTCTTCTGTTCTGAAACCTTACCTCCCACCTCCCTCTCTCTAGCCAGACCTCAGCCTCCTCCTCATCACAGGCTATTTGAGGTGGCTAACATGGCCTCACCCCAACCTCCTCCTTATCACAGACAATGTAGGGTGGCTAACATAGGCTCTTTTGCCTTCCATGGGGAGCCTCAGCTGCACCGTACTTCAGGTTGCAGGTCTGGGGGATGGCTTCCTCCTCTTGGTCAATTAGACCTGAGATGTTTCCAGCCCAAGCCATGGTTTCCAGTGCCTTCCCTTCTACCCCTCACCCCTTCCCCAGGAATCTGAAACCACCATAAAGAAATCTTTCCACTTCCTGGGCACAAGACCCCAGGACCCACCTCCTTTCCCTGGAGATGGCTCCCATCCCTTACTCCATTCATTTGGCTCCCTTCTGCCAAAGTTCATACTTTCAAAGATCATAAAGGCCCTCTGTGGTCCTCATTCTACTCACATGCCCTTAGGGTTTTCTTCTCTGTGGTCCACATCCTGGCTAGTTTTATGTCAACTTGACACAGGCTAGAATCGTTAGGGGAGAGAAACTCACAGAGAGTAAAAATGCCTCCATAAGATTTGCCCGAAGGCAGGTGTGTAGGGCATTTTCTTAATTAGTGATTGATGTGGGAGGGGGCTCAGACCACTGTGGGTGGTGACACTCCTGGGTGTATAAGAAAGCAGGCTGAGCATGCCATGGGGAGCAAGCCAGTAAGCAGCGTTCTTCCATAGCCTCTGTATCCGTTTCCGATGCCAGGTTCATGCCCTGAGTTCCTGGCCTGCCTTCCCTCAGTGATAAACTTCTGAGCCGTAAACCAAAATAAACCCTCCCCTCCCCAAGCTGCTTTTGATCATGGGGTTTTACCACATCAATAGAAACCGTAAGACAGCCTGAACCTGGTACCCTACGTACCCAATCCTTTCTCGCCTCAACCTGCTGTGTGCCCCCTCCCCGTAACTACCCTCAACACTGACAAGGGTTGTCAGAGTTCTTGTACCAAGTCAAATAAATGCACATGTCCATCATCCCCAATCTCCAAAACCATCACATGGGGAGTCCCATCTCATCTCCCTTGTGGCGAAAACCCAATTGGCCTGCCTTTAACCTTGACTGTCTTGCCTCTCTACCTGCTGAGCAAGGGTTCTGTGACTATGTTTCTCCATCCCAGGCTAGGCAAACCCTTTCTGGGAAGGGATCTTGAGAGGCCTTTCTGAGACTCTGGGAGACACAGCTGGGTACCATTGCTCTCATCCACGGTAGCACTGGAGCAGCCACAGAGGATGCAAGTGGTGCCTGGGTTGGCTTGCAGGTACTGAGACTTAAATTTCATGCAATTTTTACCTCTCACAAAACTGTCTTCTTTTGGTTTTGTTCCAAAGTCTACCCATGTAAATACTATTCTCAGCATGCTATTGGAGATGTGAAGTGCCATAGTTTGCCTTTCTGCTGTATACCTGGCTTAGCATCCTCTTTGGATTCTTTTGTCCTGAAGGAAATCCCAGACTCCTTAGCCTAGCCCAGAAGAGTCTATGGGACTCACAGGTCTATCAGCCCAGCCTCTTTCCTGCCCACCCCTCACCTCTGGTCAAAGCCCTGTTGGATGACTCATTGTCCTGGATCTGCCTCTCCAACATCCATTTGTCATACTTCCCCACCCCTATCCTTCTTCACGTCCCCTTCCCCTTTGACAACAGCCCCTCCTCAAAATCTTTCCTTCAGCTGCTCCCAGATCCCCTGTTCTTCCCTTCATCTTGGGCCCTCCCGCCCCTCCACCCCACAGTCCACTCCCCCTAATCTTTAAGCAACCACAAGGCTAGAACCTCAGTCATTAGATGATGAGTATCCTTGAGGACCCATTGTTATGGAATGAATTGTGTCCCCATTTCTCCCAAAATGTGTGACGAGTCTTCAGCTCCTGCCACCTCAGAATGAGGCTTCACTTAGAAGTAAGATCATTGCAAATGTAGTCAGCTCAGACGAGGTCACACTGGACTTAGTGAGGTGACCAACACAATGACTTATTTACAAGGGGAACCTAACAAAGGTAAAGGAAGAAACCATATGAAGATGAGGTACAGCTTGGAGAGCTGCAGCCGAGAAACACATGAGACCCATGAGAGCTGGGGTAGGCAAGACAAGGTCCTCCCTGGAGCCTTTGGGGAGGGGAGGGCTCAAGACTATAAAAGAAATTTCTGTTTGGCTGAGCCACCAGATTCCTGGCTCATTGGGTACAATAGAGACCCCTGTCCCCAAACACCTCGCCACTCCACTCAGGACCCCTCTGCTGTGGAAGAAGAGGAGGGTACCAAGGCTCAGAGTGTACTACACTGGACAAGTCTAATCCAGAATGGGAGACAGTTTCCCCCTGCAAACTCTGGGGATAGATGAGGCCCGCAGGAGACAGGCTATGAGGCTGACCCTAACCCAACCATACGGTCAGGCCTCCCTGAACCAGACCTTGGCTTCTTGAGACCTAATTTCCATGTGATCTCTTTATCAGTGTGCTTTAATTTGGTCTCTTTCTGGTCTGCCTCGGAGTGAAAAGCAGGTGCAAGGTGCCCAGGACAAAAGAGCCCTCCTGACTCTGGGGCAGGAAGCTAGATGATGGGCTGTTCTCTGGGAAAAAAAGCCAAGCCAGGCTTGAGAAACACCAAAGCAGAATGAGAAGCCACAGCCCCTCAACTTGTGACTGGGTTTCCTTTGAACTGATTTTTAGCACAATAACCACACTGTCCCCATCAAGCCTTGGTATTTCTTACTTTCCAATCCATATGTCTCTCCAAACTGAAAGATGTCTAGGTGACTTCCTTGTACCCTGGACAAGTGCTGTCGTCCACAACCCTTCATTCTTTCCTGTTCTTGTTCCTCCTAGATGGATGATCTAGGACATGTCCAGCCTTGCTGAGCCTGAGTCTTTGGAATAAAAAGATGATAGCCTCCACCTGTGGTTCCCACGGGATAGTAAATCAAATTATGACATCAAGTTTTTGGCCCAGAACCCATTTCCACCCCCATTATAGGAGGAGGGTTTCTGCTTTTGCTCCAGAGAAAGATGAGCCCACCTACCATTGCTAAATGCCCTATTCCCAGCCCTGACCCATCCTGCTCTCCCCTCAGTGGCCACTCAGCTGTGACTCCCGTTTTCACATGCAGCCAGTTACAGGATGAATGGGAAATGGCCTCCCACAGGCTCCTGTGCAGAACGCTTGGTCCCCAGTTGGTGGTGCTATTTGGAAAAGTTCTGGAAACTTAAGTTGTCCCTGAAATGAGCCCTTGAAGATTATACCCAGTCCCCGGGCCCCTCCTTGCTCTCTGATTCCTGTCCTCCATTATGTGAACAGCCTCTTTCTCCACAATGCTCTGCCCAACCCTAGGCTGAACTCTCCCAAAATGTAAATCAAAACAATTCTTTCAATCTTGTCCTCTTGGGTATTTTGTTTACAATGCCCATGAAGTGGCAAGTACACAGGCCTCTGATGGGGTTCCCAGGCTGATAAATAACAACTTAATGAAGTCTCTGTCCTTGTTCATTGAGAGCAGCTAATTGGCCCAGAAGGTCATAGGGTAGTTGATGGACAGCCAACCTAAGCCAAGGCTGTCACAGTGTTAGCAGCCGTGGCTCAATAACACTGCCAGCCCTCTCACTGAGGATCGATTATAGCAGCATGGGCTGCTCCAGGGGAGGCTCGGGGTGGCCAGGAGGCTAGGGCAAGCCTGAAAAGCTGAAGACAATTCTTTTACTTCTAAAGCAAATGCCCATTGCAAAGGGTCCCATGAACCAATGGTGTACAGCGTCTGAACATCATCATCAGAGGGACTCTGACTCCAGACTGAGCTCCCAGGCCACCTGGTTCTCAGGAATCTTCAGGGATTGACAGTATGGCTCAGTGGGTACAGGTGCCTGCCACCAAGCCTGATGACCTGAGTTTGACACTGGGACCCTCATGGGAGAGAGCTGGACTCCAGAAAGCTGTCCTTTAACCTCCACACACACATGCCCACACACGTGCATGTATATGGTAAATAGATTAATTAATACATTTATTCATATAAAATGCAATTAAAATAATTTTATTTTCAACTGGACCCTCCTTCATCTATTACTATGCACTAAATAAGTCCTGTGACCTCCATCATCTCTCCAGGATCCCCAGAAAGAGTTTTTCTTTCTGTATACCCCTCAGTCTGGAGAAGCCAGCTGTGCTAGTTTCCTCTGACTGTCATAACAGGTCACATGACACACCATCACGTACTTAAGCACTTGAATTTGAACCTGGCCATACCTCAGTGGTAGAATGTTTGCCTGGCATGCTTGGGCTTGTTTATATTAACATCACATACACACACACACACACACACACACACACACACACACACACATACCATTCCATATACATACACACACACACTTCACACCACATACATATACACACACACACTTCACACCACACAGATACATACACACAACTCACATCACACACATACACACTTTGCCCAACACATATACACACACCAGACCACACACATTCCACATCACACATATATATCCCCCATATACATACATACACACAGTCCATACCACACATATATGCACACACCACACATATATGCACACACCCCACATCACACACACACACACACATATATATATATATACACACACACACCCCACACCACACACACACATACATACTCCATACCTCACATACACACACACACACACACACACACACACACACACACAAACTTTTAAGTAAGAGAACACTTGCAGGGCCCAGAGTTAGGATTTTAGCGTCTCATTTTTAGATATACTCATTTTCATTTAATATGCATATGTCTGTGTGCATACAGTACTCACAAAGGCCAGAAGAAAGCATCAGACCCCCTGGGACTGGGGTTAGAATTCTGGATGATTCTGAGCCGCCATGTGGATTCTGGGAATCAGACCCGAATCCTCTGCAAGAGCAGCCAGTGCTCTTAACTGCTGAGCTGTCTCTCTCCAACCTCCAGAAACTCTTTTATGGAGACACAAATCACCCAAAATGTAGCATAAAAATGGCACATTTATGAACTTTGGGGAGTAGAGCCCAGACAACTTTAGGGCATCCTTAGGCCTTCCCTGCTGGCCGTTCTAATTCAGTCATCTAGAAATTGAGTGTATGACAATCTAGGCAAGAAGGGCGATAACGGACATGACTTTGGGGAATACAATAATTGCTTTTTTTCCTTGCTATGACAAAATATGTCACAGACACAACTTCGGAAGGTCTCAGTTTGCCTCAGAGTCCAGGGGATTCAGAAGGCACAGGGGCTGGGGCCTCTGCCTGTCCTTGTACTGTTTGTTATATCTTAGTGGAGCAGAAAGCAAGGCATTCAGGCTAGAAGTGGGGTGTGGCTCTCCGCTCGAAAGCTCCTGCTGTGTGTAATACCCTCCACAGGCTCATGTGTTTGGACACTTGGTCCCCATTTGAGGAGGTTATGGGACCTTTTGGAGGTGGAGCCTTGCTAGAGGAAATTTTATCTCCGAACAAGCTGAAGTTATATATCCAGGCCCTATTGTCTTTCTCTGACTATCTCTGTGTCTGCCTTTCTCCCTTCTCACCCCATCCCACCCCATGTATGTGTCTCGATGTGTCCATATATGAAGTGCGATCAGCCAGCTTTCTGCCTCTGCCAATATACCTGCCTGTTGCGATGTGCTGCCCATCATGAATGACTTTATCCTTCTAGAACTATGAACCAAAATAACCCTTTCCTTCTCTAAGTGGTATTTGTATCACAGTAATGGAAAACAAACTAAGTCAGGCCCATCTTCCGTGGTGCACTCCCTCCATGCTAGACCCTCCCTCCTAAAATAGCTAAAACACAGCACCTGTGGGAGTTTGAGACTAATTGGCCCCCATAAGCAGCACTATTAGGGGGTGGCTTTGTTGGGGGACATGTGTCTTTGAAGTCTCCTCTGCTCAAGATGGATCCAGTGCCTCAGACAACTTCCTGTTGCCTTCCTGTTCAAGATATAGGTCTCTCTGCTCCTTCTCCAGCACCATGTCTGTCTGCACACTGCACCCTGATAATAATGGACTAAACCTCTGAAAATGTAAGCTGTTGTATATAGTTTGCGGGTCCTATGCCCCAGAGGTCTCAGATCCACAGACCTGCCTGGCGCCACTTATCTGCCCGCCGTCCGACCCACAGACCTGCCGTGCCAGACCCCTCAGCTGCCCAGCCGCCCAGGTCCCCAAAAATAACTCAGAGGCTTATATTAAGTCTATGCTGTTTGGCCTATGGCTCAGGCACATGGCTAGCTAGCTCTTACATCTTAAATCAACCCATTTCTATTAATCCAGGGCCACGTGGCGGCCCACAGCTCACCCGTGCTTACATGTTGCTCTTTCGGTGGCTTCCGCGCGGTCTGCCTCTAACTCCGCCCTGCTTCTCTCTGATTTCTCCTCCTACCTATTTTACGTACCTGCCATGGCCAAACCAGCTCCTTTATTTAAAGATACAGTACGCACAAATGTATTCCCACAGTAAGCCACCCTAATTAAATCTTTTTCCTTTGTAAGAGTTGCTTCACAGTAAAGGAAACCCTAAGACAGCCACCTGCTGGAGACAGAGCATTCAAATACAGGAGCCTGTGGGGGACATTTCATACTCAAACCATAGCAGGAAGACATGTGCCAACAAACAGGATGTTAAGTTGTGAAAAATGCATTAGCTCTGGCAAAAGAGGAACCTGGGGAATGGCAGGGAGAAAGGGCTCTGGAGGAGATGCCTTGGCTGAAAATATAAAGGATGAGATACATTTGGAGATGAGACTAGCTGCTTTCACCCAAAGCTGCCAGACAAGACTTTGCTCAAGCTTGAGAAAGTGCTGTTTGGAGCTTTCCACATGCTAGAGATAGGACTGAGTCTTCAGGGGCCCTGAAGCTCAACCCAACCCCTGCTTGCTGCTGCCACTCCTCATCTGTATCACAAGAGGACATTCTCAGCATGCCCAAAGTCTCAGCTTCCCCCAGATACCTATGTGGACCTGCAGGAATGTATGTAAAGTCTTCTGCCTGACCCAGCATCAGACTATCCTCATGCTCTGAAGATGGTACATTATTTGAGGTTCGACCTATGTTGAACCTCAACATAGAAACAGACTCAAAAAGATATCTCTGTGTAGGACAGTATATCATCCTATATGTGAGATGAGACTATGAGGTCAAGAAGGCTCACAATCTGAAACTAGAGACCCCAGAATAATAAACACATGAGTATGAAGGCCTGAAAACTGGGAAAACTTCTAAGAGTCCAATGGCTTGAGTACCAGGAACGCTAGTGTCTCAGGCCAGGAAGAGATGGACATTCCAGCTCAAGACGGATCCAACCCCTTCTTTCTCCATCATTTTGTTCTGCTACAACAACCCTTAAGGACTAGAAAATGCCAGGCATGTTGGTGAGGGTAATCTCCTCTACTTCAAATGTTGGTCTGTCCCAAAAGCACCTTCACAAGCACCCAGAATCACTAGATACCAGCTCACTGTGTGGGGGTTAACCTCAACTATCAACTTGTCTGGATTTTGAAATCACCTAGGAAATACACCTCTGGGCATGAAGATTTTTTCTTTCAGAGGTTTTATTGAAGAGAGAACATCCATCTTGAATGTGGGTGGCACCATCTCATGGGTATTCCAGACTGAATAAAAGGGGGGGAAAAAAAAAAGCAAGCTGAACTCCAGCATCTGTCCTTCTGATTCCTGACTGCAAATAGAGTGTGACCAGCTGTCTCACCCCCCTGCCACAGTGATGAACTGTGTCCTCTCAAACTGTGAGCTAACATAAATCTTTTCTCTCATAAGTGTTTTTCTCAAGTGTTTGATCACGGCAATGAAAAAACGGTGACTAATTCTGGTGTCCCTTAGCCTGGTCAGGCTGACTCCTACAGTCAGCTATCAGCATCACAGGTTCCTCTCCATCCTGTCTACAGTGAACATCATCCCTGCATCTTCCAGTGCTCTAGGTGGCAGGATGAGCCTGCCATGCTCATGTCCACCCGCTTCTGAGAGCCACTGTGGCTCCTAATTTCCAAATGCCCATCTAAGGCCCTCTTTAGCCTCCTAAAGAGTCTAGCAGAACTCGTGTCCCTGTCTGGGTCCACTGGCCATCTCGCCAGGCTCCTATTCCTTTCCATCATCATCAGGTTACTTCCATCCTGGCCAGAGTGCAGCATCCATCCCCAGACGCCATTGCAGAAGACAGTTGAGTGTGTGTCAGACTCTTCCCTGAGACACAGGAGGAGATGACAACACGGGACAAAGGCTGCTTAAAATAGAAGAGTGGAAATCATTGTTCCCAAATTGTCCCTCAAGTGTTCACCATGATGTCAGCCCCCCTCCCTTCTCTACCCATTTCCTCTCCCTACTCCATAATCCCAAACTCCATGAGCTAAGGTTTCTTGGGGCTACTTTCAGCTAGGGTGACTTCATTATCCACCACAAGTGGGCCCAGCTGTCTCAACCCTTTCTATTCCTAGGCCTCCTCCTACACCATCAAAAGGCCCATTACCCGGGGCGGGGGGTGGGTTTGGGGGGGACAGTGAGGTGACTCAATAGATAAAGCAGATAAGGGTATACCTGTTGCCAAGCCTGATAAACTGACTTCAATCCTGGGGACCCACATGATGGAAGGAGAGAACCGACCCCTGTCCTCTGACCTCACATGCCCACGTACCCAAAATAAATGAATAAAAATATAATTTAATATCTCTTAAAAGGCTCAGTGCAGGCTTTGCACGAGCCATCCAGCACCTTCATTCCAAGTCTCCCTTATATTACCATCTTCTGGATACAGTTCTTAGCCTGTTCAGAATCTCTCTCTCTCTCCTGCTGGGCATGTCTGTAATCTCTGTACTCAGAGCAATGAGTCTGGAGAATTACAGTGAATTCCACATAAACCTGAACTACAAAAGGGGGTCTGAGAGTTAAGTGTGCCAATGTACACCTTTCATCCCAGTGCTCTGGGGCCAAGACAGGAATATTTCTGTGAGTTCAGGACAGCCAGGGCTACCTGGTAAAAGACACTGTCTCAAACAAGAAATGCTATCTAAATTAATAACCTGCTATCATTCGCAGTTCTCCGTGCGTAAGAGAACAGGCAAACTATTATTTAAAGTGAACTCCAGGAATGAAGGGCTCCAGGAGTGAAGAGCTCCAAGTTCCCGTATGCACATCCATCTGGGTCTGAAAGCCTCTACATGCCAGACTGCCCTGGCATACTATGTGGCCAGGACAGGTTAATTTCTGTGTCTGGACCCTGTTTTTCACCTATGAACAGAGGCTCATATGAGCTGTGCCTCGCATGTTACTTCAGGGCTGAAGTGAATTGGTTGTAAGTGTTGAGGCTTCAGGCACTGTGTTTCTTATAATCACCACGGCTGTTGTTAGGTGTGAGCTGCAAGGTGGCATGTTGTTACAGCATGGCATGTGTCCATGGCTCCCTGTGGAATTGCAGAGCACTGTTTCCTGAAGACCTTCTATAAAAGCCAACTCTAGAAAGCTGGAGAAATAGCTCCAGCAGCTAAGAGTACATACTTCTCTTCCAGAGATTCCAAGTTCAGAGTCCCAGAACTCATGCCAGATAGCTCAGAAACACCTGTAGCTTTAGCTTCACCAGATCCAATACCCTCTTCCGGCCTCTGCATGTACCCATACTCATATGCACAAACACACACAGGGACATAATTAAAATTAATAATAAAAAACACTAAAAACTAAGAGCCAACTCCATCTCCAGTTGTCCAGTTCCATACTAGCTTTGTCCCTGTGTCATAAGCAAGATGATGACATACACATGTACCTACATGCACACAAGCAAGTACATACATGTGCTCACATGTGCACACACCTACACACAAGTGCATGCACAGAATAGGAATGTTCACACCCTGAGCCCAGTTGCCCAGTACTGGCCCTGAAACCTGTATTGGTCTCAGCTGCCTATCAGCAGGTGGCAAGCACATGGTCCCTGCTGACCACCAGTGGATACAGTGACCCTCTGAACATGGCTTAAATGAAGAAAAGTGGCCATATGAGAGCAGATATGCATGACTGTGTGTATGCATGTATGCTTACAAGTTTGCAGGCTTCTGGGTTCCCTGATATATACATACGTGCACAATAGTGTGTATGAATGGTGGTGCATGCTAAAGATAATGCAGAAGTATATTCTGTTTGTGGCATGCGTGCTCCTTATGTGTGCACGTGCACCCTTCCTCCACGTAAGCGTCTGGCATGCATCTCCAGGCACCTGATTTATTAACCAGGACAATACAAGGAGAGGGTGCCTATTATTTCTGGTGTCCGCATCAGCTCCTGACAGCTGTGTGGAGTTGAAATATCTTATTTAATGCGAGTAAGAATCATTTTAAATATCAACCATGACACTCAAGGACTCCAACCAAAAAGGGCATTGTGTGTTCCACCATGCGCTGGATATGATGCCGCACTTGTTAGGCGGTTATTTGCTCGTTCCCTCTTGTCTCTTAAAAATCCAATTATTTGTCCTGGTCCCCCTCCCCCATGGCTAGGCTGTACCCTCTACCCCAGCCCTCCTCTTCATCTACCAAGAGTAGACCAAGAGGCAGGGCCCGGCTGAATTAAATCGGGGACAAATTTTGACGAACATTAGGACAGGGGTGGATTCTTGGCATAGCTGCCTGCCCAGTCCAAAGCCCCTTCCTTGTGCCCCTCCTCTGCCCCAGCTCCCTTTGGTCTGCTAACAGAATGAGCAAGCTCCTCTCATACCAAAGAGTCCCCCTGATTGGCAGATATGACAAAGCCCAAGGCTGTACTGGGTGAGCCGATGGGAAGATGTCTAAGGCATAGTCACAGGACTGAGGGCCTGTGTTTGCCTAATTATAAAGAAGAAGGTATGGACCTTTGAATTTGCTCACATTTATGTAAAGAAGTTTCAAAGACGTATTTGAGAAGCTACTACCTGTGGGTTTCTCCATGTGTGGGTTACAGGTCATCAGTGATAGGCAGCTGGAGCACTGGTGGGTTGGACTGCCTACTACATGTTTCCTACTTTATTCTTGAGTTTTGACTCATGTAGGAAAAGTCCTATAATTAAGTGAGCCTTTGAAGGGACTGGAGCTGGATGAATTCAGATATTCTGAACCAGGATCAGGCTCCTCCTTGAAAATCAAAGGAAAGTGACTAGGATAAGGGTTTAGAAACCAATAAGAAAGTCTAAGCTCTCCTGGTGCTTAGAACTGGGGTCATCCCTTGTTTTCTTCCTGGTCCTCCCCTCTGAGCCTCCCCACATCATCCCAGAACCTTCCACCCATGTCCCTTACGTTTGCTCTCTCATTCAACAAGCTTTTGTGCAGAAGCTGCCCTGTGCCTGGAGATGTTCATATCCAAGATGGCCACCATCATGCCCATTTTACAGATAAGAGAGAAGGCTTTGGTACCTCATCCAAATGAATAGCAGCGAATGTCTAGCCTGCATCTCCCCTGCAGGAGAGGCCCAGCACTTTTCTCTCTCACCACATTTCCTCTTAGTGTGGCAGGGACAGTTAGGAGCTGCTCACCGATGACCTTTCATCCATGATTGCTCCTGTTGGACCTGAACCAGTGTTGGCCTTTCCAGTTTTCTGCTGGCCAAGTGGCCACAGGTAAATGGAGAAGACAGAGCTATGGCCTGAGGGTGCTTCCTCCCAGCCACAGCAGGGGATATAATGACAATAATGAATACGGTTACTGTCCTTACTGAGGCTGCTTATGCTATGTGCTGAATCTGCAAACCAAGACACTGGTTAACTGACTCCCTCCCATCCCAGGCGGGCGACAAGCGTTGCATTCTGGTGCTATGTATAGGGCTCCCCTGGTAGAAAGGCAGTGTGTAGAAGTGTTGCTTTAAATAATGGTACCTGCAAGCCTGAAATAGGTCTCCCAGGCTGGAGCAGTAGCTTATACACAACCAGGGAGAGGAAAGCCGGAGGAGGATGAGCAAGGTTTCCAGTACTGCTAGGCCTGCCCCCCACTACAGGAGACAGGAGGGAATAACCCCAAAGGTCAGGGGAGAACTTATGCTCTTCCTCCTCATGACCCCAGGTGGGGCCTGGGGCTGTCTGGCTGAAGGATGTGGACATCAGTCTTAGGCAGAACTTGGGCTTCATTAAAGTTTAAACTTTGCCACGCATCACTGACATTGGCAAACAAATTCAGCTTGAACAAGTCCCTGGTGCGTTTTTTATAATGGGTACTTAAATTCTATGCACAAAGTGCACCTTTTAAATTTTATCTCTAAAATAAAAGCAATCTATGTAGACGATAAAGATGATTCCTGTGACATAGAAAGACATTATATATATGTATATATATATATATATATATATATTTAAAAAGTACACATGTTCCTTCTTCCCCCAACTTCAGTTCTGAATTCTTCTTCCCCCCAAAAAATAACACATTATGGATACATGTCTCAAAACTACTTGTGTGATTATGTGTACACACATGTGTGCATGTGTTCACATACAAATGAGCATTAGTATACTATGGAGATATGTTTCAAATATAATAAAAACAGCCTGAGATATCAGAGGGATCTCCCCACAGTCAGTCTGAAATATCAGAGGACAGAGCCATCTCTTCCAGTCTTTGTTTTTTGTTTTGTTTTGTTTTGGTTTTTTTTTGTTGTTGTTTTTTTTGTTTTTGTTTTTTTTGAGACAGAGTTTTCTGTGTAACAGTCCTGACTGTCCTGGAACTTACTTTGAAGGCCAGGATGGCTTTGAACTCACAGAGATTCTCTTGCCTCTGCTTCCCAAGTGCTGAGACTAACAGTGTGCGCCACCACTGCCTGCTTTAGAGCCTGGAACTCCTTCTGTAAACTAAGATGGCTTCAAACTCAGATTTAATTGGATTAAGGGCATAGGCCACCACTCCCGGATATTCCCTGTGCTGGGATTAAAGGTGAGAGTTACCACTGTCTGATCCTCCTAGACTGACTGTGGGTAGATCCCTCTGATATCTCCGACTGTTTTTATTATATTTGAAACATATCACCACAGTATACACACACACACACACAACATACTGTTCCAATTTACCCAAATGAAGTCCTAACGTATACTATTTTTTTTTTTTTTTTGAACTTGAGGATAGGGAACAATCTAGATTGGTTTTATTGAGTCGGTTTCCAACCATTAAGGATTTGCTAACACTTCTCCAAACAGCAGCTGCCAGGGATACATTATATCCATGTTGCTAACAGTCAGTCCTGAGATGGTTTAGCCCCTCACACAACCTTGTATTTGTATTTTGACTCATGTAACTCTGTCTCCTGCTTTGATTTCCCTTCCTCACCCTGGGTGTCTCGGAGACTTTTCTAGTTCGTCCCTCACAGGTGTTCTTCTCTAGCTCGGGAACCACAGCATCACTTATTGATCTAATTCTGGTTTGATGGACATGTCTGCTGCTTCCTGCTCCTCTGTTTCTCTCTGCTACCACAAGCGGTGCTACAGTGAACATCCTTGTACATATTTTTTTTTCTGTCACATTGTTGCAACTGTAACTGAAGAGCCACCTCCAGGGAGCACAAGTTCTTAGAGTTTACATGTTCTAATTGCCATAGATTTTGGCCCCGAAGAATAGATCAATTCCCAGTACCCACTAACAAACCTTCGGGGGTACCTTCCTCTTCCCTCCCCTCCCTTTCCCTCCTCCCTTTTCCCCCTCCCATCCCCTTTCCTCTTCCCCTCCCGTTCATTCTTGTGTTTTGGCAATAGGACACGCAAATAGGGTTTTGATTTAATTTCCATTTCTTTGATTATGATAGAGGCCCGGTATCTTTTCATGAACTTATCAGCCCTTTCTCTTTATTTCCCTTCCCCTGGTGTTTTGTTTTTAACGATATCAGATTGCATTCTTGTGCTTTTATTTATCACCATTGTGCGTGGATATGTGCGGGGCGTGCACACCTGGCCTGGCACACATGTGGGGTCAGACATCATTTCCTTCCACCTTCTCTTGGGTTCTAACTCAGGCCCTGGGGTTTCACTACCCGCTGATCCGTCTTGCTGGCCTCCGGGTCCCATTTCTAAAAGCAGACCATCTTTTCTGCCCACCTCTCCCACCACCCCAGCAGTTCCCCCACAGCCCCTTGCGTCAAAAGGGGTGGAAGAGCTAGCAGGGAGCAAGGACTTGAGACAGGGTTGAGAATAAAGAGAGATACCATTACCAGAGCAAGGAGACAAGACCTGTGGCTACTGGCATAGGGCTACAGCAACAAGAAGGTTCTGATGGTACTGCAGAGCCCAGGAAAACTGTGCTCATGCTCAGCGATATACCAGAGTCAGGCAGTCCCCAGTTAAGGTGGATCTCTTAGGGGTGTGGCCTCAGCCTTAAGTTGATTCACAGCCAGGCTCAGTGGGACCAGAATCCTGCTTTTTATTATGTGTGGAACTATAGGTCAATGCCAAGGCACGTCTAATCCTTGAAACTCTGAAATAGCTTGCTAAGCACCCTCGATAGTGTTAATGTGAGGATGAAGCCAAATCCCCTCCGAAGCCAGCAGGGACAGATTGCAACTGTACAGATATTGTGTTGCTGTAACACTAGTGTAGAGAGCTTCACATAAAATTTAAATTTAAATCATGTGTAAGTTACTTTTTTTTAAGGTTCTTTTTTTTATCATCTCAGAAATATGTTTTTGGGAACGTGCTAGCCATTTGTATTTATTTCTCTCTCTCTAGCACTTTATAATGTTATTATTTTCTGTTTCACTGTGGTTTTTACTTGATTCCATTTGCTCTTTGGTTAATTGGTTTTAATGATCCTGGCAAAGTTAAGGAGTTGATAGTCTTACATAGACCCATATTTCTAAAGTGCTACTTGTCTGTGGTATCCAAGAGTCGGAGATCTGCTTGCAAAATGAAAAAGTCTATAAAAAAAAGAGTCTGGACCACAGATGGCGCCATCAATGGGAAGGTGATAATGATGGCATGGCGACAATGGTAATGGCAGTGGAGAGGATGGTGATCGTGATGATGGGATGGAGATGATGACGATGATGGTAATATCATGGTGGTGATGATGGTGTGTTAACAGTTATAATGGTGGGGTAATGATTATGATGATGGTTATGATAGTAGAGATGTTGGCGGTGATGATGTGGAAGTTGGTGGTGATTATGATGATGGCAATGATGATGGTGGTGCTGATGGTGATGATAATAGAGATAATGATAAGAAGGATAATGATAATTGGGAAAATATGATAATGGTGACAGTCATGATGGTTACTGTGATGTGATGGCAATTAAATGATTATGGTAATGATAGTGATATGATTATGATGATGGTGGCAGTTATGATCAAATAGCGGTGATCATGGTGGGGATAAATGATGTAATCATCATGATGATGTGGTAGTGATGGTGATGGTGGTGATGGTGATAACAACCATGAGATGGTGAAAGTGGTAATGATGATCATGGTGGTGTGTGTAATGATAACAGGGGTGATGGTGGGGAGATAGCAATGATTGTGCTGTTGGTGATGGTGAGGATGTTGATGCGATGGTGATCATGATGATGGTGGATGGATGATGATGGTGATGATCATGACAGAGATGGTGGAGATGATGGTAGCGGTAACAGTGGTTATGATCACAGTGATGGTAGTGAAAGTGATAGTAATGTAATGGTAGTGATGGTGGTGACAGTGGTGACAGTTATGATTGTAACGAGATAGCGATGATAATGATGTCCAGGCCAAGACTCTTATAAAACAGCAACTCCTATGAACGAGCTACTCCATCCCAGTCTTGGCATACCCTAGAAATAGATGGCCTTGAATTTGTCCACCAAGGTAGCCCGACAAACTCAAGGACCCTGAGAACTAGGAGAGATATCAGTTATCTTAACTCCTCTTTCCCCTAAGAACCCTGCTGAACCATTGCCTAGTGATATGGAAGGTCATCTCTCAAGGCCGCCATCTTCATCCATACTTACGTAGTATCTTCCTGTTAAAGCCCTCTCCACTGACCTGTATCACTCCTGCCTTTCTGTCAGGCAGGTTTGCCATATACCTGCTCTCCTGCCACATGCCCACCAATGCCAACTCTGTGGTCCTTTGGGCGACAAGTGCCTGATGAGCTGACTGAGGGCTTGGCTCTCAGTCAGACATGTGGACAAGAGCCAAGCCATCTGGCTCAGGAGCCTTTGTCCCCAGCTCTACTGTGCAGCACTGTATGTAGCATAAAGGAAGAGCTGATGAAGAACACCTGAGGAGATGTGTAAATTTTCCTGACTCTGTCTCCTGCCTCTTTTGATTAATACTTACAACAGCCCTGTGCCTGGACAAAAACCAAATGTTCCCATCTTCTCAGTGAGTCATAGGTGGGAGAGGATGACAGCTTCAATAGAGCAGCCCTGGGAGGTGTGGCCATGGGCAGGGAGGCCTGGCAGTAGGCAGGGAGGTGTGGCAATGGGCAGGGAGGCGTGGCCATGGGCAGTGGGCAGGGAGTCATGGCTATGGGCAGGGAGGCGTGGCCATGGGCAGATCAAAGGGCTTTAACTGAATCCTGAGCAAATGAGTAAAGTCCTGTGGCCTATGGGAGGGACCAGATCCTATTGAAAAAGGCCTTGCTGGGATCCCGTGACATGGCTCACGAGCTTCTTCTAATTTTCATTTAGAATAAGGTGACCTCATAACCTTTGACCATGAGCCCAACTCTGCACCTCTAAAACTACCGACCTTACTTATTGGCTATCTCATCTGTCCCCCAGGTACATGATTACCAGCCTGGACCGCACCCACGCTGGCTTCTACCGCTGCATCGTGCGTAACCGGATGGGGGCCCTACTCCAACGGCAGACAGAGGTCCAGGTGGCCTGTGAGTACAGTGGGGACTCGGGCAATAATAGGCCAATACTGTTGCCTTCAGCCCTGTTATAAGTCAATGAAGCCCTTCCTGCATGGCCATGTCGGTCCTTTTTACACCCGGTAGAACTGAGGCCCAGGGTGGGCATGGGAGCTCTCCAGAGTCACACAGCTCATCAGTGGCTTACACCATTTCTCTGTGCCAAGGCTTCAGAGCCAAGCACTCCCTGGCACTTTGTTCCAGAAAAGTATGACCTTGACTCTGTCATCCTCTAGTTCATCCAGCAGGAGCAATGGTTACCTTGACTTTACTGTCCTCCAGAAAACTCACCTGGAGCAATCAGAGCATAGGGTTCTCATGATCTTCAGGCAGCATTAGATGCCTCATGTTGAAGAACAATTACCCTATGAGGGGGCAGGGAATGCTATATTGGGGCTCCCAGATACCAAGGGGGCAGAGGGTAGAGTCATTACCCAACCTTTAGTGGATGACTCCTTACCCTCAGTGCCACCAAAGCCCAGAGAGGTTTCCTCGGGTAAGGGAGGGGGTCAGAATTCTTGGTGCCCCAGGCACCACCATCCTCAAAGCACTCAGCATCCCTTTCCCAGACTGGCTGCTTCCTGAAGGACTAGCTGCTTGCTGCAAAGGAGACCCATTGTGGGTTCTTTTAAGCTGGCTAAAGACACATTGGTGGTTACAGAAGTCAGAGGAATCTTTGTGAGTGCTGGAATTTTACAAAAGCAGCCACCTACCTCTTAAAAGCAACTTCAGAGTAAATACCAGAGAGAGGCTGCTGTGGGAAGAGAAGTCAAGGATAGAATGTGAAGAGGAAAACCTCATGGTGTGTCAAAGAGTGTGTGAGATAATTAGGAAAAACAGCCATAATGAATAGTGAAGGACAGGCCGGCCCATAAGCCAGCATCAAAGGCAACTCAGTTCACAGGCTAAGAGCAAAGCTTCAATCTCAACCCTGGGTTTCAGGAAGCTGACAGTGTTGGCTGGAGAATAGTCATGGGCATCTTCTTTTAGTGCCAGCCATGTCCACCTTTGTGACATCTTGACATGATGTTGTCATTTACGGAATACACTCTCAAGAACCATGCACTCAAGTTACAAAAGAAAATACACATACCCACACATCTCATAATGTTGGAAGTACATTTCTGATTTTGTGTTGGCCACCCTCATAACTATAGGGCACATGCAGCTCACAGACTATGAGTTGGATATACTAGCTCATGTCCTGGAAACTTGCAGGTGTGGAGCTGGGGGAGCCTCCAGAGAGACTGTATATCCTGTATGTATGTCCATGGGCATGTGAGTGTATGCACATGTCCAAATGTATTCATAAAGGTGGGCCTGCCTTTTGGTTCATATTGTAAGGAGAACTAACATGGCTGTGTGCAAGTGTGTACACATCACATGTGTCCTGAATACATGTGTCTAGGATCAGTACATAGGTCTGCCTCTATGCTGCAGTGCATGCGTTTGTGCACGGCATGGATTTGTGTGTGCAAATGTGCACACAGATACATATATACGTATATACATTATTATACACAGCCTGTGCTCACAGGTATATGCGTGCATGCATCTTCAGAGATGTGCAAATCTAACTTGGCCTGTTTTTTCCTCTTGGGGGAGCAAGAGAGAACATGGTCTCCCAGTTTTCTCCATCTGTTTGTCTGTCTGCCTGCCTGCTTGCACAGGGACACCATTCTAAGAGTGGCTGGTACCTGCTGTTTCTCCCAATCCCTAGCTCAACCTCCCCTCTTTTGCAGTGGCCACCTGGAGGTGTGGAAGAATCTGGTTCCTGGGACTTCAAACAGCTTGCTCTTCCCCAGTGGCCTTTATAGGGATCCCGGAGCTGACAGGCCCCACCCCAGCTCCCACCCCTCTCTAGAGAGGGCTTGTGACGTGTGTTCTAATGAGAAATTAATAAGAACAGCTGTCTAACAACTAATGATAATGGCAAGGTCGTTTTAAAAAAGATTCTTTACATGTTTTTAATTACAGCAATTAAGGGGAGTCAATAAAACTCTCTCCTGACCCAGCCCCCTCCCTGGTCCCACTTGAAGTCTCTTCTTTGTGTTTTAAAAGTCACCATAAATTTCTGCCATTGAGTGAGTAGAATGAATGGCCAGGAGATTAGAAACACTCTCCAGACTTGGAATTTCCACGAGCCAGGCTTTTAATGCATTCCCAGCCTGTGGGTACCTCTCTGTCCCCCTCACCTGGATGATGCCCCCTCTCCCTTCCCTAGACTTTATTGACAAGCTTAGAATGAAATTTGCCATCGCATCCCTTCCTATCCCACACCACAGTGCCAAACTCAACCACACAGGGTATGGCTAGGACCTGCTTGTCCTGGGAGCCAGACCTGCATCCCTTGTTATCAGCATCCTGCCAACTACTCATTCAAAATAGGATTCAGGATTACTCTGTAGTCACGTCACGAGGGTCATGAGGACTGGCGTGACACTGAAATGCCTCTGATTGGTCTGCTTATCTTGGCTTCCTATCTATGGCGTGAGTCTGGATAAAGGATGGGATAGCAGGGACCGGAAAGCCACTTGAGGTAATGTGACAGGTTTGTCATGAGTGCCCATTGCTGAATATTTATATCAGTCATGAATGGCTATAGTTAGCTAGGTGTAATGGCATATGCCTGTCATCCCAGCTCTCGGGACTCTGGAAGAAAGGATGTCAGTGGGTTACAGGCCAACTCCAGAAACATGGCAATACCCTGCCTAGAGGGAAAAAAAATAACTACAGTTGTAGGCACAACACACACACATATTGTGAATGAGTGCATGTGTATGTGTACATGTGTATGCACATGTGTACACACAACACACACATATATATGTATGTGTGTGTTGTATGAATAAGTACAGTGTATTGCAAGAGAAATGGAGCCATTTGAGAGGAACGGGGGAGAGACACAGGAATCCTATCCACGAAATAATAATGGAGAATGGCCACTAAGGACGTGAAACTGAGCAATCTGGTAGGAAGTAGGTGAGTCACACAGAAGGAAAGATCATCCCAAGCCAGGGAACAGGTATAAAGGTCCTGTAGTATACTTGAGGGTCTGAGATTGGAGTGAGTGGGGCAGAGTGAGGGCAGCAGTGAGTATCAGAAGATAGACTGGGGATGTGGGAGCTTTGAGACAGACAATGGCAGGTACCCTATACTCAGAATGACCTGGAAGTCATCATTGACAGTTGAGGCAGGGCTGAGGTAGGATCCGGTGGAGACATGGGTGTTGTTTTCTTGATGAATATGTTAAACCATGTGGAGATGCTTGGCTGTCTGTGCCCAACTGTCAAAACTAAGCATGTAAACCAGACCACGTGTGAAAGGGATACACCTATATAATTGGTAAATTGACGAGATTAGGGAAATGGTGGGTGGCATAATTAGTCAAATTACTATGTATGCACCCTTCCAGCCAGCAATTGCATCTTTGAAATGGTGCCCTAGATGTTTCCCCAGAGCCCGCGTTTTGGGAGGGCCATGAAGGGCTGTGCACAGCATCAGCACCATGTGACCTGTGTGCTGGGAGGGTCCTGGGGGGCTGTGCACAGCATCAGCACCATGTGACCCAGGGGATTCCAGGCAATTGTGAAGATGACTGACTGAACTGAAAGCCAGGATTTCAGAGTGGGGGGGGTGCCACAAAAATCACATTACCCCCCCCCCCCAAATTACAAAAGGCTACATACAGAGTAATCCCAGAGGTGAATGTTTAAGAATAGGTTTAATTAGCCACAAAAAGCCTGAGTAATCCCTGTTTGTGAGAACATATAGGTAAGTGGCTCAGCATTCTGGAGAGAAGTTAGCCCTAAAGAGGCCAAAATGGGATGGGGAGGCAGTCAGGGAAGGGGAACTAAGTACCCACAGTGTCCTGACTTTTGAGCTGGGTGCTGCATATAGGGATGCTGATACTTTTTGTTCAAATTATACATATAATTATATTCATTTCTGTGTGCATGATCCCTCCGATGATTGAGAGATGAATGCAAGGATGTATTCTGCAGGAGAATTTTTACCTCACAGGCCCTTTTAAACTCTAACAAAGACATCAAGAGTGAGCTCCAGGCCACATCCTGCTGTGCCTGGGGCCTGAAGTCCTCTGCTCCATTGGGAGTGTGTGTCTGGAAGGCTGGCTAGGCCCTGCAGGGCATAACGTGATGGGTGGGGAGATGGATTAGCAGCATTTCAGGGAGTTAGCAAAGAGAGTGAGGAAAGTCCCCAGGGACTTAGAGCCAGCTTGTCCTCCACCCTTCCTCAGCCCAGCTCCAGCACAGGCATACTGGGCTCCTCAGTAGCCTCCCCCTCCAGTTCACTACATCCCAGCTGTGGGCTGAAAAGGGCGTGTATATATACAATGAGTGCTGCCTGCTTGGGCCAGAGACTCTGAGCAGATCCCAGAGCTTATGTGGTATTAAAAAGGAGAGCATTCTTGGGACCCCAGAGTCATGGTATGGTACAGACTCTGAAGGGAGAAGATGGGATCTATGCAGACCAGGGACCAAGGGTAACTAAGCCCATCTTTCCTCTATTCATCCCACTGTAAACATACACGCATGCCCATCTGCATCCACACACATGTGAAAATATATTCAACCATCCAGCCCATCACACACACACACAGTCTACTCTACATATATGCATCCCTCCACATATACAGCTATCACCTATTTACAAAACAATCATCCATAGTCACATGCAATCCACCCACCCATATATACAAGCAACATATATACATAAAAACATAAACGTGTATAATTCAATATTCCATCCTTCTATCCCTTTCTTTTCAACTACCCACTTCCCCATCAATCCAGTCCTTCATCTATCTGTTCATCCATGCAGCTCTCCATGTCTCCATCCATGCAGTAACCTCGCCCTACTGACCTTTGACTTACTGCCTAGACCTTTTCGTTCTGTTCCACCTTATAATGTTTTTCATTACACACCATTTACATTGCATGCACACACACATGCACACACATGAACAGGTGTAGACACATGTCCATATGTACATGAACATACATGCACATGCACACACACCTCTTATTCATGCCTCAGCTTAATAGATGCCTTCCCCACCTCCCAACCTGAGGAAGAGTTTGCTGACACTTCTCAGAGAACTCTGTCCTTTCCTTCCCAGCAATTGTCCCAGATACCACTAAACACTTCCTTATGAACTTGTCTGCAAGGCCAAATTATAAGCTCAGTAACCAGGTCTTTGCTTTCTTTAAGATTTTTTTTTTAATTTTATGGGTATATGTGTGTGTCAGTGTGAGTCTGTGCCTGCCATGTACGTTCAGAAGCTCAAAGAGACTAAAAGAGGAAACTGAGTTTCAGACTGCTGTGTGTCAACATGCGGATGCTGGGAGCCAAATCCGGGTCCTCTGCAAGAACAGCTCCGTATCAGCACCTTCACAGAGCCCACCTGGCACACAGTAGGGCTCCATTGGGAGCTCTTGGTTCTAGGCAGAGCAAGGACTTAGCCACCTGCTAGGCAATTGCTTGTGAATGCGAAGACTCCAGATGTCTGTCCATGCTGATCACCTAAGAGGAAGTGGGTTTGTGTGGAGAATGCAAATCACAGCAAGTAAGGAGGGTGTGCAGAGGGAGGCACCATGCTAGACCCTAGCCGCTTCATCTCCATGAACCTTGATTTCCTCTCAGACCAAATGGAGCTAATAAAACAAGAGAGAGTAGGGGAGGAAGAAACACTATTATCATGAAATTGCTTTAAATTGTTTAAATCCATCTTCCGAGGTCTGTGAAAAGTTTTTTAAAAATAGATAAAAATTATTATAAGAACTAAAATCGGGCTGTATTGATGTGATTTCTTTTATAGATAGGGCCAAGTAATAGAAATTAATAAACAACTAAAAATGCATATTTATTAAAATCTAGCTTGTCATGTTATCGGAGGCTTAAATGAGATAATGCATGTATAGTCTGTCTGGAAACCCAGGATAGGGTAAATGTGGGGTTTTCATTCTATTTGGATGGTTTGGGATAATCTTTGTTGAGGAGGTAATGTTTACACTAAATCATGAAAAATGTACAGGATTCCAATATTTTAATGCTGAGAATATTAGATATTCTTATTTGGCAGTTTTATACTCTTCCAGTTTATATGGCTGTATAATAAACGACCCCAAGACAGTATGGTGCAGAACAGTGTTTTCAAGCTCATACTATGAGTCTGGAGTCTAGACAGGGCACAGTGGGGACAAAGTCACAGACAGTCCTGCGTGGTGGCAACTGCGTAGTGGACACAAAGGCTGCATGAGTAATGACTTGTGTTCATCTGGGCATCTAGTCATCTAATGCTGACAGCAATCACCTGGGAACCCCGGTGATCCTCCACCAAGGTATTCCCATGCATGCTCAATTGAGCTTCCTCACAACCTGGTGGCTGGATTCTAAGGGCGAGTATCTCTCAAGAAGAGCCAGGTAGCTGCTGTCTCCTTTGAATGAGACACCTTTAAGACCACATACTTCCAGCATGTTCTATTAACAGAATAGTCTTAAGCTCTCAAGACTCAAGGGGAGGGTATATGTGGGAGAAGTGTGTGAGTCACACTGTAATAAGAGCATGTGGGAAGGGGGTAAATATTGATTCAGGCACCTTTGGAAATATGCAATCTGGCATATATACATCCTCTCTCATACAACCCTCCATACAACTCATGAGGAAGCTACCCTGGCATTTTGCTTTTACAAGAGAGGAAATTATAGTTCTACAAGGTCAAGGGTCAAAGACTTGGAGCACATGGGGCGGGATGCACCCCGTGAATTCGACCCTTGAAGTCTCCAAAGTTACTGCATAATATATTCAATGCCTGCCAAAGTTAAAACAAGGATGTCATCAATAGCTCTTTTCTTTTAAAACACTAAATTCCATTATGCAGGATGCTAGAGAACCAAGGTACCATGGTGAGCCATGGCCCACCCTAGTACCATTCTGAGTAGGTGCCTAGCAAAAATAAAGCTTAACTATGGGAGGGTAGGTTGTATGTCACTCAAGGTGGCAGGACGACACATGGGCATTAAAGCAAGAAAGGCTGTTTACAGTGTGGTTATGGGAGACCTTGAATCCAAAGAGGCTCTAGATTTTCCTGGGGCAATAAAGAGACCCCACAGGCTCTAAGGGAGGGGAAAAAAAAAAAACCAGCCTAGGACAGTGTGCAGAGTGGGGAGGGATCTAGATGTAGACTGGCAGCCATTGGCTCAACAGATGGGCTAACTTGTTGGGAGGGCCTTGGTTCATGAAACCAAAGGAAGAAGTGAGGTTCATGAAACCAAAGGAAGAAGTGGGAGGTGGGGACCCAATGACTCCCAGGGTTTGAGCTCAAGAGATCAGGGCAAAGGGTGGATGGAGGGCAGTAAACTGCACAAGAGGAGAGCTTGTAGGAGATATAGCAGGTCTCCCTATCCTCCGCCACTCACCTATATCCACCACACTCACCCACACCCGCCACATTCACCCACATCCGCCACACTCACGCACATCCACCACACTCACCCACACCCACCACAGTCACCCACAACAGACTGTTAGGAATGGTGCCTTAGTACCTAGGGAAGAGACCCGGAAGTTGTTTGCAGAAAAGTCATGGTCAAGCCCGCAAAGGATCATGGTATCTAAAAGGGTCAAGTCCAGGCTGGAGAAAATGAGCAAGTGTGCTAGCAGCCTTGGGTGTCCTTACACAGCATCTGCAAGCAATGAGACCAGGAACTCAGAAGCCCAGGTGTTCTCCACAGGGCCTCCTGTGTCTGGTGAAAGTGGAAAGTGGGAAGTATCCTGGTGGGTTTACTGAGTCCCCAGTAACTGCCTATCAGGGGGTATAAGAACCCAGGGCTTTCTTCAGCCAACACAGCAGTCTGAAGCTTGGCTCATACCTGAAACACCTTAGAAATACTGATGCCTGAAGCCAACTCTCACCTCTGTAAAAACAAGAGATCCTGAAGGGAACCATGAGTCAGTCAGAGGCTAGCTGATGGAGAACATGAAGAGGCCAGGGTGTTATGGATTGACAAAAGTTTGTGCTACAATGGGGCGTGTGTTTTTGTAGTTAGGAAGGAGACCCCAGGTAAAGAAGAAACTAGGCTCCATAAGTCATAGTCTGAACTCCCGGTACATATAGGCTGCTGGTCTGGCAAGCCCAGGTCTAAGCATGTCACAATAATAGATTAGAAGATAGAGGACTAGCAGGGGTATCCCCACCCACACTCCCTACTAAAGAAATAGGAAGCTTTGAGGAGTTGGGGATCCCAAGAGCATGTTTTTTTTTTTTAACTGGGGTGCCTCCAATACCCAGTCAAGCAGGGCTTGTCACGGGTGAGCATGGATGCTCTTCACTGGTGTCATGAAAGTCTATGGCTTCTGACCAGGCAGGTCCAAAGGCTCTGAGAGTCTGCCTGTGTCAAAGCCCCAGGGTACTTGTGCTGTGGCCTCATGTGTCATACTTGGAGTCTGAAGGATACAAATTCATTGTCAAGGTCACAGAAGCCCAGTTGCTTTTTCCCAAAGCCCACCCCAAGACACTGCTGTGAGAACCAGTCCCTTCATCCTGGCCAGCCCGGCAGGTGGGCCCACAGGAGACACCTCCCAAGTGATTTCTCTGTTCTCCATTTCCTCCTGGCTCACAGAAAATCAGGACTACCATCAATGTGTTCGCTCATCCGACAAGGGCTGGGCATGCTTTTAAAAGAGCGATGGAGTGTTTATGTTCAGAGGCGACCTCACTCATTCCAACATGCCTACCTAAGGGCACAGAATCTGTTCCCAAGACCCCACAGCCTAATCCTCTATACTGAAATAGTTCCACAGGGCAAGGAAGGGGGAGATGCAATGTAATTCCAGAGTTCAAATCCTGGCTCTATTCCTTGCCAGCTATATGACCTTTAGACAGGTTAATTAACTTAGCTGAATCTATCTAAGCAGGTTCATCCGTTGTAAAATGTGTGAAATAATGATAAGCCTCTCATGGCTATTGGAGGAATCAAGTCAAGGATGCATGGGTACAAATTACAAAAAAACTTAAATGTCAAAGCAGGACACATCACACAGACTACAGGATGAAGTGTCCAGTAGCACGCCCTGTGACAGACCTTATCATCTATGAATATGTTGAGTTATGCTCATAGCTATCCTGAAATGTGTGCAGCCAGACGAAGACACAGCTTAGCCGTTCCTGATGGGATGTGGGGTGCTCCAGGAGAGGTGGCCTTTCTTCACGGCCTTCCTCTTAATAGTATTCTTTCTCTGCTGAGCAGTCCCTGAGACTGGATTGACCCCTGACCTCTGCACCTCCTTTCTATACAGACATGGGGAGCTTTGAGGAAGGTGAGAAGCACCAGAGTGTGTCCCATGGAGAAGCTGCTGTCATCCGAGCGCCTCGCATCTCCAGCTTTCCCCGGCCACAGGTGACCTGGTTCCGTGACGGACGCAAGATCCCACCCAGCAGCCGCATGTGAGGTCCTACTCTGGGTAGACTGGAGGGAAAGCCTGGGAGAGGAGGCCTGGGGCCAGATGAAGTCTCCAAATGCAAAGAAGGGCCCTTCCTTTAGAAACGTCTCAATAATTCCGTAACATAGCCAGCTGGGCACTCCCCTGGATGAGAGAAGTTCAGTTTATGAGGGGTTTTCTTGGAATATGTGTGCAAGGATTGGGATGTTGCCTCCACAGTCAACCAGAGAATAATTCTGTTCCCAGAGTATTTAAGTCACCCAAACATGCCCATGCAAAGGCACCGTTGTCATAGGAACAGGCCTAGGACTCAGGCCATGGCGGAGGGGGGGGGGTGCAGGTACTTCTTGGGTGTGGCTAGGCTTGCTCAGTGTGTTTTGACTGCAAGGAGTTGGTGTGGTCAGGACAGGCTGGGAGAGACACACAACCCTTTCAGCATGCACAAAGACGCTTCTGTTTTCTGCTAGCCTCAACTGTAAGCTTAGCAGTAAAGCCAACACCCTTCACCCCCTTCCCCCCAGCAGGCTTCACCTGGGTTGCTTACTGTCTGGAGTTACCCCAAGCTTTCCTCTCTACGAATTCACCCCAATTCTCCCTTAGTTGGAGAAAGACTACCTTCTCCCAACCTGCCCCTGGCTGGCTACAACTTACAACCTGTGTAGACTGTATAGAGCTCCACCCAGCCCCACCACCCTGGTCTTTAGGGAGTGGAGAAAAATGGGGACAGGTTTGCTTTTGGAAAGCATAAAGTCCCACAATAGAAGCACACTAATAGAAGCATAGTAATATAGAAATTGCAGAGGTTACAGGTCGTGGAGTTAAGTTATCAGGCCTGTGCTAAGCACCCACACATGTGTATCCCCTCTCCCCCTGGCTGCTACAGCCCCTGAGGAAGGAGAAACTCTCTGTCTTGTTCTCTTTCCCATCCCTAGAGTATATACTCTCAACTTGGTTGTTCAGTACTCCGTTCTCCTAACGGCCCTCTGAAGGAATTGACTTTATCCCACAGCAGCAATAAAGCAAAGCAGCCAAGGTTCAACCACTTTTCCAGATCTTTCCTAGCTTCCGAGCTGTGATAATCCTTGCCTTCTGTGAAACATGTGTGCAGACAAGCACACAGACACAAGTCAGCAACCGTGCTTCACAGAGCTGATCCTGACACAGTGAGTGATTCTCAGTCTGGCGCTGAGGAGAGCTTTGAAATGAACCCGTCCTTAGGTTCTTGCCTAAGGCACTCTGGCGCAATTTAAATGGTTGCTGCTTGGTGATTAGAATATTTTGAAGCTCCTTGATTGATTCTAACGTGGAGCCTGAGTGGAAACCATCCTTGGAGCCAGGTTTAGCGGCACAAGCTTTTAATCCCAGCACTTGGGAGGCAGAGGCAGGCAGATCTCTGTGAGTTTGAAGCCTGCATGGTACACATAGCAAGTGGTGGACATCCAGAGTTACATACTCTATTTTGGGGGGAAAAAACAATAATAATAACAACGGGGTGGGAGAAAGAAAACCATTCTCAATATGTATCAGCAGCTATTTACAGCTATGATGTTACTGTGTAACAAAGCATCTCAATTTATTGTATCTTTCTTAGAAGTGTGCAGATTGGTGGTCTAGCCTGAATCTGACTGGGTCTTTCTTATGGTTGGGCTCATTTGTTTGGGGTCATCTATTATTGACTGAGCTGGAATGGCCTTTTGCTAAATGGCAGGTCCCTTGGCCATGTTCCACATGCCTCATCCTCTATACACACACACACCAAGCCTCTACTCACATCCCATTGACAGAAACTGAGACATGGCAGAACTCAGACAGAAAATTCTCCGGATCCACACCACTAAGCTCTAGGTCTCTTCTGGTACAGATGGCTTGCAGGCAGCATGAGGCATGGGTACCCAGCAAAGTGAAGGGTGGAATATGTTGCAGATGAACGGTAGACAACTTCCATGAGTCATGCCCCCTACCCCCAGGCCTAAAACTCAAAGCCAGTTGATTGGATCACTCACTATGCAGATATTGAGATCACATTGTGGAAGGAAATACCTTATCACACAGATGCTGGGACATGGCAGTAAGTCCCAACCCCGTCCTAACTCCCCCTCTGAGTGTATCTCTTGGGTCCCAGGTATATCACTGAAGGAATCCTGCAGGTTAATCAACTGACAGTGCCTGTCTGGAACTCAGAGCTGGTCACAATTCTGAGGCTCCATCACACTCATGAGAAAGAAATCATGATTTGATTAGTAATGTCTGCCCTAACAGTAAAGGGGGTATGTTGGCACTCGCCTACTACCTTTGCAGAGGGAGATGAATCCTTTGCTCCAGGTTTTCTATCATCACTGTTTCTATCCTACCATCGTTCTTTGTCCTCTTCTCATCCCTATCTTCCATCCTCACCTGCTTCTCACGCCTAGCACCCTTGCCATCAGGACAGAACAACGTCGGCCTGTGGAACTAAAGGGGTGTGCACGCGTGCATGCGCAAACACACACACACCGAGTCCTGGTTATGCATGACCACCTCCACCCACTCCCATAAACACGTCCACCAAATTTGTGATGAAGCGCTGGAGTAGTTTTATTTTGGTAATTATAGCAAATTAATATTCATAGGTGAGCAAGGAGGCTCCCTGGAAGCAGGTCTCCTGTGTCTGTGAGCCGATGCTCAGTATCTGATAAGTGCTATTAGCCAGCAGGCTATGCAGAGCATGAAAGGCTCCACTATCTACGGAGTGTGCCTCTCACCACCAGGCAAGACTCAGCCCCGAGCCTGATGTTGAAAGGGACGTGATTCCTAGCAGAGACACATCCTAGGGGCTTTGGGCACAGTGTAGTCTGGCTTACTCTCTTCTTAATTCAGTTATGGATGCAGCACTCTGCTCCATGAGAGAAGCAAATTGAAGGCAGAGCAAGGGCTAAGCCAACACGGTGAACCAAAGAAACAAGGGTAGAGGACCCAACCCCTGCCTGCGAGGTGAGCATTGCTGTTGGTGTTCTACCTAGAGTTTCTCTCCCCAACTTTTCCCAGTGTGGGTCTATCTGGGGTGCAGCAGGCTGGATGCTGTGGGCATACTAGAAATGAGGCATGGCATCCTTCCACGGTTACCTGAAAAGAGACAGTCAACATGCACAGGGCTAGGGACCCTCCTGATAAAATCCAAGTACAAGTTCAAGAGCCTCTGCCTCCCATTCCACTCGATGTCTAGAACTTGAACCCATGCCCTGTGGCTTCCCAGACTTTATGGCTCCCAGGCTCTGTGGCTTCCAGGTTAGAGTGTTAGAGCAGACAAGGACAGCCTCAGTAACCAGTGGACCACATTTCAGTGAGCTAAAGCCAAAGAAGATAAGGTTTTGCCCATCTAAATTCCAGCCTGGAGTAATGGACAAGAAGGGTAACTTCACACAGTCGCTTGAAACCCGGGTCACTGGAGCTCTGTCATCACCAAAACTAGTCTCCAAGGTTACCCTGCTCCAGCAGAAGGGAATGGTTCAGGAGTTCCCATTATCCAAGATTAGAGATGTCCACATACTCCACCCTGTCCCCAGATGAGTGTAATCAGAAGTTTCTGGTCCAGCCTTTTTGTTTGTTTGTTTGTTTGTTTGCTTGTTTGTTTGTTTGAGACAGGGTTTTTTGTGTAACAGTTCTGGCTGTCCTGGAACTTGCTTTGTAGATCAGGCTGGCCTCAAACTCACAAAGATCCTTCTGCATATGCCTCCCAAATGCTGAGACTAATGGCATGCACCACCACTGTCCACTTTCTACGTGAAACTGCACCAACCTACAAGCTGACTGAGCTAAAAGGGGAGCTGTGTTGCCCCTGGCTCTGGGTGGCCAAATTTGAGGGGCCTTAGCTGGTCATAACCTTGCTAGCAGTCATGAGGTCGTACAGGGCATCATATGACTACAAACAAGTGTGTGTGTGTGTGTGTGTGTGTGTGTGTGTGTGTGTGTGTGTGTGTGTGTGTGTGTGTGTTTCTGGTCTTTCCCCTCTTATGAAACCCTCAATATTCAATAGCATGGTTCTGTCCTAATAACCTGGGCCCAACACTAGTCAAACCCTACAGCCCCACCCTTAAATGCCAGGGTCAGGTAAAGTCCTTCTCTCTTCCCGCCTCATAATGGGGATTAGATTTATTTCAACTCATGAAGCTTGGAAAAGACATCCAAACCACACCCAGGCCATACTCAAACTCCCACTGGACATCCAGGATCAGACATATTCCCTTGGGAACATGCATCCTGGCCCTCAAAGGATACCCACTGAGCAGAAGTCCTGGCCTCCACTACCACCTGTGCTCTCCCACGGCTGTGATAATCAATTGTCCAGCCATCCTAAAAGGTTTGCTGGGGGTAAAGTCGCTACTGCTGGTTGAGAACCCCATATGACATGTTACACCCTTGTTTGCATATCATTAGCTCTGCAAGACTACCACTTTTATCAATGCATCAAACACCACACCACATCTGGAAACTCCCAATAAGGAAGGACAGACAAAAGGGGATGTAAATCCTGTCCTAGGAAAAGTTTAACTCATTCCTAAAATTTCCCCTTCACTCATGGATAATGTCCCCCCTCCAGTAATTTGCTCACAAAATGGGCTGTCTAAACCCCCATGTCGTGGGATGCAGAGTAACAAAGAGAAAGAGAGCTCTATCAGAGCATACACAAAGTACAGCTAAAGGGGGGGGGGAGGTTTCCCAGTCAAGGAGGGAAGAGTTGAGTGGACTCCTTCTCTGGTCAGAACAAGTGGGTGACTAGGCAGTGTGTTCCCTGGAGACTCTGTGAGACCTGTCCCCATAGTAGAAAAATGACTCCGGGATCTGGAGCTATATGAGTCCAGTGCCCAGAGAGTTTCTCCATCCTGAAGCCAGACTCTGCCAGGAGAGGGCTATGAGGGTGAAGACAGGCAGTGGACTATTCTACTGCCAAGGACTAAGTGGCAGAAACAACCATGAGGCTCGTAGAAGTCGTAGCAAATATTTGCTGTGAGATTATGTTCTGGTACATTGTAAATATGTGTCCCTCTTACTGGTTTTAATAAAATGCTGATTGGCCAGAAGGCAGACAGGAAGTGTGGGTGGGGCTACCAGACTAAGAAAACTCTGGGAACAGGAAGAGCAGAGGAGAGATGCCAGCAGACACAGAGGAAAGGAGACCAGGTACCAAGCTGCATGGCTAAACAAAATAAGAATCGTGGGTTTAGTTTAAGAATTAAGAGTTAGCAAGTTATATGCCTGAGCCATAGGTCAATCAGCATAAAATTAATGTAAGTTTTTGTGTGTTTCTTTGGGACTATGGGACTGCTGGTCCAGACCTCAGGCTACACAGAGCTAAGCAGATGCAGGCAAGTCCAGATCTTGGGGCTAGTCCAGGCCAGAAATTTCATATTACAAATATTCTCTTCCACCTTTGCAAGGACAAGAAGACAGGGCCCAGCTAGCATTGTCAGAAGCACAAAGGAGGCCAGGCACCCACACCAGAGCTCAACCCCAACCCCACCACCCTGCACAGCCCAGACCTTTCTCCCAACTCACAGCTCCCCCCTCCACAATCCACAGCTTAGGATAAGGGCTCTAAGTGAGACAAGGAAACCCTCGGATAGGAAGATGGTCACCATCCCAATCCCACATCTGACATTTAATATATTTTAGCATGGTGCTGGGAAAGCTGGACCTACATGATCCAACTACCCTAAAAGTCCCTCCATACTGAGGCCATACTGTGCCAGGACAGGGCTGTGGGGCAGAGGAGAGGATTGAGCTGGTAGCATGCTTGCCTTGAGAAAGCCTGAGAGTAACTTGGGGCCACAGCATGGGGGCTCCCATTATTTGTGATCTCTGCTCTAGAGAGGCAGAAGCAGGAAGGTAGCTTCCAGCCTCTGCCCAGCCAGCCTAACCTACTTGGTGAGTTCCAGTCCTCTAAGAGACCATGTCTCAAAGTATGTGGACAGCATATGGGGATCAACCACCAGTGTGGTCCTTTGGGCTACACACACAAGCAAGTGCACATGGACCCACATAAACCTACATCCGTACTCCTGTTTGCACACACATGTGCATACAGAAAGAGAGAGAGAGAATTCTAGCATGGCTATAACCCTATTCCTGTCACCTCATTAACTAAAGATAAAGGGCATTGATAGGGTCCCTAAGCATTGGGGGCCAGAAAACTTGCCACCCTACTTTCTAGAACCCCCCTGATAGTATGAGAATGTTTCAGCTTGAAAAGCCCCAAAATGAGGAGCTGGGGGTGGGAGCAGCCCAGCCAGGCTAGAAGGGAGCTGGGCCAGAGAGACATTAGTGAGGATGTTTATCTGAGAGCCTGTTTAAAACTCTGTAACATTCACCTAATGGGAAAATTTGAAGAGAATTCAACTGGATTTGTCCTTGTTAAACTAACATTAAGGATGTTTAACAGCTGTCTCGGGCACATCGCATTACAATCCAGAGACAGACTTGGCAAACTAATGGTTTTGTTTGTCATCACAAGAATGGGTAAAAGAAGCTGGGCAGAACCGGTGTGGGCAGCACTCCAGAACCACTTCACACCCATTTAAGGGGGTCCCCAGCTTCCTATTTTCCTGCCTGCTGACCTTGTGATGAGAACTGGAAAGGGTAGGCAGCTGGAACAAAAGGCCCAGTTCACAAGGAAAGGGGAAACTGATCCCCAGGGAGGAGACTAGAGGAGTATGACCACAGATGTCTGGTTCAAGCCAGCTGTGGCCTGTGAGTCACCTTAAACAGGTTTAGGAAGCAGGCAGCCAGTCCCAAAGCTGAGAAGATGGCTTCTTCCAAACACAGGGCCTAAATTTGACACCCAGAACCCTAGTGAGAAAGAAGTTTGGTGTTGTGAGTCACAGCTGTGACCCCAGAGCTGGGGAGGTAGGGACAGGCTGGTCCCTGGGGTTCACTAGCCAGCTGGTCTAGCTGAATTAATGAGTTCCAGCCAATGATAAACCCTGTGTCAAAAAACAAGGATGGACATCTGAACAACACCTGAGGTTGACCTCCAAAGTACACACACACACAGAGAGAGAGAAGTGTACATGCACACACTCATTCATGAGCAAGCACATACATGAGTGAGCACACAAACAGAGCAAGAAGTGCACAGTGCACACATACTTGTTCGTGAGTAAGCACACACACCCACACAGACACACATGTACAGGCACACACACACACACACACACACACACACACACAAGTATACCCATACTGATCCTGAACTGCATTTCTGACATCATTCTTGTCACTCATTATTCATTGTCACTCACTCAGTCACTCTGCAAACTTTTGGCAGAGGCACCCTCACGAAGCCATCAGGACTGTAACATGTGCGGGAACAGAATTCCAAGAGGGTCAGAAAGAATGTCCCAAACCTGACCCTGGGGTGGTCTCTCAGAAAGCCTCATTTTCAGGGAATGAAGGGATGGAATGGGATGGGCAGCACATGGGCAGTCATGGTGAATCTCTCCAGACACTGTCACTGGGTTTTAGCAATAAACATCTGGAGTGGGGCTGGGGGGGTGGGCTCTTGGAAGCTGCTAGAGGAATAAGTATAATCAGACCATCTACCTCAGATCCCCCAATCATGTCCCCTGGCTCCAAGTCCTTTGGGCCCCTGTCCAAAATATCTTTTTGCCTCTTCTCAGAGCCATCACGCTAGAGAACACCCTGGTCATCCTGTCCACAGTGGCTCCTGATGCTGGCCGCTACTACGTGCAGGCAGTTAATGACAAGAACGGAGACAACAAGACAAGCCAGCCCATCACTCTTGCCGTGGAGAGTAAGTAAGCTCCGGGCCAGGGACCGTCACTGAGCAGAAACCAGCAGGTCATTAAATCTCAGGAATGGGGCTCCAGGGGGCTGTTGGGAAGATGAAACGGAAGGGGAGGCAGGACTCGGGATGGAGGGGCGGAGCAGTCCTCAGAAGAGACGGAGCCACCGCCCGAGTGGGGTAACATGATGAGGGAAGTCTTTGAAGGTCACAGGCGTGGAGTTCTGGAAGATGCTTCCATGGCAGACACAGTTCTGGGAAAGGGTAGTCTTATTTTTACCACTACTGTGTCCACTGGAGGCTAGGAGAAGACAGACTAGTGAGAGAATGTGTGTGTGCCAGCCACCCCAGGCTCAGGTGCTGATGGAGAGAACACCCAGGGAGATCGGAAGCTCATTTTAAAAGAAATACACTATCTGCCCAGCTGGCACATAAAAAGTGCTGTTTCCGTTCAGAGCCAGGCATTCCACTCAACAGGCTCTTCTCTAGATTTCTACCTCTGCCCCTCTTCAGATGCATGGCTCTCTGAAAGAGACTGGCATAGGAGCTCAGCTCAACATAACCTGCCCCAGCACAGAGACAAGACCAGAGCAGGGTTCTCCCTACCACACTAGCCTCGAGGCTAGAGAAGGTGGGGTGGGTGGCCAAGGTGCCTCCTAGGTGGAGAGTCACTAAGATGAGTCAGGGTCAGGGACAAGACCACAGCTTCCTGAAGCAGCTGAGTATCACACTAGCTGGGAGAGTCAGATGTCCACATACCTCCACATCTGTATGATTCCACTCCCAAAGCATATCTCATTTATCATTCATGTTGCACTCATACATATCCATCAGCACCGAGTGTCTATGGCCCTCTTACCCTCACTTCTGTCTGCCAGTATCTAAAACATTCCCAGCCCCTCCCTGGGCCTTCTGAGCTCCAACAGAACTCTTTTCTGTGGTCCCAAGAAACCCAAGTCAGTATCTTATCTGCCTGGGAAGAAGTCTGGCTTTGGGGTGGAAAATCCACTCTAGATACTGGCCAGTGAAGGTCATGGATGTCACCTTTGACCTTGACCTAAGCCAGGACTATTTATGCAGGAACAAGGAATTTATTGGAAGAAGGAATGAATGGTTTTTGTAGACATTTATTGGTGATGAGGTTACTCTGAGTCTCCTGGAATCTGGACATCTTTTTTAAGAATTAGTGTCAATGTAGGTATATAGCTCAGTTGGTTGAGTGGTTGCCTACCACACACAAAGCCCTTGCCTCTATCCCCAGTGCCATATAAAAGTGAGGGTGGTGGCAAATACCTGTAATCCTAGCATATGAAGGAGAATCGGTAGTTCAAGGTCATCCTTGGCTACATAGGATGTCTACACAAGAGACAAAAAATATGCTGGTGTTGCGCATGCCTTTAATCCCAACACTCCGGAGGCAGAGGCAGGAGGATCTCTCATTATGTAGACCAGGCTGTTCATATCTGTATAATGAGACCCTGACTCAGAGAGAGTGAGAAATGAGGAGGTTTTGAGAATGAGGAGGTTTTGAGAAAGAGGGAGAGAAATCCACACTGAGAGAGAGAAATGTCCGAGTTAAATCTAGGCATCTTCATGAATGACTCAGTTTACCCTAGATCCATGGCCAGGGAGCCCTCCTCTGTTCCTCCTCCAGCATCTGGCTCTTCCTCTTAAGAATAAAGGCAGCCCATGGTGGTACCTTCTACTCATACCTCAAACCATTCCAGCCTTCCAAATTTCCCAAGTGAGGCCAGAGAGCCCCTTCCGCCCCCCTCATCTGCTTCCACCACAGTCCCACCCAGCTGCCAGTCTTCCTCATTCCAAAACCCCTCCATTTCTGCATCCTCAACTGTGATTAAAGCCGGATCCAGAGCAAACTCGGCTGATTTTTAGCTAATTTCCCTCCCACGAATGATTGCACTTCAAAACCCTGTGCCTGCACAGACAGGGGCCCGGCCTGCCTGCCAGCCAACTTGTGAGAGCAATTGCACCCTCGCCAACCAGCAGCCAGCTCCCCTGGTACCTGGCTTGCAGCCACACCCTCCTTCCTCCTCCTCCTCCTCCTCCTCCTCCTCCTCCTCCTCCTCCTCCTCCTCCTCCTCCTCTTCCCTTTCTCCATGAAGCTCTGCTTTCTCCTCAGCAGCTTCCTGAGTAGTCCTTAGGGGAGCTGTGCTCATTGTTAATGGAGAAGAAAAGAGCCAGGCTGGTGACTTACACCAAGCATCACAGTCCTGAGAAAGTTCACATCCATCTGATGAACATACACACACACATACAGACACACATCTGGACCCAGTTTTATTCATTTATATTACTTAAGTATCTTATTTTTTTAGAGTTGGTTTTTTATTTTGCTTTTGAGACAGAATTTCTTATAGCCTTCAAACTCCCTGTGTAGCTGAGGTTGACCTTGAACCCCTGTGTAGCTAAGGATGACCTTGAGTCCCCTATCTTCTTGCCTTCACCTCTCTGGGATTATAGGCATGCACCACCACCACACTGAAGCTTACCTCATTTTTTTCATGAAGTAAAAAGGAATAAGCAGAATTCATTTTATTAATGTGTTTTATTTAACCTGATGTATCCAAAATATCCTTTTAGCATGCCATCAATATAGACTATATTAGCAAGATATTTTACATCGGGTTTTTTTGTGTGTGTGCTAAGTCTATGAAATCTCTTACACTTGAAACGCATCTCAATTTGAATGTTAAATCTTCATCTGAAATACGTGATCCGTATTTAGATTTCATCAAATTTACAGCCATCAAGGTATAATCTTATGCCAGAGTTGTTCCACTTCTGCTTAAAAGTGTTCTAATAACTGGATTGGGGAATCCGTTTTTAATTAAATGTAAATTAGTTAAAATTAAATCTCATTAAATAAAACGGACGAAAGCAGTGTTTCAGGAGCTTGGAGAGCATGCGTGGCTCATGGTCCATGCTAGATGGACTGGACTTTGAGGCCTGGATACCCTGAGGATGGAAAGCTGCTGTCCTCAAGGTTGGAAATGATCCCCATGTCCATCAGGTATTTTCAGGAAAGAGCCAATGGCCTTTGATACAAACTTGCAGCTCCTGGCCCTTTGATACACGTAGTCACGTGCTGGCTGCTTCCACTATATGGGGATCACTGAAACAGTGCTGAGACAAGAAGCATGGGGAGAACCATCCCTTGTTACCCCTGTGACCAAAATAGTCCTAGGCTGGCCAATCCAGCATGGTTTCCACATGGAGCATTCCATCTGTGTCTTGTCCCTGGGACCTTTTAAACGCAATTCTCAGAAAGATTTCCTCCCTGTTTGGGCTTGCCTATGAAGTCACAAGCTTGACTGTTGAGATTCTGGTCACCACAACATCCCAGGACTATGGAGACTGTTATGGTCCATATGCTACGAAGCCATCTTGTTGACTGCCCATCCCAGCCACGGTTGTGAGGGCCTAATCCACCTCAAGATCAGTAGCCCTTCCCAGGTGCCAGGTCTTGCCTCCCCACCCTGACTGGTGACAGGAACCCCATAAGCATGACCTGGGTTCACATAGAGTCCCAAAGCTAAAGCCTTGGCTTCTGCCCATTCTGCATTGGGGTCTTGAGGGTTATCTTTAAGTCTTTATTTGGAGCATGAGTTGAAGGTAAGACACAGCTGCATCCTGGAGCCAAACAACACAGGACAGCCAGGTATGTCCTACAAAGGCGAGTCACACCATGCCTGGTAACTTCTGACATCACCTTTGTTACCTTTGGCTCCAAGGCATTGCCTCCTTAGGACTTAAGGCTCTGGGCACTCTGATGGTGTCCCCTCTCCAGCAGTCTTCAGTGGCAGATGGTTAGGCTGTCATTAAACATATTTTGTATTACATTTGCGGAAGGGGGGGGGGCTGCCACAGCACACGTTTGGGAATCATTTCTGCCCTTGTACCATGTGGGTCCTGGGGATCAAATGTAGATCCTCACACCTGATGTCAGTGAGTCATGTCACTGGTTCCCGTTATCCACATTTCATAGGTGACAAAAACTGAGGGCACAGGTCAAAGAAATAATGTCATCTACTTCCCGGTAGGTTTTTCTAATTCCTGGCAGAGTCAGGCATGGGACCCACGCTAGGTAACCACAAAGCCTGGGCCCTGGGCACTCCTATGCTCTCAGAAGGTCTCCATATCAGAAGGAAACAAAAGTCCCTCCTGAGCTGCTAGCCACAGAAGGCCATGCATGTCTCCCCTCTTGGCTCTGTCAGGGTCACCCTAGCTTGGCTACTTCCCCAGCTTACTTCCATCATCGGTCCCAACACCTGCCCTATCACCTAGACACCCCATTTCCTTACCCCTGTCCTTGCCCCATTGCCTGAGCTATAGGGACCTGCACCCCACACTCTGTACCTCTCATGGCTCCTCCTGCACAACCACTTCCTGTAATAGGAAGTGAGAAAGCCCAGCATCCAGCCTCAGCCTCTATTCCTCACTCCCAAACTTCATGAATCGGTGCTAAGCTCACACTAGAAGGTTCCAAGCCTGGCACTTCTGAACATCTCCAGCCATCTAGATATCCCATCACCATCTCAAAGAGTGTGACAGAATTCTAACACATCTCCCTTTGAAACCCAGTTTTCCCTGGTGCCCATCTCTAGCCTTCCAATGTCTTGATCATGACGACCCTCTGCCCTCTTCATCCACCCCTAGACCATCACAGTGGCCCTGTTAGCTTTGTCCTCTTGTCCCAGATGGGCTCATATATCTTCAGCCACCAAGTCCAAGCCAGAATGCCCCAGTCAAATGTTTCACCCCCCTGTCTGGGATGGAAAGTGGGCTTCCTAGCATAAGGTACCTCTGGCCTTTTGTTTGCACTATATTAAGACTGATGCTGAGGGCACGTGTGGGTTTGGATGGATAATGTATTAGAACTATCGAGCCCTTCCTCCAGGCTAAAGGAGATGATGAGCTGTCTCCCCTTCTTATCTCTGAGAACCACCACTAGTCTCTACACCCTTGAACACATAGTTCTCCTGTTATAGAACACCCCTCTTTCTCCTCAAGTCTGGGGACTTCTCTAAAGTATATACTCACTTCAGCAGCTTGAGGATCTGCCTTATTCCTCAAAGGCTGGGCACAGGTATCTCTCTCATTTGGGAACCCCTGAGGCTCTGCAGCTCCCACCTCGAAGTAGCCTCAAGGCCCACTACTCAGCTGTGAGGTAGTAGGGACAGCTCTTCCCAACATTGGCAGGCTGTTGCCAGGAGAGAGCTATCTTCACTGAGCACCTACTATGCGCAGGGCATTCTATACTCAAGCTGGACCATCTGAGCCATCCCACTCCAGCCTTCCTCCAGTTCTCACCATAGGCATCTCTAAGTCACTGATGCATTGGCACTGATGAGACTCCCAGCTTCCTCCCTAGGAGGACAGATCCTAGTCTGTCTGTATGTAGGGAATCCCTCGTTTCTGATATCCACCAAGGGGACTGGAGAGATGTGTTGAGCAGCAACCTGAATTCATACCACTCAGACAGGTTTTTTCAATATTAGGAACCAAACCCAGAACCTACAAATACTAGGCAAGTGTGCTATGGCTAGACTGTGTTCTCTGGTTCCTCTTAGTTTTTATTTTGAGACAGGGTCTTGCTGGGTTATACAGGCTGGTCTTGAATTCTCTATCTTCTTGCTTCTGTCCTCCTCTGCTCCCAGGCAGCAATGGTAACAGGCTTGTAGCACCTGGCCTAGTCTGGTGGTAACCTTTTGTTTTGAGGGGTTTGTGGGTTGTTATTGTTGTTTAGACAGGGTCTCCTACAGCCCAGGCTGACCTTTAACTCACTATATAGCTGAGGATAGTCTTAAATTCCTAGTCTTCCTTCCCCATGCATCCTGGGATTGATTACAATGTGCCACCATGCCCAATTGTTGTTTTGAGACAGGATCTCACTATAAAGCCCTGGCTGTCCTAGAACTCACTCTGTAAAGCAGACTGACTTTGAAGTCACAGAGATCCACCTGCCTCTGCCTCCCAGGTGCTGGGATTAAAGCCCCTAGCCACCATGTCTACTGCTACTTCTCCCATTTACCACGTTGGAAACTGAACCCAGAGCTTCCTGCATGTAGGCAAACACGTTACCCTTTGGACTATGTCCCATGCTCCAGGTAATGAAGTCTGTTCCCCCTTTGTCTCTGAGAAAACAGAGACCAAGTAGAATAGAGTAACCTATCTAGGCTGCGTTCTCTCTCTCTCTCTCTCTCTCTCTCTCTCTCTCTCTCTCTCTCTCTCTCTCTCTCTCTCTCTCTCTCTCTCTCTCTCTCTCACACACACACACACACACACACACTCCTCCCTCTTTGTACCAGTCACCATGGTTCCCCCTTCCAGCCCTATAGGCTGCTGCCTGGACCTGGCACATGCTCTGGGGGTCCCAGGGTCCTACTAGCAGCTCTTTATTTAATCTCTACCTACCTGTAACTTACTTTCCTCCAGGCTGTCTGTTTATCAGGCCAGCAGCACTGGCTTGGACTCTTAACAGTCTGTCTCCTCGGTGTGGCCCATTAATCTGGGCTATGGTACCTGCACGCGGGCATGTAATAAACAACTTAGAGCACACGTTTATGGATTCAGCTATATCAGCAGCTTTCAATCCGATCACACTTTATGGCGCCTACATGAGGCTTTATATTGTTGCAATTACTCTGCTTTATATGCCGCCTTCTTGCCCCTTCATTTTATCTTATTTTCACATTTTATTCCTATTCTTCCTGGGCTGCTTCTAACAAGGCCTAGTGCTCAGTGAGGAAACCTGCCTCAGGCTGGCCACAGTGGCTCGTGGTGACTGCAAAGATATGATGTGCCCACCTCCTGGCCCATACCTACAGCCGTGCAAGCTGTCACAGCCTGCTCCCTCTAGAGAGTCCTGGAAGGAGGAGGGAGAGATAGATTTGTTGCACAAGGGAAAAAAAAAAAACCCTCTCGGTGTATTTTAAGAGATGGAAACAGGTGCAGAGTGGATCTTGAGGTTACAGGCTGTGCTGGGCCTGTGCTGACCCACACAGAGGATGGGCCCAGAATACACAGAGAGGCCATGACATCACCCTGTCCACACAGCAGGGGTATTTCTTTGCCTTTGGTTTCATGAGCCCACTCGTGGAAATCCTCATTTTCATCGTATTGAAAGTGGACCAGTTCATCAGTCACGTGAGTGTGTTTGCACACCTACCGACCAGCACATACGTGTGTGTTCTGGGCCGCCAGGATTAAACATCGGCTCAGGGGCTGTGACAAAGCTGTATGTCCAGCCTTAAGCTATATCCATTCATACTATCCCAGGTCGGAAGTTAGAGACCAAGGTCAGGTAGTCACATGGCAGAGCCCGTGAGGACATAATTCCAGACTGGGACCGATCGCCTCCTTACTCAATGTGTCCTCATGTGGCTGAAGAAGAAAGAAAGAGACAGAGACAGAAGTAAAGGGAGGGAGGCAATACAACAGAGAAATGTGGCAAAGATGAAGGAGAAATCGGCAAATGCTAAGAGATAGAGGAGGGGGGAGGGGGGCAGGAAGGGAACAAGGGAGGCTGAAGGTACTAGTCCCATGGTGAGGTCACACCCTCACAATCCTAGCCAGTCTCATCAGTTTCTACAGGCTCACCTCCAAAGCCATTGTATCTGCACCAGGGCCCCAACATATGAACCATCAGGGGACACAGTTAGGCCCACAGCCAGCATCACCTCAGCTCTCATGCCACCACCTGGACTGGTCCCATGTGGTCACCATAACAACATGCCACCACATGGACGCTTGTTACCATAAGAACAGACTCCCGGGGGGATGTGGAGGTAAATCGGAAACTAAAGGGTCATTAGATCTCCACTCTCCCCGCAGGGGCTATAGGGGTCGACACAGCTCCCTCTTGGCAGCTGACATCCTTGGTTTTCCCTTCTTGGCTTCAGTCTCCACCTCCACCTTTGCTCAGCTTCTCCTCTGGGGGTCTTATAGCTAGAGTCCCCAATTCCTATGCCGTAGGATGCCATTCCCATTGGTTGGAGAACCTGTCCCAGCTGAACCACAGCTGCTGTGTGGCCCTAAACTAGGGGAGGAGATGACTGGGAGAATTTCTTCCCTGAAGAGATGTAAATGCCTCTCCCCTTCATTATAAGATGTCAGTGACAAGCCAAAGAATAATTGCACCAAAGTCACCCCCCACCCCGTGAAATAGTTGGGTTTTTGTTTTGTTTTGTTTTGGGGGGTTGTTTGTTTGTTTGTTTTGCTCTGGAAAGGCACTTTTAACTTATGGTTTTACAGGAAATTCCATAATGGCAGGGAGGCATGGCAGTAGGCAGCCAGAGCCAAAAGGTTATCACTCTTGACACTCAAACAAAAAAGTGGGCAAAGCTATAAGCCCTCAAATCCACAGTGACATTCCTCCTTCAGCAATGATGCACCCCTAAAAGTTCCATAACCTCCCCAAACAGCACCATCAACAGAGGACCAAGTATTCAAACACACGAACCTACGGAGGACATTGCTCATTCAAACCACAATACCTGGGAACCAATGAATTTACTAGGGGTATTGACAGGAGCTTGGAGACCCCCCCCCCCCAAAGCAGCCATATTGGAATGCCTTTACCCAATGTGGTATTGGCTTCCCTATAGCTGTGTAGCCACTTTTAGTTAATTCTCCAAAGCCTGTAGAGTACATTCTAATACCACTAATACCTTAACCTGAAAACCTCCTGAAATTAGGGCTTAATTGCATACAGATGGCTAGCAGGACCATCCAGACTCTCGAGTGAAGGTCCAGTGACACTCCCCACCCCTCCCTTCTCTGAGGGAATGTCAACTGCCCACAGATGTGAATCCAGTGGTGTCTTGCCAGCAGGTGCAGCTGAGCCAAGAAAGATGGCAGCTGTTTTGCTTGGAGGACCGTGATCTCCATCAGAGAGGGACACTGTGCATTGTAGAGAGTGTGGGGTCCGGTGCAGGGGGTAAGGATAAAAGAGGAAGTAGGTCAGCAAGGTAAATTTGGGTAATTGAGTGGTGAGTGGAAGGGCATGGTTGACTTACAGACCTCTGAGAACAAAGGACCTCCCCAAACTCCCCTGACACTTAGACTCATGAGAAAGAGGACAGTCCCAAGTGTGTCCAGAGGTGCAGCTGTGGAACTTCCCACATAGCCTACTTCATACTCTGAGGACTAAAGTCTCTGTGGTCCATGTGGGCTGGCAGAAATGTGATTTATACCCCACCCTCCTAATATTTGGCCTCTTCTCAGATGTTGGGGGACCCGCTGACCCCATTGCGCCAACCATCATCATCCCACCCAAGAACACGAGTGTTGTGGCTGGGACTTCGGAGGTGACCATGGAGTGTGTGGCAAATGCCAGGTAGGTGGTGCATTTTTGACTGATTCCCAAACAGAACTGTAGCCAGGAGCACAGTTGTCTTTGAGGAAGGTCCAGAAGCCGGGTCTGATGAGGACCTGTGAGAGCAGAGGAGGAACCGCAGGTGAACACAGCATATCCACAGCGCCATCGAACATACTCAACAGGATTTCTTATTCTTGCTTGCCCACGGGGAAAGATCTCGCTAAAGGGAATTACTGGGAAATAGATTTTTTTCCCCAGGCTGGGGGCCAGAGGGTGGATCTATGTGCTCTTAACACAGAGCCATCCACAGTGGGGAAAATGTTCCCTCAGAGCAGAGCCCTTCTGTATGTGGGACTCATGGAGGGGGATTGTGTATGGGAGATGATGCAGGGTGGGCACTATTGCATCTCTCTAGTCGCTCTCAGAGGAGACTGGTAGACTGTCCCTGAGCCTCCTCCTAAGAGGACTGAGTGATGAGAGCTTCCCACGGGACCTCTTTTTCGCCCAATATGACATGAATGCCAAGAGCCTCCAGCCCGGGGAAGGCAGGTAGTCTACACACAGTCACCCACATGGCCAGTAGCAGTGCTGAACTGAAGTCATCTCCCCAGAGGACCAGCTCCCTGTCACACAATGGGCTGCATTCTGCTCATTTATAAAGTGAGTGTGGCACATCTTACCATAACACATGCAAGTAGAATACTGAGCCCAGCCTGCCCTACATGGGTACTCTATGGAGGTAAAGTCATGTTATAGCTAGGGAATTAGACTAAGGGCCCCAAGGTCCCCTCCAGCTGAGGAGTCTAGGAGAGCCAAGTCCTTATAGCGGCGTTTCTGAGCACATTTTACAGAGCCCAAGTTTTTTTTACAAGGATGGGAAACTTGACCAGGATGTATGTTAAAGACCCTGAGAAGTCCTGTAGCCAAGAAACTTCCAGGGCTTCCCGTACTTATATACCCATGGAGATCCTTTTCTAGAAGAATCTGAGTGCTCCAAACAGCTAGCCCCACTCCATTTGGGGAGTTCCATCCTTAGGAACCACTGGGAGCTGGGAAGGAATGCCCAAGCAAATCAGATCCCTTGAGTTTGGAGTACAGGGCCCCATGGTGATGGGCAGGGAGCCAAACTTTCCTTATCCCTCAAAGGTGAGGGTGGGTCTGTTTGTCTGCCCTTATGTCCTATCTGACCTTATCATTTCCCCTCACCCTCCATTCCTCTCAAGTCCCATATTCCAAGAAGGGAAGGTGTGGTACCCAGGGAGAGCTCAGCAAATAAGCCAGGCTCATCTAGAGCTGTGTGTGCAGTGACCCCCTGCATCCCCACACTGTTGGGAGCATTATCCATAACTCACAGACTCACAGACTCACCTGTCAGCCAAGGATGCTACAGTTAGCCCCATTCTACAGATGGGGAAACTGAGCTTCAAGGTGTTTTAGAAATTTGTCTTGAAGCTTTGATCCAGGCTTTGCCACCTCCATGCAGTTCCTTCCCATACTTGCCCTGCCCCCCTATTGTCCTTCCAGAAGCCCTTGTCTGAGGGCAACTGCTTCCCTCATCCTGTAGGCCTCTGATCAAGCTGCACATTGTCTGGAAGAAAGATGGAGTGTTGCTCTCCAGTGGTATCAGTGATTACAACCGCAGGCTCACCATCACCAACCCCACGGTTAGCGACGCCGGCTACTATGAGTGTGAGGCTGTGCTGCGTAGCAGCAGCGTGGCTTCTGTCACCCGAGGAGCCTACCTCTTGGTTCTGGGTAAGTCCGTGGCAAGTACTGGGGCTCCTCCTCCGCTGTGAGAGAAGGAACAGTCAAGAGATCACAGCAGTGTGGCCGGATGCCATCTCCACAGTGGTTAGATATAAAACCAATAAGCCTCTAATCCTGTCTCCTGGTCCTTTCCCTGCAGAGCCACCTCAGTTTGTCAAAGAACCTGAGAGACACATCACAGCAGAGATGGAGAAGGTGGTAGACATCCCCTGTCGAGCCAAAGGTAACAGAGAGGCACGGCTGTGGGGACAAGGACCCCTGACCTTCAGCTTCTCTCATCCCTGTCAGGACATTTCTAAGCCTCGCCTCCCTCTCTAGACCACATCACTAAGCAGTGACAAGCTGGCTGGGTGCTGGTACCCAGGAAACAAACAGCCAAATTACCGTAATCTCAGGCTGCAAATCAACCCACGTGTAACTCCAGGGTTACAAATGAGCCCAAATTACCGTAATTTCAGGACAGGTGACAGACCCAAATTGCCCATAATTTGAGAGTTGTAGACAATGCCGAATCACCATTTTGCCAGCATCAGGCAGACCTGGTGTGTCTCACCTGAAGGAGTGTCATCCCAGCCCATTTGAGGTGGGGGTTGCCCGGCTTGGTCTTCTTCCCCTGCTGGTTCTACTTAACCCTCTGCTGCACTTTTCCATTTTTACTGCCCCCGTTCTAGCAGGGCTGAGCCTAAAGGCATCAATAGCCAGGGGGGAGAGGGTTAGGAGATGCTGTCACGTTGAACATGGGGACTGAAGCATCCTATCATCCAGTGGCTGAGGCAGGAGGATTGCTGTGAGTTCCAGCCTGCCCAGCAAATAGAGAATCCTGATCCAGAGAGTAGGTGTGGCCCAGTAGCATAGAGGGGTTTGCAGAGCTACAGCTCTTCTGAGACCTTTGGACAGAAGCAAAGATGAGGGCCCCGTGGGAGCAGAGGGGTGGCAAGTAGACACTGCTGTCACATAATCTCCCCACCGTTGTCGCATAATCTCAGCAGGGTTGTTCATTCTTGGCTACCCAAGGGGAGTAAGCCGGGCTGGGCTCACAAATGAGTCACATAGCCAAATCCCTCCTGATTTCCAAATCACATATTTGCAAAGAGATGAAGGAACCAATAAACAAATAAAGATGCCTTATTTCATCTCATCTGAAATACCACGAGCTATGAGGTGCCCCATTATTTTATGTGCCACTAAGAAAGAAAAAAGGCTGCCAATTAAACTGTGACATGCTGCTGATTATAAGCCACACCCTGATCCCCCCCCATGTTGCAATGAATTGATGTCATTCAGATGAGACGCAGTAGTGGCTGACTGCAGTGCAGAGTAGAAGGGTGCACGGGGCGGGGGAGGAGGGGTGCAGAGCTGTGGCTGCCTCTTGAGAGTGTAGAGTGCCTCTGGGGAGGTCAACTTTAAGCAGAGTTGGAGAGAAACAGAGGATGAAGGGCATGGAAGAACTGAGAAACGTCTATGAGGGGAGAGAGCCAGTCCAAGGGATGGAGACATCCATCTTCCTCTGTGTGCAGACAAGAGGCAGGATTTCTGGGGACTTCCCACAGGGCACAGGCCCCCTGCCTGCTTCTTCGCCTGAGCTCCATTGTCAGGGGATTGAGAACTTCACTTGGAAGTTAGCACAATGCACAGAAGGCTGAACTAAACATTGCAGTAAGAAATTAAAGACTTACCTGCCATCTCTACTCAGGAGACTGAAGGGACAGAGTTGACATGAGTTCAAGGCTAGCCTGGGCTCTAGTGAGTTCCAAGATAACCTGGCTATATAGAGGCACCTTGTCTAAAATATATAGTAACGATGATTAAGATGAAGAAGTCAAGGAAGGAGAGTTAGCTCAGTTGGTAGTATTTTCATAGCATGCTCAGAACCCTGGTTCAAATCCCTGCACTGTATAAACCAGGCTTGGTGGTAAACACCCTTTGTAATACTAGTACTTGGGAGGTCAAGGGAGGAGGATCAGAAAGTCAAGGTTATCCTCAGCTATGTAGGGAGTTCAAAGCCCACCTGGGATACGCAAATCGCTGTCTCAAAAACAACAATAGGGCCTGGAGAGATGGCTCAGCAGTTCTGAGCACTTATTGCTCTTACAGAGGACCCAGGTTTAACTCCCAGCACCCACATGCGTGGTAGTTCACAAGCACCCATACTTCCAGATTTTCTCTTCTGAACCCCATGAGCACCAGTTACACATATGCTGTATGTACATATATGTAAGAAGAATACTCACATAAACAATAAATGCATTTAATAATAATAACAATAATAATCATGTGTCAGAGGTTAAAAGTTCATATTACTTATACAGAGGACCTGAGTTCAATTCTGAGCATCCGCATCAGGATTCTTACCACCTGTATCTCCAGTTCTGGGTAGAATGGATGCCTCTGGATTCTTCAGGTACCCACAAACATACACACACAGGCACACAAACACACACACTATTTAAAATGAAATTCTTAGCATAACAGGAGCAGATGGGATGTCTCTTTGGGTAAAGGTGCTTGCCAGTCTGGGATCAATCCCTGGAACCTACATAAGGGTGGAAAGAGAGAACTAACTCCACATACTTGTCCTCTGACCACCGCATACATGCAATGGTGCATGCATGACCTCTCCCAATAATAACAAATAAAAATTTCAACAATAACAATAATGAACCTCCCCTCTAAAAATTGACCAGTGAAGCATTTCTGTGGAAAAGTGAATCTAGGATATTTCCATTTTCCAAAAAAATCTCTAGCCCAAAAGTCTTGAGAATTTTCAAAGAACATACTCTATAAAATCAATGTCTATGAAAAGATTCCAGCAAGCAAAGCACCCTGGGACCTCCTACAGACTTCTAGCCAGAGGGAAGGCATGGTGGCTGACAATGGCCCTGGCCTCCTACAGGGGTACCACCTCCCTCTGTCACCTGGTACAAGGATGCTGCGTTGGTGGAGGTGGAGAAGCTGACCCGCTTCAAGCAACTCAGAGATGGTGGCCTGCAGATCAGCGGCCTGCTACCCGATGACACTGGCATGCTCCAGTGCTTTGCGCACAATGCCGCTGGAGAGGCACAGACCTCCACCTACCTGGCTGTCACCAGTAAGTATCCTCCTCTGTGCTGCCCCTGAACTGACCAGTGAGGCACAGTACCCCTCCACACTGCTGAGGGGCATGGTGGGGTGGGACTGCACTATGGTGGAATTCCAGGAGGCTGTCCCATATGGCACTAGCTCGTCATGTCCATTCAGCACTGCCTCTTGCCAGAGGAAAGGAAACCCTGCTCCCTAGTCATCCTCTTCAGGCATCCTGGGGCCACTGATGCTCTTGGAGAAACAGTTCCAATAACTGTCTGCTGACCTCAGGCCAGAGGAGTCACCCAGGACTCAGGGGACCCAGTGGAAAGGCAGCTCTCCACTGTCCATTCTCAGACAAGCTGGTGCATGTTCAGTGAAGGCCAAGTCCTACTGACCTTGTAACCAAGGGTGTGAGCTGTTCTCTGTGTCCTCCGTTTCCCCTCAGTGGAGGCCTGAGGGTTTAAAGGGCAGAACTTTCCTGACAGGTACCTCTGGACCTCTCATAGTCCCCCTTACAGAAGGCCCAGTGACACCAGGGCCAGTGGGCAGAGGGGAGGACCCATCTTTCTGTGGGATCAGAACCCCTGGTCCCTGGGTGGGGACCTTCCTAAGTGTCTAATAGATCCTGCTGTCTTCCTCTACAGGTATCGCCCCTAATATCACCAGGGGGCCCCTTGACAGTACGGTGATTGACGGAATGTCAGTGGTACTGGCATGTGAGACCTCAGGGGCACCTCGACCTGCTATCACTTGGCAGAAAGGTAGATGGGATGAATCCTGGGCATGGCCGTGTGACAGTAGAGGGGAGTCATCAAATCTAATCTCGGGAGCTAGGCAGATTGAGTTCCCCATGTACAGTTGTAAAGGCTGTACACTGTACCACCCATTTTTCACAAACAATATCACTCTGTTTTTCTATGTCTCCCTGTCTCTCTCCCAGGCCAGACCTCAGACCTTGTATATCCCACTGCAAGAGATCTGTCCTCACCTGCTGGTGTCTTTATCTATCTGCCTGACTGTCTACCAGTCTATTTCTCTCTATCTCTCTTTCACGTCTCCCCTGCAGTACCCCACTGCACCCCTCATCTATTCCTCTCCAACTCTCCTGAAGGTGACTCTCTCCAGGAGCATCCTGTCCTGTCAGCCCATCCCTTGCCTCCTCTCTCAGCCCAAATGCAGCTGGCCAACACTAGCAGCAATGACAGATAGAGCATGGCCTCCTCTGGTGAAGAGCAGACATGGTGATGGGTAAAGGAGTAGCAGATAGGGTGACCCATAAAGGATACTGCTACCCTGTGACCCTGGGCCTGGGCCTGTCACCAAGCCCCCACTCAGGTCCATTCCTAACCCATTTAACATTTCCAGAACTGGGTGGGTACCTGAAACCTTCCAGAACTGGAGCATCTAGGGCCAGTACCAAGGCTATATCTGACAGCCCAACAATCCCTATGTTACCTCAGGGGAGCGCATCTTAGCCAGTGGCTCTGTCCAGCTGCCTCGCTTCACACTGCTGGAGTCTGGCAGCCTGCTCATTAGCCCAACCCACATCTCTGATGCTGGTACCTACACCTGTTTGGCTACCAACTCTCGGGGAGTAGACGAGGCTTCGGCAGACCTGGTCGTATGGGGTGAGTGACTATCTGTAGGGACTGGCTGCCGGCATCTGTACTTTGATAGCGTGTTGCTGACACAGCCAAGGCTCTTCCTGTCACAGGGATGGTGACAAATTGACTTAGAAGCCAAGAACGGGGAGGTAATGGCTCTGCCAGCAAGGCCACAGGATGGGCAGGCTGTGCCATGCTTGGCTGAGTCCAGAAAACTGTAAAAAGCTGTCTTGTGTATTTTAGGGCAGAAATCAACACAGGACCACAGTGTAAATATTTTTGGTTTTGTGGGCCAGACGGTAACCCTCTCAGCCCCTTTCCCGTCCTTGTACTGCTGAGAAAGCAGTGGAGACATTAGTGGCCTAGAGGTAAGGCCCACTCAGGTGAACTTGTCTGTGCAGCCTGCTACCTGCCACCATCAGCCTCAGCCTGGAGAGATGCCACTGGATCTCTTAAATCTCTTCCACTTGAAGTGTGCATCACAGACATGCAAGTGTATGGCCACCTGTCCAGGCTGAGCCCGGGGACCTAGAGTGAATGGATAGACCCCCATCTGTCACCAATAAGCTGGCCTAATGGTCCCAATCACTCTCAGCTTTCCATTCTCAGCCTGGAACTCTGAGTCATCACCATGTTTGTGGCTTATGAGAAACACAGTGTCCCTGGGACACTTTGTCCTTTCCTCTCTTAGGAGACTTTTAGATGGTCTACACACCTGTGTACATATGAGGTCATCCCAACATCCAGAAGTCCAGCCCCAGATCACCTCAGGATTGCCCCTCTTATGCCAGGTCATACCAGGGTGCCAGCCCCACATAGCTGTTCACTGAACTGTCCTGCCACCATATCCCTGCTAGATGCACCGTCTCTACCTTATCTTGCAGCCCGGACCCGCATCACCAAGCCACCCCAGGACCAGAGTGTCATCAAGGGTACCCAGGCCTCCATGGTGTGTGGAGTGACCCACGATCCTAGAGTGACTATCAGGTATGCCGGGAAAAGGGTAGGAGACGCCGCCCATAAGTCCTGATGACATCATCAGGAACTAATGCCATCTGTGAGGCCTTGGGGGCTATTCCCAGAACTGGGTATGGGGCTGAGATGAAGAGGATTGAGTGAGCATCTGGGACTATGCTGTGTGAGCAGTGCTGACAAAATGGAAGGCAGAGAGATAGAACAAGGCAAAGAACTTGGAAGATGACTCGGTGCTAAGAATACTTGCTGTGTAAGCACAAAAACCTGAGTTCAAATCCCAGCCCCCCAAAGGAAGGCACAGCTGCATACATATATCAAAATCAGAACATAGCTTCATAGATGCCCATGACCCAGCACTGTGGAGAGGCAGGGCAGGCCCACTGGAGCTTGCTCCAGCCTATTACCAGGTTCAGGGAGAGACACTGTCTAAAGGAAGAAAATTACAGACATTCTCCCCTGGCTTCCACACACTCACACACACATACGCATATATTCCATGCACATATTGTGTACATACTCTATACATACACGTGATATGCACATATTGTACACATACACTACACACACATGCCTGTGCACCATGCACATATTGTACACATACACTACACACATATGCCTGTGCGCCATGCACCTATTGTGCACATACACTACACACACATGCCTGTGCACCATGCACATATTGTACACATACACTACACACATATGCCTGTGCACCATGCACCTATTGTGCACATACACTACACACACATGCCTGTGCACCATGCACGTATTGTACACATATGCTACACATATATGCCTGTGCACCATGCACATATTGTACACATATGCTGCACACACAGAAAAAGGAGCGCATAGGGATAGGGAAGGATGCAACCCAGGGAATGACCACAGAAGAGGTCTTGAAAGGGAAAATTCCTAAACTGAAGTCACCCCCTCACCACTTTGTGGAAGCCAGGACCTTGACCCTCAAGATATGAAGTCCCTCAAAAGCTCAGCATGGCTCTGGAAGCTACTGTGGAGGCTGAGAAAGTCAACTGTGTGCCAAAGTTTCCAAATACCCAAACTTGAACAAGGACACCCCAAACCATAAGGCTGGCAGCTGCAACCAAGAAGGCTGTCTGGTGTCCCTTTGTGCTGCCCTGGGGGCTCCAGAAGGCTGGAAAGTCAGCATAACCACTTCTTTAGAAGATTCCAGCATGATGCTGTCCAGCAATAACACTCACGCAATTGGCATGGGAGCCAGGAGAGGTGGGTGCTCCTAGGGGCGAACACTCCTGCCTCCGCACACATGGCCTCCCTGAGCCTCACAACTGTGTCCTGGGGCGCCACCTGGTGGTCACTAGGCAGAGGACCAGTCACAGTAGCCAGTCATAGATAGCATAGAGTTCTGAGGAACCAGGATTGCAGGACAATTGCTCAGCTAGATCCTTAGAGAACAAATTGCCCACCCAGGCTGAGAAATGCCTCGTGAAGTGTTCAATATTGACTTTGGGGCATTAAAACATGCCAGCATGAACACAAATATCACATAGAGATAGTCAGAATGTTGGCAGATGAATTTCAGGATCCTTAATCATGACTTTTTTCAGCTTTTTCTCTAAAAGAAAAAAACGTTAATAAAGCAACTGAGAACATGTCCTTAGGGGAAAAACCCACATCTGTACCACTGTGACACACACTGTGGCTAATATGGTAGTGTCCTTTTCATGTCCACTAGCTGAATAGCCTGAGTAACCACTGTGTTGACTTAGCAACTGTTTCCACTGTGCGTATGTGTATATATAAATGTGAGTGAATATGGTTATGTGCATGTGAGTGCATATGTACCTGTGTATGTGCACATGTGTGGGCGTGCAGACCAAAGGTAGACATCAGGCATCTTTATCAGTCTAAGGGTCTCTTACTAAACCTGGAGCTCACAGCTTGGTCATATCAGCGTGCCAGTGAGCCCGAGATCTCCATACCCCAGCACTGAGATAACTCACATGTACAGGCTTGCCCAACTTTTTGCATGGTGCTAGGCAAGCAAATGGAAGTCCTTATGCTTGTATGGCAAGCACCATATCCACAGAGGCATCTGCCCAGCCCCTCTGTTGATATTCACATATTAAAATATCACTTATCTCTATTTCAGAAAGACCAGTGCATTTCATTACTCTTCTGAATGGTTCCTACAAGAATAGAACTTGGGGTACCCTTGCTTCTACAGACCCACCCTCAGGGTTCCCTGGCAACCTACAAACAGGAAATCCCTGGTGGCGCTTTCCTAGAAGTCATCCTCACCTGAGGATGAAGTAGCCATGTCACATACTCTTCTTAAGACGAGAGGAAAACCAGTGAGTTCTCAATGCCATCTCCACCTCTGCAAAGCAGCCGAGTGGATGCCCACAGCCAGCCCTTTGTCTCTACCCGCAGCCTGTGTCCCTTGAGCAGGGGAGGCCCCTGCTGCCCTCTGCAGCCTTGAGATAAATAGGTGGGGAGGGCAAACCTCAGCATTTGTAAAGCTCCCCAGTGATTCTGATATTTTTTTTCCAGACCCAGGGCATTCTAGCTGCAAAGCACAACGGGGTCCCCTGAGCAGACTAGAAAGGGGTAAACCAACCGATCACATTTAAGCCTTGGCCGCTCAAATCCCAAGTGATATGTTGTCAAGACAAAGCTGGACTCCAGGGATGCGGCCCAGACAGCTGCAAGCTGCCAGCATGGAATGTCTCTAAGGCCATTCTGGTAAAATCTGTTTGGTATCTGCGTCCAGATCTGGACAGAAGTGAATGACACAATTTGAGACATTATTATTAATAATAATAATTTTTACTTTACTAAAATGAATTGATTACATTTTAGAAGGAAATGCAGATCAGCAAAAAGAAGAATAAAGTAAAAAACACAAACTAAATGTTCCCCTTAATTAGACACCCATCGGTAATGATATTTGAGTTCCATTAAGGAAGCCAGACATGTTCTGTTCTCTAATCTCCTTTCCTTAAGGACCTACTGTGCCCCGTGTGCCATGTCAATAAATATTTTTGCATCAACTCAATTACAGGATTTCTTGGAGTCCATTGTGTGGGTAAAACATAGTTTATCAGTTCACAGTGACTGCATTCTTTTTATTATTTCTAATGTTTTGCTAATATGGAGAAATCTCATTATGAACATCCCAGTATCCAAATTGTTGACATATCTCTGTTTGCTCAGGGTTATGTGTTGTGATCAAGAGCCAAAAGGGTCCCTGAAGGACCACTGGCCACATGATTTGACAGCCAGTTATACAACCAAATTGAGGGACTTGATAGTTATTTATTTTTTATTTATTTCGACTTTGATTTCTGGGAAATAATGCTAAGAGTGTGATTTGGGTAGAGAGATAGGTCGGTGTGTGTGTGTGTGTGTGTGTGTGTGTGTGTGTGTGTGTGTGTGTGTGTGTGTGTGTTTCTTTGAAATAGGGTCTTCTTATGTAACCAAAGTGGGCTGAAGCTTATAATCATTCTACTGCTTCAGCTTCCCAAGTGCTAAGATTACAGACATGAGCCACCATGCCTGGCTAAGTATAGGTTTTATTTACTCTTGAAAGAAACCACACAAGCCAGGATTGGCATCATGTATCTTTAATCCCAGGACAGAGATCTCTGTGAGCTACAGGCCAGCCTAGTCCACATAACAAGTTCTAGACCATCCAGGACTACATAGTGAGACCTCGTGAAAAGGGGCAGGGTGGGGGAGACACAAGCACTCAGCTGTCTTCCAGAGGAGTGGAACACGTCTTGGAAGAGGGAGTATCCCCCTGGCAGGCACTGGGTGATTGGTGTTGGACAGTCTTTTAGTTATGGTGTGGTTCTTGTTTTGAAGTCAGTTCTTATTTTAATTATGTGCCTCTGTGTGTGTGTGTGTGTGTGTGCACGCGCGCGCGTGCATTTTATTGTGTCTTTGTGGTGATATATGCCTGTGAGTGCAGTGCCCATGGAGTCCAGAAGAGGGCGTCAGATCCTTTGAGGCTGGAGTTACGGGCAATTGTGAGCCTCCTGACATGGTACTGGGAAAGGAATGCCAATCCCCTACAACCGCTGTATACACTCTCAACTGCTGAGCCGTCTGTCCAGCCCATCAGCTGCTCTAATTTACATTTCTCCATGACCTAGGAGGAGAACATCTCATTTCTGTTTCCCCCTGTGTGTGTCTTCATCAGGGAGGTATCTGTCAAGGACTTCAGCCCAGGTTTTAATCAGGCATTTGTTTTCTTATGGTTGAGTTTTAAGAAGTCTCTGTATATTTTGGATAACAGTGCCTTATCAGATATTTGTTATGCAAACATTTTCTCCCAGTCTGTGGCTTCTCTGTCTGTTCTCCTGGCAATATCTGTACAAGAGCAGAAATTTTAATTTTTATAAAATCCATCTTATCAATCCTTTCTCCCAAGGATCAGGCCTTCAGTGTAGTATATGGAGTTAGCACTGAAGGCAAGGCCGTGTAGATTTTACATTATCTCCTAGCATGTGGGGGATTCTGCCTCATACATTTAGATTTGTGACCATCTTTGAATTAATTCTTGTAACAGGTATGAGGCTTGTGGCTACAGCTATATCTGTTCTGCATGTGGCATCCTTGGTCCCAGTACTTTTTGTTCTGTTCTCATGTGTTGCCATTGGGAGGGAATTTTCACATTGTTTTATTGTGTGGGCATACATGCATGTGGAAGTCGAATGACAGCATGGAGGAGTCAGGTCTCTCTCCCCCATTTGGGTTCTTGAGCTGTCCAAAAGGACCTTCACCCACTGAGCCACTTCACCATGTCTGTTTTTGTTTGGTTTTATGTCACTAAGTCATTATGTAAACCATATTTTATAACACATAAGTCAATAAACCATTTCTGTAAAGGACCAGAAGTAAGTGTTTTAGCGTTGAGATCCAAGTTGTCTTTGTCATGACCACTCACCTCTATCCGTAATGTGTCCACAAACGGGCATGACCATGTTACAAGAAAACTTTCTTATGTAGGGGCTGGAGAGGTGTCTCAGCAGTTACTGCTCTTCCAGAGGCCCTGAGATTCCCAACATCTATATGACAGCCCACAGTTGTCTGTAACTCCAGTTCTATGGGATCCATTACTCTCTTCTATCCTCCATCAACACCAGGCACACGCACACAGGACACAAACAAGCATGTGAGCAAACATTCATATGCACAAAATAAATCTAATAAATCTTGGTTTCATTTTCAAAGCTTGAAAAATATGAGTGTGTAATGGGCCATAGGTCACTGGCCCCACTATAGAATACCTACATTATGGATTTGGCTACATACTGTTCCTTGGGCAGCTGATCTCTACTTCTATCCTTCGTATTTCTAATTAGAATCAAGTATCTATTAATTAGGCTCGAGTTTAGTAGCAAATGCTTCCTAGGCAGGGCCATATGCTCCCTGGAGCATCATGTCCTAAAGCAAAGAGTGTCTGCTTACCATGGGTGCCTCTTAAGCAACAGTAAATAGATCTGCTTTTAAGGGAATGCCTGCTCTCTCCATGAATGCTAGCAGAGATGAATGGGAAGTGACTGCTATTGTCCATTTCTAAGCATATATTAAAAGCCTTTAAAATTAACTTGGCAGTTTCACTGCTGATCATTTATCTTTGAAGAGGTGGAGTGCAGGTAAATATTTTTCATGAGGGTGTTCATCACGTTGTTAACGACAACAGCATAAAAGGAGGTGATAGTTTGCCCAATACTAGCAAGTCAAAGTGACATGGGACTGTATACACCCTGCATCTGTGTGTTTGCATGTTTTAATGGATTCTCTGGCAATATCACATGACAAGAGTATATGATACTTTATTGAGAAAAGAGTTTTAAAAACAGGATGTATAAAAATGTGGATAGTTGGATGGATGGATGGATGGATGGATGGATGGATGGATGGATGGATGGATGGATGAACTCATAGGTAGATGAATTCTTATATGGGTAAATAAATGGATGACTAATGGATAGAAGGCTGGATGCATGCATGTGTGGATTGATGAATGAGTGGAACTCAAAGGTAGGTATGTGAGTGGGTAAATAAAAGTTCCTATAGAAGATGAGTGGATGGATAGGGGGTGGGTGGGTGGAAACCTAAGTAGGCAAGTGGTAGGTAAATAGTTGGGTGAATGAATGGATTGATAACTAGATATCATTGATATATTCTTCAGTGAAAACATCAATGGCTAGCTCCTACTGGCCACTTGCCATGTTTATATTCTCCTAAGTATTCCTGGATCTACAATCCTCACAATCTCATGAAGTAAGTGTGTTCCACATGTTACAGATGGCAAACTGAGTCAGAGATGGCTAAATAAACCTACCCAAGATCATATCACAAGCCTCTTGTTGAAGGGGGAAGCCTCTGGCCTGAGCTCCTATATCTAGAACACAATAACACGCAGTCTACCAGCAGAGCATTCGAGGAATCTAGAAATAGGAATTTATGCTCCTGTGTTAATCCAGGATCCCAGGACTAAAAAGTGTTACCTTTCCATGGCCCTGCTTTGCCTCATTTGTTTGTTTGTTTGGGGTTTTGGTTTGGGTTTTGTTTTGTTTTTCCTTGCTGGTAGTTCACTTCTCTGCTGATTTTTCTATTTCAACTGGGGGTTAAAATATCACAGGCAGATTCTCCTTGGTACCTTTTCATTCTCTTAGCTTGAGGTCACTCTAGAACCCTAAGGCTGACCCACTACTGTCCTCAGGTGACATCTTGCCCTTTTGAGACCTATTTCCCATCTTCCCTGGAGGGCACTGTGCATCCCACCTCCAAGGATCTAGTTCTCAGAATATGTTCATGACAACGGTAACAGCTGTGTTTTCTCCCTAACAACTCTAAAGGAGGTATTTTATACTGTCATGCGCCAGTGCGTATGTCATTTCTCAAGTCTCCCTTCGTTCCAACTGGCCAAAGCTAAAGTGATTTTTTTTTTTTTTTTTTGGACACTAAAGTCAATTTGTCACGGTGATGTATCGATTTAATGATTCCCCTCGTAGAACTAATTCCAAAATGTAGCCCCACTAGGAAACTTTAATTTCTTCTCCAACTGTAATCTTTTAACGTCTTCAGAGGAATTCCTTGGGCTGGCTCTTTCCCAGTGGCTGTTTTTCCGATGGCCTCTAGCCAAAAGAAACAACATTTTGACCCAGATCTGAACCCAAAGTGTAAATGACCAGTAATGGCCTGCTGCTTGAATGCTCCTGCCCCAGGAGTGATGGACATCCAGGCTCTCCCCGGGGAACAACCTCCTTCCAGGCCCTGCTCCCTACCAACAAGCCCAGTCCCAGGGACCACACATGAAAGACCTGTAATGACCTCCTGCCTGCCTTTGGCTCATTCTTACCAGGAGAAGGCTTGAGTGTTGCCCACCCTGGAAGCTTTCTAGCCTCTTTTCACTGACCTGCCTGTCCTCCCCCTCCATAGGTATGTGTGGGAGAAGGATGGAGCCACCCTAGCTGTGGAGACCAATCCCCGGATTCGTCTGGACAGAAATGGCTCCCTACACATCTCGCAGACATGGTCGGGAGACATTGGCACATACACCTGCCGAGTACTCTCAGCTGGTGGCAATGACTCTCGAAATGCCCACCTGCGAGTCAGGTAAGGACAGGGGAGGCGCAAGTAACTGCAGCAGTGGGGTATTCAGAGCCAATCAGCTCCTTTTGGTCATGACCAAAAGCCACATACAGCTAGGCCCACCCACATTCCCTAAGACACCCCCTGAGCATCCTCTAGGCCTGTCCCTCATTTCAGGAACACCCTGTAAGAAACAAAACTCTGCACATGCCTTAAATGTGGCTTCAGTTCCAGAGAGAAGAATCTACAGACACAGACGTCTACTCTAGATAGGTCACCAAGATGTCAAAGAAATGATTCCACCCGAGTCCATCTTGGTGTACCAATGAGTTTATTGGGCTTACTTACAGGTGTATGGGCAACTGCATCACCAAAATGTCCCACTCTGGGACAGATGGTGACTTTTTGATAGCTGCTTAGATAGTTTCTTCTTCAGTTAACCTACCCAGTATTTACACTATCCCCCCCCCTTGAGAACACATGCAGCTGGAACAGGATTGCATGCCTCCTTGGGGAATGAAGGGTAAGAGGGACAGGTAGGAATCTCTGGTAAGGGTGACCAGCCCTTCCCACCCTCCCCTATGAAGGGACACCAACAGGCAATCTTTCTTTTATTGTTGGAAAATTTCATACATACGTATTATGTATTTTGATCAACTCTACCCCCATCCTTCCCCTCCAATTTCTCCTTCTCTACTTCAGGTACTGTTTTTAAACCCACTGAGTTCACTTAGGGCTCTCTGCAAATGGACATGGATAGCTTTTCTGAGATCACATCCCTAAAGAAAATTGATTATTTAGCTATGGATCAGACTCTTGAGCCCTTCTCCTTTCCATGCTGAGATTTTGGCTGATTTGGTCTTAAGCATACAGCCACAGCCACAGAGAGTTCATGTGTGCAATGTCCCTGCTCTGCCCAGTAAATACTGTTTCTTGTAGCCAGAAGTTTTCCTGTGTCCCACAGCTAGTTGGTCCCAAATAAACACACAGAGACTTAATTATAAACTGTTGGTCTATGGCTCAGACTATTGCTAGTTAGTACTTGCATCTTAAATTAACCCATTTCTATTCATCTGTGTATTGCCATGTGGCTGGTGGCTTACCGATACTTTGATATCTTGCTTCTTGGGCAGCTGGATTGTGTCTCCCAGACTCCATCTTTCTTCTCCTGTCTCTGCTTGGATTTCCCACCTGACTGTAGGATGCCTTGCCATAGGCCATAACAGCTTATTTATTAACCAATGGTAGCAACACATATTGCAGCATACAGAAAGACCATCCCATAGCACTTTCTGTATAGATGTTCCCTACCTCTGACTCTTAAGGTCTTTATGCCCCTCCTTCCAAAAGAATTCCTGAGCACTGGTGAGGGTGGGGAGGTGATGTAGATGTGTTAATTATAGTTGAGTGCCTCACAGTCTATTACTCTGCACAGTGACCAGCCATGGGTCTCTGTAATTGTCACCATCTACTGCCAGGAACAGCTTCTCTAGTGAAGACTGAAAGATGCTCGAATCTAAAAGAATAAGGATAAAAACTAAGAAGGTGGCTAATTTCTGTGTCTACTTAGGACAATGATGGTATTAGAGTCTCCCCCATGACCATAGATTTTAGGCCCACTTAATGGCATCTGACCTGAATCCCATCTTGTGCAGTAAGCCTTGACTCCAACTAGAAAGTGGCCAGCTACTCCCATGACACTTTTACCCTCATTGCACCAGTGAATGTATCTTGCTAGGCTAGTTGTTGTAGCTTACAGGACTCACAGCTGGGTAAGACTATTGATTACTTTTCTCCCCCAGTAGCATATACTGGAACTTCCAGAAATACATAAGTAAGGCAATGGGGATAAAACTTCAGGTTGGTGCTGGCTTGACTTTTCCAGGTCTCATGACACTTGTTTATGGTATCTTCCATAGTAAGGTCTTACCACCAAGCTCTGGAAGGTAGCCGAGAGTAATGGCAACATGTTATAATGTTGGAGAGACAGTTACAGGATCACCAACCAACAACTTGAAAAACAGATGGTCCGTACACAACATTGGACTTTTTTATTGAATAGTTATAAAATTATAGGCTGGTATCTAGGAGAGCCATTGTGCCTCTATTAGAGAGTAACTCCATTTGAACTCCTTTCATGTATGCCTATGTGTACACATTTTAGGAAGCTCCTACAGTAGTAGGTCTCCATATGGTAATTTTGTTGAGGGTCCTCTGTGGATAATCATAGCTACTTAGATGAAGATGGATAGGTAGCAAATGCCTATCATCCAAAGATTTAGAAGGTGGAGGGAGAAAGATCAGAAGTTCAAGGTCATCCTCTTCCACAGCAAATTGAAAACCAGTTTAGCATGAAGGACAGCATTCCATAATGTGCAACTAGTACACAGTGCCATGGAAACATAAGGCTGAATCGGGAGTTTCACTGTCACCTGATAGCAGAGCATAGCACTTGGGATAGGTCCTGCACACATATCTCTTCTCCAGGCAGCTTCCCCACGCCCCTGAGCACCCTGTGGCAACACTAAGCACCGTGGAGAGGCGCGCCATCAACCTGACCTGGTCCAAACCCTTCGATGGCAACAGTCCTCTGCTGCGCTACATCTTGGAGATGTCAGAAAACAGTAAGGTCCTCACTATCACCTTCCCATGTCCCCATACAACCTGGACAAAGGGGCACATGAGCTGGAAGGTCACCTGTAGGAGTCAGCCAGCCCCCACCATACACTTCTTGGGTCTCTGAGATCTTCCCCTGGGCAGCCATGGCTTCCTCACAATGATCTTATTTCTGGAACCATGAGTGACTCCAAAACAGCTGGAGGGTTATTATGATCTCCCAACAAGACTTGCACAAGGGAACTTGGCATGGGAGTATAGCCTGAAGCCCCAGAACTTGGGAGGGAGGAGAATCATGAGTTCAAAGCCAACCTAGCCTTTGAACAGTATACAGGAGGGGCTTATGTAAGACTTGACCCAGCAGCAGCCTCAAAGACAGCAGGGCTTATTCTCCTAAGTCCCCCACTGTGAACTTCAGTGCAATCAATGATATCCTTGGTACAGCTTTTCCAGAGCTCATTGATTCAAGGGGATGAAGCATCTCAACTCCCATGATTCCCTGCTTTCACTTTCTTCCTGTTCCAAGCCCTGGGTCACATGAGCCAATGGGACCCAAAAGAGCTGACACGGTGAGCAATATTAGACCAGGTTAGGGAGACACTCACTCTCCTGCCAACCCAAAGGAAAGGGTTGAGAATGGAGAGTAAAATCCATCCCATTACTGGCTCAGCCAATAAAAGCACTTGATACCTGATCACCTGACTTCAGTCCTTGGGAACCACATGGTAGGAGAGAAGCAACTTCCTCAAGTTCTGACCTCCAAATAACACCATGGCACATGCATACCCATAGACATGCACATATATACACAAAAGAAAATAAATTTGAAAATTAGTGTTCTGACAAAGGGGCATCACCCACCCACACAAATGCCCCCCTCTACCTCAACCCTATGTATCTGCAGATGCTCCGTGGACCATTCTTCTTGCCAGTGTGGACCCAGAAGCTACCTCAGTGATGGTCAAAGGACTGGTTCCTGCTCGTTCCTACCAGTTTCGCCTCTGTGCTGTGAACGATGTGGGCAAAGGACAGTTCAGCAAGGACACAGAAAGGTGAGAGGTGCAGGTGTCCCCCTGAGTGAGACTCTACCTGCCTGCTACCAAGCCAGGGGAGCACATCGGGAAAGCCACAGGGTGGGTGGGTCTGACTGGGTGTCTCTGCTGCCCAAGGCCCCAGTCTTCTACTTGGTTGAATGGGGGAATGTGATGTCTGACTTGTTTCCCAGGGAAGGCATGAGGCTTAAGTAAGATGAAGAGTGTTGTGAGCACAGCGTGGTTCACAGAAAGCATGCACAAGCCTGGGCCATGGCTGTGACCATGAGCTTGGCAGTTCAAACATTTCCCTGATTCTGCCCAGTCCCATGGGCTCCCATCATGGTTCAAGAGACGAGAAGATTCAATGGGAAGAGGGGCTCTTCTGTGTCCCTGTCCAATTCCAAACCTGATGCCAGACCCTGTGGGCATATCCTAGCAAAGCTCTCTCACAAGATGACAGACACCAAGGACAAACGGGCAATCCACATCAAAGCCTCTCACAGTTAGCACATTTTATATACATGCTAGACCCTTCTCGGCTTACTTTCTGTAAGAAGCAGCCACTTGTAATAGGAAAGCAGTTGCCATTCAAGAAGTCAGAATGACTATGGCACAGTATATGTACCAGAGCTGTGCTCTTGGCTCTTTAGAAGATGCCTTCTAGGTTGGATGAAGTGACCTGGGCCTGTAATCCTAGTGCTTGGGAGATGGAGAAGAATCATGACTTCAAGCTCAGCCTGGGCTATAAATCAAGTGCCAGGGCCATCTAGGCTATAGGGTAAGACCTTGCCTCAAGTAACAAAAAAGACATCTTGATGTGGGCGTGGTGGGGGGAGTATTTTGGGGTTAGGGAGAAGCCTGGCACCATGGAAACCCCCAGGAAGCCACAAGGGTGACCCCTGCTAAGACTCTTAGTAATAGTAGAGAGGGGACCTGAACTGGCCCTCTACTGTCATGAGATTGGTGACCACCCTAATTGTCACTGGAGATACTTTGCCCAGTAACTGATGGAAGCAGATGCAGAGATCCATAGCCAAGTCCTAGGGTAAGCTCCGGGAGTCTTGCTGAAGAAAGGGAGGGGGGATTGTATGAGCCAGGGCCATCATGACAAGAACCCACAGGGATGGCTGACCTGGGCTCTGAGTGCTCATGGACTCTGGACCAACAGGGAGCCTCCATGGACCGTCCTAGGCCCCCTGCATGTGTGTGACAGTTCTGTAGCTTGGTCCCTTGTAGGTGGGACCAGGACCTGTCCCTGGCACTTAGCTGGCTTTTGGAAACCTGTTCCCATACTGGATTACTTTGCCTAGCCTTGATGCAAGGGGAGAAGCTTGGCCTTGCCTCTACTTGATATGCCATGCTTTCCTCAAGCCCACGGGAGGCCTGGACCGGGGAAGAAGACAGAGAGGGAACTGAATCAGTATGTAAAATAAATGAACCGGGAGCCCCTTCCCACCTCTGCTGTGCCTGCAGCTGTGCTCTGCACCCATTTGTCCTAAGGAATCTCTGTGTTAATAGCCCACGGAGTCACCACGGAAAGGGTTAAACCAACCTCACTTTAAAAGCTGGGAGCAGACAGAACTGTTTGGGAAGCTATCCATCAGAGAGCAAAAACATAAAAAAAAAAGGAATTTGTTTTTTTTTTAAAGCAAAAGGGAAAGACATCCATCAAAAATAATTAACTTTTGTTTTTAATGGACAAGTGTCAGTGGTGTGAAAAATATACCCGGGCAGAACACTGCATTCCCTAGCCATGCCGTAGAGAGAAATGCGTTGCTTGGTTTACAGAGAAGGCAGACTGGAAGCTGGGGCTCCTTCCCAGAACCATGACCACCCACCTATCCTGGGGCTCCTCTTACCCAGCAAGGACGTCTAGGGAAAGCCTGCCACTAAAGCCTGTGGGAAATGACTGGGACCCTATTCCTAAAACAATTAAGAAGCCAGGCACAGTAGCATGTGCCTGTAATCCTACACTCAGGAGGCTTAAGGGGGAGGGTTACAAGTTCAAGACCACCCTGGGCTACAAAGCAAGACTGTATCTCAAAAGACAAATGAATACATGAATAAATAAAGAAAGAAAGAGAGAGAAAGTCACAAAAAGAAACTCAGAAACATTAACATTAACTGCCCAAAAGCACACAGCAAGGATACAAAATTATCCCCGGGAAGTATGTAATATGACTGACCTCTTTGTCACCTATCACATGCCTGTATAGATGGGGTAGGTACGAGGGGGTAGAGATTGGGATAAAGATCAACCACACTTGATATCTTTTTGCTCCAGGGTTTCTTTGCCCGAGGAGCCCCCCACGGCCCCTCCACAAAATGTTATTGCCAGCGGCCGGACCAACCAGTCCATCATGATCCAGTGGCAACCACCTCCTGAGAGCCACCAGAATGGGATCCTCAAGGGTTACATCATCAGGTACAGGCCCACCCTAGGGCCAAGAGGGCACCCTACCCTGAGGGACATGGGATGTGGGAGTAGATTAGAAAACAGTACAAATTCATGGTCCATTCTTGCCAACTAACGACGACCAGGTGGTAAGAAGTGCCCACACTGTGACAAGGTTTTACATCAAAATTACAGCCAAATGGACAGCAGTGGTAGCCTTGAAAACTAGTAGGAATAGCTGGACAAGGGCACAGTTTAATGCCTTCAAGGCTGCCATAGGATAGGGTTGATGTAGGAGCAGACAGGATAAAAGAGCTGACTCTGCCAGCCTCCAACCTCCCGCACAACCCATAATGTTCTGCTGCAGGCCCCTGGACTTTGTGTGGCAAGACTAGCTGGGTCTCAACATAAAATCACAAACTTACTTAAAATGTTATGAGGGTTTTTTTTTTTTTCTGTTTCTGTTTGTGATTTAGTTGCAGAGTTCTCAAGATGAACTTTGTAGATGACAGTGTTGTATCACAATATCCGAAGTCTGGACACGCCGGCTTGATGGAATACAAGTGGAAAATTGATGGGGAAAGAATTGTCAGAGAGAAGGAAGTTATTTCTCTGGTTCTTGCTGAAAACAAAGGCCGATTCTGTAGACTTTTAAACTTTGCATTTGACTAAGAGCTATCTCATTAGTGACCTAATAAAAAGCTTAAGAGATAACTGGATTAAAATACCCCCAAATTCAAATAGCCCAGTGGTGGTGACACCTGTTGCCAAGCCTAAGAACTTGAGTCCAGTCTCTTAAAGAAAAACAATTTCTACAGACTGTCCTCTGACCTCCACAAGTGCGCCATGGCATGGACATGTCCACCCCACAAATAAAAATTTTAAAATAATTTTTGGAGGCTGAAGAGACGGCTCAATGATTAAGCATTCCTGCTGACTGCTCATCCAAAGAACCCAGGTTCAATTCCCAGTACCACCATGGCAGCACATACCATCTGTAATTCTAGTTCCAGAGGATCTATTGCCCTCTCTTAGCCTCCCTAGACCCCAAGCACATACACAATGCACAGACAGATGTACATGCATGCAAAAGCACTCATATACATATTTTTTAAATTATCATGGGGTTTGTAGTTACTGAAAACTCCTATCTGTTTTCTGAGTTTGGATGGCTGCAAAATGCCTTTCCAAGCCTGTGCGTCTTCTTTGCACACCAGCAACCCTAGGTACTGGAAGGCCCACAGTTGGAAGAGCCCATGGCTCTGGCTATCCCATGATCAGTTGACTTTGCTGTGGTTTGGAGCTGATCCTAAAGGTTCTCAGAGTGTGATCCCCAAGCCAACAGGGTCAGCACTACCTGAGCACTGGCCAGAGACCCTGTCTATCACCGAGACCCCCTCAGTGGAAAGCTGAGAGAATGGCCAAGCAGCCTGTATATTCATGACCTTCTGGATAGTACTGATTTGTGCTAAAATCTATAGCATACCAGCTCTGGGGTCTGGGGATGCATAGAAACACTTTGGCACATTTTGCAACTGTTAGACCCCCAAATAGGTAAGCATTATATTTCTTCCTAGGACTAGTCCATGGTCCATACAGAACACCCCACATTTGCTTGCTCATATCCCATCCTTTGTCATAATCACTTTGCAGGGGGAGGTAGATATGAGGAGGTCGGTAGCCTTGAAAGTTCTCAGTCCCTCTCAGCAAAGGAGCCGCTGTACCAGGGAAAGAAAAAAAAAAAGAGCTAAACTTGGGAAGTGCTTTCCTGGTCCATGATCCCCCAAAACTGACACCTGTGACACCCTTCCCCAGGGACTCTCAGACTCCCTAGCTGGCAGCCTTGTCCGTGTCTCCCAAATCCATCAAAAAGAAGGTTCCAGGGGCTATGGATATTTGTGGCTCAGCTGATTAGAATGCTTGCCTAGAATGCTTGCCTAGCATGCATGAAGTCCTGAGTTTGATAGCTAGCATCACATAGACTGGGCGTGGTTATGCAGATCTATAATCTCAGCACTTGGAAGGTGGAGGAAGGGGGATTATGAGTTCAAGGTTATCCTCAGCTATATAGTTTGAGGCTAGGCATCCGGGCTATTTGATTAAGCACACTCTCTAGGCATGTACTATCCAGCAAGGTAGCCAGCAGTCAACTGTTATAACTCAAAACAAAACCACATCGAAGTCAGATTCATTCCTCGTTGGCACCAAATCCATGTCACATGGCCAACAGCCATGAGTTCCAGTGGTGACCCTATTAGACAGCCCAGATGTGGCATATTGATAGAAAGTTCCCAGAATCATAGAAAGTGTTAACAGACAGCACTGCTCTGGGCAGTTTGCTGCAGACAAGTCTGCAGGCTGACTCAACCCACTTAAACTTCTTCATTCAGATACTGCCTGGCTGGGCTACCTGTTGGGTACCAGTTTAAGAATATCACAGATGCCGATGTCAACAACCTGTTATTGGAGGACCTCATCATTTGGACCAATTATGAGATTGAAGTGGCTGCCTACAACAGCGCTGGGCTAGGCGTCTACAGCAGCAAAGTCACCGAGTGGACACTGCAGGGAGGTGGGTGGAGAAAGGGGCCATGGAAGAACAGGTGTGTCCCTTTCTCCTGGTCCCTGGGCCTGTTGGGCTGCATGCCTGCCAGGCCATTCATATGTCCAATCGTGAGCATCCCAGTCCAGTCCGTGTTGCTGGCTTCACTTGGGCCTTCATTATGGTGCTTGAGTGGCATCTGTGCCTGGCTCCCCCGAGACAGATAGCTAAGGGGGAAAGATGAAAGTGGTTAGGAGTCACGTGGGAAGAAGTATATGGACCTTCTGGGATGTTTCACCTTTAACTGGATCACAGAACAAATTGGGAAGTGGGCGAGACAAATTTGTTGAACTTGAATTAATCCAAGAAGTAGGAGAGGAAGGGGGGGGGGGACTCTTGGTTTGGTGAACCATCGCCTGTAGAGTCTGTCTGTGTCCTCTGTGCTGGACAAGATGAACAGGCTGCCCCTCAGCTACAACCCATCTCTTTATCTCTACAGTTCCCACGGTACCCCCAGGAAATGTGCATGCAGAAGCCACCAATTCCACAACCATCCGCTTCACTTGGAATGCACCCAGCCCCCAGTTCATCAATGGCATCAACCAGGGCTACAAGGTAGGAGCCTGGAGGGACTCAAGGGGGGAGGGGAGAAATAGAGCTGTCAGTGAAAGCAGTGGGGCCACTTTGTGTTTCTGAAACCAGACTCCAGCAGAGGTCACAGATAAAAGCAGAGGATGCCCCCCTCCCCACAATGACTCTCAAGGTCACATACAGGCTTCTGTGATAGCACACAGTGCCCCACCCAGCATTGCCAGAAGGAGACTGTCCTCAATAAACTTCTTTCACAACCAAGGTAGTCATAATCCATCAGAATAATGAAGCAATTACTCCTTACCACTATGGTGTGGTTCTCTCATGCTACCTGCCAGGCAAGTCTCCATGGGCTTACTTGACCCCATACACAGTGTGGACAAAGGTGTGGGATTTGGACTCAGGCAAACTTGGACTAAAATCTCAGCATGCCTCTTGCTGACTGATGCCTTAGATTTTGGTGTGGGTGTCATGCCCTCTCCTTATATCCTTATGAGTATCTGTGACCTCTTGCAAGAGTACAGGTCACACTGGGTTAGGGTCTGTCCCTAGTGACCTCAGCTAACTTTAAGGAGCACTTTAAGAGCCCCAGTTCCAAACACAAGCACCCTTGGGGAGTCGGGCTTAGAGCTTTGACACATGACAAGACACAATTCAGCCAACAACCAATGGCAACATCCAAATTGCAGCTATACCAGTGTGATCTGGTTTTCTGGCCAGTTTAACTGCTGAGCATCTGGACTTCTCAGACATCCTGCCCTGCATCCCAGGCCTGCAAGGAGGCCCGCTTTCCTCAGAGAGCTGAGGACATACTACATAGTACAGGACAAACTCCATGTTCAAAAGTGGGGGTGCTTGCCTTCAGCAGGTGGAAGCATGTAGACAGATGCCACATGCTCATTTCCAGCCGGGGGGGGGGGGCAGGGAGAAGAAGCAGGGAATTTAAGAGGGCTGGGAGTCTGGAGAGGGGGGGTGGACTACAGACCCTGGGTTTGAGCTATGGGTCCTAATGATTTCAAGTCCCCTATACTGAGTCTGTGCATATACCACAGTCAAGATCATTTGTAAGACAAGTGTCTACACCATTGTGACTGAGAGGTCCAGAGGCAGGAGAGGAAGGAAGGGAGATTGTTTTGCAAAAATAATGTTCTACTGGTGCTAGGAGCAACCTGGGGACTAGAACTGGAGCCACTGGGCCGAAACACCTTCACTCCTACAAAGGCAGAGAGCATGGGCCAAAAAGAGTCTTTCTGGGATAGGGGTTGCAGCCTGAGCTTGCAGTTGCTGACTGGCCGGAAAAGGCTGCTAATTGGGACTCAGGGGAGGGAAAGAGGTCTACATGGCTGTGGAACACAGAGGCCGAGCTGGGAACAATTAGCTCCTGGCTGCCAAGTATAAGCATAAGTTTTATTCTATGTGTGGGAGGGATGAGCTACCAACTTCAAAGGCAAAAAGCTCCTCAAGGGCTGGAAGGCCACCAAGTGGTCAGGACAACTAGGGCAATGGCCTGTGGTGACCCAGAATAAGAAGACAATGCAGAAGCCCCCTCTTCTGCTCGATGCCAGGCTCATCGAACCTCTGTACTCAGGAACTGTGCCATACAAGCCAGTGACCACCAGCTGAGCAAATGTTGAGCTCAGGAGCAGCAACAGGGTATCACATTTATGGGGATATACCCAATACCAGGCAGCTGGCTCTGTACTTTATTCATTCTCATGAAGGACCCCTAAACATTAAACATTATGATCATCACCCCACTTCCCAGAGGAAGAAATTGAGTCATGAGAAAGAAATCACTGTTCACAGTCTAAAAGTAACAGAGAGCAAACACAGATCGAACCCAAAACCATGCTTTTTCTTATATTAAAAAAATAAAACATTGGGCTGGATTGGTGACTCCACAGTTAAGGGCACTTACAGCTCTTGCAGAGGATCTGGGTTCAGTTCCCAGCACCAGTGTGGCAGCTCACAGCTGCCTGTTAACTCCAACTCCAAGGGATCTGAGACCCTCTGACCTCTGAGAGCACCCACATCCTTGTGGTACACATGAACTTATATAGGTACACACATACATATTAAAAATAAAACATGATAGGTAGACAGACAGATAAATGGAGGCTTATGTAGCCCAGGCTAGCCTTAAATTCAGTACACAACCAAGGGTGACTTTGAACTTCTGAACCTCCTACATCCACCCCCAAGTCCTAGGACTACAACGTGTACCCCACTCTGGTTTATGAAGTGCTAGGGATTGAACCCAGAGCTCCAAGCATTCTAGCCAACCACTCCACCAGCCAGGCTACATCCTCAGCCCTGCTTCGAATGGCAAAATGATGCCCACAGCTGGATGTTTCGGAAGTTGAAGAGAATAAAAATGAAGATCCTTTCTCATTCAGCATATCCTTCAGCCTTCAGAATATCCATGGGGGTAGGGGGGTGGCACAAAGGTTGTCCCTTATACATGTAGTAAGATAGATCCCCGCCTTTAAATTATTAGAATGTTTGAACATCTACAAGAGTTGGAGGAAGATTCAAATGACTACCTAGCACCCATCTCCAGCTTCAACATGACCAAGTCAGTCAACTTCATCGCCGTACCTCTCAGGTCCTCCCAGCCCTTAGCCTTATGCTTTCCAACCTCCCTAATGCTGTGGCCCTTTAATACATTTCCTCGTGTTGTGGTGACCCTCCACCATAAAAGTATTCCATTGCTACTTCATAACTGTAATTTTGCTATTGTTATGAGTTGCAATGTAAATGTCTGATACATAAGATACCTGATATGCAACCCCCAAAGGGGTCACAATCACAGGTTCAGAAGTGCTGCCTTAGCCAATCCCAGAAAACTTACTGAAGTGAATCCTGGGCAGTTGGTTACATAGTCCCTAAATGTTCTTGTAGAGAAAGATTCTATACAAGGTCTCTCTATTAAAAATAAACCCACATTAACCATATCAACATACCTAAAAATGTCAACCATCACGTCATTACATAACCTGGCAGCCTTTGGATTTCTATGATGGTCTCCCAACCAATTCCTCCTACTGGCTGGTTTATATATTCCTAGATGTCGATGAAGGCTGCCTAGTTGCTGTCAGTTAAGAGTTTGAGTTTAAAGTTTTCACTGATCTTAGAGTCTCCTCTCTTCTCCTTTCCTCTCTCTCTCTCCTCCCCTCCCTCCCTTTCTCTCCCCCCACCCTCTCTCTTCCCTCCCCACCTTCCCCCCCTCCCGATTTATTTGGCAAAGAAACTTAGTCATTCATCCAGTGAATTTTCTACTGGCCTGGATTTTGCTGATTGCCTCCCTATGGGGTCATTTAACACATTCCTCTGAGTGCTATATCTGCAATAAATTGGAATGTAGAGCTAGCGGCCAATTGGATTCAAGTTTGTTTGATTACCTGTTTTGCAGGGAGGTGGGGGTCCCCAAATGATGCTGTGTGTTGACATCAGAAGGTGCAAAGTTTGTCTCTTTCATTGTGAACTTGGTGGCCACAGACAGCCCTCGTACAGTTTGTGATTTTAACAGGAGTTACAAAATGAGGAAGGAAAAATACTGTCATTTCTTCTTGATTAGCTGAAATGCCTTCAGGAAGGAAGGGGGAAATAAGGGGGGGGGGGGGAAGGAAGTCACAAGACAGGAAGGAAGGAAAATGACGTCTCCCTTTGTCAGTTTTCTACTACATTAAGAAAAATTAAAAACTCCATTCTTTCCCATGGCTTCTCAGTTCTCAGCATAATAGAGTAGTTCCCTAGCATCTGCTAAGGCGATAGTTTGGGTTGCAGGAAGTATCTTTGGCTCCATTTTGCTTTTCGGTGATGTCGGTTATGTACTTAAGAAATTTTAAACACATGTGCTCTGCTCCAACCCACTGTGGTTGTTATCCTTATTGTTGGCAAATGACCACTGGTCCCTTCAAGTTGGCTCCTGAGTCCTTTTCAACACGGTCCCTGGAGTCTCTGATGGCTGCCTAGCTGTCTGGAATGGCAAAATACTTCAAACTATAGAAATGTATATAAAATTTACATACAAATTTTGCCAGGGTTGGCAGTGCAGGCCTGTAATCCCAACTATGTGGGACCTAGGACAGTAAAACCACAAGGCCCAGGACTGTCAGAGCTGTGAGTTCAAGGCTGTCCTGGCTTGTTTTCTGTTGCTATGATAAAGACACAACCAAAGCAATTTGGGGAAGAAAGGGTGTGTTTGGCTTACAAATCCTGATCAGAGTCCATCACTGAGGGAAGCCAGCAGAACTTGGAAGGAGACACTGAAGCAGAGGCCATGGAGGCGTGCTGCTTACTGGCTTGCTCTCCATGGCTTGCTCAGCCTGCTTTCTTATACAGCTAGACCTCCTCCCCAGGGGTGTCACAGTCCACAGTGAGCCGCTCTTAGGCCCATTCACATCAATCATTAATGAAGGAAATGCCCCGACAGATTTTTACTATGGGCCAATCTGATGGAGACATTGCCTTAGTTGAGGTCCCCACTTTCCAGATAACTCAGCTCATGTTAAGTGCCAAGTTAAAAAAAAAAAAAAAAGAAAAAGAAAAAAAAAACAGAGCCAAACTGAGCAACTCAGTGATACCCTGTCTCAAAATAAAAAGTGAAGGAAACACGGGGGGTGTAGCGCACAGTGGCTAGGAGATTACATATGTGAGTCCTCTGGTTCAATCCCCAGCCCGGGGGAAAGTAAAAATCTCTTCACTGTACCTGAGGTTAGATATTTTTCCCAGAGAACTCTAGATCCCTTGAGATAGAAATAATAGACACCGTGAAGTGATTCCTAGGAGTGTTTCTTGCTCCAAAGATAGTATTGTTTCTAGATTCTGAAAATTGACCGCACAAAGGGAGAGTTTCTTAAACAAAATGCATACCAATGAGGCTGGAGACTCAGTTGCTAGTGTTTGCCTGTCCAGGAAGCCCTGGATTCCATCTCACAACATCCAGTAAATCAGGCATGCTAATACCTGTAATGCTAGCACTCAGGTTGCCAGGGTATCCAGGACAACTTAAGCTGTATAAAACCCTGTCTCAAAAAAGGTAATTTTTATTCAACATCAAGATTGCAAATTCTCTCATCTGTTGTTGTTTTTTGCTGGCAAGTTTTTTTGTCCACAGCTTTTTTGCACAGCTTTCTTGGTACCAGATTCCTCGTTCCACAGACACAATAACTTCAGAACAGCCATAGCTGTACGAAACTACTGACCAGCAGCCCCAAGTTCTCACATCTTTTATGGTCTTGCAATATAACCCCCAAGGATCACACTTCACACGCTGCTGTTATGATCTCTTTTGAAGAGTTTCTTGTCATTTTCCCATAGCCCAGTACTCTACTGTGTTCATCAGTTTCATGTAGGTTTTTAATTTTTAGGGATTGATGTTTTTATTTAACTTCATCCTATAACTATGTACAATATTTACATGGTTTCAAAGTCAAATGAACAAAAGAAATTTTAAGAAAATCAGCCTCGGGCTGGGGAGATGAGTCACTGGCCATGAGCCCTGCAACCTGAGTTTATGACACATGTAAAAAGCTGGACACAGTCTCCACTCATATCTGATCTCAGCATAGGCACACTAGGAGAGGGAAGCAAAGCAGAGGGGATCAGAGTAGCCAGCCTGGCATACACAACGCTCAGTCCCAATAGGACAGACTGTCTCAGCCAGGGATGGACACCTGGGCTTGTCCTCTGAACTCTACGCGTGTAGTGTCACACGCTCAAGCTCACAAGCCCACACTCACACACACACACACACACACCATACACACGGAAAAAAAGGAAGGGAGGGAGGAGGGGAGGGAAGAGGAAAGAAAAGGGGGAAAGGAAAGGAAGACTGACTCGCGTGACCCTGCACTGTAAACTCATCAATGGATTAACCCATCGATTATATATATGAGCGCATTTATTAGTAAACCACCTTCCCGCGCACCAGCCAGGAACCAAGCCTCAATACACGAGCCTTTGGACAGGAGGATTGGGGTACTTTATATCTAAACCATAACACCTGGACATCTGGAGAACTCTGTGACCCTACAGTTCCATACTCCCACGAGATATATATTTGACAAAGGGATGTCATGGCCCTGCTGCTGTTTTGGGGTCACAGATGTGAAGCTAGAGGAAAAAGGAATCACACATCCCTTCCCTCGTACATGTCCCCATGAGTGATTTTGTGTGTGGGGGGGGCACGATCTAGAGATACTCTTTATTTTAAGACATCTGTAAAGAAACTTTTCCCCTTATTTTGTTTAAAATGCTAGTGATTGTGATTAGCTTAAGCCCAATAAAATAATATTTACCCAAATTTTACACTTGCTGGGGAACACACCACACAATTAATTCCAACAGCATAATTAATTCAAATTTACATTAATTAAATTAAATTAAAACATTAAACTCATTTCTTCATCTACTCCAAAGAAGTTGGGCAATTTAATTGCTATGGAACAAGAAATAAATAAAGAGGGTATTTAACATACTTATTAAATGCCACTTAGTATTTCTGATTAGTATTTTTAGGGTCTAATTAGTGTCTAATTAACTTGCTATAGGCTATCTTTTCACAATACCAATTAAATTTCAAAACATCCTTTATAAACATCCGGCCCTGAAAAGGAGAAGATTAAGCATTGTTACTTGTGCGAGTTAATCAGGAGACATTGGCGTGGTATTGTTTTATATCTATAAATACCATGCTTATTAAAAACTCTTCAAGTATAGCTTTTCACCATTAATTGCTATTTAATCAACTTCAAATAAATGAGGAAATCTCTGGGACCAGCTGCCATTGTTGGAGACAGATGAAGGGCCCAGAAAACAGGAGCAGGAGGTAAGAGTGCAGGAGAGGAGGGGCGGGCGCCGGATGAGGGTAGAAGAGGCAGGCTGTCAAAAGATAGAAGAAGAATACAAAGACACCAAGGGAGGGTGGAGAGAAAGCAAAGGGCTCCTCACCTCTGGGTGAAATGTAAGATTGACAGGATGACCTGGAACAAGTGTAAGACCATAGCAAGTGACACAGCTGTAACATAGGACCTCGAAGAACCCCGTGGGAGAACTAGCCAGTAGGGAAACGGGGGTGGCAATTCCAGATCCTCAGCTTCCCCAGCTGTGTGATATAGTGCGTGTGAATTGTCTTTGCATTAAAGGGGTGTCTTGTGGAATCTGAGCTTAGGAGGGCTTCACCTTGGTGAAGTGTTATGCTGTGGTCACTTGGGAGTTTTTTTTAACTAAAGAGTCTCTGGTTCGGGTTTTGTACCCAGTCTTTGGGTTATGAAAATTGTTCTGGTTAAATGCCTCCCTTGTAGGATAGCTGGGAGAATGGAGTGAAATGTCCTTATGGGAAGCACTTGGTACTGTGTTTTGACTGGAGTCAGAGGCCAAGACACCCAGAGCATCAGGATGCACACAGGAGTGACCTATCCTGTCTCTCTCCTCCTTGAGATGAGTGAACACAAGAATAATATCCATTGGCCTAACCTGTGGAAGGGAACTTCACTTTTTCTAGAATATTCTTCTGGTTTCTCCTCAGCTGATTGCCTGGGAGCCAACACAAGAAGAGGAAGTTACCATGGTGACTGCCAGGCCCAACTTTCAAGACAGCATCCACGTAGGCTTCGTGTCCGGTCTAAAAAAATTCACAGAGTACTTCACATCAGTACTGTGCTTCACCACACCAGGGGATGGGCCTCGAAGCAGTCCCCAGCTGGTGCGCACCCATGAGGATGGTAGGTGCCATGGGCCTCAGCTCTACCCCCAACTATACCCCTACCCACCAACCCATGCCCTTGGGAAGTCCCTGGGCATCCTGAAACACAGTGGCCATCCTACGTAGGGTGGCCATGCTCTGACTCTATTGAGTACTGATGAGTGGGGAACACTTTTGGGGACAGTGCCTGGGCCTGTGGGACACCTGAGCTTCAATGACATCCTGGACACCTCACTGAAGGTCAGCTGGCAAGAGCCTGGAGAGAAGAATGGTATCCTGACAGGTAGGCATGATGATGACCTGAGCCTGAGGGTAGGTAGACAGTTGGGGCCTGGGGTTATCAGCTAGCCTGTCCTCTGCCTACAGCCAACTCCCATCCAGACCTGCCCGCTGGGCAACACTCTCAACTCTTAGTTTTGTGCTCTCAATCTGCAGCATGTCTCAGGACCTCAGTGTTTTAGGGAGCTTAGGGGTCTGTCATAATGTGTTGTTCTCTCTGCCTGCAATCCTGCCTACAAGGGACATCCCACTGAGACTCCACCTGGGCCCTAGGTGTGACACCAGCAGCTCCTAGCTCCTTTGGTCCCTTTGCTCCTGGAGTGAACCAAATCATCAGGCTAGAGAAGGAGTGAGAATTCTAACAGGGGTCAGGGTCACTGCAGGGTCTCAACCCAGCTCATGCTACTTCTTCTGACTCTTGCCAGGGTACCGGATCTCCTGGGAAGAGTACAACAGAACCAACACCCGTGTGACCCACTACCTGCCCAACGTAACCCTGGAGTACAGAGTCACAGGCCTCACAGCACTTACCACCTACACTATCGAGGTGGCTGCTATGACCTCCAAGGGCCAGGGCCAGGTGTCAGCCTCCACCATCTCATCTGGTGTGCCTCCAGGTGAGCGTCTCCTATTAGAATTACTGTCTCTGCTCTGCTAAGCAGCATTCATTCTGGAGAGGCCTCTGTCCATCTGGCTGGTTGGTTGGTTGGTTGGTAGTTGGTTAGTTGGTAGGTGGGTGGGTGGGTGGGTGGTTGGTTGGTTGGTAGTTGGTTGGTTGGTGGGTTGGTTGGTTGGTGGGTTGGTTAGTTGGTTGGTTGCTGATTGGTTGGTTGGTGGTTGGTGGGTTGGTTGGTTGGTGGGTTGCTGGTTGGTGGGTTGCTGGTTGGTGGGTTGCTGTGGTTGGTTGGTAGTTGGTTGGTTGGTGGGTTGGTTGGTTGGTGGGTTGGTTGGTTGGTGGGTTGGTTGGTTGGTGTGTTGCTGATTGGTTGGTTGGTGGTTGATTGGTTGGTTGGTTGGTGGGTGGGTGGGTTGCTGGTTGATGGGTTGCTGGTTGGTTGGTGGGTGGGTGGTTGGTGGTTGATTGGTGGGCTGGTTAGTTGGTTGGTGGTTGATTGGTGGTTGGTTGGTTGCTGATTGGTTGGTTGGTTTCTTAGTGTTTAGTTTGAGGGCTGGTGGTTAGTTGGTTTGTTGGTTGCTGATTGGGTAGTTGGCTAGTCGTTTGTTGGCTGTTTTTTGTTTGTTTGTTTGTTTGTTTGTTTTGTTTCTTTACCCAGGGTCTCATTCTGTAGCTTAGGCTGCCACTGAACTCACAGTAGTCCCATTCTATAGCCTTCTGAGTAACTGAGATTACAAGCATGAAGACACTGCACTGTGTCCTGTCTATTTTAGGAATAAAGTCTTACCATGCAACCAATGTTGACCCCAAACTTTGAAATATTCCTTCCTCAGACTTCCCAGTACTGGTATTACTAGTATGAACCACATACCTAACCTTTGGAAGGGCTCTCTCTTGGGGTAATGTTTATCTTCCTCCCATAGGGTTCTCTAGGCTCTGTGAGCCCAGGGTCCTTTCGTGAACAGACTTCGATGCCAGGACCTTGGGGTCCTGGGTGGAGAACTGTATGGTTCACTGTCCTCCCACAGCCCTGAGCACAGTGGAGACAGTAGGAGGACCTCACTCTCTCACTCCCTGCCCTTCTCACCCCATAGCCTTCTTGTGGATGGCTGAACAAGATGAGAATAATCTCAGCCCCAAACACAAACAAGTCAAGCATCACTTCTGGGCCTCGATTTCCCCGTTTGTACACGTACAAAGTTGGACCGGATCACCGTGTGGTCCTATCTACATCAAAAAGGCTGTGTCTGAATGGCATCCACCGGGGCGACCAAGGCACCTCAGGTGGTGACAACATGATCAGTAATATTGATAGATATCTTTATGGGACTTCCCAGACCTAAAGCTACAGGCTTTCTATGTCTCCTCAGTGCAATTTCCTGCTCTAAGTGGTCGTTATTTCCACCATTATTCTGAGACATAAAGAGGGAGATAGATCTCTGTATTGGTAGCTCCTCTTGATACTGTGACAGAAAAAAACTTAAAGAAGAAAGGGTTTATTTTGGCTCACAGTTCAAAGGAACAACCGTCATGGTGTGAAGTCACTTCAGGAGAAGCTCATAGCTGATGGCATCACATTTGGAAACAGCAGAGAATGCTGATGGTCGGATCAAGCTCTCTGTTGTTTTGGGTTTTGCTGTTTGTTTGATTCAGTCCAGGAGCTCAGCCTATAGAATAATGCCACCTTAGGGTGGGTCTTCTCACCCCCCACCTCCCTACCACACCCTACTCCCAACCTAGAATCTCCCTCACATGTGCAGAGGCTTGTCTCCACGGTGATCCTAAATCCTGTTAATTTAACGGTCACGTTTCCTCAGAGATACAGTCTGTAGTGGAAGAGTTAGGTTCAAATTGACATGTTTGGATGGCTTGTTTATCTGTTTGCTTGTTTTGTTGGTTGGTTGGGTTTTCAATACGGGGCTCACTGTATAGCCTAGGTTGGCTGGACTCATTATGTAGCCAAGGCTAGCTTCAAACACACTACAAAAAATCTGCGTTCTTTCTGTCCACGCTGAGCCCCCAAGAACTCCTGAGTTCCTGGCTGGAAAAGAGAAGCTTGCCCATATCTGCCGCAACCCAAGCCTTTCTCTCCTCCCCAGCCATCGCTGATATGGAGGGCTGTAGTGTCATGTGGATGGAGACAGTTCTGATCCAGATGCTTGTGCTGAGCCTCGCTTGATTTGGGAAGCTTTGTGGGTATTTTACTTATTGCCAAAACTTCCAAGGAAAGCCCCTGACACACATAGCTCCAGGGGGTCTCTGCCCTCAGATCTGACCTAGCCTCTCGGTGTCACAGATAGGCTTTGCCAGTGCTTCTCCTGCAATATCTCTAAGAACAGCGATCTGCTGAGACTCTGCCATACTGCAGAGCCCTATCCCAGGGGGAGCTACCCTCTTATTTTTTCTACTCTATTATCCCTTTCCAGAGCTCCCAGGGGCACCTACCAATCTGGGCATTTCCAACATTGGCCCACGATCCGTGACCTTGCAGTTCAGACCTGGCTATGATGGGAAGACATCCATCTCCCGCTGGGTGGTGGAGGCTCAGGTAAAGCTTGCTAGAGGGGACCCAGACTCCTCCCCAGGGGACAGCCCTGTGAAGACCCAGTAAGGGGAGGTGAGGGAGCTCATCAAAGCTATAGGTACCTGGCATATCAGCTGGTCTTAAAGTCAGGTCTAAAAATGTGCTTCTACCCAGCCTGCTGTGAGGTCCTAATGCAGGGCAATCATTTGTGGCTTTTAGACTAAGACCTTCTCTGGGTGGGGATGATGCCTACCAGGAGCTGGGACATCCCCACTTGAGCACAGCAAATTGGACAGGCCTTAGGTTTCCTTTTCCAGGTGGGCGTGTTCGGGGAGGGAGAGGAGTGGTCTGTCATCTACCAACTCAGCAATGAGCCTGATGCACGCTCCATGGAGGTTCCGGACCTCAACCCCTTCACCTACTACAGGTGAGGCAGGGGTGGAAGGGGTTAGGGAGAAGGGTCGGCAACCCCCTCTGCACCTTGCTCATTCCTTCTGTTCTACCCCAGCTTCCGCATGCGCCAAGTGAACATTGTCGGCACCAGCCCACCCAGTCAACCTTCTAGAAAGATCCAGACCCTCCAGGCACCTCCAGACATGGCCCCAGCCAATGTGACGCTACGCACAGCTAGTGAGACCAGCTTGTGGCTCAGATGGATGGTGAGGCTCCCTTAGGGACAGTGGGATGGGATGTTCACAGGACTGTCCCTACCCTGTAGCAATGCAATGACCTCAAAGAGGTCACTGGTTGAGTATCTATGATTCTTACTCTTTACTTTGAGTTTAGGGAGGTGCCACTGTCTTACTTGGATATGTACTTTTTAATATTCTTAAATTTCTTCCTTACTAACCTGGAAAGTGCCCAGTAGTTGATTGTGGCCAAAGGAAGAGAAAGAGCTAGAAGATACTTTGTATGTGTTGGGGAGATAACAGTTAAAGTGCTTGTTTAAAGTATATAAAAAATCAAGCATGAGGACCCGAATTCCAGCTCCAGCATCAGCCTTAAAAAGCCAGATGTGTTCGCACCTGCTTGTAATATCAGTTCTGGGAGGCAAAGACGGGAGGATTCCTGGCCTCAATGGCAGCTAACCTCTCCTACTTGTCAAGATGCAGGCCAGTGAGAGACTCTGCCTCAAAAAAAAAAATGAGTAAATACAATGGAAGTTCACAACCAACCTTTAATCCCAGTCTCAGGATTAAAGACATAGATCTCTGTGAATTTAAGGCCAGCCTAGTCTACATAGGGAGTTCCAGGCTAGCCATAAATACCTAGTGAGACCCTATCTCAAAATAACAAAGAAGCCAAATAAAAAAGCAAAGTAGGTGACTCCTGAGAAATGACACCTGAGTGTGTCCTCTGGCTTCTACACACACACACATACACACACACACCCATGTACACACACATGGGGGCATGTAAAATGCTGCTTACTAGAAGTCTTGCCAGATGTTAAGAATCCTAAACTTCCTGTCCCATTGAACCCTCCAAGAAATGTGTAAAAGGCTACAGTTTCGTTCTGAATTACAGCTGAGCACATGAAGGCTCAGAGACCATGCCCATGAGCACGTATCCGTCACAAGGGGGACCTGGGATTTAGAAACGGTCAGAAAATGGCCATCTGCTGTTGAGGTGGAGGCTGGGAAGGGGACAGTCCCCCAGGTCAGAGCTGTACATTGAGGGCCATGGCAATGGCTGGCCTGAAGGAAGTAGCTGCTAATGCACTGTGGCTTCTTCCAGAAATCCGTGCTGTCCTAGGTGTTTTATCCAGAGCCTGTCTTTAGATGGTCTCACCAAACCGCAACAGCAGAGTGAGGTTAGTCCTCATTTTTCACAGAAAGAAACTGAGGCAGATAGAGGTCACATTACCTCCCCAGGACCCCCACATTCCCTGAGTTAACAGCAAGAGACTGAGCCCCCAAATCCACAACAGAGGCCACTGAACACATTGTCCTCTTATAGCTCAGGGCCACCCTGGGACAGTTCACCTCAGCAGGAGTCCCAGGTAGCAGTCCTAGAAACCTGTGGAATAAATGAGAATTCGGAGAGTTGTTAATGAGAGTAGCAACTGGCTTCCTGTGCTCCTTGGGTGACCCAGAACCTTTGCAGAGAAAGAGCAGGCTTGATGGCATACCCATGGCCCCTCTTTGCCTCCAAGAGAGACCTCACTGGTTGTGTAAACCAATGCAAACCCCTGCACCATGAGTCATGCTGCTATTCACAGAGGGAGAGGTGGCAGAAGGGGCAGGTGGCTGAGAGAGGCCTTGGCACCATGAGCCCCCAACAAACACTGGTTATTAATTATGGCTCCTCTTTAGGTGGAAGCACTGAGCAACACTTTGGGGCCAGCCTAGTGGCCCAGGGTGCTGGGAGTGTGTAAGTACAACATATAGTCTCTTGTGACCTCAACTTCAACTCTTCCCTATCCCCCATCGGCTGATCTCACACACACACACACACACACACACACACACACACACACACACACACACACACACACACACACACACACATGCCACTTACTCCTTAATTGTCTCTGAAGGTTTCCAAACATAAAAGTTAGAGAATGGGATACTGGGGTGCCAGGAGGATGGGAATTCTGTGCCATGCAACTGCCTTGCTCATGATAGTAAATGGCCCATTACCTCTCCTTAGCTGGTAGGGGAGTCGCACGCCAAATCAAACTCAGTCTCTTGTACCCAACCATGTCTGTCTTAATCTCTATCTCATGGCAGAGGGACATGGAGAGAGAAAGGTGAGTGGTTGAGGGAGAGGCTAGAAAGAACAGAATCAAGTGGGTTAGAACGTGGTGCACTATGGGTTGTGGGCATTTGGAGCCCTGGGAGACAGAATAGAGGGGGGAGACTGCAGATGCACCAGCTTCAGAGAAGTGGAAGCCAGGTTCTAGAACAGCTGACTTCCGCTTCAGGCCAAAGGCCCACCTCCCACCCACATTGCCAGATTCATCCAACCTTGAACCACTAAGCAGGAACCCTCCCACTGAGCTCTATGAACCAGGAAAAGAACCTGCCTTTTCTCTTTGGTGAGACTGTTAACTAGAGAGAGAAAGATGAAATCCAGCAAGAGAGACGGAGGTTTGCTGGACAGCAGGATTTCCTGGCAGAGACATGCATCCTGTCCATATGAGCGTGCCTTCACCCTAGGTTCCCTCCTCTGGAGGTAACATGAGCAGAGACCATGTGTTGTAGGCAGTTAATAAAGTGTGTGCTGAGGGGCCTGAGTAAGGGGTTAAGCAGGAAGACAGCCAGAGCCAAAGAGCTCTGTTTATCAGCACACTGGGCAGACAGGTTTTGAGCCTGCTGGGAAGGACCAGCCTAGGGCAAGGCATGAGTCAGCTTCTCTGCTTGAGGAACAAAGGTGTTGCTTCTCATGGGAGTCCAGCAGGGAGAGACGGGGAGAGAGATATGGAAACAGTGTTTTACTTAGGGTTAGCATCTCTTTGGGGCACCAGCTGCTCAGCTGGTGGACAGGAAGGAGGAAATACAGAAAGGTCTCCCTCCCAACCTCTCATCTCTCTGCCCCTGCTTTACCCCAGCCCCTCCCAGAAATGGAATACAATGGCAACCCTGAGTCGGTGGGCTACAAGATCAAGTACAGCCGGTCCGACGGCCACGGCAAGACACTGAGCCACATGGTTCAAGACCGTGTAGAACGGGAATACACCATTGAGGACCTGGAGGAGTGGACAGAGTACCGCGTCCAGGTCCAGGCCTTCAACGCCATCGGAAGTGGGCCCTGGAGCCAGCCAGTGGTGGGCAGGACCAGGGAGTCAGGTACTACTGTCCTCCTTCTGGTCCACCCAAGAACAAGCCACATAGCCATTTCTACAGACAGCTTAAGCCGCTAGCCCTGTGTTCTACCCATGGCAGAGCACCCTGCTACACCCCCAGATCCCTCAGTATCTCCCTTCCCTATGACAGCCCCCACTCTTGGGGAGTCTGTAGGATAGCAAGGCAGTACTAGCTGTCCAAACAGCGCACCCCACTCCACTGCCCCAACACCCAGCTTTAACCCCAGCATCCAACCTATCTCTTCCTAAGAGCCTAGAAAGGGGTTATCGTTTTTAAAATATGACCCCTAATTCACAGGCAACCTTCAATTATTCGATGTGTGATTCTGTGATTCACTGTCCTGTAAGACCTGTAAGATTGTGTGTGTGTGTGTGTGTGTGTGTGTGTGTGTGTGTGTGTGTGTGTGTGTGTGTGTGTGCTCATTGACACTTTTAAACTGATAAGTGTATCTTCTGGCCTCATTGATAGCCCAACTCTGTCTTCCTTCACTGTATTGCTGGAAATGCAAGGTCATCCTAAGTTAGTCTGGAAGCAGGGTAGGCTGAATTCCTGAGTTCAAGGCCAGCCAAGCTACATGGTGATAGCCTCTCGAAAAAACAGTGAAGGTCAACGGCAAGAGGGCTCAGCCAGTAGAGTCATTAGTTCCACAAGCTTGAGGACCTGAGTTTGATCCCCAGAATGCATATAAAGGTGAGAGGAGACTCAACCAACGCTACAGTGTTGTCTTCCAAGTACACACTGGGGCATGCACAGACACTCACCATGGGCACGTGCAATAATGATAATAATAAATAATTTTTAAAAGTTAATGAGCAGAAAAAAGGAGGGAGGCAGAACTGAGAATGTAGTTCAGTTGGTAGAGTGCTCACCTAGCATGCCCTAGATTGCAGTTTCGGCATAAACTAGATGTGGTAATTGAAACCCATAATCCCAGGCTGGAGAGATGGCTCAGAGGTTAAGAGCACTGACTCTTCTTCCAGAGGTCTGAGTTCAATTCCCAGCAACCACATGGTGGCTCACAACCGTCTGCAGAGAGGATGTGATGCCCTCTGCTGGCAAGCAGTGCATTATACATTGAATATAAATAAATAAGAATTTTTTAAAAAGAAAAGAAAGAAATGGAAACCCATAATCCCAGCACTGGCAGGAGGGTCCGAAGTTTGAGATCATTCCTGGCAACATAGTGAATTCAAAGCCAGTACATGAGACCCTGACTCACACCTCACATCCAGAAATGGAGTTTGCATCGTCGCCGCCAAACACCCAGCTGCGGTCTGTGTGTGCGGGTGACATGGAGCTGGCTTCTCAGTTGCCCCTGCATCTTGCTCCACTTCTCAGCGCTGTAGGGCTGTCTTTGGGTCTTCATTCCTCCTCTTTACCCCTCGCTCCCACAGTCCCATCTTCCGGCCCCACCAATGTGTCAGCGCTGGCCACTACGTCTAGCAGCATGCTGGTTCGCTGGAGCGAGGTCCCGGAGGCGGATCGGAATGGCCTTGTGCTGGGCTACAAGGTAGATCGTGGGATCAGTGAGGGTGGGTTACACCATCTGCCCCAGGCCCCGCCCCTATCCATGGTGTCCTGTTCTTGTCTTCCTTCCTCTGGGTCTCTACCTCACAGAGGAGGCATAGGGTATCTGCCTCACTTCCCATCCAGCAGTCACCATAGCAACCAGGAAGTCCTCCCTTCAGGGGTAGGAAAACATCCAGTGACTGACAGGGTCCTTCAGACTGCTCCCCTCTTCCTAGGAGCCCCAAATCTTATCTTCAGCCCAAAGGAGCCACTCTGGTTTCTGTGATCTTCTAACATTTCTTTCCAAACTGTTCTAGACCATGTGACCATGTGGCCATATAGCCATATAGTCTAGCCCTGGCCTGAAACGTGAGAATCATAGGATAATGTCACATCTCTATCACTACTCCCTTGTGGGCCTACAGAGACTTTAGCTGTACAGCTGAGTAACCCCCCCCCTCTTGTGTCTTAAGCCCTCCAAGAATAGTAGCTTTGCCACTGGCCCATTGGGGCCAAGCCCCTCCAAGGAGCCCAGTATGCCTGTCCCATCCCCCATCCACTCCTGGAAAAGACTCCAGGCAGAGGCTGCCAGGCCAGACCAGTGCTAAGCCCCCCCCCCTGCCCCCCCCCCCCCCGTGTCTGTGCAGGTGAGTTACAAGGAAAAGGATTCAGACTCCCAGCCCCGGTTCTGGCTGGTCGAAGGCAACTCGTCTCGCAGTGCCCAGCTTACAGGCCTGGGCAAGTATGTGCTCTACGAGGTCCAGGTTCTGGCCTTCACACGCATCGGCGATGGCAGCCCCAGCCACCCTCCCATCCTGGAGAGGACACTAGATGATGGTAAGTCTACATCCTAGAGAGCCCAGAGGGCCCATCCTTCATATCCTCTCCCACAGGGATCCCCAGACTTAGGCTCCTCCTATGGGAAATGGGATCATCAGAGGCTACCAACCCAGTGCACGAAGATGATATTCATAGCCAATAAGGAAAGATCAAGTGAGGACCATAAATATCATGGCCCCTCTGTAAGCCAAGTAAATAATACCAAGATCTTATGTTGGTTTTATTTTGTTTTCACCTGGGACAAATCTGCTTGCTTTGAACAAAATCTATGATGGAGAAAGTCTTAATTCCTGGGCATGAGCCTCCTTCCTGGAATGACACCAGAAGCTCTCCATATACTGCAGAATTCCCCAGTCTCAGGCTGACAGAGGCCCCTGTCCCTCCAGTCTCCTACGCACAGCAAAATGGCCTGCCCACCACAAACATTTGCAAGGCCCAGACAGTTGCAGAAGGAAGGCCCAGTTCTGTGTCTGTATGTTCTAACTATAAATCAAGCTAATGAGCTGTTAAATTAAATATGTTCTATCCTCCTTCCTTGACAAATATACCCACATAATGACCTAGAAGGCCAAGTCTGAGTTTACACATCTCATCTCCTTGACATTCTGGGATGGAATGGAGTGTCACACGAAGGATGCCCCCTCCCCCTGGTACTAGGTCCCTTCTTGGTGTCCTCATCCACACCCTTCAGGCTCCAGCTGTACCTCCCAAACAGTTCTCCCTTGGCCATTCCAGGGCACATAGGAGATAGATCTGGGGAACAAGCCTACTCAGAGTCTGGGGGTACGCTTGGGCCCCACTGGGCTTTTAAATGCCAGGGTTCCAGAGCCAGATGTGGAGAGAGCATTCCTGTAGGCTTTCCAAACTTTCACAGCTGCCTCAGGAGGTGGAGGACATCACAGCAGAACCTTCCAAAGCACAGACCAAGCTGGGGCCTGCAAGGCCCTGGGTGAATGGATGAAGCCTTGATGAAGGCCCAGAGATCATCCAAGCACAGATTTAAAAACCAGTACAACTTAGAAAACAACCCCATGAACATTCTGAAGGCCCATGCATGGACACATGGAAACCAAAGAAACTGGAGTCTTGGGCCCCCCCCCCACCAAATAACTAAAGTCTGTTTAAGGGGTACACATACCTCATCTTCTAGGTCCTATAAAATGACCCTGATTTTGAGGATAGATAACTTTTTTGCAATCATTTTCTCAGAAGTATGCTATACACAACTTACTGAGCCAAGGGATTTCCTCCGCCCTCGGTGGTCAGCTGGGCCTGAACTGGGTTTGAAAAGGAACAGCAGCCTCACAATCTCCCTCTTGTCTCCTCCAGTTCCAGGCCCACCCATGGGCATCCTCTTTCCAGAAGTGAGAACCACATCTGTGCGGCTCATCTGGCAGCCTCCTGCAGCCCCCAATGGCATCATTCTGGGTAAGGCTACACTTTCTAGAAAGGAAAGAAGTCACGTGACGGGTAAAGGAGCTAGATAGGACAGGCCTGAGAAGCGTTCTCAGCCCCTGAGGAATGGGATCTGAATAGTCAGTCATGGTGTCCACACCTGTAACTCCAGCACTTCAGAAGCAGAGGCAAGAGAATGGGGAGTTCAAGGTCCTCTGATGCCAGCGAAACTGAGACCAGTCTGGGCTACATGAGACCTTGTTTACAAGTTACAGAACACCAGGACCAAACACAGTTTATTTGGGCTTGCAGTTCCAGGGGGCTAAGAGTCCATCATGGAGGGGAGGCATAGCAGCAAGTGGCATGCATAGAGACAAAAGCAGGAAGCTGGGAGATCACATCTTTAGCAGAAAGCACAAAGTGGAGAGTGTTGCTGGAAATCTTTCTGTCCCATCCGGGCCCTCGGTCTCTCTTACCCGCAGTCCCATAGCCGCTTATATAATAATTACTCAGAGGCTAATATCAATTGCAAACTGTTTGGCCTATGGCTCAGGCTCATTACCAACTAGTTCTTACAACTTAACTCAACCCATTTCTATTAATCTATGTATTGCCATGTGTTCAATGGCTTTACCTGTGTTCTATTACATCTTGCTTTCTGGGCAGCAGCCTGCAGCATCTCTCCCTGACTCCGCCCTCCTTTGTCTTTATCTCTGCTTGGATTTCCTGCCTGCCTCTAAGCTGCCTTGTCATAGGCCAAAACAGTTTTCATTATTAACAAGTGGTAATAAAGCACATTCACAGGGTACAGAAAGACATCTCCCACCAGAGAGAGGATGAACTGGAAGTAGACTGAGGTTATATAATCTCAAAGTCCACCCCTAGTGACATACTTCCTCCACCAAGGCCACACCTTCATTCAATCCTTTTCATTTAATGAACTCGGGTCAAGCAAGATTCCTTCACAATGTACATGTACGTGAAGGGGTGTGCGCATAAACACACATATACACACATACACAAAGGCTTGAGGAATTCTAGGCCAGCCTAAACAGCCTAGCAAGGGACCTTGTCTCATTAACAACAATAATAATAGTGATAATGTTTTTAAATAGGATAAATTGAGCCTGGAGAGATGAGTCAGTGGTTAAAAGCACTGGCTGTTCTTGCAGGGGACCTGGGTTTGGTTCCCAATATCCACAACCATCCCTAACTCCAGTTCCAGGGGATCTCATGCTGCCTTCTGACCCCCGTAGGTACCAGGCACACAGATGAAACATAAATATGCCTATAGACATATATATACAAATAAAATAATTTTTAATATTTTTAATCAAATTAAATAAACTCATGACTATACATACCAAAGGTGGCTTGGCCTACCTGTACCTCTCTCTAGGGCTTGTGAAACACTAGTCCTGGAGAAACAGCACCCCTGAGAAGACAAAGTGATGAAGGATACCAAAGTCCTCTAGACTAGAAAGCCTTAGACTCCTTCTTCAGAGCCACTGCTAGCTAACAAGTTACTTGGCCTTACTCATCCTCATGGAGATTAATATAGGGGTCTAAGACACTACGCCTTGAGTTCCTTATCCCCACCAAAGTCCACATTTCTTAACCATAGCGGAAGGTGTAAAGAAAGAGTGTCACACAGCCAAACCGGAGTCAAGGAGGCCTGACTGCACGTGCTGCCCTGTCCACAAAGGCATGAGTCTTCTTACAGGGCACTGTGGCTGCTTGCTCTGCTGTCCCAACATTGCCCTCTGCCTTTCTTCCCCACAGCCTACCAGATCACACACCGACTCAACGCCACTACAGCCAACACTGCCACAGTGGAGGTCTTGGCACCCAGTGCCCGCCAGTACATGGCCACAGGCCTCAAGCCAGAGTCTGTCTACCTGTTCCGTATCACAGCTCAGACCCGAAAAGGCTGGGGAGAGGCTGCTGAGGCCTTGGTGGTGACCACAGAGAAGAGAGGTAATGGCCCATGGGACTGGGAGGGCCTGAGGAGCTAAGGATCGGATCTGTAGCCCATCCCAGAACTTAGCACCCCTCCTAGTGTATGACTGGAACTATGCTGTTTTAGTCTACAATAGACAATGGGCACCAATAGTGGAGTCAAGGTCGATGAAGGATCATGCCAGCTCACAACGCTGAACTTGAATTTTCCATGATCTTACTCTGCTCTGGGTTTCTAAAAGACAGGTGGCTGCTGAGGCATAGCTCAATTGAAAGAGTTGCCTGGCATGCATGAAGCCCTGGGTTCAAGTCCCAACACTGCATAAGCCAGATGTAATGATGCTTGCCTATAATCCTAGCACTCAGGAGATCCAAGCCGGAAAGTCAGAACTTCAAGGTCATCCTCAGCTACATAGCAAGTTTGAGGCCCACCTAGGATACATGAGACCCTGTTTTAAAAAATCAATAAATAAAAATGAGTGATATAAAAGAGATGGTTAATGACCATCTCCTTTACATCCCTATTCTTTTCCAGCTGGGCTATAGAGCCTGGAGTCTAGGCTGCCACTACCTTATGGCCCTGAGCAGGTGCTTTGATTGGGAGTGGTTCCTTAGATCCAAACCTGAGCCCCCAAATGGTTAAAAGTGATCAGTTATAAAATGTTCCCAAGAAAAAACAGTAAGGCAGCGGATTTCCGCCAAGGGTTTCTTTGCTCTTAGAGGACGTGGGGCAACATCTGTAAAGCTCTGGGTTGCCCTAGTTAAAGAATGATGCTCCTAGCATTGAGCAGGTTGAGGAGAGGGGCTCCACAAAGCATCCTGCAGTCACAGAGCAGCCCTACCCCCAAAGACGTGTCAGGTCAAAGGTCAAGAACACTGAGACTTAGAAGACTGCCTTCTGGAATGGGGGAAATGGAGCAGGGGGATGATAGGAATGAATTCCCACAGGGAAGCATGTCTCACTCCCACTCACTCAGGCACAATGCAGGTCCCATCTCTGTCACTAGCAGAAACAAATGTGTCAACTCCTCCATCAGGGGCTGTCATAAGAGGCATGAGTCTCTAGGCACCCAGGGTTCTGGAAGCTGAGGGTAGGTCTCACCTGAAGACTCGTGTGTTGACTGCTGTCAGGAAGCGTACAAGGCTCACAAACTTGGAAGTGTGATAGAGAGGAGGCATCTGTCCCAAGTTCAGGACACCTCCCTGCCCTTGAGAAAAGACAGCTGTTCCACTACCACCCTGCTCAGGCTACACTGTCTCATGTGTTCCCTGCTCTGCCTCCCAGACCGCCCGCAGCCCCCTAGCAAGCCTGTGGTGCAGCAGGAAGATGTGAAAGCGCGCAGTGTGCTGCTGTCCTGGGAGCCAGGCAGTGATGGGCTCTCCCCAGTGCGCTACTACACCATCCAGACTCGAGAACTGCCCAGCGGCAGGTGGGCGCTGCACTCGGCCTCTGTGAGCCACAATGCCTCTGCCTTCACCGTGGACAGGTAAGGTGGGGTCCACACCCACTTCTCTGTTCCCTTCTCGAGTGATCCTTGCAGGAGGGAGGGGGCGGTTTCTGAGAGCACCTTCAGATGGTCACTCAAGTCTTCCTTTGCTCACCCCACCAGGCATCCTCACCCCTGCCTCCCCCTCCTCGGGAAGTCCATTAGGGCTACCTCTTAATTATCTGTGGAGCCTTCCAGGCTCCCGTAGGGGAAGTACTTACCATCTTTCATTAGTGATTCTCCTGACAGATAGCCATGTGCTCCTCCTGTCTCTAATGGTGGTGGGAAGTTCCTCACCAAAACTAGACTCAGTCTAATCTCCAGTGGTTATAATTTTTATATTCTAGTCAACGTGACCTGAAACTCGAGCAAGCCCTTCGTCCCCCTCCCCCAGGCCTGTAACTCAAGAAGAAAGATGTTTATTAGAAAGAAAACGGGGCTCGTAGAGACAATTCGCTTTTTCTCTGGGGAATGCAAACAACCCCCCACCCCAAAATCTGACTTTAGGGAAGGAAGTGCAGCTTGCAGGAGGCCGTGATTGTGTGGAGGGGAGGGGGGGGGCGTGAATGTTTTTTGGTTTTGTTTTTGAGACTGTCCTGGATCTCACTCTGTAGACCAAGCTGGCCCCAAACTCAGAGATATCCCCTGCCTCTGCTAGGATTAAAGGTGTGAATGTTTTCATGGCCACCGAAGCATGGGTAAACATGAACCTGGAGATGTGTGGCTTATCATTACAATGAAAGACTGCCTATGCGGGGATGGTATGGGGCCTGGCCTGGTCACCCAGCATCTCATTGGTCCTTTTCCAATGTGACCCCTTCCCTGGCCTTCATGTTTGGTGTGGCAGCACATGCTTTCTTTTCTCCGCTGGCTTCTCTCTTCCAGCAGGGATAGATGAGACCCCATGATGGAAGTGTGCAGGACTGGGTCTTGAGGGACACTGAATGTGTCAGTGAGGCTTGTCATCTCTGGGACAAACTCCTGGAGGAAGCAGCTTAAGTGGGAAGGACTGTTTGGGAAAACAGCCTTAGAGGTTTCACTCTGAAGCCAGCTGGCTCTGTTACTTAGGGCACAGTGAAAAGTGCATGTGACAGAGGCTCATGGTGACCAGGAAACAGACCTAGAAAGAAGACATAAAATGTACCTTCTGATGCTCTGTCCCAATGGTGTACCTTCCTCTGCCAAGACCCCACTTCCTGAAGCTTCCATTTCTCAAGACAGTCACACCAATCTTTAACATGTGAGCCTTTGGGTTCCCATTTGTTCGTACCCAAATCACAGTTAGCATATAGGTTTACATAGGTCATTGACCCCAGTTTCGTCCACAGGCTCAAGCCCTTCACATCCTACAAGTTCCGGGTGAAAGCAACCAACGACATTGGGGACAGCGAGTTCAGTGAGGAGTCAGAGTCGCTGACCACCCTGCAAGCCGGTCAGTGTTACCTCCCTGCTTGGACCTCATGCTCTTGACCCTGGTTGCTTCCTGGGCATGAGGTGTTCTTCCGTGGGAGGGGCCTCTGAGGGTGAGAGAGGGCTCACTAGACCTGCTGGGCCTGTCTGCCTCCAGGCCAGAATGCCTAGAGGTTTGGGACAAAAGGGACTTTGCCCAGGGCAAACCAAGCCCGGCCTAAAATGTGTGTGGTGCTTCTCCAGCTAGCAGGAAATAGGAGTAGATGCCCACCCTGACCCTGCTCCTAACAACAACCAAAGTTCTATGGCTTTGAGGGACTCCAAGACCCTAGGTTAGGCTAATTTCAGCCCCCCAGTTCACCCTGGTTGTTTGCTCTGAGAAAATTGGGGTGGTGGGTGTCCAGAGAACTTAAGCAGGACCTACCTAGGCGTCCAATGTCATCAAAATCTGGTCCCTTGTGTTCTGAGTGATGCTGACATTCCCAGCCCTCAGAGTCCCCTCCCCTGCCTCTCTCCACAGCCCCAGATGAAGCACCCACCATCCTGTCGGTGACACCCCACACCACCACCTCTGTGCTAATCCGATGGCAGGTACAGCTATGTGGACAGGGTGGGTTTATTTCCAAGGACTCAAATAAGCTCTTCACTGAGGGAGGGGGAAAAAAAAAACCTCTGCTAGTCCCACCAGAGCTGCCTTTGCCTTTATTCTATAGGTCCAGAGCACAGAGAGAAGCATGAGAGACCTAGGAATGTGCACATCACAGAGCACTGATATACATGTGTCCACATATGCTCACACTCCACCTCTGGATACATACACCAGCCAGATGAACACAGACTCGGGAGGGGCTTTGTGTGGCACTAGGTCACACAGCAGAAGTGTCAGAGTTAGTTTCATGACCCGGGTCTGCCAAATCTGTGTACAGAAAAGTACCTAGAGGCTATGAGAACCCCACAAGGCTCCATAAAGCCCAAACACAGAGGTCAGTGACAGGCTTCCTAACAAAGACCTCATGGTGGGCAGGGTTTCCGGACCTAGGTGCCTGCTGTTCTACCAGGGCCAGAGGTAACCTCATCAATCAGGCTGCCCATGCATTCTCTGCAATCTAGCCTTGGACTCAGCAGATCACCCGCAGAAGCCTCCTCACAAAAAAGGCTTCCTCCTGTCCCTACTTCTTGGGATCTGAGGAACTGGCCCCAGCTGCAATCCTTAAAGCCTGGGATCCCAGAAGAGACACCCCCTAAGTGGAAATGGTCTGGCAGTGATACATGAGCCAGAGGAGGCTGCAGCAGATGGGGGACCTTGACAAAAGGGCCAGGCGATGCTCACGATGCTCACGGCAGCCAGTGAAGCAATTAAGAAGCTAATAAAAAGACTGGACCATTTGAAGAGATTTCTTAAAGGAGTTATCGTAAAGAAAATAGTTTCCACTTGGCAGACAGCCTGTTCTCCAGCTCAGCCAAGGACAGGAGCAGAAGGAAAGGAGGAAAGAGGGGCCATGTACATGGGCATGCTCATCTTTGCACATGCTGTAGTGTAGGCACAGGGCTCAGCTCATGGGAGACCCCCAGGACCACAGGAAGTGATGGCTGGGTAGTCACAGAAAGCAACAGCCCCGAGGAAGCCAGAAGTGAGCCACAGAGTTCCTGGACAAGCAATGCCTGGTGACTGCAGAGGTGTGTTTTCAGGTCCTTCTGCTGCTGTGTGATCATGGGCCAGTACCTTAATGTCTCTGAATGTGTCTCCTGCTCTTCCAAAGGGAAGAGGGGATGGCGTGGTCATTCCTGCCCTTCACTCAAAGGAAATGTGACAACCTCTTTGAAAATGCCCCAGGCCACCCCGGTTTCTTTTTCTAGTTGAGATAGAGACCTGCTCTGTGGCTGCAGGAGGTGTGGTAGGCAGAGAGGGTGGAAGCAGTCAAGAGCCCTGCTCATGTTTGACCCTCACACTCCCAGCCTCCAGCTGAGGATAAGATGAACGGCATCCTCTTGGGCTTCCGAATACGGTACCGGGAGCTGCTCTACGAAGGACTGAGAGGCTTCACACTTCGAGGCATCAACAACCCTGGGGCCAAGTGGGCTGAGCTCACCTGTAAGTTGCCATCATAGGGTCTTGCGAAGGGGAGGGGTAGGCTCTCCTCCCTGCTCTGAAGCGCCCCCCCCCCCCCCCCCCGTTTCCTTGAGTCCACTAACCTGCAATCTTGCCTCCCTCCCCTTTGTGTTCCTCTCCTGACCCCACCCACTCACTTGCTAAGCATCTATTGAGCACCTTCTACATACTCCAAGATGCTATAGGCACACACCTGTGGGTAAGCAGACGGGGTCCCCAACTTGGATCAATCTGATGGAGGAAGAGTCAGGTCTTCAGTAGGTAAACCCTGAAATAGATGTCAGGGGCCATGGGCATGCCAGTATGGAAGAATGTTCCAGAAGAATTCCAAAAGGCTCTCTTGACCTGGAAGGATGATTCCAGGTTAGGCAGGCAACTGTGTGGAAGGAGGGGCCACCAGCTTAGAAAGACCCCACCAAGGACACAACCGTCAATACCCCCTCCTGTCCCTCAGGGTGTCAACACCCAGCCTTAAAGCCAAAGAAGCTAGCCTTCAAGTGTAGGAGAAAGAGAGAAAGGAATGGGGGGACGGTCAGGTGAACACCCCGGGGAGAGAGGATGCTGGGAAAGTAGCGAGCAAGAGGCAGGTGTGAGTGAATGTTGGGTCTTAGGACACACAGGGGGCCTGGAGATGATGGACTGGCTCTTGGAGGTGTGGGAAGACGGAGGCAAAATATAGCAAAAGAGCACGGGGCTGAGCCAAGGATGCAGGCTAAGTGTGCCGCCATGGATGTGGATTCCACGGGGCTCCGTGTCTGTTCAAGGAGGTGAGAGGGAGGCAGGCAGGAAAGAGGAAAACGTGTAGAGGGTGAGGTAACAACACTGCTCACCAAAAGAGAAGTCTGAGGTAAAGAAGAGGCGAGGCAGCCTGGGTCTCTGGGCTGTGGCACTATGCCCCATCTTCTCGGCTTGTGGAGCCTTAGCTTCTGGCGACGTTCACGGACAATAAAATGACTGAACATGGAGTGAGAAGATATTAAAAGGAACCCGTAGAAATACCCGATCCAACAGCTCGTGTTATTTCCTTATCTTTATTTATTTATTTTGGCCGACGTCTGCCTATGGCTGTGATTTTATATGGCCTGCATCTAATTCACTCATATTTCTTGACAATAAAATTGTTTCTGGCTCATATGAGGAAATTGACGATGCTATATTTCACCATGGTTTGCCAGAGCTCCAAAGTGAAACAGGGATCCAGTGGGCTGAGAGAGTCCTCTATAACTGTCCCCAGGGTTGGTAGGCTCTGAGGGGCTGCCCCATGGTCAGTGTATATCGGGATAGGAACATCAGTGATTTAAGATCTACCATCTCCCCAATTTATATGTCCAGCCCCTGACTCAGAGTCAGTCCCTATGCCTCCTTCATCGACAACCTTGTCATCCCATGCCAGGCCTGGTTGGTTCCCAGTGGGTGGGATGCCTGTGTACACTAACCTCTGTCTGCTATCTCCCTGGCCTCTCACCTCCTGCCCCCTAGCCTTGTACTCCATGCGGAACCTGACCCGGCCCAGCCTCACGCAGTACGAGCTGGACAGTAAGTCCCCTTGCATGGTGGTTCATCGTGGCCCAGGCCTCCTGGGATGGGGAGGGGGTCCTCAAGAACACCTGGACCTGGGCCAACCAGGCACCCACTGTCCTAGTTTACTGACAAAAAGTAACTTGAGGAAGAGAAGATTTGTTTGGCTTACACATCACAATCCTAGTTCATCACTGAGGAAGCCACTCAGAAACTCAAGGCAGGAACTGAAACAAGCCATGGAGGAACATTACTGGCTTATTCCCCATGGAATATACCAGCCGGGACCACCAGCCAGAGATGGCACCACCCACAATGAGCTGGTCCCTCCCACATTAATAATCAAGGAAATACCCCACAGACGGAGGCATTTTCTCAAATGAGGTTCCCTCTTCCCAGATGTCTCCAGCTGTGTCAAGCTGACAGAAAACTAGGCAACACACCCACCCAGTGAGCTTGAATACTAGGACCCCCTACAATGCATACATCTCCTAAACACATAAAGCAGGAGATGGTTTGGAAGAGACTCCTCCAAGCCTACCCACTAAGTGCTGGCTAGTGTAGACTTGAGTGGATGAGGGGGCCCAGGTCAACAGTAGGAGGTAAAGCATACTACAGGGCAGGAAGGTGGGCGTCTGTTGCTATTACCTGACTTGACCCATGTGAAGCATGTGGCCCTTGCTGTCTCTCTAGCCCTGTCTGAAGATCCTGTAGTTGTGTGAAAACCATCTCTGTCCTTTCTCTGTTTCTGAAGCCTCCACAGGTTCTTCCCATACACACACAAGGCCTTCTGATCAGAAATAACCAAGCTAAGAGTCTAGACTGGCTGGCCATGGGGGGTGGGGGGACGGACACAGGGACAGCAGAGTTCAGGGAATAAGAGGATGGACTGGCCAGGAAGAATCTCATCTCCCCTCCAGGAAGACAAAGCCTGTTTTCTTGCAACAGTTTTTATTCACCAGAATTCCCTCCCCCACCCACACACACACCAAGCACTTCAAACTTGACTAATAGACTTAATACATGAGATTTCTTGACCCAGGATCCACATTCCATAAGCGCTTCCCCTCTAGGACTGAGCCAGTGTGTGTGGCAGGGGAGGGGAGATGTTACAACTCAGTGGTAAAGCTTGTGCTCAGCCTTGAAGAGACCCTGGATTCCATTCCTGGCTCAAAAAGAGTAGGGGAAAAGGGGTGAATGGGGATAGGTGGGGACACAGTAAGGACATGTCTGAAATGGTTTGTATCTGCCATAGTGGGAAGAGTCCAGGCAAGGAAGGTTTGAACCTCTGCAATGTGGCCAGGACAGTTAAGACATTCCCCCTTCAGTCTCAACAATATTCACTTAGATATTGAACTGTTTTTATGACCTTAGAGCAGGAGGCTGCTTTGTGTCATGGATTCTGTTTGCAGGATACAGCCTAAGCATCTAAGGCTTACCACTTATCTGCTCCCTCCCCCCGCAGTATCATGCAGTATCACATGGGGCACTAGAATGGTAGATGGTCCTCCCCCATCCCTTACAGCTCCAGCATCCATTGAAGGACTCCCTACCATGGGCTCTGTGACCTCTGTGTTCCTGACCCCCACTCTTGCCCATAGATCTGAGCAAGCACAAGCGTTATGAGATCCGGATGAGTGTGTACAATGCCGTGGGTGAGGGACCCTTGAGCCCACCACAAGAGGTCTTTGTCGGAGAAGCAGGTGAGTATACCCTCATGAATCCCAGGCACTCATTCAGGGTCCCCACCCTGCCCCCGCCCACCTCCTTTGCCTAGCTTACACCCTGGAATACTCACTCATTGGCCAAATTTCATGCCCTCCAGTGCCCACAGCAGCACCACAGAACGTGGCCATCCACAGTGCCACAGCCACACAGCTAGATGTGACCTGGGAGCCACCCCCACTGGACAGCCAGAATGGAGACATCCAAGGATACAAGGTACCGACCATCTGGCAGAAGGATGGGGGTGCATAGGAACAAGGGGATGGGAGGACTGGGTGAGGCAGATGAAGTCCCAAGCCCTTCCTGCTCACAGCCAGGTGTTTGCCCTCAGGCTCCACCACACACATCTGTAGCTTTGGCTATCTGCACAGTGTACAGAAATAAATACTCTAGAGTTGCAGACTGTTTACATTTCAAGGCAGGCTGAGTCTGATCCTAGGAACTCCAACCACACCTTGGCTTATTCTCTTCTAAGACACACAATGCACAATGCCACCACCTCCACCCCCATAGTCACTTAAGATTTCTGAGGAGTAGGGGCTGGGGATATAGCTTAATTTGTAGAGTTATTGCTTCGCATGCACAAAGCCCCAAGTTCAATCCACAGTGCTGCATTTACCAGATATGGCTGTTTATGTAACCCCAGCACTTGGGAGGTAGAGACAGAAGGATTGGAATTCAAGGTCAATCTGGACTTTAGAGTATGTTTTGAGGCCAGCGTAGGCCCAGTTTGTGATTAGATGATCAATTTGCAAAGCACCGGTAGCAGTATTTGAAAATCTGCCTGAAGATCATCTCTGATTCAGGATGCTTTGTTATGGTGGGGTTCATATTTGCAGAATGTTCTAAACTTTTGCAGCATTCTGAAGGCCTTGGAAGCTGCCACAGTGTGGGCATTAATGCCCACTTCATATGTATGAAAAAAAAAATACTGTATCCCAGCTGATATAGTATGGAGAGGTCACAAACTAGCAGGTGTTAGAATCCAGTTGCCTAACTCAGCCTTGCCAGGAAGTTGAAAACACAGCCAGGTCCCAGGAGAATGCAGGGTGTAGAAGAATAAAGAGCTAACCCATGTCTCTCATTGACCCATACAGCCCTTGGCTGTGATGGATGCTTGCCTCCCTCGCCAGCATCTGGGGAAAACTGATTCCTGATATTTGAATGGTATTTCAGAAAACTGACTCCATGCAATAGCCTTGGAGGCACTGTGTACACAAACCACAGGACCCAATGATTTTCCTGGCCCAGCCTGTTGTTCCACGGGTGACAATGAGTGTTTGCCAGGGTGAGGCACTTTCTCTGTCCCACACAGCCTGTGGAGACAGGCTACCCTGACATAAGGCAAAATCCAGTATGGGAAGCTTTTCCATTCAGGGTGGAGGAGGAAGAAGGGGGAGGGAGGCATGGTGCCAAGGAAACTCTGAAGATGGGTGATACCCCCTCAAGGCTTTGCCCAGGAGTACCAGCTGGAAAAACCAAATATTGCACCCAAAGCATATGCCTCTGGAGAGAAAAGAGGCATTAGGTGGAAACAGTCACAGTTTGGCAGTCACTAGACTGTTTGGGGTTTAGAAGTTGTGAATTAACATTCAGATCCAGGAAATGTGTGGGTGCCCAGGTACCATATAGAACACAGAAGATGCCTTCAGTTCCCAGAAAATATAGGTTAGACCTGGGTCTGATCTGCAGGGATGGAATTGTCATGTCCTGGACTCAGCTAATCAGTGATGTGGCATTAGCACCCATTGACAGGGGCTGAAGTATTCACATCAGCATCCAGGCTGCAGGGGGGCTCAGGGGGCTGAGTGCTTACCTAGCATGTGTGAACTCCTGGACTCTATCCCCAGCACCATATATCCAGTTGTGATGGCGCACACCTATAACCCCTGTGACACTTGTATGTAACCCCTGTAAGATGTCAGAGGGGGCTGGGGATGGGTTCAGTCTGCAGATGGCATAAACCAGGTGTGATGGCGCACATCTGTAAAGCTAGCACAGGAAGATTAGAAGTGCTAGCTCATCCTTGGCTACAGAGTGAATTTGAGGCTAGCCTGGGTTCTGTGAGATCCTGTCCAGAAAAAAAAAAAAATTAAAAAAAAAAAGATGCTGGAAAGGCAGATAACTCAGTTTAACAGGATTGGCTAACTATAGCCCATAGGCCAAATCTGACCCACTCTCTTTGCATAAATAATGTTTTGTTGGGATATAGCCTTGCCTGTATATCTGTATGTTTACAAGTTACCATGGCTACTTATGTACCAAAAGGTGCTGAACAGACCTAAATAATTGCATCAGAGGACAAGAGGTCTACAAACCCTAAAGCCTAGATCGGCTAGTCCTCTACAGAAAAAAAAAAAAAAAAAAAAAAAAAAAAAAAAAAAACATAGTACGGGTGGGATGTCCTTAAAGAAAGCCCGCAGAGCCATGATGGTACACACCTTTAATTCCAGTACTCAGGAGGCAGAGACAGGCAGATTTCTGTGGGTTTGAGGCCAGCCTGGTCTACATAGTAAATTCCAGGTTGGCTAGGGCTATGTGGTGAGTCTTAATTTTAATTAACTAATTAGTTAAAAAGTGAACCATTAGGCCAGTCATGGTGGTGCATGCCTGTAAACCAAATACATATGGTAAGAAGGGATGATACAGGAGAATTTTAAGTTCAAAGGCAGCCAGCTCTACATAGTCTCAAAAATGAGCTGATGGATGGATGGATGGGTGGGTGGGGGATGGGAGGGTGGGGGATGGATGGATGGGTGAATAGCTGGCTGGGTGGGGGATGAATAGATGGATGGATGGGTGGGTGAATGGCTGGCTAGTTGGGGGATGGGTGGGTGAATGGGTTAATGGATAGGTGGGTGGGTAGGTGGATGGATGAAGGATGGGTAAATGGTTGGGTGGGTGGGTGGATGGATGGAAGGATGGGTGAATGGTTGGGTGGGTGAGTGGGTGGATGGATGGGTGAATGGTTGGGTGGGTGAGTGGGTGGATGGATGGGTGGGGGATGGGTGGATGGATAGGTGGGTGAGTGGGTGGATGGATGGATGGATGGATGGTTGGATGGATGGATGGATGGATGGATGGATGGATGGATGGATGGATGGATAGGGAGGTGGGTGGGTATAGAGCCATTGAGCCAGGCAGGCATGGCAATAATACCTATCATCAAGTACTGAAGTGGAAAGTGGAGTTGAGGTGAGAGAATTGTGAATTCAAAGCTAATTGGGGCTACCTATCAAGACTCTCTCCAGAATAATAGGAGTGAAGCTGGAGAGAGGGCTCACTGGTTAAGATCACCTGCTGCTCTTTTCAATGCCCACAAATGGCTATGACTTCAGCTCCAGAACCCCTGACACCTCCTTCTGACCCCTATGAGCACCTGCCCTCGTGTGCACAGCTACACACACATATACATGCACACAAGATTTTAAAACAAAATAAAAACAAGAGCTCTAAATTGGTTGTGGTGATACACATCCATAACCCCAGCATTCTGAAGGTGCAGGCAGGGAAGTTAAGAGTTAAAAGTCCAGGTTGGAGAGATGGCTTAGCAGTCAAGAACACTGACTGACACTCTTCCAGAGGACCAGGGTTCAATTCCCAACATCCAAAGGGCAGCTCACAAATGTCTGTCACTGCAAGATCTGACACCCGCACACAGACATTGGTAAAACACCAATGCACATAAAAATAAATTACTGCTTTTAAGAAAGAGTTCAAAGTCTTTTCCAACCGTATAGCTAGTTTAAGGCTATCCTGGGCCACATGAGAACATAGCAATATGTAAACAAACAAAAGGGGCTGCGAACATATGTCGGTGGTAGAGCGGCTGCTTATCACACACCAGGCCCTGGGTTCCATCCACAGCATCACCTCCTCTCCTCTCTGGGGGGAGGAGATGATGGGAGAAGCAGCTGGTGTCACAATGATAGGAGATAGCAAAGTCCCACCTGGATCCTTCGGTTTCCCACCTCAGTGTTCTGTGGAGAATAAAGTGGGGGGGGGGGAGAGAACGCGCGCGAGCAGAGAGAGGGGGAATATAGAAAACTATAGCCAGCCATCTATCCCCACAGGCTCTTCGGTGCCTGTGGAGTCAACCTGCCGAGCGTCATAGATATGGGAGGAGAATGTTGGGCCTGAAATGAACATGGAGACATTTTTCCTGTTGGTATTCCCTAGACAGTGCGTCCTCATAACTGCTTACGTAGCTTTGACCTCGCATTAGGTGCTCTTAACAGTCTAGAGATGCCGTGAAACTCACACAAGGATGATGTAGGTTTGTGTTACTGTAAGTGGAAGGATTTAGACGGGGGTTTTGGGTTTTGTTTGTTTTTGAAAGGGTCTCATGTTAGCTTAGGTATTAGGGCATGACCTTGAACTTACGACCTTCAGCCTCTACTACCCAAGTGCCCAGTGACTGGTGTACAATAGGTGCCTGGATTTTCTACATCTTGGCTACTGCAGATCACGCTGCAGTGAACACAGGAGTGTAAATATCTTCTTCAAGATCCTGATTTTAATACGTTTGGATACATTCCCAGAAATGAGATTGCTGGATCATATGGTAATTCTATTTTTAATTTTCTTTGAAGAACTCCAGACTGTTTTACACTGTGGTGATGTGATGCCATTTTACATTTCCAGCAATGGCACAGTAGACTTCTAATTTCTCTCCGTAGGGCTGATTATCTTTTGACATTTTGACAACAGCCACCACAATAGGTGACACAGGACAGGCCCTTGTAATTTGTTCTGTTTGAGACAGGGTCTCATGTAACCCAGGCTGGTCTTGAACTCACTATATAGCTAAGAATGACATTTAATTTCTGATCATCTTACCTCTACCTCCCAAGTGCTGGGATTACAGGCATGTGACATGGTTCACATGGTCACTGTGGCATGGACTCTCATGTTCTCAGTGATTAATAATGCCGGGTACCTTTCCAGGTTCCTGTTAGCCATTAACTTGTCTTCTTTTTGGAAATGTCCTTCTGTTTTCTTGCCATGTAGCTGTATGAACCCTGAAGACACTGTATTAAGCAAAATAAGCCAAACACAGAAAAAATGGTCTACGTGACCTCACTCATACATCAAAGTAATAACAAAATAGAATAATCAAAGTCGTGCAATCAGGAAGTAGACAGGGGTTGCCAGAGTAGGGAGGGACTCATCAAAGGGTAAACATTCAATCCAGGCATGGTGGCACATACCTTTGATCTCAGCACTCAAAGAGACAAGGACAGTCTGGTCTGTGTGAGTACAAAACCAACCAGGGCTACATAGAGAAAGCCTGACTCGAAAGAAATAGATAAATAAATAAAACAAAGAAACAAAGGAAGGAAGGAAGGAAAGAAAGAAAAATAAAGGAGCATTTAGATCTAATCGAAGCATGGTGGAGCACACCTTTAAACCCAGTACTTAGAATGCTGAAGCAGAGGATCACTGTAAATTCTAGGCCAGCCTGGGCTACATAGTAATGTCCAAGCCTTCCATCAGTTACCTTCAAAAAGATAACTGTGTGAGCTGATGGATGCCACTAAGCTTGCTGTAGCAATGTTCCACACTGTCGGGGCATATCAAAATATCACGGAGCTGGGAGTTTGGCTCAGCTGGTAGAGAGCTCGCTTAGCATATGTGATTCCCAAGTTCAACCCCAGTAGGCATAATACAGGTGTGGGGAAGGGGGTTATACACCTATAATCCCAGCATTTAGGCTCAAGGTCACATAGAAAGTTCAAGAGCAGCCAGGGCTACACAAGTTCCTTCCTCCAAATATTTAAAAAAAAAAAAAAAAAAACCAGATTGACTAAGGGTGTAACAATGAAACAATGATGCATGCTTACCACTAGCATGTACAAAGCCCTGGCTTCCGTTTCCAGCACTTTAAACAACAATAATAATTAATTAAAACATTAATTATATAATCTTAATTATATTAAAACTTTATCAACTCCACCTCAGAAAAGTTCTTTAAAAAGGAAATGTGCTGGCAACAGAAACCAGGAGATGAGATATGGAGACTGGGTCATTCACTGTCACTCCAGTCTCTGTGACATTTCCTCACAAGACAGGTTTGTTGAGCATCAACCATGTGTCAGGCATGGCTCTTGGTGCCTGAGACACAAAAGAGCCAGATAGACTGAGGTCCCTGCCCTCTGGAACCCACAGCCTAGTATATACCCACTTCCCCATGAGTGGGCACTCTACCAGTCAGTCAGCCATGTCCCCTTGGGATGAGGATCCAGGCTCAGCCCCCTTGTCCCTCTTACTGTGTATCATCATCTAACAAAGGTCTACTGGTAGCTAGCCATTTCCGTATGTCCTGCACCCTGACACTGCCCTGCCCACGCACATGCCCCCCCCCCCCGCCCCCGCGCCATTGACCTTGTCTCCCCAGCAGCACTGGATATTACCCTCTGGGGTCTTGCTGCCCACAGGCAGGCCATGAAAACGTTGTGAAATTCGTTTCCTCTTTTGTTCATTATTTAATATTTTTATACGTATAGGTATTTGTCTGCATGAGTTTATGTGTACCACATGCATTCAGGAATCTAAGGAAGCCAGAGAGGGCATCAGATCTTCCCAAACTGGGTTATAGGAGGTTGTAAGCCACTAGATGAGTGCTAGGAACGGAACCTAGGTCCTGTGCAAGAGCAGTGAATGCTCTTAACCATCAGCAATCTCTCCTGCCCCTTATTTCCTTTTTCAGTGCTCTTTCCTAGCCTTGTATTTTTGTTTATACCTCATCGTCCCCTTGCCTGGTCTGTTTACTGGAGAATTAAAGGTCATCTTTATGGGATAGGAATGTGGCTCAACTGTAAAGTGCTTGGCAACCTTTGCTATGCCCCAGTAATACACAGGTATGACACAGTATACATAAAACCTAGGCTTGATCTTGAGCAGAGAGAGCAGGAGGTGGGGGGAGAGGGAAGAGGGGGAGGGGGAGGGGGAAGAAATCAAAGATCGTTTTCCAGACTCACTACCCCTCCTGCTCTGCCCTCTGTCCCCTTTTCTAAACCTCCCTCCAAGTAGGTTCTCGTCCTCACTTTTTCTAAATCTCATTCTGCTAAGGCTGCTGATAAATAGGGCCTGGTCTTCATCAACCCATCACGGGCTTCCCCCTGCCTGTTTTCACAGCGTGTGCCATGCACAGTTTAGTCACAATATTCCCCCTGCCTGCTTCTCCTCACACTGCTCATCACCCTTCCCCGGTCTCCTTTGCCGAGCTCCCCCTGCATTTCATTCAGCGCAGAGGTCCCAGGAACCTGTCTATTGCTCTTCTCCGGCTAGAAGAAATCCAGCAGTTCTGTAGGTGTGCTCACCAAACCATTGAGGCTCAGAGAGTGTGCAGATCTGTAACGCTATCCTTGAGCCTTCCAAACTCTGCCTCCAGCAGTAGCCTCTGACTGCTGTTATGTCCTCATCATCAATGGATGGGTGATTTTTATGAATGAAGACCTCAATTCCCCATATAAAAAGAATAAAAAAAAGAGGCTATAGAAACGCAAGGCTTTTGTAGTAACAAGATGTCCAAACTGCTGTTTCCACATGCTGAGGGTGGACACTTTTATTAGCCCTCTCTCACTTTTATTGATATGAGAAAATGAAAGGCCAATAGCGTATAGAAACCTCCTTGGCCAGCAGGTGGCGCCAAATGATCTCCAATCTTGTGCAAGGTTTGGGACTTTATGGAGGCTCCCAGCTCAACGTTTGTAGTGTAATCTGAGACTCTCCCGTCTGTGCTTAAAAGCACTAACTCATGCTGATTACAGAACGCCTGGAGGCTCCTGCTGTGGCAAAGACTTAAAATCTTCCAGGAGCATGCAGTACCTTTAGAAGCTGACTAGTTCCTTCAGGGAAACATTGCTCCCCTTCTTCAATCCTTATAGCCTGTAGCTCTCACAGTCAGCCTGGAGAGTAGGTGTCCTTAACCCTTCTGTAGCTGAGAGACAGCATGCCTGACCAAGTCACGTGACTAATAAATGGCACCAGGAGAATTCAGCTACAAACCAAATGCCGTCTCAGTCAAGCCTTCCCCAGCAGCAGACTTTACAAACTGGCATATCCACGTGTATCAAAATTCAATTGTACACATCCACCACACGACTGTAGTGGGGGGGGGTGCGTGTGTGCGCGCGTGTGTGCACCCCGAACTCATGTGCATGTCATCATCTTAGTAGCCTTCAGTTGATGGGGCAGGCCTGAGGCTCTCTGCTCCTCACCCAATTCCTTGGCATTCCCAGGCACTGATGCCCATAACATGGAACAGAATCCACGTTGGCTTTCTCACCTCTCCAGCTCGAGGTCATGAGGGATAGGTTTCTATTCTGAGGTCAACATGTCTGTCATATGCTACAGATACCAACCACAGTGAACCTATATGTATATGGCATGAGTTTACAGACCAGCAGAGGATAAGTGTTGGCTATTCAAAGGAAAGTTCTGGAATCTTTCTCAAATTGCTCTTAGCTACTTCCTGATTAAAAGCAAGGGTGCCTTTGAATGTCTTCATCCCTCTCATTCCCACATGGTTGGTTCCCACAGATTTATTTCTGGGAAGTGCAGCGGAAGAACCTCACGGAGAGGGTGAAAACACTTTTCCTGGCTGAGAACAGTGTGAAGCTTAAGAACCTGACTGGCTACACGGCCTACATGGTCAGCGTAGCAGCCTTCAATGCTGCGGGAGATGGGCCACGGAGCCCCCCCACCCGAGGCCAGACTCAGCAAGCAGGTAAGGAGAAGCCTTGGGGAGGTCAGTTTGCGGGGACAAGAGGGGCCACACCTGGTATCACAGTTGTCTCTCGTGCAGCCAGGAAGCTGGGTTCAGTACCCAGGCCTCACTTCCAGATGCCTTGTCTGCAAAGAAGGCTCTAGTATCAGTTCAGGAATAGAAAGGAAGGGAGGGGGGAGGGGAGAGAGAGAGAGAGAGGGAGAGAGAGAGAGAGAGAGAGAGAGAGAGAGAGAGAGAGAGAGAGAGAGAGAGAGAGAGAAAAGAAGGAAAGAAAGAAAGAAAGGAAGAAAAAGGAAGGAAGGAAGGAAAGAAAGAAAGAAAGAGAGAAAGAGAGAGAGAAAGAGAGAGAAAGAAAGAAAGAAAGAAAGAAAGAAAGAAAGAAAGAAAGAAAGAAAGAAAGAAAGAAAGAAAGAAAGAAAGAAAGAAAGAAAGAAAGAAAGAAAGAACGATACTCTCACCAGAAACCTTGAGAAAGCCCCCAGACCTAGCCTGTTCTCACTACCTCGCCTCAGCTTTGGGGCTAGCCTCTGCTCCCAGGCCCTCTTGTCATCTTACAGATGTTTATTATCTCTGTAAACGCATATTTATTGTTTCATGCTGGTGATACAGCAATAAGAGAAAGAAGGGAAAAAAAACAGAAAGTCTGCATCCCGGTGAGGGCCACGGATCATAAACCAGCACCGACGAGCTGGCTGAGACAGTGGTGAGGGTGGATGACCTAAGGGGAGCAGGATGGGGGAGCTGTGGACAGGCCCGCCCACAAAGGCCTGGCCAAGATGGCTATATCTCAACGGAGATTTGAGTGAGAGCAAACCCACTGTGGGAAGTTCTGGAGACAGAGCCGGAAGCTGGGTTCCTGTCAGAAGGACCAGCAGGTGCAGAGGCTTGGGGGCTGGAGGGATTTAGAGGAACAGAGCTGGGCGCTGACAAGGAAGTGGGGTGAGTTTGCAAGGGTCTGGAGGACGGAAAGTCACAAGAGGGTTTGAGCTATTGAGAATTAGATCTTTGTAATGCTTGGGAAAACTGGCTCTGTCTTCTGGACTTGAGGGGAAGGGAAAAGGCAGAGAGGCCAGGTGGGGACATAGGGCAGGATGGAGGAAGGAGGGGTGCAGACCCTCTTGTCCTGAGGTGTCCAAAACCATTTTTGGTTAGTGTCACACTGGATCCCCAATAAGTCTCAGGGGTGAGCAGACCAGTGTCACCTCCTTCTCACAATGGGCAGGGGCTCACCCCAGAATGCATGCTTTTTGCCCAGGGTCCCCTGGTAAGTCGTAGAGAAGGGCAAACACTGGAACCAAGGACATCCATGGGGATTCAGGGGAGTTTGCTTGTTTCCAGTGTAGAGCTGAACAGTCCGCCCTCCGAATCCATGAGTCCCATCTCTGCAGATTCAACCAACCAAGAAAGGAAAATATTCCCCCCAATTGCTTCCTGTGGGCCTGGTACACAGACCTGTGATCTAAGCCCTTAGAGGTGAAGCCTGAGGATCAAGAGCACAAAAATTAGAGCTAGCTGGATGGCTCAGCAGCTAAGAGCATTCCCTGCCCTTCCAGAGGACCAGGGTTCAGTTCCCAGCATCCCCATCAGGTGTCTCACAACCACCTTCTAGGCTCAATCCAGGGGATCCGGTTCCTTTCTCTGACCTCTATGGGCACCTGCACGTACGTGGCACTTACACATAAATGAAAATGTAAATGAAAATAAATCTGTAAAATAGGTAAGATCGGAGTCCCCTTCAGCTACACAGCAAGTTCAAGACCACCCTGAGCTATGAGAGAATGTCTCAAAAAACAAACAAAAATAAATGTGCCTATACCGGTCACGTTCAGACAACCCCAAATAACAACTATTCAAGCAACATTGCACTGTATCAAGAGTCATGTTACCTAGAGATGAGTTAAAGTACATAGAAACGGCTAGAAGATATCTCAGCGGTATAGCACATGCCTAGCCTAAGAAATGCCCTGGCTTTAGTTGCCAGCACCACAGAAAAGGAGGAAGAGGTTCACAGAAGGATGTATGTAGTTTATATGCCATAGCGCCACCATTTTATATACAATAGCATCCTCAGATTTCTGTTAGAACCAATTGTCTATAGATACAGAAGGCAAAAGGACATCCCTCTGCCCTGGCCTCCAAAAAGCATCTTTTCCAGCCTGATGCATCCCTTTCTGTGGTTCCTACTGCCCTTAAAGAGCTCTAGAAAGCAAGCTACCAGAGACAATTCCCAAACTGGAACTTTCTGTGACAAGCCCTTCCTCCAGAAGAGTCTTCCCTTCCTCCACGGGCTCCCTTGGGTCAGCCAGACGCTGAGGTTGGGTGTGCTAGCCTCCATCTGTCTGCCTGTCCATCTTGACGAAGCTCTGTCAGTGCCACTGGTCAGATATGAGCCCCTGGGAGCCTAGCTGCTTCCGGTGCTGTAGCAGTAGGGACAGAATGTCCTGTCCCATGTCCGTCCTTCTACCCCCGAGTGGGGGGGGGGGCAGGAAAGGACCCTGAGTTCACCTCCCTCCTTCAAAGACAGCAGGGGAGATGGAGCCGGAAGCTGTCAAGATTAGATCTGGCTCAGTGGGAGGCAGCACTGGACAATAATAGCCTGGCCATCCACCCCTGGACTCTGGATGCTTTGAGGGAGGGAATGCCCTGTCTTGCCTCTTTGCCTTTCCAGCCACCCCCCCCCTCCCGCCCCAGCACCCCTGCCACTGCCACACACCAGAATCTTTCATCTCCTTGTTTTCAAAGTTACCCCAGGGGTCTCAGTACAAGAAAACATCTCTTCCAGAGGATCTGACTGTCCTTGGCCTGGCTCCTCCTGACAGCATGGTGTCTCTATGACAAGCCCTGCAGCCCAGGGATGAAAGGAAGGCCATGTCTCCGGGAGTTTTGACGTCTTGTTTAGTACCTACTCTGCATTCTGAAGCAGAAACAGCACCCCCATCTTCTCTAGCAGGAGAGCTGAAAGATGCATCCCACAGTGCCAGGAAATGGTCTTGCCCCACAATGACCCTTAGGGACACAATGGCTGCTACCATGCTACTAGCCAGGGCTCAGAGCCACATCAGAGAGCGTCCAGATTCTCCATCTTTAAGGAGGGCTTTTCTCCCATTGCCAGGGCTTCTGATGCTAGACAACTAAATGCTATGACGTCAAGAGAGGAGGAGAAAGTGTACAAGAGCCTCAAGTGCCCCCTTCCTGTCTTCTTTTTGTGCCCAGCCTCACTCTCTTCTTTCCAGGCACCGACCCAAACTCTCCTGTTGGTTGCTTAGAGCCAATCCTGATGCTTTAAACTTCCACAGAAAAAGAAAAACACAAAGGCTTTGCTGTCTCTCCACAGCCCCCAGCGCCCCAGGCTCCGTCAAGTTCAGTGAGCTGACCACGACCTCGGTGAATGTGTCCTGGGAAGCCCCACAGTTCCCCAACGGTCCTCTGGAGGGCTACAGGCTGGTGTATGAGCCCTGCACCCCAGTGGATGGTGAGTGGGGATCTCCCACATGGCCTGAACTCTTTCCTCTCCAGGGCTGGTTTACACCCAGAGACCACATGATCACTCTGCAGTTAGATGTGGTGAGGGTCTTCCCATCTTATAGATGAGAAGACTGAGGCTTGGCCCAGGGAAGCGCTGTTTCTAAGCATCAGAGGGCAAAGTCAAAACAGCAACATAAGGCTGCCGGCTCCTGTGCAGGCACGGGACATTTAACACAGCCTTCCTGTTCCATAAATTGAATCCAAGAGAGAGGGAGGGAATCCCGGCAAAATAAAGTTGTCCCAAGATGGGACAGGACCCTGAAGAAATTCTCATGCTATCCTGGCCCCCTTCCAAGCCTCAGAGTTTTTAGTATACCCCCTTTGGAGGGCCAGGGACCCCTTCAGAAATCTATCCAAAGCCTGGGGAACTTCCCCGGGAAGATGTGTGCGAGTAAGCAGTCACTCCACCCTTGCTCTGCAAGTGACTGTCCTAGCCCAGGCCATCTACCATTCCCTCTCCGTCACTGCCCTCCCCCAGTCCCTGAACAAGACCCTAGACCCCCAGAGGGAATTGGACTGACAGCCCTGACAGTTGGTATCCAGTACCTGCCAGCTTTCCCACACAGTATCGCCCAGCGTCGGCTTGTAGGAACGAGACAGGGGTGAGCAGAAGTCCCCAGAAGTCACTGCTTTATTCCCTGAGCTAATCTTAAGAGAACAAGAGACTTAGAAGAAAGAAGGGACCAGACTCCTCAGTGCCTGGGTCTTCTTCCGCGTAGGGATGAAACTGCCCTAGAAATGACACCTTAGTGACAAGAAGTGACCACTTCTGTGGCCACCTCCCCCTCGCTCCCAGCACTAGAGCCTGGCAAGAACAAGGGGTGGAGCCCGGGAACATGAGGCAGCTAGCAGTTCTGGGTCAGTGGTAGGAACAATGGCCCTCATTCTTCCTTGCCACCACCTGGGTGCCAGCAGCCTGTCCTGCAGAACAGAGCTTTCAGAACCAAGGGGGATGGCAGGTCCTGGGAAGAGATGCAGTCAGGAGCAGGGCTAGGTCAGAGGTCAAGAAGGGAACCTAGACAAACTCCAGGCTCAGCAGCTTCTACCTATCTGGGGACCTCCCACTGCAAAATGGAGTAATTGGTCCATTGTCATCTTTTTCCATCAGGGTCTGAACCACATGGCCTGTCCCTATAGATTCCTACCTTCTGTTTAATGGCCCAGTTAGTAAGGGGCACCATCTAGCATATGCCACAGCTCTGGAGCAGGCCAGCAGCCACCCCACACGGCAAATGGATCTCTACGAGTTCAAATAAATAAGGCCTGGAACTATGGCTTGGAAGTTTAGGGTACTGTCTGCTGTTCCAGAGGTCCAGTTCCAAAGTACCCACATAACAGCTCACAACCATCTGTAACTCCAGTTGCAGAGAATTCAATACTCTCTTTTAGCCCTTCTCAGTCACTAGGCATGCAAGTGTATGCCGACATACATGCAGGCAAAACGTTCATACGTGTAAGATTTTTTAAAATTAGTTTAAGTACCTACCATGTGTCCAGTGCTGTTTCCCTATATGTGAAACTTTATAACCCTATTGGGTATGTTCCTGACACTCCAGCTGAGTGAACAAATAAGCTGAAGCCAGCTAGAGACATATCTGAAGGCACTAGGGCCAACTCAAGGGCTCAAAGCTTGTCCCACAAACAAGGTCCTGGCTCTCAGGGAGACTTTGGGATTGGGAAGCACAGAGCACATAGTACCACTCCATGAATGTCCCTATCCTGCCCCCTGGCTGCCATGACCTGAGGTGCTGAAGCATCCCTACTTGTGCCCTAAAAGCCAAATGGTACAGATGATGGGGATGCTGAAGCTAGGCTCTCATTGGCCAAGAGGAAAGAGGAACATAGGGTTGGGACTGGGGTTGGAGCTGGAATAGTCACTAGTTAGCATCCAGCTCCCCTTCTGGGGTATCTTCACAGAACTTCCCAGTAGAGGGAACCTAGGTTTCAAGTTCTATAGGATGGTGGGTGAAGGTGTAGGGCGTAGCAATGAGATGGGATGGAGACTTTGTAGAGCTCATTTCCAGAGCCATGTTCCTGGCACAGCATTGGCAGCTCATGAGCATGTAGTGACAGCTCAGCTGATATCAAGCGATAGAGGCCACAACTGTGTCACCTCTTTCCAGTAGCTGCCAGTGGCCTTGGTGACCCTGTTCCCACCAGCTCCTGCAGCCCCTTCTCACAGCCCTTCCCCACAGGAGTCAGCAAGATTGTGACGGTGGACGTGAAGGGGAACAGCCCACTGTGGCTGAAGGTGAAGGACCTGGCGGAGGGCATGACCTATCGTTTCCGCATCAAAGCTAAGACCTTCACCTACGGGCCTGAGATCGAAGCCAACATCACTACAGGCCCTGGCGAAGGTAGGAGAAGTGTCAGGCTGCCCTGTGAACCATGTCCTTAGCCTTCCAAGTAGGAGGGCACCCCAGGGGGTCCAGGGCTACATAGGAAGCACAGAGCTGCCTCTTCTATCTCATGCCCCAAGGCCCCTCCCTCTCTCTCCCCCCTCCCTCTCAGTTTTCCTAATCAGGAAATCCTCCCCCTTTGACCCTCCTCCTCTGGCTCCACCCCCTCCCAGCTTGGTTATTAGTATCTAAGTCCTAAGGTTATTCCAGCCCCTTGAGAGACCCAAACCCTCTTATCACACAGGCCCAAACACATAGCCCAGGCTGCCTCGGGGTCAGCCTCGCTAAAGAGCCCAGGTTGGCCAGGTACTTATGATCCTCCTGCCTCAGTTGCCCAAGTGCTGGGTTTCCAAGAGTGAGTCACCACACTCATCCTGCTTTCCACATATTCCCTTTCCATTCTCCCTATCCCTCAGCCTCTGTCACCTCTGTCCAGGAAGGAGGCAGCCTGGCAGGTGTCCAAGCCTCCAGCCTGGCCAGAACCACCTTCCCATGCCTTCCCCTGCCCCTCCCCAGCAGTGGCTCTCAGAACCAAGTACAGAAGATTTTCTCTCGGCTTTTGTCCAAATGTACACTCCCTGGGATGACAGAAGTCCTGATTTCCAAGAGATGCAGCCATCTCCTCTGATCACAAGAACCCCCAGAGATGCTCTGGGAACTCTGATGGCTGGCAGCCTCCTCACAGTCAGGCTTGCCCTCTCCAAAAACCCTTTCCCAGATGCTTTTGCACACAGATGGTCATGTCAGTGCCCAGCCCTTGGCTCCTTCCCTAATCAATTTCTTTCAGTTCCCCTGACCTCTGTCACTTCCCTTTACCCAAGACCCTGGGGGCAGTCGGGGTTTAGTCTCCACAGGCCCTGTCATGGGTTCAGGTTTTCCCATTCTGAACATGAAAACCACCTCCCCTGTCCCCACCCCTCTCTTGAGAGAGCATCCAGCCTGCCCAACTTCCTTCAGAAGGCTACTTCCTTCCCCTCACTGCCCCACAGCCAGCAGACCAAAATCTTTCTCCAGAGGTGAGTCTGGGGTCTGGAAGAACGAGGCTGAAGAGCCTTTGTCTTCTTGCCCTCTATCTGCTGGTGGCTTGTCACCCCTTGGTGGCCCTGTCACCTTCTACTCCCGCGTCTCACTCAGTAAGAGCGTGATTTGCAGGAATATGCCAAGCTGCTGTCCCAGCTACCCCAGCTCTGCTTCCCACTGAGACTTCTGGAGAAGTGCCTGAAAGACAGGAGCAGGCCACCTGTGAACAGCCAACTTAGAGTCCGATGAGTTCCGGCTTGGAGCTGGTGGTACAGGATAGGGAAGATATTGGACAGAAAGTAGGGGGACTGTGGGTACCAGGAAAAAAAAAACAAACTGTACCCAGCTGGTACAGGTGAGAAGGATATCTCTGAGGGACATCACCCAAGCCAGCTGCCCTTGGCTTAGCGGAAAAGCCAGTGGTCATCCTTCCCTCAGCCCTGACCTATAGAGAGTGAAAAGCAAGGACTCTGAAGGCCACCCCAGCCTGAACCCACTCCCAGGTCGTGTCTCCCCACCATGGACTGCTCCTTAGACAAGGAAGAGGGAAGACAGTGAGGTCCTTCAAAACTGTGTCATGTAGGGGCCTGGCAGTGGAATGTCCGACTGTGTGCAGAGCCCAGCACTCCTGTCTGAGCTGAACAGCTCTCTCTCCTCAGCCCCAGAGGGCTTTGGCGAGATGCTGGAATCACGTTCTCTTCCCATCAAACAGCCAGAGGCCACGAGCCTGCACTCGGGCTCACAGTGCTGCCTCAACCCCCGGTACTGTGAGGATATAGAAAGCACCTACTGTGTGCTAGGCTCTAGAGATGGTTAACTCCATGTCTAGTGGTAAATAGGCTCCGTGGGGATCACGTATGGCAGAAGTCTCAAGGAAGGTTTGGGATGCCGTATAGACAGATATCTGATCTAGTCCTGTGTCAGCACAACCTTCTTCCTGTATCTTATTCTACCCACACGCACACAATATCTCAGGATGCTAGACACATCTTCTAACTGATCTTTAGGCTTTCTAGGGCCTGAGCCTACTTTCTCCACACCTAGCCTTATAGCACATGCATGTAGGGTCAGGAGATTTCAAGAAAGACACAAAGAGGGCATTACCCCATGCCAGGGAAGGAGACGTTGGAGGAAACGTCAGCCCTCTCGGCCAGTCATTCATCCCTGGGCATGTTCACCATGTTCGTTCACCTCGGCTACCCACCATAGTATCTCCTTTTAGGATTTTATTCCACATGGCCCTTACAGATAGGCAAACTGAGGCACCCCTGAGGATTCCATGAACGGGCCACAAAGTACGTTCTGACTGGATTTAAATCCTTAGCCCTCTGATTCCCAGGATTATCACCCACACTGTACCTTGCCCTGAGATTCAGAAAGTAGGGTGTGGGGAAACAGAAAGAGGCTAGTCACACCCTGGCAGCTTAGCCCGAGATATACTCTTCAGACACAGTTTCTGCAAGGCTTCTAGAGTTGATCTGGTGGTCTAGCCCCTACCACCAGTATAGGTTGTTGGAAAGGGTGGCTATTCTTGGCTCCACAGATGCCCTACCCACTGTGGGATGTTTGCAGGTGCCCCAGGACCACCAGGAGTGCCAATCATTGTTCGGTACAGCTCAGCCATTGCTATCCACTGGTCCAGCGGAGATCCTGGCAAAGGACCCATCACACGTTACGTAATAGAGGCCAGGCCTTCAGGTATGCCGCACCCAGTCTGGGCAGTCCTTCCTCTGTGGCCCACTTCCCTACTTGTCTCCTGTCCTTAACCCTTGGGCTTGTGTCTGTCCTCCACCCATGAACACATGTGTAATATTGCAAGCGAAGCTAGAGATGGACCTTTTGGAGAAGGTAAGGGTTTCTCCTTAGAGATGAACTCTTGCCTAGGGAATTCCCTGGGGGCCTCCTCAAAGATCAGTCCTCAGACCCTTGTATGGACCAACTAAAGTGGAAGATTGTTTAAGAAAACAGAGGAGGGGCTGGAGAAATGCCTTAATGAAGCGTGCAGGCATAAGGATCTGCATTCAAGTCCCAAACACCCGCATTAGAAATAATAATAATAATACATGGTAATGCTCATCTGTAACTCCACCACTGATCAGATGAAAATGAGGTCCTAGAGTCTGCTTGCCAGAATAGGCAAACTCTAGTTTCATTCTGTGTAAAAAAAAAAGGGGGGGGGGGGAGCAGCAATTAACAAAGACACTCAGCCTTCACCTTTGACCTCTACATATACGTGTGCACACCCATGCACAGACGCAGGGTGTTTAGCTCATGTTGGTTAAATGCCCATGTCCTGCTTGTGACTAGCTCAGCCATCCCGTCACTGTCTCCTCTCAGCCTGAAATCGAATCACAGGAACTTCCAAAGCCATCGGGACAAGAGTGGCTGCTACGTCACTCCTGAGGGGGCTGCTCTCACTATCTTCCCAGGCACCTGCTTCCGAGCTCCAGCTCTGTTACTCTGCAAGCTCCATCTCGCTCTGGTGCTAGGTTTCCAAGCTAATCAGAGGTGCCTGTCTTAGCTAGCCTTGCTCTTTGTATTCAGAGGATCTGTGCCTAGGCAACAGACTTTAAGAAAGATAAGCCTTTGCTGCCCAAAGGAGTATTGGAGTCAGAGGTAGGGGAGCCTATCAGTAGTTGGGTGTGTGTGTGTGTGTGTGTGTGTGTGTGTGTGTGTGTGTGTGTGTGTGTGTGTTTGCATGTTGGTGTGAGTACAGATGTGCATGCTGATGGAGACCTGAGGTCAGCCTCAGGTGTAATTCCTCAGGGGCTAGCCCCCTTGTTTTTTCTCAGGCAGAGTCTCTCACTGGCCTGGAACTTGCCAAATTAAGCAAGGTTGGCTTGCCAGTGAGCACTAGAGATCACCTGTCTCTGTCCCTCCAGCCCTGAGATCCCAAATGCTTACCACTATGCCCATGTCCAGCTTTAAAAAATAAAAACTTGGGTCCTAGGGATCAAACTTTGATCTTTATGCTTGCAACACAAGCAATTTGCTGGTTAAGCCACCTGCCCATCACCCTTCTTACAGAGAACTGAACCATCTCTACCACACGCTATATATTCCTTAAGGTAGCTGGGTGCTCATCACCCCAATAACAAAAAGTTAATTATACTAGGAGGTCCTGGAAGCCGCCACCACCCACCATTGTTCTTATCTTACATTAAACACCATAGCCACAATGGTTAAGAATCGAGCAAACTCAGATGCACCATATCACCCACGCCGCAGGTGGTTCTGGCTCTCCCCCAACTCCAGATGGTCCCTTCCAGTGCCGGCTGTTGAGTTGGCCCGAAGGCCTCCACGTGCATCTCCTCACCAAGGCCCGTGCCTGTTTATTCCATCCAAGTTGGCCAACCTGGTGCCAGGCTGTGGAATGTTGGCCTTGGACCCCAGCCTGTTGATTTTCCAGTGTTTCCTGGGAGGCCCAGCGTGAGCCACTGCTCGTCCAAGTTTGGGGGCTATGACTTGATGCTCCCTGGGGGATAGATGGAGCCAGCACTCAGTGACAAGCTAGGATAGGCCAAAGCCAGCAGCTCCGGGGAGGGCAAAACGGTGAGTAAGAAGGGCAGGTAGCCCTGAGGAAGTTAAGACTAAAACTCTTGGAAAGTGGGCTGAGCTGCCTTTTAGAGATGGGTTTCTCCCCTCCTCTGGGATGACTGATCCTTCTTTTATCCACCCCCATGGTTTTATCTGTGTAGCCCTGGCTGTCCTGAAACTCGCTCTGTAGACCAGGCTGGCCTCAGAGATCCACCTGTTGCCTTTGTCTCCCAAGGGCTGATACTAAAGGCGTGTGCCACCACTACCCAGCTGCTGAGCTTCATTCTACACCGACTATGCTAGACATACTAGTTTCTTTAAGTCACAGGCAGAGCAGAGCCAGGGAGGGATTCATTCTGGAACTGAGAGATGAGCCTGGGAACTACTCGTCCCCACGCACATACATCTGCTGACTAGAGGCCTAATGGAATGACTGAGGGACATTCCAGCAGTTTCTCTCACTGCCCAAACTTCATCCTTTGTTTGTGTGGAGGTGAGGGCTACAGTGGAGGGCAGTGGGTACAAACAGCAGGCAGGAAGTCTCAGCTTCTAGAAGGCAACAGCAGGATTCTCCATGAGCTATTAGCAAACACCAGTTACACCCAGCACTTTTCTGGGCACCAGAAGGAAATTCAATGCTAAGAGTCGGGTAACTCAGTAGATGCCAGACTGCTACCCATGATAGTGTGACCTTGGGAAGATGAGTTAAGCCTACCTCTTGCCGTTGCTGTAGGCTTGAAAAATAAAACTCACAACCCCCCCCCCCCCCACACACACACAGTTTGGTTGCATGTCACAGGAGTTTCAACTTGGGGGTGTGTGAGGGGGGAATCTTCATTGTTAACAGTAGTCACGTTAAGCTCTGAATCCTGATACAGCTCAAGGAATGAAGCATTGAACTACATGCTATGAAAAACCCAGGGAAAAGTCTGCACTCCTTGATTTAACACGCACTGGGAAGGTGTATGAACTAAGTGCCAATTTATAAAGAAACAAGGATGAGCCGGATGTGATCCTGCCTTTAAGAATTTCACAGCCTCGAAGTGGGAAGAGAGCAGAGGCATTAAACAAAAAGTCCTTTGGGTAACTGGATGTGCTAGCACAGGGGAGGAGACTGAGGCAGGGGAATTGTAAGTGTCAGGTTAGCCTGGGCCACAAAAGGAGACCCTATCTCAAAAAATTAAAATTAAAATAATGTAGGTAATAATCAAGTAGATACTCAAAAATACTGATGACGGAGTGTCAGTACGCCAAGTGCTTGTTGAAGAATGAGAACCTGAATTTACATCTCCAGAACCCATGGAAAGCTGAACATGAATGTGTAACCCCAGTACTGGGAGGTAGAGGCAGGCAAGGAGTCCCATAGTCTGTGACCAGGCAGTCTAGCCAATCAATTGCTGAGCTCAAAATTTGTGACAGATCTGTCTCAAAAAATAGGGTGGAGGGTGATAGAAAAAGAAACTTAGACTTCCACATGTTCTCTCTCTCCTCTCTCTCTCTCTCTCTCTCTCTCTCTCTCTCTCTCTCTCTCTCTCTCTCACACACACACACACACACACACACACACACACACACACACACACATACACAACTATCAACTATGGCTCTAGACCAAGGACCTTCTGGGAGGATCCTCGAATATGGACAGACCTCCTGCAGCCTTCTGTTAATTGGCAAGATACATGCTAGAAAGGGGCAGGCTGCCCTTGACTAGGCCTGCCCCACACTTGGTCCAAAATGGTTTTTAAAATGATGCTAGGGAAATGGTGGCTATTTATGTCCTTGATCTGAAGGAAAGCTTAGTAAGAGCAACAGATACCTTCGATACAGGAAAGAACTTTCTGAAACTGGGCAACCAGCTGTAGTGCACAGGGGCAGCTCAGAAGTCCACAGAAGAATTAGCTCCCTGAGGATAATAAGCCATAGGAGGAGCTAAGAGAGTTAGAGGCCCTTCTCCTTGACACAACCTATAACCCCAGGAATGCAGGGCTGCCAGAGTGTGAGATACAGACAGGTCACATGTGTCCACAGTCGGGAAGCAGGAAGAGATAAACTGGTGCTCAGCTCACTTGCTTCTTTTCCCCTTCTATTCAGTCTGGGAGAATGTGGCCCGCATTGGAGATGGGTCTCAATAAACCTCACAGGAAACACTCCCAGAGGTGTGTCTCCTATGTATTCCATATCCAGTCAGCTTGATGGAGATTAATATCACAAAAGGGGAACCCAAAGGAAAAACAAACAAACAAAATACTCCCGTTTCCCCCCCCCCCCAAAAAAAAACAGGTTCTGTCTAGGAGCTTAGTCTGCACAGGGGTCGAATACTGAATCTGTTTTTCTGGATGATGGTAGAGATTTAGTGTCCCTTATCTGATGTCTGTGACCTAAAGTTTTTCAAGTTTGGAATATTTTCCAGTTTAAGAATATCTCTCCTCTCTCTCTCTCTCTCTCTCTCTCTCTCTCTCTCTCTCCCTCCCTCCCTCCCTCCCTCCCTCCCTCCCTCCCTCCCTCCCTCCCTCCCTCCCTCCCTGTGTGTGTGTGTGTGTGTGTGTGTGTGTGTGTGTGTGTGTGTGTGTGTGTGTGTGTTTGGGATAGATCCACATCTAAATGTAAATTTTCTTATGTGATATACCTTATGCACCTAGCCTAAAATTAATTTTATACACTATGTTAATATTTTGTATATGAAGTAAAGTTTTATGGTGTGTGTGGTCTTTTCACTTGAGGTGTTTGGTAGTGTTTTAGATTTTATTTTTTATTGTTTTAGGTCTCACTATACAGCCCACACTGGCCTCAAACTTGGAACCCTCTTTCCTTGACCTCCAGTGCTGAGGTCATAGGCATGTTGATTTTAGAGTTTAGGTTCTCAGGTGAGGGCGTTCAGCCCCTATCAGTTTGGTCGTTAGAGAATTTATTGTAGAGTACATTTTTAAATGTTTTATAGGTGTTTTAGTTTTAAAGAAAAGATTAAGAGACATCTCTCCCAGAAGGTATCTATCTCTAAGACTTCCACTAAAAGCCAGGTTCAAGCACAGTGTACAGCCACTGACCAGATGGGACCCAACCTCAGAGACCAGATGAGGTGGGGAATCTGAGGCCCCTCCACCTCAACAGAGTCTCCTCTCTATGCTCCTGCAGATGAGGGACTCTGGGACGTCCTCATCAAGGACATCCCCAAGGAGGTAACTTCCTACACCTTCAGCATGGACATCCTGAAGCCAGGTGTGAGCTACGACTTCCGGGTCATCGCAGTCAATGACTACGGCTTTGGCTCCCCCAGCAGCCCTTCTCAGTCTGTGCCAGGTAACCAGCCTTTAGGTTGACAGAGCAGAGAGTCCATGGAAGACCCTAATGACATGTTTGGCAGCTGGGGATGAAGACAGACACTGGGCAGCAGAAGTATCAAGGTGGTCATCAAATTTACTATCCCTCAATTCCTCTAACTGTGAACTCAGGGTCCCAAGCATACATCAGCTCACAGCTTCGAAGGAACTTGCCAGTCAGGCCATAAACTATGTTTCCACAGAAGCCACCTCAGCCCACTCCCAAAAATCAGCACCCAGGTGGGCTATGGGCTAACCCTGGTACCCTCTAAGACCTCACTGAGTGGCAACCAGGTGGGCCATGTTCACTGCCTCCCCTCCCCCTTTCTTTCATTTCCACCATCCAGCTCATCTTTGGGTTCACACAGGACATTAGGCCTACATCTCTGATCCTCATCAGTCACTGACCACTTTGAATATGAAGGTAGAAACTCAACTCAAAATTGCCCTTCCACTCTTTCTACCCACATTCTTACCCCTATGCTCAAATAGATAGCACCAAATTATAGAATACAAAGAGTCTGAGGCAAGAATAGAACAACCAGCCCCTCACTGGAACATGAATTAAGAGTTTCTGAATGTGTGAAGCAAAATATTGGGGGGCTTTGATAGAAGGGGAGCCCTACCTGGCAGATGCATTTTAAAAACCCACCCATGACCTCTCTCATAACTTCCTTGGCTTTCTGCCATCCATTAAAAAAAAAAAAAAAAAAAAAAAAAAAAACTACTACAATTTTGAAGGGAGTTTTCCTGCACTTCCTACAGGCCAGAGAAGTATCCTTCCCCCACAAAATTAGAGTCTATCAAAGTCCTTTTCCCCAAGACAATATAAAAGAAAAACAGCTAACATACTGCTACCCTCCCTTCTGATTTCCTGGCAGACATAACTAATCAATTCCAGCACTATTTCTTAATAAATCCAGGGGATTCTTAATTAGTTAAACCATAGAACTCTTTTCAAAACAGTCCTCCAGGCAAACCTTTGATCCAGATCAAAGCTGGAACTTTTGGAGTACATACAGGCCCCACCTGCCCGTACCACCTGTGAGCAGTTAGTAGCACTCCAGACGGCATAGGAAGGTTTGTGGGCAGGAGAGCATTGAGTAGGCTGGTCCTGACACTGCGCCCCTTATTACAGCCCAGAAAGCCAGCCCCTTCTACGAGGAATGGTGGTTCTTGGTGGTCATTGCTCTTGTGGGCCTCATCTTCATCCTGCTCCTGGTCTTTGTACTTATCATCCGAGGTCAGAGCAAAAAGTACTCCAAGAAGGCAGATGCAGGTAAGGGAGCCTATAGCCCCTGAGGGCAGGCTTGACTCTTGAGGGTCTGTTTTCCACTGGGGGTAGGGATCTACCTCTTTCCTGGTGATGTACCTTCTCAGGCGGGGCAGCCAAGAAGTCCTCCACACAACCTCAAGCTCTAATCTGGGTCTTGATGCTAACAAGCATGAAAAAAAGAGCATCCGGGCTCAGTAAGAGAACAAAGCTAAAAAGGAATGGCCATGGGTGGTCTGATGGGTACCCATCCTCTCCCCCTCCCGTCCTCAGGAGGCAATCCCAAGTCAGGAGCCCTCGGCCATGGGGAGATGCTAAGTTTGGATGAAAGCAGTTTTCCTGCTCTGGAGCTCAACAACAGACGACTCTCTGTAAAGAACTCTTTCTGCAGGAAGAATGGCTTATATACCAGGTACTATACATGCGTGGGGGCGGAGGACAGAGGCTTGAGGGCCATGCCCCAGCTCCCAGCAATGCCTACTGGGGAAGAACATGGAGCATGCAATTTCTGCTTTGCTTTCCACTTCTGGGGAAATAGCATCCAAGATGCTGGGCTGCCAATAGTCAGCAGAAGGTCATGAGAACCCCAGCAGGACACCCAGAGGTCTGTGTTAGTCCCACTAAACCCAGTCACAGTTTAGGAAATGTTAGAAAATCCGTGAGGACATGGGAACTGAGAGTCATCCAATGGCTGCAAAGTGCAGAAACATACAGCATTGTGGATGTCAACCTACAGTTGTTTGGAATCAGTTGTACTAGTAACTGGCCTTAGACATGGCCTCATACCCTCAGTGAGAGGGACCAGGGACTAGCCCATTGTTGCTTATGCCTTCCTTGGCAAGAGGAGAGTGAAAATCTTTTCCTTTCGAGCTTGACTTATTTCTGTTTGAGATTTGTCCTCCTGCTGGTGTCTTTCAGTCTCTGGAAGCAGTTAGAAAGGCCTTGCTTGGGGTAGAGCTCGGTGAGCAGAGACCTTGCCTACCATGCATGAAGCCCAGACTATGGTTCCTAACACTGTGTAAACGAGATGTAACGGTGCATACCTGTAATCCTGGCAGGTCCTTGGGGGGGGGGGGGGGGGATCAGGCCTTGAAGATCATCCCTGATTTTCATAAATTTGAAGCCAGCCTGCATTGTACATGACCCTTTCTCAAAAGCCCAGAGCAATGAAAAATGGAGGCTATTGGCGAAACCCAACTCCCATTCCTGACTTCTTTAGGACTTGAGTCTCTCCTGACCTCCTTCCCTGTAGCCATCAGGCTGCCCATTTGCAAGGGTAGGGGATGCTCCTGGGGCCCACCCGACCCTCTTCTGATAGAATCCAGGCAGTTTTATGCTTCCAGCAGCTCAAGAGAGAACACAGCCAGAGGAACTCTTGTCTCCAACCTCAGCCATACTGACATTCATGGCTCACTGGAGACAGCAAGCTGGGGGAGGCGGGGCCGCTTCTCTGAGGAAACTCACAAAGCATCTCTCTGTCTCCTCTTGAAGGGATAAGCCATGTGTACTTCTCCAAGCGGGTAGAGGGGAAGGCTGAGGGCGGAGCGGGCAAGTTCTCATCCCTCGCCAATCCAGCCTTCCAAAGAAAGAAGCATTTGAAGCTGCGGTTAAACTCACCCAAGCCCAGCATGGCTACCACAGTCCCACTGAGCAGGTTCCTGGGCCAGCCACAGGAACAAGGGGACATTTCACCCATGGCCACACCTCCCGTTGCCTCTCCTATTCATAGGACACACACATAGAGGCCCACATGCCCCTATGCCCCCATGGGAATGAGAAAAATTTTGTTTTCATCAAACCAGATGCAAACTGAACCTGCACCGCTCACAGTGATGTTTGTACATGCATGCGTGTGCCCAGGCACACAGATACACATGCCATTTGCCCTTTATGTTCAAGAACATCAGTGTGGCATCCCCTTTTTCCCCTTCTTCCTCCAAGCCTCTCTTAAGGCCTGGGCTGACATAGTTTGGTCATAAGAAGGAGAAGCCCAGGATGGAGGGGCTTAGAACATATGTTCCTCCGGGCCTTTCTTAGTCTATCTCTCAGCCGCACTCTTTTCTCTCCCTAGGTCCCCTCCCAGGCCCAGTCCGGGCAGCCTCCACTACTCTGATGAAGATGTCACCAAGTACAATGACCTCATCCCTGCTGAGAGCAGCAGCCTGACTGAGAAACCCTCAGAAATCTCTGACTCCCAGGTGAGGGGCACAGGGGTCCAGTGCCTGGACAGGTAATAGCTGCTACCAAATGGGGGTACAGGGATGATGAACAGCATCCCATGACACAGCCAGCCTCCCTCCTCCCCTCCCTTCCTTCCTTGACTAGTGCCATAAAGACCAAAGGGCCTGGAGAAGTTTCCAGAAGTCATTCATGAATGAGCCACCACCATTTCCCAGGCTTGCTCAGAGTTTGCCCCTGAGTGAACACAGGAGGTCTCCATGAGAGCTGGTCCCCTATACTTAACCAGACTCACCCCATTGCCTGGGTTTTCAGTAACTCTGACTCATGGAGGAACCGAGGTACCAAAGGTAAAGAGAAACTAAAGGAAGTCTTGGAAAGTTGCTCATTGGCTAACAGTACTTACCTAGCCTGCTGGAATCCCTGGTTCAAACTCCCCACACACATAAACCAGAAACACGCATAATCCAGCACTATGGAGCTGCTGGCAGGAAATGCCAGACCTTCCTGGAGTTATATCTCAGGAGTCACAGCCTAAAAGTCTAGTCCCTTAGTTTCAGGGTCAGATCCACACCGCCTGCCCATAGAGTTGAATCTGGACCTTGTGTCTACCTTATCAAAGTCTTGCCTATGGAACTTTCTAGAAAAGCCTTTTGATCTGTCCAGTGAGACATCTAAGAGAACCAAACATTATTCTACTCTTCTAAATCATATTTGACAAATAACTTGTGGAGTTTAAGAAGGAAAAAAAAAAGAATCAAGCTCGTTTTTTAAAGAATAAATAAAAAAGTGCCCTGGGCACTAATGTCATTTCCACGCCCCTCAACACCCCTACTCAGTTCATACCCTCCCACATCCCCACACGGCTTTGCTTACACACATTCGGATGATAGGCCATCTCCCGGAAGGGCTGCTGAAGGGAACATGTTCATTTCAAAGCTAACATGTGGCTGAGATATGATGCCTAAGACCTACATGGAGTCCACTTTGCCTCTTAGTGATTCTGTGACTTGGGAGGGTCCTTAGTAACCCTTCACACACACAAGGCAGCTAGTAAAACACACTGAGCACGTGGTCTCTGGAAAGGGCACAATAAGGGATTCAAGTCTTTCAGCTCTAACAGTGTTCTTGAAAGCCAGGCATTGGCTTTAGGGCCACTGCAGAGAACCCAGGTTCCAGGAGGCTGTGTTAGAACCCTGGCATCTCAGGGGTGGGAGTGCGTGGGAAGACCTGAGAACACGTGTCAGAGAGCCTCTATCCCCTGTGTAGTCCTTACATTCTTTAAAATAGTAAACTGTTTGCCCAGCTGTAAATAGCCATGTCCCCAAGCTCTTAAGTGTCATCAAAGGGACCCCAGGTTATGCACGTCTGTAATTACCAAAAATACAGAACCCTAGTTTGTGGTGATATATTTTACAATAAAATATATTACCACACTAATTCATCTAGATGGCTTTCTTCTACACAAGGATCAACAGCCATGGGCACTGTGTTTCTGCGTTATCCCAGAGCATAGGGCAGTTCCAGAAGATTCATAGAGGGGCTGTCTCTGATGTCTCTCAGATCTTCCTGTCTCTTCCTCTCTCTCTGTCTCTCTGGTCTTGGGAATGGAACCCAGGGTCCCCCAAATGCTAAGCAAGAATTTCACTCCTGATCTGCATCACTGTCCTCTGCCCCATTTCCTGAGCCTACTCTTGGGATATGGAGGTGATAGAGACATAGTTGTGACCCCCCCCCCAGCTGCTCCTTGGGGTCTTCAGGGTTAGACCTGGAGGTACAGCAGCTGACTGTGGCCCTCTGACACCCTTGTTACACAGGTCTGGAAATGCTTCTCCCTGAGCTCTCTGCTTTATCAGTCAGGGTCTGGAGTGTAACATATCCACCATGATGGCTGTTGTGCGCAGATGACAGATGCGGGTCCTTGAGTTCAGCAACTATTCCTCCTCAGTGTCAGTGGCTCTCAGAGAATTGCTGCCTCTTTGGGCTGTCCCCTCCCCCAGGTCTCCTGTGCATGAGTGTGCATGTGCAGTCTGGTTTATATTGTGAGCCAGGCCACCCAAATCTCGTTCTCCAAAACTGATGCAAATTCCTAGCCTCTCTCCTGTGAGATGTCATAAACAAAACGTCGATTTGATTTAAAAATAAACATGTGTGACGAGATATAATGTGAGAAAGGCCCCCAAGAGTGATGTAGGCCTCGAAGAAGACCCTAGAAAGAGGCTCTTCCCAAGGACCCAGGGCCATGCCTCTAGAGATGCTAGAGAAAGCCCACCCAATCCCATCCCCCCCATCCTGCCCCCCAGCACAGGAAAGACACACCCAAAGACATTTGCCTGTGGCTTGTTTGATGGAATGTCTAAAAATGCAGCCTGGCTGCATTCCAACCCCATTTTCAAAATAACAGTAAGGGAGAAAAAAATGTGTATTTAGCACACAAATACATCTAGATGGAAAAGAAACACTAGCCTATAGCATAGGTCTTCTGATCCTGAGATCCAGTTCCGGGCGGTTTCATGGTCGGAAGGCTTTGAGTTCATTTAAAAGAATGAATTCTATGTGGAAAAGTACAAAGGAAACATGTAGGACCAATCATATCTCATATGACGTTTATTGAATGTATGGAGCACTTGCTAAAAGTCAGGATGGGCTCCAAGAATTGTGGGTGACACTACTTGGTCCTCAGAGCCCCTGGAAGGTACTGGTGGCATCATGACCCCCTTCTACGGTAATGCCATAAGAAAGTAAGTGGGGATGAGGTGTCACATATACCCCCATAAGCCTAGACCCCCCAACTCCCTGTTATACCTTTCCTAGTGCAACTTCATGTAGCTCAAGCAGGTTGAGGGAGTAAGTGCTGACTCACATTCTTTGTGACACCTTATTATGGGCTGTCAGGGAAGGTTACCTGTGCACCATCACGTTTCAATTGTCATTCAAATAACATGGGACAGTAATGACTAGCAGTAGGAAGAAAGGAATTCCCAAACTTCTTTCTGTTTCCTGTGGTTTGGGAAAGGTGAGGCATGAAAGAGAGACTTGGGAGAAAGGTCACTGCCCAGAGGCCTGCCCTGGAGGGATGCGGGGGTTGGGGGAGGAGTCCCAGAAGAAGCTGGCATTCATTTGGGATGTACAGGTCTGGGCCAGACACAGAAAGAGCCAAGTGGGTCTGAGTCAGGTACCCAGTCCCCTTCCCACATGGCTTCTGCCTGTGGGTATCTCAGTTCTTTTTATCTACTTGGTTTCTTGTCTGTCAGATTGGACCATTCGTGGTATAGGACTAGCTAAGGCCCAGTCTGTCTCTCTGCTACAGGACAGAAAAGCTTGTGGATACCTTTTCCATGCCAAGCCACATGCCGTATGCATCTCATTTAGAGCACCCAACAGCCGCACCGTGGTAGTGGATTAATCTCCCACATAGCACTTGGAAATACAGAGACTCAGAGATACATATGTCAAACATCAAAGCTTTTGGTCCCAGGACTAAGAGCACAGGTCTCAATCTACATTCTGACTCTAAGGACAACATCCACCCCAAATCTATCCTAGGAACCTCCCTCAAGGCCCTTGATCACAGACACCCCTGACAGCTAGGCAGCACAGGCTGTCTCACTTTATAAGGGCACAGGTTAGAAATACACGTGATATTGTCTGAGCTAACATTTCCAAGGTGTTTCGACCCAGGGAACCCAAAGCCCTGACAAATGATCCCTCAGGGGACATTAGTGAAGTCCTCTGAAGATTCTCAGGATCCCTTTAGCAGGTCCTCACCCTATCCCAAGTCCCCTGCAGAAGGTAACAGCTCTGCCTCAACAGTTAGCAAATCTAAGGGGCGGGGCCGGAGCACTGGGTCCGAAAGTGGTCAGGCAGGGCAGAACCCCTGGGACTCCAGATAAGGGAGGGGAGGGTCTTTCCAGTCTCTTAGTCTCTGAAGGACCCTCCTGTGTCCTCAAAATACAGACAATATACCACACACACACATTCTGCCTGGTCCCACATCTCAAACATGATTCAAAGCCCCCAGGTCGTTCCTCATCCTCCCTCTTTGGAGATGAACGAAGAAGCAAAGGGCTTTGTCTCCCTTTTGGGGTTTCAGCTTTTTTCTCAGAGGTTGGCTCTCCTTCCTTCTGGGTCCCTCCCCCACTCCTGTCCCCCAGCCTGACGTTCATGAGACTGGGTAATTGCTGATTGAGTGGCTTTGAAGGGCTGTTAAGAGGCCAGGGAACACTAAAGCAGTCACTGGATGGCCCAGCAGGATAGGCTCTGAAAGCCCCCTTTGTCCTTGCCTGCTCCTGGGAAGCTGCATTCAGTTACTGAGAAAGGGCTGAAAGCTGCAATCGGAGCGCCTGGTTCCCCCCTCCACTTTCTTTTCACCCCACCCCCACTCTGAAAAGAAACAGATGTTCGGGGAAGGTGGAGGCGGGAACTGCTATGTTTGTCTGAGGCAAAGGACCCCCCCCCCTTCCTCCTTGGCCTTGGGGAGCTGGGGGAGGGGCTGGCCAACAGCTCTGACCCCATCTCCTAGATACCTCTTCTAGCCTACCCATCTGTCAGGGCTGCTATCCCAGAGGGCCTGGCATCTAGTAGATGCTCAACCAATAGTTCCTGGTCTGTGGTCTGAGGTGAATGGAACCACCCCATCCCCAAACCAGGCACACCCCCTATTGGTTAGCAGGGGTCGGGCGGCTGCCCCATTCCAGTGACATCAGTGAAGCAGCCTCCAATCTCGGGCCCCTTCTGATCTCTCCCAAGAGGGCTCTGAGACCTCCCACTGAAGCTCTGACCCTGCCCCAGTCTTTTACCCCAATAATACCATTTATTTTACTCTTGTCTGCTTTGACTCCTTTTGCCTGAGAGGTAAAAAGCTACCATTTTACAAACCAGTCCACCAAGCATGCTTCACTAACAATGGCCTTGCTGCCATCACCCCTCACTTGAGAGGCTTATGCCTTATAGGAGTGACACTCAGGGATATGGGGCTTCTCCCCAGGGAGTATGTCCTCACCCTATCCAACTTGAATGTCCAAGGCCTCTGCAGAAGGTAGCAACTGTGTCTCAAAAGTTAACACATCCAAGGGGCGGGACCAGAGCACTGTGTCCATAATGTGGACAGGCAGGGCAGAGCCCTGGGACCCCAGATGAGGGAGGGTATCTTTTACAGTCTCAGTCTCTGAAAGATCCACCTGTGTCCTCAAAATACACACACACACACACAATATGGCTAGGGTTAGACAAAATTCTATATGCCTTAGAGATGCTGACAAACTCTTCAAGACAGGAAGCTAGTGGAGAGACCTAACCTGGTACTCTATTTCCTTTATTTTCTGGAAGAAAGACATTCTACCCAGCCACCACCAACACCCGACCCGCACCACGACCACCACCATCACCCCCAGCCTCCTGACTCTGGGCGTTAGCCTAGCCTCAGCATATGGAACTCTCCTGTCTATATGTCTTTTGTACTGGGTAGGCAGATGGGCAGACACAAAAACTGACTCCCATTGTGCTGCCTTGAATCCATGGAGAATTGACTGAGGGGCTGTCCATTGTGGGCTCTACCCTTCTGTGGGAGATGGCTGTTGGAGGATGCTAACGGAAGAAGCTGGGGCTGCAAGGGGTAGATGGGAGGGGAGGGACAGAAAGAAGAAGGGCTGAGCCAAGAAAGTAAATTAGCAAATGTCTGGAGAGCATTTTTCTCCCTGGAAGTTGGGGAGGGCTCTCATTCCCCTCAAGGAGTTCCAGATAGTAAGTAAGTTAAGAGCAAGTGTGGGATTCAGAAAATCAGGCTGATGTGAGCTGAGGTCTAGCCAGGCTCATGTCCCAGCAAACCCCCCACCCCCTTCTTTTGGTTTAGTGCTCAACAACAGCCCTTAAAGCCCCCATGCCCATGTAGCATCAGTACTAACAGCTTCAGCACTCAATCCCTACATAGTACCAGTACCTGCATGTCAGCAGTACTCAGCATCAGTGGTCTCTGTCACATAGCATCAGTACTCACACAGAATAGGTACTTACATGGTGTCAGTACCCGTGTAGCATTAGTACTCACACAGTACCATTAGTATTCACAGAATTCGTTCCCTGGCAACATACACTCCGAGACAGCCTTAGCATTCGCATAGTGATAGAGCAGAGATGTGAAATTAATTATAGAAAGGCCAAGTCAGCAGCTCCTGCCTCCTCAGGAGCATCTGTCTGAGAAGTCACCACAGCTTTGCCTCTCTTGAGGGTCTAGATGTCACAAAGGACTTTGTCCCTAGAACACTTTGTGCTTTCCATCTCCCATGGCGCAGGCCTGGGAACAAGTCACCCCCAGTTTCTCCAGCTGTCAAACAGGACAGAGTGGGTCACCCCAAACTCACTGGTGTTGGCCAAGCTTGGTTTTGTCGCCAGGATTCTCCTTGACAAGCATGTTTTCCTTAGGGTTCCATATGCAGTGAACTGGCCAGCTAGTGACATTGGTGGCTAGAAGTGAGGAAGGCAATGCATTAGCTGGGTAGGAGCCAGGCAGCCTTGGTGGCATCCTCTGGGCTACATGTCCCTAAGTGTGCGGAGCTGGCCTCGTCCCCAGAGTCTCCTCCATCTGTTGTCGTATTCCTTCTCAAAACATCGCTAGACGCTTAGGGCGGGGGTGGGGTGAGCGATAATCTTAGCTCCATAATTCAGTTTACAATTCAAATTGACTTGTCTCCTGCAGAAGAGGCATGTGCCTAGAACTGCCAAGATGTCATAACAGAGTTGAGAATGGTTGAATATTTTATATTGGGGTGGGGCAGGGATGACCTCCAAAGTCACCATAGATTTGGAATTTTGGTTGGCAATTTAAAATTTTTTTCATGTGTTTCTGTGATGTGTGTACATATGAGTGTGGGAGTCCAGAGAGGCCAGAAGAGGGTGTCCGGAGTCCTCAGAGCCGGAATGACAGACTGTTATGAACTGCACAATGTGGGAGCTGAGATCCACACCCAGGTCCTCTGGAAGAGCAGGGAGTGCTTTGACTGCTGAGCCATCTCTCTCCAGCCCCTGTTGACATTATTTTCATAATTTCCTGACTTCAGCTTGCTTTTATCCCGAATCACATATGGCTGGGCACCTGCATTTTTACTACTCAGGGTTTCCCAACTCTTAATCTAGGTCGATCTTAATCCCTTGTCCCAGAGTACAGGGTGGCCCAGATTAGAATGTTTCTTGGGGCTGAAGAGATAACTCAGTGGTTAAGAGCACTTGTTCTTGCTGAGAACCCAGGTTCAATCCCCAATACGCATATGATGGCTCACAACTGTCCATGATTCCAATTCCCGGGGCCATGGTCCTTTTCTGACCTCTAGACACCAGGCACACACAGGGTCCACAGCCATATAACCAAGTAAAACACACATACACATTAAAGAAATCTTTTAAAAAAAAAAAGTGATAGGAAGCATCTTATCATGGAAGGTCAGAGTTCAGAAATGCAAACTGTTCTTAAAATCATTGTGCTAAGTCTAAGTAAGACACCAGAAGCAACTGGGCATGGTACCTGTAATTCTAGCACTCAGGAAGCTGAGGCTTGAGGATTGTCAAACACTTGAGACCAGCTTAGGATATATGGTATGTTCTAGACCATCTTGGGCTAAAGAATAAAATCTCTTCTCAAAAACCAATGAACCTAAAGGAGACACTACCTGTACGGACCCACCTGTACAGAGAATCCAGAACAAAGTGTTCCTGAAGAGATGTGTGGTTGTGTTGGGGGATGGGGGAGGGGGGGTAGAGAAAGAGGACTTAATAGAGGTAAGGTTTGTAATTTGGGGTGAGCAAATTATCTGGAGCTGGAGAAACCTAATAGCTCACAGTGTCACAGACTAAACCATGCCCAATTGCTCAGTTTAAAAATGGTTGACTTTATAGTAAGTAAATTTAATTTCAACTGGGAAGAATAAAGGTTAGGGTGTAAGTGCTACGGAGGTCTGTCTGGCTCAATGGTGTGGGTCTAAAATCCCAGCCGTCATGAGGCTAAGCAGGAAGAATGTAAGCTGAAGGCTGGTACAGTGAGTTCAAGGCCAGCCTAGGGAAACCACATTTTAAAATGAAAAACTAGAAAGGGGGTTGGGTATAGCTGAGTGGTAGAACACTTGCCTAGCATGAGTGAGCCCCTAGTTTTCAAGCTTTAGTACCACAAAAGAAAAAAGATGGCCTTCTTGCCCTGGATAACACATGATGGGAGACATCTCAAGCTGTATCTCCCTGAAGGGAGAAGGAAGGGAGAGGAAGGGGCACTGTAATAGTGAGCAGTTGAGCTATTCAAGATCCAAAGCTTGAAAGAGGCAGAACCGAGAATGGAAACAGAATGTTCTGTGCCTTTGAGCCCTGACCTCACAAGGACACTGACACCCCTGATTCTCTGTCCTCCTAGGGAAGTGACAGCGAGTATGAGGTGGACACGAACCCTCAGAAAGCCCACTCCTTCGTCAACCATTACATCAGTGACCCCACATATTACAACTCATGGCGGCGCCAACAGAAAGGCATCTCACGGGCCCAGGCCTACAGCTACACGGAGAGTGATTCTGGCGAACCTGACCATGTCACTGTCCCCAATAGCAACAGCACCCAGCAGGGCAGCCTTTTCCGGCCCAAGGCTAGCCGGACTCCAACGCCCCAGAACCCCCCCAACCCCCCAAGTCAGCAGAGCACCCTCTACCGCCCGCCCAGCAGCCTCGCCCCTGGCTCCCGGCCACCCATAGCAGGCTTCTCATCGTTTGTTTGACCTCAGAAGACGAAAAGAATGGGGTTAAAAATGACACCAAATCCTCCTTCGCCACTTCCCAAAACACCTGCCAGAAAACATACAACAAGAAACCCCCACCAAGACATCGAATCAACTTTTTACCTCTCTGAGTTTATTTTTCCAGAGATTCCAGGGCCAGCAAAGCAGGCATCGAGGAGGAGGAGGGGAAAGGCCCTGTGTGACCTGCCAACCGCTTTCCATCCTTGGGATTCATTGTGCAGTGCAGAGGGCTGGAGACTAGAGTCTCACTTCTGCTGAGAACAGAGGGGCTTGGGACGATGGAGAGAGGGGGCTATAAGGCGGATTGTTCTGAGGGGTGGAGATGCTTCTAGATATGCAGCCAACTTCACCCTTCCCATGTGGGCCAACTTCACCCTTCCCATGTGGGCTAGTTCCTGCTATCCTTGCTCCTCTGCAAAAAAAGGATGTGTGTCCCCAGAGGCGAAGCCTGCCTGTTGTCTCTGGCTCTCCCTGACAGGTGTCCCATGGCCTTGCTCTGTTCTCCCTGCCTCAACAGCCTCCAAGGGCTCATGCCCTTGTTCAACTTCTCCACAGAGTATTTGGCTTATTTGGGGGGGGGGGAGAAAAAAGAAAAAATTAAAGAATCCACTTAGCAACCTCCTCAATCCTGGGGGGGAAAAATATATAAATTGTGAATTCAAGGAAAAGGGCCTGAGGGTTGGGAGAGAATCCTCACACAGCTGCAAAACTAAGCCCTGCCTCTTGCTTGGATTCACTTCCCTGACTACAAATAAGAAGAGGTGGCATCTGGGAATGGAGACCTAAGGTGCTGGCTCCACACTAGGGCATGCTTCAGGGAAACTTCCTGCAGGAAGCCAGAGTTATAAGGATGAATCCTTGTCTGTTTTCTTCCCATCCACCTGTCCAACACTGGGAAAGGAGAAGCCGGTTGGGGAGGAGGCTTAGAATAAGAAGCTAGCTGTGTAGGAAAGCTGTATGCTTGGATATGCCACTTCTTCTGAATGTACACCTTCCTGCTAACCCACTGCACCTGCCCCCATGAACTTGGAAGAAAGAGGACCTAGGATCTGCTCTCAAGAGGGTACCTTGGGACTTCTTTGCCCAATAACATTTTCACTTCAAGATCTGTGTGCTTCATGTCTCTACCCACAATGCACAGGTATCCAAAGGAGCAGCCCAATGCCTGATCCTGAGGCTTTCCCAAGAATCAAAGATCACCTGAACCCCTTCTAACACCTCCCAAACTAGGTTCAGCAAAGCCAGAGCTGGGAAGGAACAATGAGAGGCCAGCCAGGAAGCTCTGTCCAAACAGGACAGGGCAATTGAGATGCATGGTCAGCCAGGAGAGGCACGTCAGATGGCATGAGGGACAATGACTGATGGGAGGAAGAACAGTTCAGCAGGGGTGTGGGGAGGAGATTTTCTGATGTCCTGGGTTGTCTAAGGTCCATGGGGACACCAACCAGTCCTTTAAGGCTCAGCCTACTGCTGGAAATGCATGGCTACCTCCATCAGAGGCGCCACTAGGGCATGTCCAATTCAATAAAGGACCAGCCTTGATGGAAGTATACATTGTAGTCGCTGCTGGCCTTATTGAGAGGCCCACGTCCGGAGCCTGTAGCTGTCCTCAGCAATCCCTGATTAGTCACTGCTAATTCTCACTTGGCCAGGGGAATCTGAGTCAAAGGCCTACACTCGGACTACTAAGTGTGTGACATTTCCCTACACACCTGCCCCTTGAGATACGTGAATGAGGAAATGTTGGAAGCCAGGTCAGCAGGCAGGTGACCCAACTACTATGTATGAACAATGGTGACCTCTCCTAAGCATGTCCTAAAGTTCCTAAGCCAGGAAGCACACTGCTTAGTCCCCTACGGACAAGAAAGGGCTTGCCTCTCCTGGGAATTAGGTTCCCAGGGCTACCTTGGACTTTGTCAGTCAGCTGGACCCCAACCCCTGCAGCATCTGGCATCTCTAGAGCCTCACACATGCAGACGCTGCATGAGCTTACACTGCCACGTTTACTTTCCGACCCTCAACTTCATCTTTCATCCTATATTTAGAGGCTTTAGCCATTGAGGATGTTCCCGGTTTACATGAGGGGATTATTAGCCTAGCCCAGCTGAGGGAGCTTTCTAGAGGAAGCAGGAATTGGGGTTTTTTTTGTTGTTGTTTTAAAAGTGTGTGTTTGTGTGTGTGTGTGCGCGTGTGTGTTGCACATGAGGACAATTTTCCTTTGCCTTTAATGAATCACTTGGTGCACTGAGATCCCCCTCTGCCTTCTGTGTGTTTATTAAAACCCTTGCTGATGTCCATGTGTACATGCAAATGTGCTCATGTACAAGCATGCAAAGATATGCACAGAATATACCTTTATATGTGTTAGCAAAGGGTCTCTTGCTATGTCTGATGGCCCCTGGCTGTCTCTCATATCCATGAGGCATGACTAGCCTGGATCACTTGCATTTGGGGTATCACTGGGACCTATTGCCCAAGCAGCTGGGCACATCACAAACTCCAAGTCCTAGATGAGCCTAGGGTGAAAGTCTCCATTCATTCTCTGTCTGCCCAGGAAGATTATTGCCTCCACAGCCCCAGTCACATCTGGACACCCAACAAGTTTCCAGCTGTGGCACTTGAAGTTGTTTTATGACGTTTCCTGGCCTATGTTTACATTTCTGCTGGGCAGTGGAGGGTCCCAAGAATTCCACCCAGACATCTGCCATTTTCTAACAGTGCGGTGGATACTGACCCTGGGTAAGTGGGAGATTTCAATTTCCTGAGCCTGAGTCCAGAGCTGCTGTCTTGTGATTCTATGGTAAGCAGGTTGCCTCTCTATGCCCTGAGGAAATCTGCAATATGTTCAAAAGCCCACACTTAGAATTCTGGGGCTGCGCTTCTCCTGGCAGGGCCTCCTGCATTCTTGCAGGCTCTGCACTCAGATTGCCAAGACTAACCAAATAACTGCTCTGGGTTCCAGAAGCATCTTCTTCCAGAGAGCTGCAGGGAGTTTACAAACCCACGCTGCCTCTCCCAGCCCCCTCTCCACCACAAACCTGACACTGCCATGAGTCAGAGGGAACACATCCAGGCTGCCTCACCAGCCCTTACTTCTGGAGGCCTTCTGTCTTTGTTGATCATGCCTGCCCCTGGACAGCATTTCTCAAGGTGCCAGAGCCTCACAGTAGGCAAGGGACTTCTCTTGCCTTCACACAGGGAAAGTGTCACATTGTGCAGCCAGCCAGATGGCCCATCAGCAGGGGAAGGAGGGAACCCATGAGTAGCCTCCACCAGCTCCTGAGTGCCTCTGTGGTCCCATACAGGGACATCAACCCTAACCAACACCTTGAGCACAGGTGCCCAACCCCCTTGGGAAAATCCCTCTTCTCTGTTTCCATAAAAAACAAATCCAAAGCATTTAAATGTGTTACCTTTCTTTGCCCATATAGATTCCCAAAATAAAACTCGGTACAAATCTTTATTTTTTGATTTCAAAGCTATAATGAAAAATTATGGGGAGAGTATTCATTATGGCAGGTGTCTATCTGTAAGAAAAAAGTATATATCTATATGTCATATAGCTTGTTAGCAAGTTTATTTTTTAAATGAAAGGTAAGAAAGAAATTGATTTGAAATATATACCATGAGAAGTCCCATGTCCTGTCAAACTGTCAGTATTTTATAAATAAACTTTTTCTTTTGGAATTCTGAAGCAGCGATGCTTTTTCTCACTACAAATTCTGTTCCACAAATGTCTGTTTCTATTTCTAGCCACGTGGGAACTGTACAAAGCTAGCCAAGGGCAGGACTTGTCTGCCTGCTTAATTCACCGGCAGGTGGTATCTGTACCTTTCAACTAAGGGCCCTGCTTTAGGCTGGGAGTATAACTCAGAGGTAAGACATCAGTCTGGCATGCAGACTGAACCCAGGTTCAATCTCCAGCACCAAGAAGAGAGGGGACATGTGTTATTACAAGTTTGGAGGAGAAGAGCCCCTCGGATATGTGATGCATCTGGTAATGGTCAAAATAATAACATCAGAGGTGGGAGAACTTGTAGCTCTTGCTGAGAACCCAAGTTCATTTCCCAGCACCTACGTCATTGGGTTGCCCACAAATGCCTGTAAATCCAGAGAGATGGCTCTGTCCTCTGATATTCCAGGCTGGTTTTTATTAAATATAAAATATATCACCACATCCCCCACACAGACACATGAAATTAAGGATAAAATGTAAAATAATAATGACAGTAAGAGGTGACATACACATGCCACACTCCAAGACCAACCAGCCTGGGTCAAATGATCACTTGATATTCGGTAACTGATAAAGCCCTTGTGACAGCTGAGGAGGGTGGGAGATAGAGCATTTTAAGGTTGCTCCCTGGAAGTAGCAGAGTCAGGATTCATCTGTACTGAAGTCTCTGGAGGCTCACACACGCACAGATCTGGTGAGACAGCTCCTAGTTAGCTTTTGATCTCTACAGATGTAGCCCCCTGGTCCTACAGGGTGTTTTTAATGCTGATGGTAGAGACTCTTGTACATTGATTTACTTTTTTTTTTTTTTTTTTAAGTCTTACTTCCCAGACTAGCTTGAAAGTCATAACAATCCTCCTGCCTCAGCATCCCAAATGCTGGGATTACATAACTGTTGAACTGATCAAAAGTCAATTAACGGTGCTCGGGAAGGGAAGGCAGGTACATCTTTGTGAGCTAAAGATCAGCTTGGTTTAATCAGTGAGTTCAAGGCCAGCCAGGGCCGCATAGTAAGGTCTTGTCTCAAAAAGAAAAATAAATAAAATAGAGAAACATGGAGATTAAGTAGTTTTTACTTAAAATGCACGGATGTAAATTCGCTCGCCGATTTGTTGGTTTTGAGCCATGACATTATTCATTTTCTGCAAGTTGGTAGTTCTCTCCAATCATCTATTTTGCATAAACCACATCTTTTTTTACATAAATCGCATTTTGATCCAATGCTTTCTAGTTCTTTCCTACTTCTGTCAATCTTCCTATTCTTTTTATTTCTTTTTTAAGCTGTTTTTTTAAAATAGAAAAGCATCTTTTATGTGTACGGGTGTCTCGACTGCACGAGTATGCTCAGTTTATGTGCAATGCCCTTGGAGAGCAAAAGAGAGCATTGGATCCCCTAGAACTGGAGTTAGAGAGGATTATGTGCTACCATGTGGGTTCGAAAACTCCAAAATGAGTCCTCTGGAAAATAAGCCAGTACTTTTAACCACTGAGGCCACCTCTTTTGTTTCTTGAGACTGTATTTTCAAATGGCCTTGACCTCAGAGCTGCCCTGTCTCAGCTTCTGAGTGAACAGATTATAGACATATACTATGTCTGACCTTTGTTTGTTTGAAGCAAGGTCTCACTCTGTAGCCTAGGCTGGCCCAGAATTCACTGTGTAGTCTAGACTAGCCTGAAGCTCATAGCCAATTCTGCTCCAGTCTTCCTAGTTTAAATTTCTATGTAACTGGGCATGGCGGCACATGCCTTTAATCCCAGCAGTTGGGAGGCAGAAGCAGAGAGATCTCTATGAGTCTGAGGCCTGCCTTGTCTGTATAGCAAGTTCCAGGCTAGCCAAGGTTACATCGTGCATTGTGACACAGGGTCTCAACACTACCCCACCCCACCCCCCAAAAAAGAAGAAACTGAAAAAGATAAAAGCAACCATTTTGTGTGTGTGCATGTGCGTGTGCATGTGCGTGTGCATGTGTGTGTGTGTGCAGCATATGCCATGGCACATACGCAGAGGGTCAGAAAATGACTCTTCCCACAGTTGGAGTCCAGAGGGTTGCACATCAGACTTAAGAGCAAGCTTCTTTACCCTCATCTGGCCAACTCTGAGTTTCTGTTTCTTTCTTAGAGCCTGGGTCTTTTATTTCTTCATGCTCCACTATTAAGCCACGAGTTTGTTGGGAACAGGCTCCAGCCTCGCAGGCTTCTTCTGGCAAGTTCTCACACAGCCTGCTCCTTCGGTGTGGCATTGCAGACGAACCCAGGTGCCTTTCTCTTTGATTTCCTACTTCCTCTGATCAGTTCCTTGCCCATGTAGGATGAGCTCAACTCGAGAGTTTACTATTCGAAGTGTGCACATGAATCTCTTGCCAAGACTCCCTGACTTGTTTACAGTGTCAGAAGCAGCACACCAGTGACACTCTGGATGCTCCAGTTTTGTCACAGTGACATTTGAGGACATTCCATTTTGAGCAGCTCATTCCTCAGGTGCCTGCAACATCACCCTAGCAGATTCGTGTACCCAAAGGACCGACTCCCCATTTTCTAAAATGCCCAGAGAAAATACAGCGGATGCCCCTCTCTCCTTCTTCTGTGTCATTTTAGGGAATTGCTGGAAGTTGATGGCTCTGGTCAAAGGTTGAGTTCCTATTTCTTTAAGGAAAAGCAGTTTACAGAAATGACCAGTTGCTGAGAGAGCAAACCTCTAGCTCTGATGCCCTTTCCCCAAGATTCTCCAGATCCTACCCATGACTAAATCAACAAGGCTTTTTTAAATCTTTTGTAGCTTCCCTTTACCAACAGGAACATAATTTGCAGAGAAATAACCATTCTCTGTTTCCACTCTTATTTTACATCTTACGTCATAGTTTATGAAATTATGTAAAAACTAGAAGGTCTTCCAGCATAAACAAGTTCTGGGACAAATGGTGTTTTGTAAAAGCCTGATTCCAGGAGGGGAGCTATGCAGGCCTGATGGATGCAGGGCTCTACAGAGTCTCCATTGCTTTGCAAGGGAATCTAAGGCATGCATTGAATCCAGGAGAGGGGTTAGAGGAGGTCAGATAAGAGATGTCTGTTTACATTGTAACCCCTGTGTACTATAGTTTACAGCCCATCCTCACACTGATAAGGGGTTCTCAGTGGTCATTTTGACTCCACATAATTTTTATCTTGCATATAATTTGGAACCCCATTCCCACATAAGTAACTTCCAGCCTGAGGATGTTTGTTTAAAGAATAATAACAGGAGTTCTTTCATGTCTTGGCTCCAAGATGAGCAAAAAGAGAAAAACAACCGTTTCACCAAAAGGGCCGCAGCCATGTGCAGCGGATTGGCTGCAGGAACTGTGCCCAGTGCATGAACTTCATCATTCAGAGCTTAGTAGAGGCCCCTGCCATCATGGATACTAATGAAACTAGTGTTTTCAGTGTGTATGTGTATATATAAAAAGAAAAATAATAACATGGGAGTCGAGAGGATTCTAGAACAGTCTCTCCAAAATGTTGGCACTTAGAGTACTTATTTTCTATTCCTTTCTTTAAAAAAAAATATTTATTTTATGTGCATTGATGTTCTGCCTGCATGTCTGTGTGAGGGCGTCAGATCCTCTGGAACTGGAGTTATAGACAGTTGGGAGCCACCTTATGGATGCTGGGAATTGAACCCAGGTCATTTGGAAGAACAGCCAGTGCACTTAGCCCCTCTCCAGTCCCCCCTTTTTCCTTTCTTTTGTTCTGTTAAGATAGGATCTCATTTTGTAGATTTGTTATGGAGCCCAGGCTGGCCTAGAGTTCATGATCCTTCTGCATTCATCTCACGAGGGCTGGGATTACAGACCCATGTCACCATGCTCAGACCTCCTACTTCACTTAGGAATGAGCCCTGCTCTACCATCAGTGAGTTTTCTGAGGATGGGGGCCAAGAAGCCAGGCATGGTAGCACATGCCTTAATTCCAGCCCTCAGGAGGCAGAGATAGGCAAATCTCTGTGAGTTTGAGGCCAACCTGGGCTACAAGAAGCCCTGTCTCAGAAAATATAACAAGGTGGCTAGGGAGATGGCTCAGTGGCTAAGAATGTTTGCTCTCTGCAAGCATAGGACCTGAGTTCAAATCCCCATGTAAAATGGCTGGTATGATTGTATGTAACTCCAACCCCAACACTGGGGGTTGTAAAGAGAAAGGCACCATCATTTCTGACTTCCATTCTCATATCAGGCTGTGTTTTTCATGTATTAAGCTGTGCCCTGCTCTCCTTCAGGACTCTCTATAGCTGGACGTTATGTCTCAAAATCTGAATCTTAGGAATTCAGGAACCCTTGGGAGCAGGTAAACAGGCCTATCAGAGTGCACAAGGCAAGCTCCAAGGCACCCTTACACCCAGATGAGGCTCAGCTGGGGAAAGATTTAGGAAATAATGTCAATTTGACACAAACCCGTCACCTGGGTGAAGAGCCACCTCCATCAGACTGTCTTGTAGGCAAGCCTGTGGGGCCTTTTCTTGATTGATGATTAGTGTAGAAGGCCCAGGCCACTGTGAGTGGTACTTTCTCTGGGCACAAGGTTCAGGACTGTATAAGAAAGCAAGCTGAGTGGGCCATGGGAAGTAAGCCAGTAAGTAGAGTTCATGGCCTCTGCATCAGTTCCTCCAGCGGCCTTTCCCAGTGCCGGTTTTAGCCTGTAACCTGAAATTAGTGTTTTATCACAGCAACAGAAAACAGCTCAGGACAAGATCTCACCCCTCAATCGTGGATGAGGTACAGAAAACTACAAGGGTATATATACCCTAAGACACAGAGGTATGATGGCCGAATGCCATTCCCACCTATTCATAGCATGGCCAATGGAAAGAGAAATGTATAGAATTTGCAGAAAAGGCTGGAGGGAGAGAGAAATACTCAGCGTGGATGCAGGTGGGGGGCTCGCCCTGCTCTCCTCCTGTCGGAGCCTCTTATAATCCAAATCCAATTCCTAATGAGAATTTGAGGGTGCTGGGAAGCAATCCATATAGAAAAGGTTCCCTGCAGGGTACAGAATAAGGCAGGGGCATAGACGTGAAGGCAGGCAAATAAGAAGCAACAAGGTGCATATCAAAGTCTACTGATATTACTGTCCCCATGGAAAGTACCATGCTCCAGCCCACCGTGTGTGATATGTTCTTCCTGTACAGTCTTTCCTCAGTGTCCCCAAAAGTCAAAACGGTGGGCTTTCATGGCGTATCTTGGCATTTCTGTTGCTTGATAGTACTGCCATATGCCTGCCCTGAAACCTTTCTGGTATATCAGTCAATCCTCACAGCACCCCTAGGGTGAGGAAACATCCCACCCTACCCACAAATAAGGACACATTAAAGAGATCTACTGTGGAAACACCAGAGCCAGGATTTGAATCTAAGCCTTACCAGGTTCTATTGTGTCCCTTATTTTAACCAGTGAGCAGCTTTGGCTGAAAGTTTAGACCCTACTCAAGCCAGAGGTGGAAGGTTCAGTACTTGGGCAGACCAAGATCCTACCTAAGAAGCTGTCCTTGGAGTTGATATATACAACCTTTTTCTTCAAAAGTTTGATTCAATAAACTTACAGAGGCTCATGGGATCCCAGAGCCAGGGTCCTCTGTTCCCCTTCCTCCCTCAGCAATATGAAGTTTCTGTAGGAAACACCAGCCAGTCCTGAGTTAAATTGCCAATTATAGGATGCTTCCCTTCCTGCCTCTCTCCTACCATCCCTGTTTCCACCTCTCACTGAGATCCATGGCCTTCCCTCCTAAAAATGCACACTAATCAACCAGCAAAACACTAATCCCAAATGCTGGGGACCAGAACTCAGAGCTTCTGCTCTCTAGGGGGAAAGGGTCACACAAGGTGAGTGGGAAGTACAGAGAACACAGGCAGCCTGATTGTGTGTGTGTTGAGGGGGACGCTATTGCTTTCTTGGCTGGCACCAGGCCTGACATGTGGGAGGCAGAAGCATGCATCTGGCCTGGTGGCGGCGACCTCATCTTCCTCACCCCACTCTGGGATTTCAAGAGGGTAGATCAGACTAAATTTACCACATGTTCTAGAAGTTAAGAGTCCCGCAGTAGATAGAGGAAGGAAACCAGAAGCCAACAATGATGGGAACATTATGATAACACTCTCCAGGACACTGCTATGCTTCACAGAAACTCATTTCATGTCATGATGACAAAAGAGTGACAAAGACAAGCCTGGTAATCTAAGAGGAGACAGAGCTAGGAATGTTAGGGACATAGTCAATGCCTGGAGACCAACACAGACCAAGCATAGCTTAGAGAGAGCTTGGCTCCTAGGGGCAATGGGATCTGCCCACCTTCCTACAGAGACCCAAAACAGCAGGCCTGCCTGACTCCTAGGCCTCGGACACTCAGTCATGGGCTGTTGGGTGGAGATAAGTATGATCTACTTTAAGGCCCCTGGGGCCGCATAGAAACAGTGTTGACAATCAACATAGTTTGCTTCCAAGGTATTTGTCCCTTCAAGGATTTAGAGAAGCCTTGGGAAGAATCTAGAGGATTTGGATGGATGGGAATGGCAAGAGGTCGCAAAAGACACCCCAGACTTAGTTCGGATGTCCTTCTTAGACTGAGACCCGTAGGGAGGGGCAGAAGAAACTGGCAGAGGGCTGTGATGACCACATCTGACCGCAGTTGTCCATCAGCCTCCCACCCCCATCCCGTCCTTCCCCTGTAATCAGCTCACTGCTTGTCCCGCCTCACCATCCTGCCTAGACCAGTCCTGCAGACACTGGGGCTGTGAATCAGAGGCCAGGCTCATTTCTGCAGCCTTTTGTGGTTCCCGGGGTGAAGATGTGGGCTTGTTCAGATCATGATGCTCCGATTTCACCATAGTGGGAGTTCCTGGGGCTCCACCCCAGGGAGCTTCCTCTGGGGGACACACCCTCTGACACCCAGGGAACAGGCAGCAGGAGCTACATGAAGACTATAAGGGAAATGACAGCTCAGTTAAGCGACTCAATGTCAAGTGACAGCGGGGCCTCAGAAGCGGCAGGCACAAGAAGCAAATGGGTCATTTGGGGAACCCACTGGCCTCTTAATAGGGGCTGTTCTTAATGGCTGTTGACATGGGGAAGTGAGAGCCTGAGGCATTCAGGTCCTCTGAGTTCGAAAGACTCAGAAGTCAAAGTTATGTAAATTCCTCTCATGTTTGAATACTAGCAACTAAAAATGCCGGATATATCAAACGCATACTTGAGACAGATTGAGTCTTCTAAAAATTGCTCCAACAATCTCCTGTCTCTGATACCCTTGGTGCTGCTCCATCAAAAAAGGTAGGGTTCAAAAACTTGATACAGGGGCTGTAGATGGCTCAGCAGTTAAGAGCACTGACTGCTCTTCCAGAGGTTCTGAGTTCAATTTCCCAGCACCTACATGGTCCCAGCACTCACAGCTGTCTGTAAATCCAGTTCCAGACAATCCAACACTCTCGTGCAAACATACATGCAAGGAAAAAAAAACAACTTGGATATGGTGGATTATGCCTGATTCCCCAGCACCTGGGAAAGTAGAATCAAACTAGAGCCCAGGTCTGGGGTGTAGATTAGTGGTAGAATGCTCACTAGCACATGTGTGAAACCTTGGGTTTGATAGCCAGTGTGGCAGTACACAAGCAAATAAATCTTAAAGAGGGGATTGGCTTCCTGTTGCCTCCCTTTTAACCATGGATGGAGGTGTGGTGCATCCATTCTAAGGCTGGGTTGTTGGAATTTTGTCTTCTTGTTGGGGTTTTCTTTTGGTAACCCATAGCTCAGGCTGAACTGGAACTCACTATGAGGCCTAGGAAGGTTTCCAACTTGAGGCAATTCCCCTGTCTAAGCTTCCTTAGGATTGGGTTTACAGATATGAGCCACCGTTTCAGCATTTTAGGTCACTGTTGGGAATCGATTACCTGATCTCTGAAAGTCCTGTCTTGGTTTCTTTTCCCATTGCGATGATAAAATACCCTGACAAGATCCCAGCATTCAGGAGGCAGATCCTCTGTGAGTTCAAGGCCAGCCTAGTCTACATAGTGAGTTCTAGGCCAGCTTCAGCTAGTAAGATCATGTCTCAAAAAAGGAAACCAAACCAACCTACCAAACAAACAAACAAAAAAGAGCCCTGAAAAAAAGAAATTTAAGAAAGAGCTTAAGAGAGAAAAGAGCTTACTCCACCTCACAGTTCAAGGGAACAGACCTTCAGAATAGTGACATCAACTACTCAGTACTCTGATGTCAATGACAAGAGCTTGAAGCAGCTGGTCATGTGCTATCCACATATACAGAAGCAGCAAGCAATGGATGCTGATGCTTTAAAAAGTCTATTTTTTTTATGTGTTTGAAGTGTTTTGTGTGGATGTGTCTGTACATCATATGTATGTGTGGTACCCACGGTGGCTAGAAGAGGACACTGAATTCCCTGGAACTGGAGTTGTAAGCTGCCATGTGGGTGCTGAGAGTAAAACTCAGGTCCTCTGGAAGGGCAGACAGTGCTCTTAACTGTTGAGAATCATCTCTTCAACTCACCTTCTTATACAGTTCAGGATTCTAGCCCAGGGAATGGTGCCAGCCGCAGTGAGTGGGTCCTCCATCTCATTTAACCTAATCAAGATAGTCCCCCATGGGCATGCCCAGAGGCTGACAGCCCAGAAGATTCTAAATCTCATCTAGTTGACAGCTGAGACTAGCTATTGTAATACCTGCAAATGTGATTATCTTTGAAAATAATTATTCTACAGTTAATTGAGTTAAGGTCACAGGAATGAGCCCTAACCCGACATGACTAGTGTCCACATCAAAGAAGGAAAATTGAGCCAGGCTTGGTGACATATATCTGCACAGTGACAAGTAGGCTGAAGCAGGAGGATTCCAAATTGGAGGTTAGCCTGGGCTACATAATGAAGCCCTATACCAAAATTCTAAAACAAGGCATTGGCGGGTTGGGGGAGGGGAGGGATCAAGACATAGAGATAAACAGAGAGACACAAATTTGGAGCGAGAAAGCAATGTGAAGGTGGAGACTTATGGGGTGAAACAGCCCAAGAAACGATAAGGAAGCCAGAAGTCAAGAGGGAGGTGTAGAATATATGATCCTCTACTGGACTTGTAGGCTCCGATACTATGAGACAATCCATCTCAACAGCTGGATGTCCTCTTTTTTTATTTTTATTTTATGTGCATTGGTGTTTTGCCTACATGTTTATCTGTGTAAGGGTGTCAGAAGCCCTGGAACTGGAGTTACAGACATTTGTGAGCTGCCATGGGGGTGCTGGGAATTGAACCCAGGTCCTCAGGAAGAGCAGCCAGTGTTCTTAACGACACAACTATCTCTCCAGCCCCATGGCCATCTTCTAGTTAAAACAAAAACAAAACCAAAAAAAAAAAAAATTTATTGGTCACCATCTTGTGAGGAAGCCCAAAGCCTTTTATAGACAGAGATCACACATAGGTGATCCGGCTGACAGTCCAGCTGAGACCCCGGCTGACAACCAACATGAGTCACCAGCCTGAGCATGATTCAGGTGATTCCAGCCCAGCTAAGACTCTTTCCGTGAGTTACTACACATAACATTCTCAGAGACTGGTCTAGCATCTTATAAAAAGTGGCATGTATGGAGGGCTTGCTACTGTTGGGGTTAGTCTTATGGTGGTGAAGATGTGGTCAACCAGAAGTCCCCCAGGAACCTGATTACAGAGGTAAAACAGATGGGACTCTGGGGCCTGACTTCTAAAAGTGCAGAACCACTTCCTTGGCTTTATGACTTGTATAGCAGCCTCTCTCGGAGAGTGGGAGGGGAGTCCTCTGTTTACAAGTGAGGTGTTTAAAAAACCACTCTTGTAGCTGGGCAGTGGCGGCAAATGCCTTCATGCCTTTAGTCCCGGCACTTGGAAGACAGAGGCAGATGCCTCTCTGTGAGTTTAAGGCCAGCCTGGTCTACAGAGCAAGTTCCAGGACAGCCAGGACTGTTATATAGAGAAATCTAGTCCTGGAAAACTAAAAATAAAAAAACCAAAAACAAAGAAACAAGCAAACAAACAAACAAACAAACAAAAACCCACCAGCCTTGTAGCTGAATGAGCATCTGCCCCCCTCAGCAGGGTGGGTGGGTGGGTGTAGTTGGCAAGCTCATTCTCATCCCAGGTTCTGCTAGCAGTTAGCTCTTTGCTTTTAGACTGTCCCAGCCCCCTCTGGATTTTATTTTCTGTTCTGTGAGGTGAGTAGCTTCAGCAATCTTTTTCATCTTCTTCTCCCAGAAATAGCCACATCATCGGTTCAAACAATAAGGAAGTGGGGAGGGGGTAGCAAGTCTGATCACAACCCAAGCTCAACATTCTGAGACCTTCATGATGGCAAGAGTGAGACAGCAGACTCCTGACAGTTGTCCTCTGACTTCTATGCACACAAATAAATGACATAACCAAAAATTAAAAATAAATGAATAAATACATTGTAGCTAGAGAGATGCCTCAGCCTTTGAGAGCACTAGATGCTCTTCCAGAGGACACAGGGTTCATTCCCTAGAACCTATATGATAGCTCACAATCATCTGTAACTCTGGTTCCAGGATCTAACTGCCTCTTCTGGTCTCCAGGGGCACCAGGTACACATGTGGTACACAGACATAAGTGAAGGTAACCCCCCCCCACACACACACACACAATCTTTAAATAAATAGTAAACATTAAAAAGAAGAGAAACGTTCACATTTCCATGTTTTCAGTTTACCATGGATTCAGTTGCAAAGGCTCCAGGTACCTTTACTCTAGCCCTCTATGACACTCTTTGGGAACCTTGGACCAAGTTTCCCTTTGCTAGAGGACCCCTTAATGACAACAGGCACGTCCTTTGCTATGTGGTGCTCTGGGCTCTGGGCCTGGGTCTGGGGCATTCCACTCCACTCCACCCTCACTGTGAACTTACTTAACACATCTCTTTTCTTCAACTACAAGAGCTTTCTGAAGAGCAACTGATTAGTGGAGATGACAGAGTGCTTGGGGAATGGAGAAGGCTAGTGTCCTGAGGCATGAAGCTGTCAAGCCGGAAGTTGAAATCAGCCTTGACATTGATTCGGTTGAGTTGTTATGACTCAAAACCTTCCTGGGACTAAAGAACACGCACACGCACACACGCGCACACGCGCACACATCCTTCCATACACCTAATCTCTCTCTCTCTCTCTCTCTCACACACACACACATACACACACAGACACATGCACACATCCCCTCCATACACCTCATCTATCTCTCTCTCTCTCTCTCTCTCTCTCTCTCTCTCTCTCTCTCTCTCTCTCTCTCTCTCTCTCTTTCTCTCTCTCTCACACACACACACAGATACACGCACAAATCCCTCCATACACCTAATATCTCTCTCTCTCTCTCTCACACACACACACACACACACACACTTACACACCCCTCCAAAACCACTTTGAGGAAACTAAAATCTCCAGAGAAAGGAAGACAATTACAGAGACATCACCACATCCTTCTCACCCTGCCCTTGTAGATAATGGCTCCACACATGATCTCATTCACAATTGGGTTGATTTGTCTAGACAGGATAGTGAGACAGATATTTTTCATAGCATTTTCTTCCCAGACAGCTTCTACACTCAGAGGTTGGGACCATGCAGGCTAGGGCGAGATAGAAATATGAAAATGTCCGAAGCCCAGCCCAGTCAGAGATGATGAGGCTCAGTTTAAAGGGAGGAAAGAGGAGTTTCCTAACCAAAGATGCAGGCATTCAAACCTCCTGCTGTGAGGAGGCTGTTCCTCTAAGCCAGTGGCTCTCAACCTTCCTACTGATGCAAACCTCTAAAACAGTTCCTTGTGACCCTCAACCATAAAATTATTTCCATTGCTATTTCTTAACTGTAATTTTGCTACTGTTATGAACCATAATGTAAATATCTGTGTGTTATGATGGTCTTAGGTGACCTCTATGGAAGGGTCATTTGACACCAGGAGATTGTGACCCACAGGTTGAGAACTGCTTCTCTAAGCACTGGGCAGAGGTGTCACATCATGTTAGGCCTCAGAGGATGCTGAGTGATGCCTTCAGCTCTGATCAGCTTCCTCTTTGCTCCTGGGCAAAGTGAGCTCTAGGGAGCGATTTAATTGGCAGTGGCAAGGAAGGTAGTAATTTTAGCCATTACCACGGCCTTCTAGAAGTACCTAGAAGTAGGCTGAGTCACCTTAAAATGATATTGAAGTTTTCTGGGCAGAGACAAGTTTGCTATTTCGGTGAAGATGGTCTCCAGTCTCCCTGGTAACCCCATTTTGCCCACCATCCTCAACCTAGTGACAGAGTTATAACTAGAATTTTCCTTCTGCCCTGCTTCCCATAGAAGAGCCCTGGTTACAGGGGCCTTCCTAATTTGGGATTAGAACTTTCCTGGAGTATCACATTAGGCAAATTGTTCAGTCTTCTGGTTTTTTTTTTTTAATTATTGTTGTATGTAGCATGATGTATATTCATGAGTGTGTATGCCACCATGTGCACCTGAAGGTCAGAGACAACTTTGTGGCATTCGTTCACACTTCCACCATTATGTGGATTCTAGGGATCAAACTCAGGTCCTTAGGTTTGCTTGGCAATGACCATTACCCACTAAGCCATCTAAATGGAACCCAGGGCTCTGGCTAGCTCTTTCTTGCCCAGTTTTTAACCTGGGAGGTGGTGCCGATGTCATCTGCTCCAGGAGTTTAAGATGCAGAATCTGTAATTGTTTGACCAATAAATGAAGTAAGTCAGTCCAAGGGTGGATCTTACTTCCTCCCTTCTTCTTTTGAGATGGAGTTTCCATGTAGCCTTGAACCCTACGTCTCATTGAAGATGTTCTTGAACTCGTAATTGACTTATCTCCTCCACCTGCTGAGTGCTGAGATTACAGGATGCGTGGAGTTCCTGGTCTATGCAGTGCTGGAGAGCCAACCCTGGTGAGACAATATAGATTTAATAAAATTAGTCTGGAATAACAGAGGAGAGTCAACCACAGAGCCATGAAGGTCAGGGAGGGTGACCCACACCTTTAATCCTACCTTTAGGAATCTGGAAATAGGAAGTTAAGAGAGCTGGGCAGAGGGAGAGAGGGGAGGTTTTTAGATTTCCCAGATACTTCCTTAGTGGACCGAGGAGAGAGAGGTTTAGAATCAGAAGGTTTCATAGAAACAGACCTGAGGAATTGGCGGGTGACAAATAGCTGTGGTTTGTTTCTCTATCTCTCTGATATTCCAGCCCCCCCCCCAATATCTGGCCCCACATTTTTATTATACACCAAATATAATTCATACTACAACCTGAGATTTTGTGTAAGCTCTATGCCAGCTGAGTCACCTCCTCCACTTGGCTCCTGGCTTTCCTAAGTGTTCCTACTGAAGGTCTGTTTGCCATGAGAAGAAAGGCCTTCCTCCTGGAGTCCTTTTTTCCGTCACGCCAGGGCCTTAGCAAGTTCCAGCTATCCCGGCTGATCTCCTCCCACAGAACTGAATCTCTACCTAGCTCTGCCAACTGCTGAGAGGCTATGATGGGAGAGCCACACTCTGGTGGAGAAGTTCACCAAAGTCCTTAGCAGATGCTCAGGCTTTAGTGCCTAGAGTGTAGGTCATACACAGTAGAGTCTTTGCTTAATGTGCATGAGACCCTGAGTACCATCCCCAGCATAGGCGGATGAGACACAGTGGAGGCCTGCTTCCTGCAGGTAACACTCCTCAGTTTCCTGTTAGCTCATTTCTGGAAAACACTGATGGCCGTGGACCAGTTCTGTGCAAAGGTGGATGCCAGGGACCAAGCCAGGTCCATCTGGCACTTGTCTTTGAGACTGCTTGGTGCCTCCTGTGTGTCAGAAATTCTGATTAACTCCTTTTACTACACACCAGTGCCAGAGGCTATGTGCCCATGTGGTCCCCACTGCATAGGCCCAGGGGAAGTCATGCAGCTTCCCTCCGGTCATGCAATGATGGCTGGGATTCACACCTAGAATCCTTGTCCCCAAAGTCTGGGTTCCTAATCTAGGCTTGTAGACACTGGGAAACCAAGAGGAGCCCTTGCCAAGCAGCAAGACTGGGCTCTCCCTGTCTCTCCTGGGCTTCAGAGGTCACCAGTGCATCCTTTCCAGGAGCAGTTCTTTCAAGACCTACTGTCTCTGGTTGAAGTTTATGGCAATTTTGTCAGTAGCCCAGGGCTCTGGCTGGCTCACTCTTGCCCACTCTCTTCAGCCTCTTGAATAACCCCCTCACTCACTATTTTGGAAATGTCCCAACTCCGGATGGAAGAGCCCACTAGTGACAGTGGGGCACAGTGACACTGGAGTTTTGTTGGCAAGCACCAGTGAACAGGCTCACCTACCCATCCTCAAAAAAAAAAAAAAAAAAAAGAGAAATGTCATTGAAAATCAAAGGAAGATTCTTCCAGTGCAGCTACGCCGGTAAGAACAAATAATGAGGTCCACTGACCCTACCAAGTCACCCTATGGGGTACTGTCATGAGGGTTTGAAAAGAGAGTCCTAGAGGTGTCCAGCTAAGCAATGCTGATCAAGATGTGATCCTGTGCACCACTAGTCCATCATTGTCTCAGCTCTGGTCCCTCCCAAAAGAGGGTCCTTTAAGTCATCAAAACAGCATCACTAGGCTTCAGCCCTTCCTTCCCCCAGCATGGGACTCACCGGGAAATTTTAATTCTCTGGGGACCATTGTTTCTATAGTTCGAAAGCACAGATGTCTCTCTCCCTCCTTCCAGATCACTCCATCCTTTCTCTCATAGAGAGATGGAGGAAATCTAACACCTGATTTAGCAACAATAATGGTAACAATCCAATGCTTGGTTCCTCCTGCATCGGAATGAGAATTCCTGTGGGCTAAACTGTGACTGTATCTTCTTCACAGATGTGACTCAGTGAAACCAAGAACACCCCCAAGTTCTCACAGCTAGGAAAGCATAACCAACCTGTTCCTGACCCCCTGAGGTCAGGCCTCATTTCTGAAAAGCTCCATGGCCTGTTACCTCCCTTCATTTACTGAAGCCCTTCTTTGGTCCTACCTCACCCCCAGTGTCATTCCTGTCCCTAGAGGTGTCCAGCCAGGTAGGCAACATCTCCTGGTCCAGAGGGTCCTCCAATACAGTGGCCTCTGTGGTACTCATGTGTCCTGTGAGCTCTTCAGAGCTGTCCTGGTGTTTGACCCCAAAGACAGTCAACCGAGTACCCACTATGGAGGACATGGTCAAACTTCAGTCTAAAACAGGACTTCTTAAATTTTCCCTTCTCTCAACTCCTTTCCACCCAAGTAATTTTTATGTGACCCCCAAATCTAGATGGATATGTAAAATAAATGTACAAAAGCAGCATTTAGTAATACTAAATGACACATAAGTTTCTTTTAAAGCAGTTTTGAGGGATGCATATAATTTTGCCACTTATTAAAGAAAGATGAAAGCAAATTTTTTAGAATAATGTGCTTGTTTATTTTTACATAAATAATTAAATATTGAATGAATATTTGATACTGCAGGGTATAGAGCATCTTTCAACATTTTTCAGAGTTGACGAATGTTTTGATTTTCTAACAGTCAGTAATGACATCATTTTGTATGAATATGCAGCACAAAATGGCAGAAGTATGTTCCAGACCATTTCAGAAATTGTTGGAAATTCTGCTTTAATCCCAAGCCAAAATTCACATAATTTTTTAAAATCAGTTAATTTATTTACTTATACAGCCACTCAAACAGAATGTTTACAATGAGATATTCCAGCATAACACAGTCCAGTAGACTGATTTGGGGGGCGTGGAGAATGGCTCATATATTAAGAGTGTGCACTGCTCTTGCAGAGGACCTGAGTTCAGATCTCAGCACCCACTTTGTATGGCTCACAAACACCTGTAACTCCAGCTCCAAGATATCACACCCACTTTTGGCCTCTAAGGAGGCCTACACACGCTCATTCACATAAAGACACATATACCATGATTAAAATTAAAAATAAAGATATTGGAAAAGATATACTAATTTGATGCTTACATGCTGAGAAATAATTATAGGAAAACCTTTTTAAAATTCAATTTCATGTGTATGGGTGTTTTCCCTATATACATGTCTGGGCACCATGTGTGGTCAATACCCATGGAGGCCAGAAGAGGGCGTTGTATTCCCTGGTACTAAAGTTACAGAAGATGTGGGTGCTGGGAATTGAACCCAGGTCCTCTGGAAGAACTCTTAACTGTTAAGTCACCTCTCCAGCTCCATTTGTAGGAAATCATTCAAAGTCATTTGTGCCTTGTTGGTTGTAGTCCAAACCTTTAATCCCAACACTTGGAAGGCAGAGGCAGGTGGAGCTCTGTGAGTTTGAGGCCAGCCTGGTCTACATAATGTGTTCCAGGACAACCAAGGCTATGCACAGAGAAACCCTTATCTCAAGAAGAATAAGATAACAAAACACCTTTTATAGTTATTTTGTTGCTGGTGGTGGTTTGTTTTTCCAGACAGGGTTTCTCTGTATAGCTTTTGAAACTGTGCTGTAACTCACTCTGTAGACCAGGCTGGCCTTGAACTCACTTCACCTGCTCCTGCCTCCCGAGTACTGGGTTTTAAAGCATGCACCACCACAGCTGGCTTGTAGTTTATCTTTATTCACCTGTAACAGCAGAAAGCTTTGTGTGTGTACAGTAAACACATTGCAATTCACAACACATTCTAGTATCTGAATTCACAACAGATTCTAGTATCTGAATTCACAACAGATTCTAGTATCTGAATTCACAACAGATTCTAGTATCTGAGTGGTGGCGGCATTCATTGTGCAAAGAACAGGTGCTGTGTGCTCAACACCAAGGCTGCAGTGAAGCCATGCAATGCAAGGGCAAGCTGGACCATGGGAAGCACCTTGGATTCATCCCCTGGGTTTTGGTCATTACGCTTTCAGACACAGTGTCAGATTTTTCTCAGCGCCCTGGTTACAGTCCTCAATAGCTGAAGGGGGCATGATCTACAGACACTGAGAAAAGTCAGCTCTGACCTCCTTCCTACCTAAACAGAGGTGCTAACTAACTTCTTGAAAATGCAAACTGTGACCTGAACAACCCACTGACTCTATGAAGCTTGGGAAAGACTTTTGTCTGGCTTCCTAGAAAGCTCTGGTCACCTAGACCTCAGATGTGTCTAGGCCTGGAGCCTGGGTCAAAGAGTCCCCAGGTGACCTGCTGGGGGAAGAGGGAGGAGGAGGCCCTGTATTGAGTACTATTTGGTTAGCCTGGGGATTTTCACAGGTGCTCCATTAGAGGTCAGCCGAAGCCTTGGAGGTGCCCCAGGTGGTTCCCAAGAACTGGGAAAGTGAAAAAGGTCTTTGTCCTGAGGCAAGAAAGTGAATTAGCCCAGAGCCCAAGCCACAGACCTGGCTCTCTTGACCTGGGTCTCCAACATCAGGCTCTTTAGAGGATTCTCTTTGCAGGACCTCAGGTCTGTTTCACATCAATGATAGAAGTGTCCGGGATAGAAAGAGATAACAGTGTTCTCCTGGGAAGGAGCTCTGGAGACTAGCTCTTTCCAAAATGGAAGTGAAGCCTGGCGGGGCAGGGGTGGGAGGTGGGGGGTGGGGGGTGGAGGCTGAGCATGTCGAGTGCTTGTCTAACATGCACCAGGCCTAGGTTCAAATCCCAGCACTGCAAAGAAGAGAGGCATAACCCGCCCAGAACCATACTTGTATGGAAAACACCACAGTAGACTTGACTGTGGTTTCCAACTCCTCCGTAAGGAAGTGGGATTAGCCAATCCTTTTAAGGCTGGGGCAACATAAGGTGAACTAACATCCCGGTGTTAACGCTAATAGGTATGCCTCAGGGTTGAGGGATGTTTTGGAGGGACAGGTCCATGCAGCTGCAGGAAGCACGCATGCTCAAACTCCAAAGGCAGGCTAAAGCAGCCTGGGACAGGCGGAGACATATGCCCAGGCCTAAAGGCTTATAGGTCGGGTTACACCTTAAAGGTTCAGTTAAGACCTTAAATCCCTCCCCAAACGCTGTGGTTTAGTACTTGCCAGAAATTTCCAGCTAGGCATTCAAACCTCCAGTTAGTCTGACTGATTTTGCCCAACCACCCACAGACGGTGGCACTAGCCTAAAACACTGGGGGTGAAACTTACCTTCTGTGGAGTTTTTGGAAAAAGATGGACAAGGTTGGGATTGTAAACAGCAGAGAAAATAAGCATTTTCTTTTGGTCATTCTCTCACCCTTGATGAAAGGAGGTGGTCTAGACCCCTCACGGAGAGGAAGCAGTTTCCACCAGGCAATTTGAGAACCAGGACCCAGGTGGCTTTTGTCCTCCTAGGGGTGCTCTGCTAACTTCAAATGTTTGCAGAAGCTTGAATTTGAAGGAGAAAGGAATACCAAAGGGACTAAAATAAATTAGGGAAACAGGATTAAGGTAAAACCTGCTACTTTAGAAGATAGAGCCTCTGGGCCTGGCTGTTGCTGGGGACAGAGCCAGCTCCAGGAGGATCCAGGAACAGCATTCACTCCCCCAACATCACCAGCAGGAAAAGAACCCAATTTTCTTTGGTGAGGAGGGGACAACGTTCCCCTTTCCCTAAGTGGGGTGGATAGCTGGCTCTTGAGGTGGGCTGGCATTCACAAACAATTTACTCAACATTAAATGAAAGACATAAGGGAGAGTCTGAGAGAAAACCAGAAAAGCAATTATGAAATAAGTAAGACTTTATACTAACAGACGAAAAAGCGGGGGTGCCAAGCGGGGAACCACTAGGGTCCAGCACCCATGGGAGGGCCATCAAGAGCCTTACATCTGCCAGCACCTCCACCACGGAATGTTAACATTTGGGGTGTTATACCCATTTCACTGGCTTGCAGACTAGTGAAGGGCAGAGTTGGAATTTTAAGCGGGACAACCCTAATCCTTTCCAACTGGCTTGTCCGAGAGCCCCTGTAACAGCCACCTCTGGCCCAGATCATGACAGCCCTGTGACTCCATTCGACACTGTTCTATAGTCTACACCAGGGTTCTCCTTGACAACCTCAAGTTTCTCCACACAGGGAGAGTCTGACTACGGGGGAGGAGCTCCAAGTTCTCCATGGTAACCCGATTAGGGTGAGAAAGAACCCCAGGGCTATCCCATTCCCTAACTACTTCGGACCCCGCCTTTTGGGTTTCACTGTCTGACTATCGATGGCGGTGGTTCTGAGGCTCGAGTGTAGTGTGAACTAGCCTCGTGATCCCTAGCAGGAGCTAGGCCCCTAACTGTTGGATTTGGTTTTCACCCAACGTGAAAAGTTGGACGTTTTCTCGGATAGGAAAAGAAGGCGCGTTCCCAAGAAGGCAGGATGTCCAAGAGTGGCTGAAGCATCTGAGGAACCATGAGGCAACCCTGGGGGAGTGGGCCCTCCACGCCCACTTCCTTTAAACAGTTGGGGAACTTCGACTTTAGGCTGGTTCCACTTTCCTTTTGTTGACTATTTCGCCGCCAGCATTTATTTCTTTTAATGATCATCATAGCTGGAATTTTCTCTACAGCTCGATGGTGGCTGCTGTTCAAGTATCGGGTCCAAGAACTCGGGAGTTAATTCCAGGGGGTGTTCCTGGAAGGGTGCTGAAGATGCCCCTGGTCGCCAGGCAGAGCGATCAAAACCAGACTTGCTGAAGCCTTACCACTGTTCAATCTGGGTATGGAATCGAGCGGGCCTGATCCTCCTGTGCTCCAGATTGAGACAGAAGCCACAGAAGCCACGGAGCCCGAGATCCCCTTCGTGTTCCCGGAGTCCCTGGTCCAGAAATGAGTACCTGGTCCAAGAAGGTTGGCAGGGGCGCGAGGGACGCCTCCTAGGCAGGGTGGGGAGTAGGTTCCATACCATTGTTCAAAACTGGAAGAGCCTAACGAGGGCTTTCTTTCGGGCCCGGGGGAGGGAGGGGATGCGCTTCTGATTCTAAAGGGCCCAAGTCTGGTTAGGCACCAGAGCACGGGGTGCATAGGGGAGAATCGATTCATCGGAGCAGAACCAGCTACGGCTACCCCATTAAGGAGCTGGGGGCGGGGAGACAGTCTCGGGCTTTTAGATTTGAACCTGGGAGGCCGAGCTGCCAGGCTGAGTTCCGGGACAGCCATTGGCTGCGGCGGCGGCGTGACGTAAGCGCGGAGGGGAACGGGAGGGAGGGCTGGGAGGAGCCAGGGAGGGGAGTGTCCCAGCGCCTAGCACACCCGGAGCCGGGGGAGCCAGAGGAAACAGACGCCGGCGCTGCCATGGGTCGCCAGCACTGCCGAGGCGCCAAGCACACGGAGAGGAGCGCACAGCCGTGCGGGGCCCGCGCCCGGGAAGCTGGGGACTGAGGTAGGCAATGGGCACCCTTTTGTGGCCCTGCAGTCGCGTGAGGCCTGGGTAGACTCGAGATGCCTGGTCGCGTGGAGAGGATAAAAAGACCCCGGAATGGGGAGAACCAGGGAGCAGGGCGCAGACACAAACACGCACATACAGCCCTCTGCGCCCAGCGTGGGTGAGCATGGCTGGGGCCAGGGGTTTTTTGGATGTCCGGGACCCAGAGCCACACACACCGTGTCCCAGAAAATCGCAGTATGCGGAGGAGGGGGTGACAGCAGGGCTCAGCGTCGCCAGGACTCGCCAATCTGGCCACGGGAACTGCTCCGGGTGGGGTGAGTGGGAAGGTTTTAAAGGTCCACCCCCTCGCGCAGGAATGGGGTGTGTGTTGCCGTGGGCAGGCATACAACAATCGCGGTCGCCCCGAGGGGGGCGTGTGCGCACAGACTTCTCCATGAATAACAGCCGAGTTCTCGTGCCGAGGCAGAGGAGCGTACACGCGCTCTCCCTCTAGTACTACGCACACTGCAGTAGGCGCCACCCGGTGTCGCCCGGCGCGGGAGAAAGGAGGGCAGGAGCCGTCTGGAAGGCAATAACCTAGCGAACAAATACTGCCCCCCTCCTCCGGGCCCGCACAAGCCCTTCCCTCCCCCGCCCCGCCCGCCTCCCTCGGAAGACTTGGAGGCCAAGGCCGCAAGAGGCGCAGGCTCCTGGCGGCGGGGTGGGGCTGCCCAAGCTGGCCGCCCCTTTGCAACCGCGGACGAGGCTTTAAGCTAGGGCTTTGCGCGCTCGCCCGGTGCTCCCGGAGCACCGTGCTCGAAGCTTGTTCAGGGGCGGGTAGGTAGCGGTTGGTCAATGACCAAACCGCTCGCTCGGGACGTTGAGGCTGCGATCCTGGTCTCTGGCTCCGCCCCATTCCTGGAGCGCCCCCAGCCGGGGAAACAGATCTGCCCTCCTATGTCGCTTTCGCCTGCAGGAGCTGCCTCTGCCTCTTAGGGGTTCTCTGACTGCTCTAGGTGAGTGTCCCAGACTGGAGGGACGGGTGGCAGTTGAGCCTCCTGGGAGAAGATCGTAGGACTTGCGTGAGTGTGTGCCTGACGGGGGGGAGGGGCGCTCTCTGTTAACTCAAACCAGGTTCCTCGTGTTTGCCCAATGAAATACTGCGGCCTGGGCTTCGGAAGTTTTCTTTTTCTCCCAGGGAGAATGAAGAGGAAATACAATGCTTTCTCTTTTCTTCTTGGCTGGGAACTTCTCCCCCCCCCCTTCCCCCCAGCCTTCACCTCTTGCAATCTGACCGGCTCCCACGTTCCTTTCTGGGCCTACAGCTCCCATACTTTGCCCAGGTAGTTGAACAGTGAAGTGGGGAAGAGTCCTGTGTGCTTCTCTTTACTTTGAAGCCTCCTGTCTACTCCCACCCCGAAAGGATGGGATACTTCCCATTCTTACCCCCAGCTGCCATCTGGACCAGAGACCTGGGGACCATAAACAATGAGAGGCCCCTGGCTGGGGGCCTCTGCCATGCAACTTCTTTGCCGGGTCTGTGTTTCCAGTAACGCTTGCAGCAGCCTCCTCCCGCCCCTTTCTGAGGCCAGGCTGGAGGAGGAGACCACCAGTGGGATGGAGTGAATTTTACAGAACAAAGGACAGGGCCCACAGCAGGGGGAACTTTGCTTCAGGTTTCTCCCAGAACTTGTGTGTGTGTGTCTGTGTGTGCGTGCGCGTGTGTTGGATCAAAGCCAGACCCCTCGGCAGCCCAAGGGCAGTTGGCAATAATGGGACATCCACTAGAGAGTCCTGGGAGTTACCATCGGGGTTGGGTAGCTGGGACCGTGCTGAGTGTGAGGGTGCTATGTGCCCAGCGCTCCTCAGCTGCCGGTGTGTGACTACTGATTAATGTGGTTTATCTCCTCCGTACTGGGACTTTGCCCCTCAGCTATTTCCCACCATGGGGCACCTTGGGAGATATGGAAGGGAGCTTCTCAGGGGCCCTGAGGACCTGTCTTTGGGGTGACTTTAGGGACCTGGTGTGCTAAAGTGAGTCTCCTCCCAAGCAGTGGTGATTTAGGGGTGTCTAGGCCCCTCTGGTAACTTCTCAGGGTTCACAGGACCCCTTGCTCATTTGAGGTACACAACTGTTCATGCCATCCCTTGAGCATTTCTTCCATTTTCCTGGGTGTCTTCTTTTTTAGCCCTCCACACATGCCGGCTCTCCAATCTTGATCAGAGCCTATGTGTAATGCCCAACGGTCTTTTGAAACTGACAATCCAAGCTTCCGAGCAGGAAGTAGCAAGCAAATGGAGGGTTTCCTCCATAAGATCCTGGGGGGGGGGGTCCTGCTGTTGACCTCTAAAGAAATCCCAGACCCTCCTTTCAGAGCTTTTCCAGAAGGGCATTGGGTTGCCTCTGGTTCAGGACCACCCCCTCCCCCAACTGATTTCTATGACCAGGGCAGGCTGTGGCCAGCTGTAGCAGGCAGGCAAGGTGTTAGATGTTGGTGTCTCCTTCCCTTCCTCCTTTATCCCCCATCCCCCAACCCCTGAAGTCTGGGTGGAATTGGCAGCGGAGGGAGGTCTGCAGCCAGCATTCTGGACAGCCATGGAGTAGCAACCCCAGCTGTTCCAGTTAGGACATCCCGCAGATTCAGCCCCACAGACACTTAGGCGCTTGTCCCCCTTGGGGGAAAGGGAGGAGTCTGTCCCTCAGAAGAACAGAGGAGTTGGGTTGATGCCAATGATAAGGCTGGGAAGTGGAGAGGGGTTGAGCAACCTCGCCCTGGGAGTTGAGTGTGGACCCAAGTTGTGCTTAGGTCTTCAGACCTGAGGACTGGAGGTTTTTCCTCAGCCTTGGGAGAAAGGACCAAGTCCCAGGGCTGGGGGACACGGTAGCTGAGCAGAAGTCCTTTGACTGCTGACTCCAGCTAATATTTCTGAAGTGCCTTGGGAAGGCTCAACCCATGTCAGCCCTCTCTGGGCAGGGCCTGGGACAGTCATTCAGGGAGGGACAGCAGAGTGGCTAAAAGTGGCCCTGCCTACTTGCCTGGTGGAGAAAGTTCAGCCATTAGCTTCCTGCATTCCTACTCCTGGTGAAGCCCAGCTTGAAGTGGGCCTCCTGGAGCCTCAGGCTTCCTTCCAGCCAAGGAACACTAGAGCCCTTCCTGGCACCCCAGGCATAGCTAGCTTGCTGCTCCGGCTCAGTGCCAGAAGGATAGTGCTGGTGTGCTGACATGCAGAGCCCCCTTTACCTGAGACTGATGGTCTCTGCCTCACCTTCTCAAGCTGAGGTAGGATCTCCCTTTTCAGTCTGAGGTGAAAACAGGTTGGGGATATTGTGTGCACACGTAATATTCTCCTCCTGCCCTTAATCCTATGGCCAGGTGCTCAGTCACCTCTGCTTGGGCATCACCCTCTGCAAAATGCCAGATGATGCCAGCTGAAGCCACCCCAGCTCCCTGCCATCTCTGGATTCTCCTTTTGTTTGTCTACGTTTAGTAGCTGAATGCAGTCTAGAGACGTTAGTTTAGATCTTCCCAGATGTGACAAGGAAGCCGGGTCCTTATGCCCCAGTTTCTTCCCATCCCCACCTACTTCTCTGCTCTGCAAGCATCCCACCCAGACTCCCATTCAGTTATAAGCTTCTCCTTTCTTCAGAATGTTGCTCAGACCCTGAAGCATCAGAGAGGGGACCCTCTGCTTCCCCCCGCATCCCCCCCCCCCCCCCGACTCTGTTTATGGAGATTAAGGCTTGGAAGGAACTGAGAGGTGAGTGGTACCCTGTGTGGAGGACTCTTGAAAGAATCTGGGAGATTCAGAGGAACAGGCTGTTCTCCACAGGCATCTGGCACGTTTTCTCTTTTGAAGTTTGGGGCATTGTTGCTGGTAGCACCCAAGTCTCCCAGATTCCCGTGTTGTCTCTTCTTCACCCTTATCCTAGGGAAGAATAGAGTGTGTGTTCACAGTCTTTATTGAACTTTAATCAGAGGGCGGTGAAGTTCTGCCTGAGAAAAGCCAAACCCTCTCCTGCATCATCAAAGGTCAAAGGTGAAGGAGCTCCAGGCAGGGCTGCCTCACAACTCTAACCCTGCTACTGGGTGGCAGTGCTGAGTGGGGACGCTCAGTACACTGACTTCAGGGGTCAGCTCCATGCCACAACCTGTAGCCTACTGGGTTTGGTGTGTGCAGGGCTGACCTTGGATCCCAAGCCCAGGTGTGGGGCGAGCTGGACACCTCTCACATACCTTTAGATGTGAGGCACCATATGAGAGAGTACATCTCTGTGTCTTTATGAATAGTGTCACCTCTTTGCACAATGACTACTTTGTGTGTTTATCACCTTAATGTAGGTGGTTTTGAAGGCTCTGGGGAAACTGAGACACATATGGCAAGTTCAGTGAGGTGAGCCAGATTATGGTCTGGGGACTCTGGCTCTTAACACCCTTTATCCCAAGCTCCAGAATCTGGAGTAGATCTGATATCCTGCTTGGGAGATTTCTCTGGAGATCCCAGAGTGTCCTTGTATTTTCCACTTAGCTGAGCCCCACTTCTTAGGAGAATGGAAGTGAAAATGAGCCAGGCCTGGGTGGTGGATCTGGTTTCAAGTGCAGCCTCTTCCTTCTGAGATGAGACAGAAGCACTGCCACCACCAGCAGGGCCACTTGGAGGCCTGGCAGCTTGTCCCGCATAGGGGCAATTCACTTGCCCACTGGACACCTTTTCCTCTTCCCTCACTGGTGGTGGCTTGTTGGGTGACAGACTCCTGGAAGCCCACGTTTCCAGGAAGGGTCATGTAAACAAGTGAAGCTGCCGGATGTCCTTGGGTCACTAGTTCTGCGTCGTCTTGGCTCCTTGGTCAGTTGTCATTTCCGGTTTCTCCCAGGCTCTGGCTCCTTTCTCTTCCCTTGTGAGTGCTTCACATTCCCAGGACATGGGTGAGGGAAGCCTTTTCCTTCACCCTCCCACCGGCTTCCTTCCCCTGGTTCAAGGCAGAAGGTTGGTTCTAGAATGAGGCTAGAGGTGGATACAGGCAGAGACTGAGGTAATTCTCAGCTCACAAGGGCTCCCGGAAGGATGCATCCCCCGGCTCCACCATCTGTTTCTTAGAATTAATTGACTTTCTCTGGAATGGTAGGAAATGAGGTACTCAGACTGTGGATATTCTTAAAAGAATTATTTATTTTTATTTATGTGTATGAGTGTTAGCCTGCATGTATGAATGTTCACCATGTGTGAATTGCCTATAATGGGGAGCCAGATCCCCTGGAGTTAGAGTTGTGTGTCTCCATTTGTTTGCTGGGATCCAAACTCTGGCCCTCTGCAAGAGCACCAAATACTCTTAACTACTGAGTCTCTCTCTGTCTCGCTCTGTAATGCACATGAAAAAAGAGGGGGGAAGGGCATGTGACACTGGATGACAGAAGACACAGTTGTATGCTCTGTTCTCTCCATCCACCACTTGGGCTTTGGCTATCAAACTTGGTGACAAGTGCCTTTACCAGTTTGAGCCGTCTTGTTCTTGGGGAGATTTTTAACAAGAAATAGTCTACAAAGGTGTGGGTTTTCCGTGGGCATTCCGCACCTGTAGTCTTCATCACTTCTAAAAAGCTTGAGTCTCGACCATGATTCTGAGTCCCCCACCACCTCCAATATGCTTTACAGCAGAGTGGAAAATACCCAGAGTTATCTAGATTCTCCTCTCAGCTCTGTCCTTAGAAGCTGTGTGACTTGGGTGGCTTCGCTGGGTTCTCTAAGCCTCAGTTTTCTTATCTAGGCAATGGAGACGCTGGTGCTGACTGCCACACTTGGTATCTGACATGCGCAGAACAGGGCCTTAAGTACTGAGAACAAATCAGTAAGAACACGGCATCTGGGACCTGGAGGGTCTGCTCTGTTTCATGCTTCCGGTGCCCTGTAGCCTGCCTGGGGAGGGGACCACCTGGTGCAGGGTCTGCCTATTTCCCCAAGGCCAGGGAGCATCTCACATCCTAGGTGTCAGTTGCTGGCACCAACACTGGGAGGCATCATTCCAGACCATTCCTCATTTCAAAGTAGACTGTGATTCCCTCCTTTCTTGCAACTACCAGGTGGCTAACCCAGCCAGATTGTTTTCCCAACTTCTCAGCCTGGTCAGGTATTGAAGTTGTATATTCTTATACACAGTTAAGGATTGCAGATTTGAGTGGGGCATGGTAGCACACACCTGTAATGCCAGTACTCCCCGTGCTGGTGGAGGCAGGGATGTCTGTGTGTTGAAGTTCTAAGTTCACTGGAGAATGTGATAATTGATGGCAATAAGTCTAGGACAGTGCTGTTAATAGGAACATAATGCTGTGGGCAGCTCAGTGGTAAAACACAAACTTAGCATGTGTAAGGTGCCGGCTTCTAGGCCCACTTCTGAATACCACTCCCACTTCCCAATAAAGGAATGTAAGACTAGTCATACACATAACTTTAACTTTCTATAAATATTTGTTTTGTTTTGTTTTTCAAGCCAGAGTTTTTCCATGTAGCCCTGGCTGTCCTGGAACTCTCTGTAGACCAGGCTCAAACTCAAGAGAGAGCGTCTGCCCCTGCCTTGTGAGATTAAAGGCACGCACCACCACCACCCCTCTTATAACTTCAACTTTTCTAATAGCCATATTTTAAAAACTTTTTTTGTAAAAGGTGAACATTTTAATTACCCAGCACACACAAAATATTGCCATTATCACATAGTTGTTGAAAATTTTTCAGTAGTGAGACCAGGGAAATGGCTCAGCCGTCAGGAAGGCTCTCTGCTTGTTCAGAGGACCTTAGTTTGACTGCTGGCAGCCATATCAGGCAGCTTACAGATAACTATAACTCTAGTTCAGGGGCATCTAATACCCCTCTTCTGGCCTCTGTGGACACACGAACACAAATAAAAAAATAAGTGTACAGGGTGAGACACATCTTTAATCCAGCACTTGGGAGGCAGAGGCAGGCTGATCTCTTGAGTTCAAAGTCAGTTCATTCTACCTAGTGTGTTCTAGGCAAGCCCTGACTTCTTATCAAGGCCCCATCTCAAATAAATAAATAAACTTACAAACATTACCTGTAGTGTATTTTATGTTGTTTTTTAAGATACAAAATCTTCCTCCGGCTGGGCAGTGGTGGATATCTTTAATCTCAGCACTTGGGAGGTAGAGGCAGGTGGATCTCTGTGAGTTTGAAGCCTGCCTTGTCTATAGAGTGAGTTCCCAGACAGCCAAAGCTGTTCTACAGAGAAACCCTATCTTGAGGGGGGAAGGCGACAGAAGAGCTTCAAAATCTATCCTGTCTTTTCTCACGTACTGTAGTCTGGATGCCAAACTTTATAAATATTTGATCAGAGTTTGGATTTCATAAAATTTACAGTCACAGGGTCACACACTCAGGTTTTCCCAACATGCTGAAGTTTTCCCGTAAAGTAACCAAACATCTGATTTAAATTTTAAAATAATTTAATTAGATATTAAAATTTTATTTTCCGAGTCATACTAGCCACAACTTAAGCACTTGACGACCCTCCTGGTTGGTGGCTATCATGTTGGGTACCTAGGTTAGGATGTCGTGGGGATGCCAGGCACAAAGGAAATGCTTTTGTCTGCTCTGGTGTCCTGTGCATAATGACACGATTTTATTCCCCCTCCCCCTCTTGTCGTTTGAGATTGACTCTTATTTTGTGGCCCAGGTTGACCTAGAACTTGGAATCCTATCCCGGGCCTTCCCAGTGCTGGGATGACTGGTGGACAGTGTCCAGCCCCTCCTTATTCTGAGATGCAGAGGGAAGAGTAAATAGGCTAGAAGGCCAAGATAGTTTTAGAAGATACAGTTGAACAGAGGTCTTACCCGGCTGGATCCTCAAAATCTGTTCTGCACGGTGAGACTCCAGAGCTGCTTAGGGACAGAATAGCTCCTGGAAGCAGGCCCACAGCTGCACAGGATTAGGAAGATATTCATATCTGATAAAGCCTTATTCGGTTACTTTCTGCCCATTTTTACAACAAAACTGGTTTATTCAAAGTTCAGAAAGTTATTAATGTTTGTTGCAGTTTTTTTTCCCCTAGTTTTGTTATTTTATGTATAAATGTTTTATCTACATAGACATCTGCACCATGTGTGCATTGCCCAAGGTGGCCTGAAGAGGGCGTCAGATCTCCCTTGTTCAGAAGTTATAGATAGTTGTGGCTGCGGCATGTGCTGGGAACTGAACCCAGGTCCTCTGGAATAGCAGCTGATGCTCTTAACCACTGAGCCATCTCTCCAACTCCTTTTCTGTCTATGTGTGTCTGCCTGTGTGTGGTAGGGGTGGAGGGGTGTTTGCTTTGTTTTTGAGACAGGGTCTCACTTTTTAGTCCTAGCTGACCTGGAACTCGCCATGTAGACCAAATTGTGACCAAGTCACCAAGATTGGCCACCACACCCAGATTTTTTTAAAGAAAAGGACAAACAAACATAAACCAAATGACATCCTGCTCTGTACCTCAGGCTAGCCTAGAACTCACTATGGTCGGTGCTGCCTCAGTCCTTCTGTATGAATCTCCCAGGTGCTGAGATTGCAGGTGTGACACCAACTCTCGATAACATGTTTTTACTGTTATTTATGTTATTATATTTACATTTATATGATATAATTACATGTGTGTATGAGAAAGAGATATTCTATCACTGAGCTGTTACCCTGATTTAATGTTGAAAAGAGGTTCTTGACTGCTCGTTGCCTAAGTTTTTACCTTTAGTTTACCACATAAATGAGGCTATATTCGAACTTGCAGTCTTGCTGCCTCAGACTGAGAAGCTAGGATCACAGGCACTTGGCTCCAGGCCTGGCACTTGGCTGTTCTGGTCTTTGTGTCCCCCTTTAGTGACTGTGGGAGAGGTCACAGGCATCTGCACTTTACCGTATTTCTTGGGGAGGGGCGTTTTTTCATTTCTTATGAGTAGTTTGCACTGCGCTTGCTCATACTTTTAGCTCAACCCCACCCCCGCCCAGGAGCAGAAGTCTTTGATTGGCAATGTCAAAACCAGCCTTTGTGTCTTCTACAAAGCAGCTTGGACCACACAGAATGAAGTGTTTGGCAAAGCATAAATCACCATAGTGTAAACAGGCATATGATAAGTTTGCCAAAATATTTGCAGAATATGTCTAGGATTTAACGATACCAGACAAATCCATTGGAAAATGAGAAGCTCCTCCTGCCAATAGCGTAATGGTAAAAGCCTCAACGAGCAGTTTCCAAGAGATGGTACAGGTGACGATACTACATAAAAAAATAAATAAAAAATAAAAATAAAAACACTGATACTTAGTAGTCAAAGAAATGCAGACCTCAAGTTTGGAAGGAGAGGTTATATTTGTATTTTAAAGTTTCAGTTCAATGAAAGTCTAGTGTGGTGCATGTTTGCCATTGCAGCAGTTGGAGGCAGAGGCAGGGGGATTCCTGAAAGTCTGATGCCAGCCCCACCCATGTAGCAAGTTCCAGGATAGTCACAGTCAGGGCTACATAGTAAGACCTGTCTAAAAGAGGAAACAGAAGTCGGGTGGTGGCACACGCCTTTAATCCCAGCATCAGGGAGGCAGAGACAGGCAGATCTCTGAGTTTGAGGCCAATCTGGTCTACAGAGTTCAAGGACAGCCAGGACTACACAGAGAAACTCTGTCTCATAAACAGAGACATAAATCTAGAAGCAGAAACAGACTGGGAGAGACAAAGGGAAGGCACAGGTGACTAATGATGGATACTGTCATCCCGTGTTGCTGGGACTGTAACCTGGCACAGTATCCTGAAAACAAAATGACAATAAGAAAGAGATATGATTTTTTTTTCACTAATTATACAGAATAATTTCAAGCTGGCATTTTTTTGAGGGGAAAAATAGAAGTTTCAGTTTCTAGTCAAAGAATAAAACACTCAGGGTGTTAGGGCTACATTTGAAATGGCGTGTAATTTACCTGCACTGGAGTGAGTGCCTTCAATCCCAGAAGGAACAATGGCTGACTTCATTCCCTGTGTGCAGTGCAAGGTCCTGCCTATGTAACAAGGGAGAAAATACCTAAATCTGTGCTGCCCCGTAGAAGTATGTGAACTTTAAAGTTTTGTTATACTTTTAATGTATTTACTTTCAATTGTATGTGTGTGAATGTGCAGCTGAAATTATAGGCAAGAGTGAGCTGCTGATGCAGTTGCTGCAAACAGAATCCAGGTTCTCTCTCTCTCTCAGACTGATTTATTATGTATACAGTGCTCTGTCTGCATGCCAGAAGAGGGCATGATGATATCTCATTACAGATGAGCCATCATGTGGTTGCTGGGAATTGAACTCTGGACCTTTGGAAGAGCAGCCAGTGCTCTTAACCCCTAAACCATCTAGCTAGCTCTTCTACTTTATTTATTTATTTTTGAGAAAGGGTCTCTTGCTGAACCTGGAGCTCATCCATTTGACACAGGGAATTTTCTGGCCTCCCTGGTGCTGGGATTGTAGGCATGTGCCATTCTGCCAGGGTATTCATGTTGGTGCTAGCGAATTCGAACTTGGGACCTCATGCTTGCATAGCGAGTAGTTTTGCAGCCTGAACCACCTTCCCAGACTCCGGGATGGAGTATTTAATAGCTCAGCAGCCACACAAGAAAGAGTGGCCACTGTACTGGATGTCAGGTGTGGAGTATTTAATAGCCTGAGGCTGAAGAGATGACTTGGAGGAATTAAGAGCACTTGCTTCTCTTGGAGAGGACTCAGGTCCAGTTCCAATCCCTATTGTGTGGCTCACAAGTATCTGGGCTCCACAGGCACCTTCACTAAACTGCCTACAGATACATACGTCTGAATAAATAAATATAAAACCTTTTTTTGTTTGGTTGGTTTTAATTTTTCAAGACAAGGTTTCTCTGTGTAGTCTCAGCTGTCCTGGAACTCACTCTATAGACCAGGCTGGCTCTAACTCAGAGATTTACCTGCCTCTGCTTCCAAGTACTCTGATTAAAGGCATGTTAAGTTAAGGGATTAAAGGTGTATGTCACTACCACCTGGCTAATATAAGATCTTTTAAAAATACATAACAACCCATAGAGAAGTGGCAGAAGGTGGGGAGTGGGGCAATATTCTTATATGGAGGACTGTTCTTTATCTTGCCTGATTCACTCTGTGGTTCCTTCCCTGGCTGATTTACTGCTGCCAATCTCCAGCATCCTGCTGCCCCCCTCCCCCCCAGCAAGCAGGGTGCCTAGCCATTTGCATTCCAGCAGTGCAACTGTGGAAAGCATGGGGTGGTGTTTAGGGCCTCAGTCACTTTCCCTTCAGGGAAAGAGCCCTCAAAGAAAAGATGTTTATCTCTAGGAAGCAGGATGTGCCCTGGCTAGGCTTGGGCTGTGTTGGCCTGGCTTGCTTGGCTGACCTCTGGAAAAGGTGGGGTAAATGATTGAGGGTTAAAGAGCTGTCTTGGATCAGAATTCTGATCTTCCTCCTGGGGATCAGCATTGGGTCCAAGCTTCCTGGAGAAAATTTTGAAGCTAGGCCTTGTGCCAACCTGCATTCCTAAGTACCCAGGGGACACTTGGCCTGGGCTTTCGATGGGCCCTTCTGGCTGTCTTCTCTGTAGGACTTTGGGAGACATGGGGTTCAACTGTTCCTTGGGGCAAACCTCTAGTCAGGGAATTGGTAAGCTGGTGCTCCTCAGTCATCCCCCACCGCCCCAACCATATGTGTGCCAAGGTCTGTCAGAGATGGGCTCCCAATGATTGATTGGTTCAGAAGTTATGAGAGGGAGTGAGGACATTTGACCTGCCCCAGCCTCAAATCCCCTTCCTGTTACCATGACACCCGCCTGCACAGTTGCCTTGAAGTGCAGAAGCATACATGTCTGTCCTCCATGCTGACACTAGACACACATAAGGTACCCAGGAAAGGGAAATAGTTGACAGCCATAATTTTTCTGCACATGGTCAGTTGAAGGGGGTACCGTGAGTGACCCCATCTCTTCCCTTTTCCCCTCGTCTCACAGCTTTGCTTCCGAGTATTGTGGTGGCCAAGCTGTGCCTGAGGGAGGAGCCAGAACTGGGCTTTCACCTGTCTGGAGTGTCTCTTGGCAGGCTGTCCTGTGGACATCTGACCACCTGGGAGCTCCAGGGATGCTGGCTGGAGGCCAGTCTCTGTTGGGTGGGCGTGGTTGTTACCAGTCACCTGCTTGGCCAAGAAGGGTTGAGCACCAGGAAACAGCTGCTGAGGAGTGTGGGGGAACAGGTGATTGGTCTATACAGATCTAGGAATAAGTCTGTTTAATCTGGCACAGAGCATATGGATCCGTAGGTACAGATTTAATGTTCTTTTTTCTTTTCCTTTTTTTTTTTTTTTTTTTTTTTTTTAAATGTCTATGGTTGATTTGCTTGCAGGCACACGAGTGCACTCAGTGCCTGGAGATCCCAGAAGATGTTACAGATGTGAACAGCTGTGTGGGTGCTGGGAATCGAACCAGGTCCTCAGGAGGGCCAGCAGCGCCCTGAATCTGCTGTTTTTATATTATAGATTGCCCACTCTTTCCTCCCAGACACTAGCACAAAACATGAGTCTTGGGGGTGGCCTCAGGGAGGAGAGAGGGACAGATGTCAGTGAGAGAGCCTGAAGCTGTGCAGAGCCACTGGTCCTTGATGAAGGCTTGCTCTTGCACATGCTGAGCCCTGACAACAGAGAGTTCTAAGCTGTTTTGAAATTAAAGTCTTTTCTTTAAGCCTTTGATGCTTTGGGATTTATTAATATTATTATTAAAAACAGCCTCACCACCTTAAAGGGAACTTTTGGGGAGGAGAGGCTGGGTAAAATAGTTCAGATGGCAAGGGGTGTGTGTGTGTGTGTGTGTGTGTGTGTGTGTGTTGCCTCCCTGGGTCATACATGGTGTTTCCTGTAAGTCATCCTTTCCTACTGTGTCATAGTACACATATGCCCACATAGACATAAAACACACAGATGTAGCAGATGCACACACCAGGGAACTTTTTTTGAGACAGGATCTCACTGTATATAGCCTGGGCTGACCTCAAACTCAGAGCTCCTCACCTCTGCCTCCTATGCACTGGATTAAGAGCGTGCATCACCACACCTGGCTTTAGCCTGTCTTACTCTTGAGCCCAATCTTGGTTACCCCCTGTTCTTTTGAGACTTTTCAGAGAGTGAATATCTGAGTGGAGTTGGTTGGTTTGTGTCCCCTCCCCGTGTGCTGCTGCCTGGGCAACTCTGTTCATGTGGCTGTGTGGCCTCTGGGCAAACACTTCACCCCCCCCCCCCCACCTTCACCTTCACCCCACCCCGCCCTCACCCCTCATGGTTTGCCACAGTCCATGAGCCTTATGCTTCCTCATTTTCTCAGCCCACCCCTTGCTGCTGAGCATCTGGTTCTTTCCAGCTTGTGCTGTTGTGAATCAGGCTTTGACAGTGACTATTTGTGCACTTGGGACTTGCCTCCTTTGACACAGTTCCGTGGGGTCTGTGTCCAGATGTGAAGGTGGCTGAGTTACTCTCTCCCTGCCTCAGCTCCTCAGTGCTCCCACATCATGGGTACCCTTCGGCCACTCTGTCCTGAGGTCTGAGCCCTAGGACCATCTGGGTCTCTGAACTCCATTGACAAGTCACCTGCCCTTATTGCTACTCCATCTGCAGCCTGGTCCAGGCCACTGGGTTAGATCATCTCTGACCCCAGGGAGCTACATTTTAGCATCCACCCCTACCTCTGGGCTATGTGACAAAATCCACCCATGTATGGGAAGGACATAGCAGAACCATCACGGCTGTTCTTTGTGTCTTCAATGGACTGACTCCAGGTCCCCTGGGATACCAAAATCGACAGATGCTGAAGTCCTTTCCATGAGACAGCCTGATATTTGTGCGTATCTCAACGTGGCACTTTAAATAATCTCTAGATTCCCACAACACCAAATGTGATGTGGATGCTTTGAAAAAAGTGGTCTTGTATTGTTCAGAGAATAAAGATGGTTGGGGTTGTACGTGTTCAGTATTTGTATGTGTAGTAGGAGGGTGTACCTACCTGGCATGCTTATAAAGACTGAGGTAGACTTGGAATGTCTTCCTTAATTGTTTTTCTGCCTTAAAAACAAACTTGATTTTATTTATTAGTCTTTACAGTGTCTTTCCTGGATGGTTGCTTGGGGAAAGGAGGGGCATGCACTTGTCATAGTGAATATGTCTGAGGTCAAAGGCTACTCTGTGGACCTGGTTCTCTCCTTCCCCACTCCTGTGGCTTACAGGGATTGAATTCAGGGTGCCAGGATTTTGCAGTGGGCGCTTTCCTGCTGAGCCATCTTTCCATTTCTCCACATTACTTTTTAGATGTATTTATTTTATACGTATGAGTGTTTTGTGTGCCTTTATGTATGTATACCATATGCATGCTTGGTGCCCCTGGAGGCCAGAGGAGGGGATTGCATCCCTTAGGACTAGAGTTACAGACAGTTGTAAGCCGCCATGTAGGTGCTGGGAATTGAACCCAGCCATCCTAGCCAGGCTACTGACAGCTGAGCTATCGCTCAATCCCCACTTTGCGAAACAAGGTCTCTCACTAAACCTGGCTCCCAGCATTTGCTCATCTCTGCCTTACACATGTGAGCCAGGGGTTGGACTAAGATCTTCCTGCTGGGCAAGTGCCTTACCTTCTCCACTGAGTTTTCTCTCAGCCCGTTCTGAGCACTGATTTTGACTGGGAATCCACAAATTTAGGATTAGGAGGCTGGCCATCTATTGATTTTATCTTCTTAAAAGACAAAAAGCTAAATGGTTGGCAGTTTGCACATGTGCAGAGCTGAGTATGGTGGCACATGCCTTTTACCATAACACATGGGAGGCAGAGGCAGGCAGATCTCTTGAGTTCGAGGCCAGCTTGGTCTACATAGCAAGTCCTAGCATAGCCAAAGAGAGAAAGCCCTGTCCAAACAGAACAACAAAAAAGCCTAAGAATTGTGTACACATACGAACGAGCACATAAAGGACAGTTTAGGTGTAGGTGGGTGTTTCTTACATGATACCTCCACACTTTGGATAGTGCAGCACCCCTATTTTAGCAGATGGAATCTGGAGAGGGAATTAAAATATGATTTCTGTCTGTCTCTTAATTCCTGTGTTCTTATCTCTCAAAGCCTGATTCCTTACCCCACCCAGGTATTTTAGAGAGATGTTTGTCATGGGGTAGGAGGTGGGGATCATGATGTTGTAATGGTGGGTCTTCCCGGCTCCATCCCCAGCTTTTATTGTTCAGGCCAGAGGGTATCTTAAGTCAGTACATCCGAAGCTCCTTGTACAAGCAGCAGACTTTGATATCAGGATCTCCATCAACCACAATCCCTGCACAGACTCCTTAGAAATCCTCTTTATCCGTGTTTGGCGAAGTCCCCACAGCTCTGCTTTCCCTCAGCTGCCCCAGCCTTGCCTCTTCCTTCTTCACTTCATAAAGGCTAGTGAGTGTTCAGAAAATACCAGATCTTTCTCTACTGACAAAGGCCAGAGCTGCTAGTTTCTCTGGGAGAGGTGTGGCCTGCAGCAGGCTGGCTTCCTTGCCCCTGAGAGAGATAAAGAACCACCCCGACATTTAGACACTTTATCTTTGGACAGACTTAAGTTCTGCTTAGGGGCAGGCACAGCATTGTCCCTGTGGGGAAAGGCATGACTCAGCTCTGGGAAAGGATGCCTGGAGTCCCCATGGAGGCTGCCCTTTGATCCACCATGAGACCATCATCAGCTCCTATTGGCCACAACTCTGAAACATCCCCAGGATGTGTCCTCCTTGGCCACTCTCCTGTCGCCCCTTCCTTGTCCTAACTCCAGAAAAAGTTTATCTGGACTGGATTCCTGTTTCCCCTCCCCCATGGCTTCCAGATCCAATGCCACCAGGAACTTCCCAAGGTCTTTGGTTTATATTCTAACCAAGGACAAGTCTCTCCTGGCCTGTCCTCTGACCAAATGTATTTTCATTCTCCTCAAATACTACAAATGTGTCCCCACCCCAGGGCCTTTGCACAATGCCATGTGCTTTCTGCCTGCTCAGGTTTGACTGTTGCTCAGGGTTCAGTTCACAGTGTCCCTTCCTCAGAGGGCCCTTCCCCCTTTTCCCACTACACCCCCCCCCTTGCTCCCATCACCCAGTCCCCTGGTTGCACATCCCATCCCCCACTCTCTCATCTGTGTCTGTCTTGGGATTGATAATGTTCTGTTTTCAGGGCCTAGAAGAATAGTCATCCCTTAGTATTCATGGGTGGTTGGTTCTGAGACTCCCCTCACATAGCCAAATCCCAGATGGGTCTTGTGTCTAAAATGCATGGTTTGCTTATATATAACCTGTGTTTGTCTTCCTATGTCTGACTCTAGGTTCCTTGTCCACACACAACACGTGGGAATGGTTGATAGATAGAGCTGTACCATCTTGTTCACAGTAATCATAAGGGGTATCTGTGCATGTCTGGTGCAGCAGTAGATTTTTCCCCTGTAAAAGGTTTTCAGACGTGGTTGGCTCAGTCTTTCCATACAGAAGGACAAGTACAGATTGGCCCAGTGTGAGTTCTGGGGGGGTCTGCAATGGCACAGTAAGTGAATGGAGCAAATAGAGGAATGGTAAATGAAATACAGCCAAGGGCTAAAGTTTTACCTGCTTAGTGTCCCTTCCGTCTGGTCACATTGCCTGGAGCTGCTTTGGAGGGAGGGGGGGAGGACCCGGGAAAGGATTGACAGAGGGCGTCACTGCCCTTGGCAGTGGTGGTGGGCGTTGAAGCTTGTGTAACTCTGTATACTGACTGGGGTGAGCCTCCGGTCAGCTGCAGAGGGGGAGGCCAGTCCGCTTAGCTGTCTAGGGAGCTCCTGCCTAGGACTGGGATGCCAGGGACAGGCCACTGCCTGGCCATTTAGAGTGGGATATTGCCTGATTGCTTTGTCAGTGTGCTGGTCAGTCTGGGAGGCTCCTTTTTACTGTTCATCCAGCCAGGGAGGGTGGTAACAGGTTCAGGCAAGGACCGTGTAGTTTTCTAGAGTCTGAGCTGAGTGTGGGATTGGTGGATGGGCTTGTTCATGGTGTCCTAGGGGAAGGTGCTGTCATGAAGGCTTTGCCCTCTAAGGCTCAGGAGAACTAGGGAGCATTGCAAGTTACTGGCCAGTTTGTCTATCCAGGAAAGTTGGATGTGGCCTCCAGGTGGGATGGGTGTCCACCTGGCCTTATGGGATAACCTGTTTTAGCCACTTCCCCAGAGCTGAGTCATGGTGTTTAGCAATGCTCCTCCCAAAGTCTGATCCCTTTCAGAAGTGAGGTGAAGGCCCCCAGGTCTGGCCCCAGGCAGGCCCTCCCCTTCTGCTTCTTCCTAATGTTCCTGACCCACTTCCTCAGTTCCCAAAACCCAGTCTGTCAGAAGCTTGGGTGGCTCGCTGTTGCTTGGACCTTTGAAGCCAACACTTCAGACAACTTATTGGTTGAATTTTCATTACCCCTAAAGCCTGCTCTGTCGTATGTGCTTAAACTCAGAGACCCCAGAGGACGAGGCCTCATCTCACCCAGGCTACTAGAGTGGCAGGAGATGGGAGACTCTAAACACACATGGCTTATCCCAAGCCATACAGCCTGTACCCAGTCTTGGGAGCAAGATCTGGAAGGGGATGGCATTGCCTGGACCCATCATTATTTTTCAGGAGGCCTAGGATGATGCACATTAATGTGGAGTCTCACACCGATTTTTACTATAATTGTTCCTGTTCTCTCTTTTTCTATGGCCCTACTGTCAAAGCAGTGTTGGAGGAGATGGCCAGTGGGATGATGAAGTTATATTCTGCATATTCGGTCCTTCAGGGTGACTGTGGGGCATCTCTGCAGAGTCCCAGGCTGCCATGCCTGTGGTTCCCCACCTTTTCTTTCTAATGAGCTCTTCAGCTGGGAAGGGTGTTCCCAGACTTACAGTGAAGCCTTTTCACAAATCAGTATGATCTCAGGTGCATCTCCTGCCTCTCTACCTTGCTCTCATGTTTCTGTTTTCTGTTTTGTCTCTCAGAGAATGTGGGGAGTGTTTCCTGACCATGTCAGATGCCATGTCCCGGGGTGGGTGTGTTGATGCTTCTTGTATCTTAACAGCAGAGACTAGGGGTGCTGTGAATGCCCTACCACTCAGCCAATACTACCCCCACTTAAAAAACGTGGACTGTCCCCAAGCATCCTCAGGCTACCCTAGAATAATACAACTGTTTTTAGCTGGCAAATCACATCACACCACAGTCCATGAGTAGAGGTTAAAGGAACCTCCCACCTTGTCTGAGACAGGGTGTCTTGGTAACCACTGTGTAAGCCAGGCTAGCAGCCTCCAAGTGTCTGGATTCTCTTCCCATCTCTGGAGATGCTAGGGTGCAGACACATTTAGCTTTACATGGGACCAAACTCGGGTCCTCACACTGGAGTGTCAAGCATTTTACCCACTAAGCCATTTCCCTAGCCCTTTTTTGTTAGGCTGAAGAGAGTTTTCCTCGCTTTTTGGCTCAGAGTTTCCTGACTCCAAGCTGCTCCAGTCACCTGTATAGATAGATCTGTCTGCCCTTGGGCCTGGCTCCCCTTGCTATGTGCTTGCTATGAGACAGCAGTATGATTGCTTGGGCGTGCTCTCGGCCGTGGGGGTGGCCACCAGACTGGCTGTTTGACATGAAATAATAGAATGTAGGGGGAGGTGCAGAGGGCATGGAGAGGTCAACCGAGGAGCCCAGGGGCTGTGCCAGGGGCTGTGCCATGGGCTGAAAGGGGCTGACAGGAAGATACTGAGGGACTGCATGGGGTTGGGGTGTTTGGGGACTAGTCCAGTTGTTATGCGGCACAACAGTGCTGGACAGGATTTGGAACTGAGACTGTTAGAACCCTCTGGAAGCTCATAGCCTGCCAGGAAGGTTAGAGTCCAGCTGGCAGGGACAGAATGATGTAACAGGTGCCTGTCAGGAGAGGGGACATTCAAAATGCTGTGTGAGGCAGGAGGACAAGTTCTGGCAGTGGAGGTTTGCTTCTGGGGGCAGCATTGTCCCCACTTGGGGTTGTTGGTGGCACTGGATGGTAGGATGTTGGAAAAAGACACCTCGTATCAGGTGGAGTGAGAGACCGAGGGGTGGCAGTGACTTTAAGGAGGGCAGCAGAGACAGTCCTGGGGGTTGCAGGGAGGGGAACTGTCACTATGGTCAGGGTTTTTTTTTTTTTTAGGTGAAGGGGGTGGTTGTTTGTTTAGCTAAGAAAGCAAGAACAGAGCGAGGCAGGAAGACCATTTAAGCGACAGTCAGGGACAGGTGCTCAGGATGGCCTGGCATGGGGCAACGGAAGCAGCAGAAGCCTGCTAGGCCTCACTGAGCCCTACAGTGGGACAGGTGGGCCCTGGTAAGACCTAGCTGGCTATTTGTCAACAGGATGAGGAGGGGACAGACACTGGGGACCCAGCTCCATCTCTCAGCCATCCTGCCCAGCTGTGCTGGGGAGAAGGGACCTGGCTTGAGACCTTGACACTGAACCCTTCTTGTCAGAGGCTGTGCCCTGAGATCTCCCTGTGCTGTCCTCTGGGTACTCGTCAGTCACCCAGGGTTCTGCTCATCCCGAGAGAAAGTCATCTAGAGCTCCTCTCCCTCCAGCCCCACTGATAAAGAAACCAGGAGGGATTTTCCCCAACTTCATCTCCCCATGGGACCGGAGACAGAGTGTTTCTGACAGAGCTTGGGGCCCCACAGTAATGTCACAGGCAGGGATCTTCATGTATGTGGCAACTCACGAGAGCTTAGAAGGCCAGGGAGCTGGTTCTGTTGGTTCCTGTAATCCCCACCCCAATTCTGATTCAGAAAGAGAGCCAGGCCAGCCAGCCGCCCACATGTGTGCAAGTGGCAGGCAGCATTTGGGCCTGACCTGGCCATTCTGTTCTCGCTGACTCAGGCTGAGGTGGTCACCAACTCCTCAGGGATCCAGGTTAGACTGCAGGAAGTTTTTGTCTACCACCGGCTTTCTGGAACCTACTTGCTTCAGGGCCTTTGTGACTGTAGCTGCCAGGGGGTATGTGTGTGTGTTGGGGGAGATTATATTCCTCTCAGGTATTAGAGAAAATATGTCGCTGGTACCAAACTCTAGCCCAATTTATAAGTACTCTTCCATGTCAGGAGGCATGGGTAGAGAAATGTCAGGAAGTTCACTGCTGGTAGTTTTCCAGTAGCTTTGATGAAAACTTAGATGTCTGGTGGGTAGACATTGCGAGGCTAGTCTGTGTTAACCCTTTGCCTCCTGTTTTCTTCTTATAGCTCTTCGATTGCCCTATCGTTTGTACTTGCTGACTTCCAATCCGACCCCACTCCTGCCTGTTACCTTGGGAGTGTGTGCCTCCCCTCCTGGCCAGCACAATGCCTATCCTCAAGCAACTCGTGTCCAGTTCTGTGCACTCCAAGCGCCGCTCTCGTGTGGACCTCACAGCTGAGATGATCAGTGCCCCTCTAGGTGACTTCCGCCACACCATGCATGTGGGCCGTGCTGGAGATGCCTTTGGAGACACCTCCTTCCTCACTAGCAAGGCGGGCGAGGCTGATGGTGAGTCCTTAGATGAGCAGGCCTCCTCCTCATCTTCCAAACGCAGCCTCCTATCCCGCAAGTTCCGGGGCAGTAAACGGTCTCAGTCTGTGACCAGAGGGGACCGGGAGCAGAGAGACATGCTGGGTTCTCTGCGGGACTCAGCATTATTTGTCAAGAATGCCATGTCCCTTCCTCAGCTCAATGACAAGGAAGCCACTGAGAAAGGTTCCAGCAAGTTACCCAAGAGCCTGTCATCTAGCCCTGTGAAGAAGATAGATGCTGTAGATGGTGGCCAGGAGACAGGCTCAGGGGACGTGGGTCCCCATCGGAATGGAGCCACAGGCCCCCACTCTCCTGACCCACTTCTTGATGAGCAGGCCTTTGGGGACCTGACCGATCTACCCGTTGTGCCCAAGGCCAGCTATGGGCTGAAACATGCTGAGTCCATCATGTCCTTCCATATCGACCTGGGGCCCTCCATGCTGGGCGATGTCCTCAGCATCATGGACAAGGATGAGTGGGACCCAGAGGAGGAAGAGGGTGGAGGTTACCGCGACAACGAAGGCAGCATGGTCCAGGCTCCTCCCTTGCTGGAGGTAGCTCCTCCTATAGGAAGACAGGAAAGCAAGGCCAGCTCGGACCAGGCCTCCATGCTGCCCCCACATGCTCTGGAGGATGATGGGTGGGCGGCAGCAGCCCCCAGCCCCAGCTCAGCACGCAGCATGGGAAGCCACACCACACGGGACAGCAGTTCCCTGTCCAGCTACACCTCAGGCATCCTGGAGGAGCGCAGCCCAGCCTTCCGAGGCCCAGATAGGGCCCTGGCTGCCGCCCCAAGGCAGCCAGACAAGGAATTCTCCTTCATGGATGAGGAGGAAGAAGATGAGATCCGGGTTTGAGCTGGACAGAAAGTTGACAGTAGCTTCCACAATTCTGGGCTGCCACAAATCTTTCCCCTCCTGCTGCCTTCCTATGACCTTTGACCTTCCTATGTAGGTGCAGCTAAGAGCCTCATATTGGAGTAGACCCTGGACCTTGGGGATTGGGGTACCAGGGAGGTGTAGCATGGGTACTGATGGCCTGACCCTGGCCTGTCTTTTCTCTGCCGCAGCAGCCTGGGACAGTGCTGGGAATCCATGGTCTTCTCTCTGGGCCCCTTGCTTCCGGCCTGGCCTCAGATGGGTGCAGATGTACTGGTGTTCTTGCCACAGTGGCAGGGGCAGCCAGGTGTGGCCTTCTCTCCAAGGTCATGGACACTTGGCTCTCTTTTTTACCTGGTGTCTGGTCAGGGAGGTATATGCAGCAGGAAGCAGGGCTGACCACACGTCCTGGCTCTTCTTTCTGCCTCTGGCTCTTGACTAGAAGCCTGGTGCTCTTTGGGTTCAGCTGGAGCAGGGGACAGCCTCAACCAATACACTAAACATAGTTCTTCCCAGGGCCAGGACAGGGTGGGGGACAGAAGGAACTCCCCCAGCCCCCAGTTTCTTGGGTTTTCAAGAAGGGGCCCTTCCTCAGTGACTCTAGGAACAGGAACAGATCTGCCCTACGGGTGCATTTGTTTGTTGTTGTTATGTTTAAACCTGAATAGAGCAGTGTCAAAATCCCCTACCAGGAGAGTCTATCCTGTTAGTGAGATTGTCTTGGTGGCACAGTGACTGTTAGCTTGTTCAAGTCTGGGTGTACAGAATCTGTCCAGATTGAACTGTGGGGGGTGGCCGACACCAGTGTTTGACCATGAACCCCACCTCCATAGCTGTTAACAGCTGAATGAGGACTATGTAGGAAAGTTCCGGAATATGATTGTCGAATAATGCATTGTGTTACACACCCCCCACCCCCGCGAGTGTGAGCTGTGTTTTGACTGCCCCCCCCGGGGGGGGGGGAGAGGAGGGAGAGAGGCAGAGTCTCCGTCCACTCTCAGCCTCTCCCAACTACAAAGGCCAGGGTGGGCTCTGGGCCAGGCTTAGCAATACCATATTCAATTTGAATTCCAGGCTGACGAAAGTGGGTTTTTGTTTGTTTGCTTTTTGAGACACAAGTCTCCCTCTGTAGCCCAAGCCGGCCTCAGACTCACAGCAAAGCCTGGGGTTACAGGCATGCGCCACCGCGCCTGGCTGTTTGTTTGTCTGAAATCTGTTTTGCTAGGCTCCTGTAACTCTACCTAGAACACGAGTAGAAGCAGGGGCCTGAGCCCCAGGGCTGGTAGTTCATTACTTTCCTGTGCTGGGAACAGGCTGATCCATCTCCTGGTCTAGCATAGCCAGAGGGAGTCTGGAGGAGAGAGTGAGCTAAATTACTACAGGATTCTGGCCAGATGAGGGTGGTGGCCTGCCATGGGCTACTCTGCTTCCAGAGTCCTCCCAGATCCTGACCCTGAAACACTCACTAGGCTCCTGACTGGTGCTCCTACGTAGATAGGCCTTGACAGAGCCTCAGACCTGCGCTCTGACCATCAGCACATACCCCTTCCCAGTCTACCTGGTCAGTTCAAGACTCTAAAACTTTGTATTTTTTCCATGACATTGATAAAGCAGTAAGAAAATATTAAAGTTTCCTCCTAGTACCCCTGGTGTCTGTCTCTCTTTCCTGGGGTCTTATTTCAGGATGCAGGGGAATTCCAGTGCCTGTGTCTCAGTTCTGGCTGAAGCAGGAGCTTGAAGCCTCTGGTCACGCCCAGTCCATAGAAGAAAGTACAGTGAATCCTGATGCTCAGCTCACTTTCTCCCCTTTTTCTATAGCCCAGGAGCCCAACCCAGGGAATGGTACCACCCACAGTGGGCGGGTCTTTCTACCTCAAGTAATCCAGCAAAGCTCTCCTCCCTGCATGCTGGCAGGCTCGCACAAGTATGCAGTTGTAGGTCTTCTATAGTTGACCATTGAGATGAACCACTATGGTCAACAAGAGACTCCTGGCCTCATGAGTCTCAAGGTAGCTTCCTTTCCCCTGCTTGGGGCCACTCCATCTTCAGGCCTGTGGGAGGGACAAAGCCTCATGTGCCTCTTAGCTTGAGCAAGCCCTACAGGCTCTGGGACTCTGCAGTTCCCACTGCTACCTACCAGTTAGGGGCCCATTGGTCACTGAGCCTCTGTGTTCCTTGGTCATTTCTGTAAAGTGGGAGTGCTCTGGCTCTTGAGGTTGAGATAGAGCCTGCGGTGTTCCTGGCAGGGGTGCTGTTCTCTCCTCAGGGCCCAAGAGTGGTTCAGGATACTGCTACCACCACCACCCTAGGACTGCACAGAGCACAAATAAATGGACTTTCTCTTTCTACCATTTGTCTTAGAGAATGAACCTCCACGTGGCACCAAGGCAGCCCAATGCTGCAAGCTGATGTCGAGATAGACTCGGAGACCATTAATTGACAGCATCTGCCCCTTTCACCACCTCCCCTGGGCGCATCTCTGGAAATGAGGTCAGGGTGCGTCTGCCCTGGGTGTGGGAACCAGGTGACCCCTCCACCCACAGTCCTGGCTCCTTTCTCAGACCCCGCCTCTCTCACACCCACACTCTAGCAGCCTGGGGTGGCTCTAGAAGAGGGAGCATGGCCTGAACAGGGCCCTGCTTGCTCTCTGGAAACTTGAGGAACTCTTGAGCTGAGTTCTGGCTGAGTCCTTGAACAGAGAGATGCAGGCTTCCTATTCATCCTCTCCCTGGGAAGCAATTAGAGCATAATTAGAGTGTCACCCAATGTCTCTCTGTCCCCAGACAGGCTCATTAAGGCTACTGAGAGACATGTTTAATGAGTTAAGAGCAGGGTGGGGTACACAAGCCCTCTGAAAATATTAGGGCCACTCTGACCTGGAGCCTGTCTTCAGTGATTTGGGTAAGAAGGAACCACTGGGGTAATGGAGTAAGAGATTCCTTCCCTCCCAGGCCCTCTGCCCACCCTGGCCTGGACTGACCTAGTGTTCTTGGGAATCTGAGAGAAGCCAGCAGCAATGGCAGCATCTGTTTTGGCTTCTCTGCTCTCTGCCATCTAACTCACATAGCTGGTTGTTTTCAGCCTTGGAGGCTTTGCAATGAGGATGCACTGAGCAGGTACCCACACTGAGTCACAGCATCCCCTGAGTGTGGATTACAGTTGGTGGAAGGCCCTTCTTTACCATCCCACCGTGGTCTCTGAATTGTTTCTGAGAAACCTAGGGGGTCCCACACAGCAAGCTATATCTCCCCCTCCCCTTCTCAAGCTGACCTTGATTTCTGATACCATGCTCTTAGCCTCCAAAATGCAGGTGTGAGCCACTAGGCCTGGCTCAGGCCTCAGATACTCTGTGAGAGACCCCTTCCACCTCCCCAGATAACTTGAATCGTCATTTTAATTCAGCTCTTGGCTAAGATTTTCCAAAACCTAAGGAGACCTCAAGGCTTCTGGCCCAATTAGCTAATGTGGGGTTTACTGTCCACCCTGCCCAGACCCAGCCCTCCAGGCATGCTCCCTCCCTACCATACTATCCTGTCCTGTTCTATTAATGTGTTAAGGGGTGTGTGTATTGGTGTGACTGCCATGCATCAGGACCATTCTTGGTATTTGGTCACACAAGTTTCATTCAGCCTTTGTGAATTGAAAGTACTCATAGCATATCCACTTAAATTTTCTAAAATTATGTGTATTGAGGGCTGAAGTGGAAGGTGTGTGTCACACTGTACCTACCAGTAGAGGTCTGAAGATAACAGGAGTTGGTTCTCTCTTGTGGAGGGAGAGACTTTGCATGAATTGAACTCAGGTCAGCTTAGAAGCAAACACCCTTACTGACAGAGCCACCTCAATGGCCAGAGCAGACCTGATAAGGCAGCTTAAGATGAAGAAACTAATGTATCCCATGCAGCTAGTGAACTGAGGAGCCAGGACACACCAGGAATGGCTGCTGGAGTCATTGTTTACAACTAGGGCTTTTAGAAAAACAATTTACACCCAGAGACCTAGAAGGACCAGGTAAGAATAGTGTCCAGCAGGCAGCACCTGGCAGAGGCCTGGCTGGCACCCTGCTGGAGTTTAAAATCAGTCTGAGGAAAACTGGCAACTCCTGCCTTTTCAGTGACAGCTGTTCATTCACTGAAAGGCTGCTGGCTCTGCCCATCAGGCAGTGCAAAGACCCTTCATGTCCCAGGTTCACTTTGTCTGACCCACCTCAACCAGGCTGGACCAGGGCAACGATCAAGCCTTTAGCCTCAAGCCCACAGCCCCAAATATACAGTCTAAACTGGTTCCTCTTTTATCCCATCCTGCATACTCAGGCCCCTCCTCTCCACCAAGACTTCACACACCCTCAGGGAGAAGAGCATGAAAGGAATGAGGAGGTCAGATCTGACATCTTGGGACTTTTAGCCTTGTCAAAGCCTCAAATCAGGTGTCCCAGTTCCCATGTTACAGATTGGAAGACAGAGACAGGAGGGACAGGTCTGAGGAGTACAGTGCAGAGAGAGAAAGTTGCCAGGCTGGTAGCCTTTTCCCATTCAGCTTGGGATGAGTGGAACACACTGAGGACTGGGCTCTTTTCATCCAGACTGGGAGAGATAGAGGGGGATGGCCTTCACCAGTGTGCCTCCCAGCCCTGGAACCATCCTGTAAGAGCTTTTCAGAGACCTCCCTATGCTCATAACACTCAAGTAGGCAGTCCTTCCTTAGTACCCTGGACCACAGCCCTAACCTGTGCACATTCATCCCTGGCTGAGGTTTTGATCTAGGACGAAGGAAAAACAAAAAGAACAATTCATCTGCTCACCCATCCTTTCCCCTTCGAGCGCCTCTAGGCCCCGAGGCCTCCTGCCATCGGCCAAATGGAAAACTATGAAGAATGTTCTGGAGGAGGAAGTCAAGCGTGCGGGCAGATGGATGTTGGCTGTTTGGCCTCTGCAACCTGTTGCCCAGTCCCACTTAGCTGCTGTTCCCCTGGAGAGAGACTCTTGGGCTGGGGTAGGGGAGAGTGTTAAGGACAGCATGGGCCTCCACTCCAGGAATCTAATCCTAAAGCTACACTAGGCAGTAAACAAAGAGCCACCTGCGAGGCCACAGGGCTCTACTGAATGGTTTTCTTTTTACGTTCCACTCTGCTCCAGAATGATTTGGAGGCAGCTTATGAAGTTACACAAAATACAATAGAGTAAAAATAGAACACAGAGAAAATGCTGGAACAAAGAGTACAGAGGAACCAAGTGCCCAGGTGGGCTTGCTTGTTGTCAAGATTCCCAGGGTTGAGATGGATGGGTGCAGATCAGATTAGTGTTTGTTTGTTTATTGACACTAAAGTCTAAAAGGAAGTTTGGTCTTGGTTTGATTTTGTTAGAACACTGGTTCTTGCAGAAGACCTGAGTTCAATTCCCAGCTCCCACATGGTGGCTCACAGCTGACCAATGCCCTGTTGTGGCCTCTGTGGCACAAAGGCACATACACAGTACACATACATGCAGGTAAAATAAAAGTATCTTTCAAAAAGGCTGGGTATGGCGGCCCATAGTTTCAATCTTAGCACTTGGGAGGAAAAGGCAGTCAGATCTCAGAGAGTTTGAGACCAGTCTGGTCTACATACATAGTAAGTTCAGGCTCGACAGAGCTACATAATGAGACCCTGTCTAAAGTATTAACATAAATGTTAGGTATCCTGACCCCTTAGGAAGAGCCATTTAGCCAAGTCCCAAAGGACAGAGTTACCACATAAAGAGCAGGACAAGCTCTTACTTAGCCAAGGGCACACAGTTGACCTGAGCATGAATACTGGAACTGTTTTGGGAGGGGAAGACTGGACATGCCAGTATCTGGGGGAAATGGACTGTGTTGTCAACTGTCCATCACCATAACAAATGCTCAGAAGGATTACTTTAGAAAGAAAAGGTTTCTTTCAGTTCAGGTTTGGAGGTCCCAGTTTGGTCCCTTGGTCCTGTTGTCAGGACTGGGTGGAGACAGAGCATCATGGTGGTACAGACATACAGACTTCCTGACCAGGGGTTGAGGGAGAAGGAGAGGAAAAGCCTGGGGTGATGTAAGAGGGCCTTGTCCTTACCAATCACACCCCAGTGACCTAAGGACCTCCCAGTGAACCCTGCCTGTTATAGATTCTACCACCTCCTATGGCACTGTTCTGAAGACAAAACCTTTATTTAACACATGGCTCTTTAAGAAATGAATCTGCAGGCCATGGTGCACACCTTTGATCCCAGCATTCAAGAGGCAGAGGCAAATGGATTTTTGAGTTTGAGATCAGCTTGGTCTACAAAGTGAGTTCTAGGCTAGCCAGGAGTACTCAGAGAAACCCTGTGCCAAAAACAAAAGCAATTGGGCTGGAGAATAGCTCTGTGGTTAAGAGTACTGGCTGCTCTTCCAAAGGTCCTGAGTTCAATTCCCAGCAACCACATGGTGGCTCATAACCATATATAGTGGGATCTAATGCCCTCTTCTGACATAAAAAGTATATATACAGGTAGAACATTCATACATATATATATATATATACATATGTGTGTGTGAATTATATATATACAATCTTTCAAAAAACAAAACACAAGAGATAAATATACAAACCACAATAGAAGATGTTCTGTATCCACCCTAAAAGTTATAACTGTCAACAGGAATGGTCTTTGGAGGTAGAGCCTCTGGGAAATGACCAGGTTGAGATTTGGTCATGAGAGTAGGGACCAGGAAGGGACCACAGCTCAATCTCTCTCATCCTCTGCAGGCTGTGACAACATGATCGTCAATCCAAGTAGAGTGCCCCCTACTCCCGCAGGAATCTGTCACATCTTCATCTTGGATTTGCCAGAATTGTAAGAAATGTCTGCTGTGCCTAGTGGTTCATTCCTGTTACCCCAGGGGCTTTATATAAGAGGTGTCATAGGTTTAAATCCAGTCTGGCTACATAGCAAGATTCTGTCAAAAACCAGAGACTTTTAATCCCAGCATCTTGAGACTGAAGATAGGTTACTGTAGCCAGTAGCTAGCCTGAGCTACATAGTGAATTCTCTATCTCAATAAAACTTAGGCATCAGCACTGCTGGGGTGTATTTCAGTGGTTCAGTGTTTACCTAGCATGTATAAGCCCTGGATTAAATGTGAACACCAGAGGAGGTGACTTCCTTAGTGACCCTTTACTTTATTCATTCATTCACTATATATATGCACGTGATATGTGGACATGGCGCTCATACCATGGCTCATGTGTGGAGGTCAGAGGGCAGCTTTATGGAGCCATTTTTCTCCCTTCCACCTTTATGTAGGTTCCAGGATTGGTCATCGGGCTTGTAGAGTAAGCACTTTTACCCTGAACCATCTTGTTGGCCCTACATTATTATTTTTTTATTATTTTGTGTGTATAAATGCTTTTTGCTTTCATGTATGTATGTTTGTGCCCCACATGCCTGCAGTGCCCACAGAGGGCAAAAGGAGGTGTCAGATCCCCAGGACCTGGAGTCACAGATGTGAGGAGAGCTGCCATATAGATACGGGGAACCAAATCTGGGTCCTCTGCAAAGACCACAAGTAATCTGAACTGCTGAGCCACTTCCAACCCCTTCCACTCTATTTTTTGACAAAATCTCTTTCTAAGTCTGGCCAGCTAGTGAACTCCAGGGACCTGCTTGTCTATACCTCCACAGTGGTTTTTACACAGCTTCTGGGGATCCAAACTCAGGTTCTCAAACCTATGTTACAAGCACTTCACCCACTGGGCCAGCCCTGACCTTTGGAGACAGGGTCTTATTTCTGAGATCTTGTTTCAGGACCAGGCTTCTAAGCCTTCTGCTCTCTCTGCCTCCACCCCCAGAGTTCTGAGATTACAGGCATGCACTGATACACCCTAGTTCAGCTAATTATGTGCTAGGGACAGAACCTAGGGCTTCCTGCATCTAGACAAGTACTCTACCAGCTGAGCTACAGCCCTGTCTCTAGGATCTGTACTTTTAAAAACAGTCTGTGTTATTACAGCAGCCCAAGCTGACAGAGATATTGACCAGCTGTCTACTTGTCTGGAGAAACTGCATCTGGACCAGCAAGTCATCAGCCAAGAGATGGAATCCACCACCTAGCCAACCAAGGAACCAGAGCCAGAGCAGCTGAACTCCAGTGGGAGGCAAAGTCATAAGGGACAAAAGGTCATGGAGGATGTGCCTGTACCCCTGTGTTAATATAAATCTCCCTCTCACATCCTGGCCCCAGGTCAGGCTGGTTTATTAGGCGGAAAGGAGGGTCCACCCTCTGTCACCTGCTACCACCACCCACGCCTACTGGGCAGTGTGTACAAAATGGGCACAATGGCTTCCCTGTCAATAGTGGAGCCTGGAGGGTGTTTTTATCTGTGCTGTCTGTCTGCCTTGTGACCCAATAATTAGTTAAAGATAACAGGCCAGAGGACCAGAGGGCAGTCGGTGGGGATGAAAATGGAGTTTTTCTTGTGGACACAGTAGACCTCAAAGACAGATCAAATATGTGACCTGGGACTCACAATTAGTGAAGGGTGTGAAGGCAGCCAGGCCTGGGAGAGTCATTTCTTCTAGGTCAGTGGGTGCAGATCCCCATGAATCTCTGTTGCATAACTATCCTCAGCCCTGGGTGGTCATGCTGCACCTCTTGGGGGAAGGGGGGGGGGGCTCAGACCATCCACTGGCTAGAAATTCACTAACAATTATGGTCTACTTTGGCTTTTGCAGTTTGTTTTAGAAAAGACAGTGTGCCGGAGGTCTGGGAAAAGAATCCTTTCTTTCTAGGACTGCCTTTCAGTTGCTGTGGGCTTCTGGCACAGGGACTGTAGATGTCATGGCTTTGGCCTTCTTTCCAGAGAGAGTTCAGGGTTGTTCAGGCAAAGGACTGTGGTTATATTGTATCTTTAATAAAATTAGTCTGGAATATCAGAAGACAGAATCACCCAATAGTCAAGCCATGAAGGTCAGGGAGTGGTAACCCACACCTTTAACGCCATCACTTGGGAGATCTCTGTAAATTCAAGGCCTAACAACCAGGTTCCACCGAGTCCCAGCACTTGGGAGGCCAGAGGCAAGCAGATCTCTGTGAGTTTGAAGTCAGCCTGGTCTACAAAGCAAGTTCCAGGACAGCCAGGATTGTTACACAGAAAACCCTGTCTCACAAAAACAAACTGAAAGGCTGAAATGGCTTTGCCCTTGACATTCAAGACTAACTTCATTAAATATACAAGATATCACCACAAAGGACTTTTTCTAAAATACACGGAAGGAGGGCTATCACAAAGTGGGTGTCTTCTGAGTGTGACAAAGACTTCAGGTTAGAAGAGGTCCTTTCCTAAATCAGATCAGAAACGGCTTCTGAAATTAAGCACTTTCTTATTGATCTACCTTCCCAGCCCTAAGGTGCTCTGTGATGCTGGGAATGAAACCCAGGGCAGTACATACATGCTAAGGGCCTACTCTACAAGTGGACTTCCTCTTCAGACTTTCTTCCCCCATCCAAGACTGAGTCTCAATCCAAAGCATACCAAGACTATCTTTCTTTTCCAGGTTCACTAGGGATTCCATCTCTAGACTTTTCAAGAACATAAAACCTAGCCATTCAGGCCTGCCTTTAATCCAGCCCTAGAGGCAGAGGAGAGGCAGAAAAACAGGGAGTGGGTAGGTGGATCTCTGAGTTTAAAGGCAGCTTCAACTACATAGAGGGGCCCTGCCTCAAAAAAAATAAAAATAAAGTAAAATATAAGAACACAGAACCTATGTTCCTTGGCTTATGACTCCTTTGTACACCTTCAAAGATAGTAGATCAGCATCTTCAAATCTGTATCCCTCTGCCTCCCCAGATACTTCATTGCTGGGTCTGGTAGCACACACACACATACATAATCTCAGTACCTGACAACTGAGACAGGAGGATGGCCATTCAGAGATATGTAGTGAGACTGTCTTGAAATAGAATACATGGCTCTTTATTGACTCTGTAAGGTATTTTTGGGCACTTGTAATGATGGAGTCTCAGTTTTTGGAGACCTTGTAGCTGCCCATGCTACAAGGTGAGTGGGTTATTATGCTTTGCTCATCCTGAGTCTTTCAGAGGGAGAAGCTGACAGGTTCTTTTGGCTTGCCTCTGCCTCCCAAGTTCTGGGGTTAAGACTTTGTGACTCTACTCCTGGTGACAAATACTTTCGTGCCTATGAGTCAGTGAATGAATGAGAAGATACCTCCCAGGGAGTAGGCAAGCCAGAGACCAGAGAGGGCATCCAAAGGACAATGGAGACCTGGGAAGAAAGCAGGTGCAACCCCAGCTGGCCAAATCTGCCACTCTGTCAACTCACTTTTGGTTGGCAGTGGGGTCTGCAGACTTTGGTGAGCTTCAGCTCATGAGACTCTGTTTCTACAAGGCGTGGTGGATGATGTACAGAGGTAAGGTCTGTGAAGGTTTCTCTCTGCACTTAAGACAGGCTCTGGGAAGTCACTGCCCAATTTGCAGGGACTCTAGGTCCAGAACGGGAAGTAACCTCAAGACCAGGCCAGGACTTCTGGCTATAACAATGCAGAAGGAAAATGGAGGGCATGACCCTGTAGACCCGGATTTGCTTCTTAAGACTCCCAAAGATCCGTTTTCATTCTTCAGCCCATAGACCCACTCTTATAAGCAATGGCCCAATCATGGTATTGGGCCTCAGGGGCTTGTCTTACTTGTCCATAAAAAGCAAGGCCTTCTTTCTCACTGAGGCCTGGGAGCTGTGAAGAACCAGGTCTTAGGAATAAGTCTGCACACACAAATTTTAGGAAGCGAGGTATAGACCTGCCAAGCTCAAAGAACTCTGCCTGTTGGGCCCCCTTGCCCTGCACTTTAAGTGGCTATTGTGCAGTCAGATATTCCTGCTAAGTGGCATCTCTGGGATACATAGAGATGGAGAGGACAGGGCACACTGGGTCATTGTCTCTGGAACTGAGTTAGCAGCTGCAGCCACAGCTCAGCTGTGGGTCATCTCCCCAAACCATGGCTCTCAGACTGCCTGGCTTATCAAAGCTCAGAGTCTGGCAACTCTGAGGGGCTGAAGAAGTAGTCAGCCCCACTCAGAGCATACCTCACCAGGCCCTGTAGGAACAGAAGAGTAAATGTGACAAGGGGTTGGCTATAGACTGGGATCAGGGAACCTGGGTCCTTGTGCCTCAGTCCTCATGTAATCTCATTGTCATACCTAGATAGCAGATGGGTCCTGTCATCTGGTGAAAACATAAGATAGCTCAGTGATGATGTGAGTTTGATCCCTGGACCCTACATTGTGGTGAAAGAAGTGATTGCCACAAGTCATCCTCTGATCTCCAGAAGACACCTTGGCATATACCCTCCAACATACCAAATAAATAAGTATAATCAAAAATAAAAAGATGCTTTATGCCACGTATGGTGGCACAAACCTTTATTCCCAGCAGTCAGGAGGCAGAGACAGGTAGATCCGCTGTGAAGTAGAGGGCAGCCTGGTCTACAATGCAAATTTCAGGCAATCCAGGGATCAGAGTGAGACTCTGTCTCAACAAACAAACAAACCTAAACAACTCCCTGGTATTTATTTACCCTTAGTCTCTGAAGTAGGTCCATATTACTGATGGGGAGTCTGGGATGTAGAGAGAGATGACCAGAAATTTGGCTGTCCCATGCCACAGAAACCTTTCCATGAGCTCAGGATGAGAGTGTAGGGGTAAGGCAGGTGCACAGGATAAAAGGGAAATGATGGACCATGGGTGAGTCCGAGCTCTGCCTGAGCAAGGCATTGATGGGAAGGTTACAGAGCCTGGCAAGGTGGTGGTGTTGGGGGGGGGGGGTTGGGGCGCTGACCTCGCCAGGCTTTGCAGCCAGAGAATTCTAAAGCTCTGGGCACCGACTGTTGCTTTTCAGAATGGGGCGTTTATAAATAGGAAGGGTGGGCAGGCGCGGTGGTGGTGATTCATGGAATGAGAGCCTCGTAATGACAGTGATGCCACTGTGCAGAAATTTCGGTGTCCACTTTGCACAAAGGACAACACGAGTGCTCAGGGTAAGCCACAGGACACAGAAGCTTGGATCTGGAATGATTCAGAGAGGACAGTCCTTGATGGGGCTCCCATCCCCAGAGCACCAATAGCAGAGGCTTGCTTCCTATCCTTGTACAGTGGGGTGCCTCTACCCTAGGAGTCACGATATAGTCTAAATTAGGGAACAGGAAAGTTTCCTCTGGTCACAAAGGATATTTGTCAACAGTAATAGAGAATATGACTGGAGGTTATCAGCCTGGCCCCCCATTATGGCCTTGTGGTTGGGTCTCAGCCCAGCCTGGCCTGGGACTCCCAACTCTCTGTATAGCTAAAAATGACCTTGAACTTCTGGTGTTCCTACTTTTGTCGCTGGAGTGATAAGATTACAAGCATGGGCCACCACACCCAGTTCCTGTGATGTTGGGGATTAAACCCAAGGCCTGGTTCCTGCTAGGTAAACAATCTACCAACTGACCTGCACACCCAGCCTGTTTGATTTTGTCTTGTTTTGTTTTTTGAGATAGGGTCTCACACTATAGCCCAAACTGGCCTGTAACTCACCATATAACCTAGATATCTTAGTTACTTACTTTTTTATTGCCATAAATCAACACCATGACCAAGGCAACTTATAAAATAAAGCATTTCATTTTGAGGGCTCACAGTTCAAGATGGTATAGTTCATTACCATCATGAAAGGGAGCATGGGTAGCAGGCAGACCATCGTGGGGGTGGAGCAAGAGCTGAACCTTACATCTGATGAGGGGAGGAGGGAGAGGAAGTTGTGGTATATTTCTTTACTGTGTGTGAGGATATGTCACTGTGATTGGTTTAAAAAAGAGCTAAATGGCCATTAGCTAGGCAGGAAGAGGTTGGGTAGAACTTCTGGAGACAGAGCTCTGGGAAGAAGAAAGGCAGAGTTATCAGAGAGACAGAAGAAGCAGGGTGGGCAGTACAGAGTAAAAGTAACTGAGCCACACAAAATAGTCTAGATTTAAAAATATGGGTTAGTTTAAGTCACAATAGCTAATGAAACAAGCCTACACTAAGGCCAACCTTTCACAATTAATATGTCTCAATGTCATTTTCTATGAGTTGGCAGTCCTGACAAGAAAATTTGTCTACAAGAGAGAGACACAGAGAAAGCAAAAGCATTCTAGCTAACTGGGAGTAGAAATGGCGTGAGGCTTTGAAACCTCAAAGCCCACCCCCAATGACATACCTTCTCCAACAAGGCCACACCTCCCAATCCTTCCCAAACAGTTCCACTAACTGGGAGGGACCAAATGTCCAAATATCTGAGCCTATGGGTACCATCCTCATTAGAACCATACTAGGTTAACCACACAGTCATGGCTATCTTCCTTCCTTAGCGCCCTAACTTCTGGCTTCCAGTCATGAGGCCCCCACATTAGGTTCTTTCCTGCCTTTGTGCCTGCTTCAGTTTCACCCAGCTTCTGTTTCCTTCTTGCAGGGGATCAAATGCAGAGTGCCATGCTAGCCACACCCTTAGCCCTTTCTCTAGCCTTCTGTTAGCTAGTCAGTGAAAGGAGTGAGGTATGTAACTAAACACCGCAGAGGGTGGAGTGTGACATTTGTGGCAGCCATTGCACAAGGTTATAAAGAAGGGGGAAAGACTACTGAGGTGTATTCTCTTGAATGTTCACGAGGCCAAAGGTGCAAAGTCCTAGCGATTGATACCAAGTCCCTCTGGAGCCTAAGAGGAGACTGTGTATGATTCTTAATAGCTTCCAGTGATGACTGCCTGTAGTTTTTAGCTTCCCGAAGTAGCATGGCTCCAGTCTCCACCTCTTGTCTTCATGTGGTCTTCTATCCCACATCTCTTCAGGATATGGGTGTCTCAAATTGTTCTTTCCTCTCTTTGCATTTTAAGACAGACTCTGTGGAGCCTGGGATAGTCTCCTCATACCTCAGCCTCTCAGTGTGAGGGAATACAGGCATGTGCCACCATGCCTGGCTCCTTTCCTCACACGAGGACCGACCTCCCCTAATGGGGTTGAGGATGGGCCCTAATTCCAGCATGATATTATCTCGAGACCCATTGTTTATCTTTGATGCCTGCAAAGTCTCTATTTGTAAACAAAGACCAAGCCGATGGTAGAAGGCACTAGACTGGATAGGGGCCAGTTCAGCACAGTACAGAAGGATCCTTTCCTGTGCCACACTTACCAAGAGAAGGCTGGGGGGGGGGGGGATACTTTGGTATTTGGGACCATCTCCTGCACACCAGGTGCTAGAAGGACCCCTTGACCTAAGAGAAGATGACAAGTTGATGGCTCAACTGAGGGTCTGGGGGTTCCCTTTGGGGCATCAGAGTTTTAGAAAGTGCCTCAGGCTACACCCTCAGGGCTTCGACTGTTATTTTCATATCCCTTCCTGCCTTTCCTCTCAATCCATCCTTCAGGGTCTCTATCCTCAGGGAATCATTGGGAGGTTCTGTGTCCTTTGTGTGATAAAAACCAACTCCCTACTGGTCCATCACCGGTAGCTCAGGTCTTTAATCCCAGCAAAAGCCAGCCTAGAGGGTAGCCTGGTCTACCTCCTGGGTTCTACTTGGTCAGGGCTATGTAGAGAGACCTTGTCTCAAGCAAACAAAACAGCAAAGAGCCACCAAAGTGGCACAATATTTCCCACCACCTTCGTCCTTCTGCACCCCTTCTCTAGCCCCCTTCACTGAATGTTTATTGTTTCTTGCCTCTGGTCCCTCTTCTGGAACACCCCCCCCCCATCATCCTTCGTGGCTGGACTTTCTCCTGGCATACTCCGCCATCTTTCTCTGCCCTCATCACTCCATCCATCACTTATTGTGTAGAGTGTCCAGTGTAATCCACCATCTCTGCTTTGCAGCACCTGTGTTGCCTTCTCTACCAGACCCTGCGACTCTCAAATGAGCCCAAAGTGACAGTCCCGGGACCTAATCAATATCTAAGGATAGGTAGGGTCCAGACATTCAAAGGCTTCTTCCCCAAGAACCCCTTGTCACTAGCCCTAGACAGCATCGTATCTGTGGATAAGGACAATGACCCCAGACAACTCTTACTCCAGCCTCACTCCCCTCAGGCTCCATTCCCAGTTTCCCAGCGTTGGTCTATCTCTCCTGCTGTTTTCTTTTCAGATCTGGAGTTCAAAAGAACAACAGATTTAGGCGTGGCAGCCGCAGGAAACAAAGCTGGCAGGCTGGATCCTGTCTGCTTAGCCACAGGCCTGTAGGGTACTGCTTACCTCTCCCTGCTGGGTCCCGGGAGAAGAGTGCTCTAGTTCTGGTTCTGTGGACCTCAAAAGCCAATGTGTCCTGGAAACAGTGGCTCCAGAAGAGGCCCGGCCAATTCAAGGACTCAGCAGGGGGAGGGGACAGCCTGGTTTAATTAGAGCTTTAAAAAAATGTTCCTAAGAAAGGCGATTTAGATGTCCTCAGCTCTGCAGGGCAGGGCTGGCATAAAATAATAAAACAACATTTGCATGGAGATTTCATTTACAAAGCACTTTCTGGGGGTAGGGGAGGCTCTGGGGTGGCCCAGCGGATTCCTAGCAGGGAGGTCACCCTCTCCCTCCAAGTTTACAATTGTGATTGCCTGCAGGATAAATAAAAGGCCCTTCATGCAACTGTTTCCGATTTTCTGACCTTGATTCCTTTTGCCCTCTTCCAGGAAGAGCACTCCTACAGTCTAGAAAAGAGGCTCAGAGGGCCTTTGTGAGAAGGGAGAGTGGTTGGGACCTAATAGAAGAAGCTTTCCTGTCCCCCACCCCAGAGTATGGTAACTGCTGTGGTAGGTTAATGACAAAGTTTTCCTTGCGCTCCTGTGGCTATGCCCCCCCCCCCACCATACACAATGGGGATACTAGTTTGGCAGGGCTTTGTTTGGTTGATATACAGAGATAAGCAGGTGTGAGTCTGCCAATTCCTCCCCACCTGAGGATGGGGATTGTGTGAAGAGTGGGGGCGTGGGGCCCTGGGGTACTTGCACCTGCATGGGTAGGAGGGTTGGGACAGCTGGAGAGTCATATGCAGTCACCTAGTCACTGGCACCCTGAAGAAAGAGGTGACCTGGGAGAGAGGGGGCAAGCAAGCATCAGATAGGACCTGGCCCCTTAAGTGCTGATGGACTATATAGGAGCCACCTGTAGGGACTCTAGCAGCTAGGTGCAATCCCTCCTGTGAGTCTGAGGATGGAGGAGGTCATCGCGGGGCTGGAAGGGTTCACCTTTGCCTTTGAGCGGGATGTGGAATTGCAGAAAGGCACCGGACTCCTGCCTTTCCAGGGCATGGACAGTGAGTGGCAATGATATGGTCTCTTTCTTGTTTCTGTCTCTCCTATAAGGCTTCTGGGTGCTTCATCGTCCCGGGAAGAAAGACAGATTTTTCTGCTCCTCACTGGCCTCCAGGGCTCCCTGGATTCCCCCAAAGACTTGCATCTCCTGTCTCAGAGATGGGCTGAATTTAAGTGGAATTTAGATTAGCTCCAGAAGGTCAGAATGGGGTAGGGTGGGAGGCAGGGAGAGGGTTTGGGAAGAGGGTACTTTGACTCAGTCACAAGAGCCAAAGACAGCTGCTTCTGATGGCGAAAAGTGGCCTGCAAGAGGCTGAGATAAGAGGGTTTCTAATGAGTTCCAGGCTAACCTGGACTGCAGAGTCAGACCTTGTCCCACAAACGACTAAAGAAACAAGCGAACAATGCCAGAAAAAAACCAAGATGGTGGCCAGAGAGAATACTCGGAGACTCCCATAGCTTCAAGCCTGCAGGAGGCTGAGGTGGGGTGGAACCTGGCAGACAGCTCAGCTCTGTGGAAACTACCTTCTCCTCTGTTTCCTTCTCCAGAGTCCAGATCAGCTGTGTGTAACTTCTTCTCTAGAGGGCTCTGTGAGAAAGGTGAGTCAGGCAGGCCTGGGCTGGGCAGGCACTGGGATGGCTGTGTGGACCATGCTGGCTTAGGAGAGAGCGTGAGAGTGGCCCCTGGAGTAGGCTAGGATTCAGCCTCAAGAGGACAGCAGTGACCTGGGGGTAGTTCTCACTTCGGGTGGCAGTGTCTACTGAAAGATACCCAGGTGGTCAAATCTGACTTTTCTACTGCCTGCCCATTGTTAGTCACTTATTTCTTGGCTGTGGGTTTTTTTAATTTTTTTTGGAGACAGGGTTTCTCTGTAGCTTTGGAACCTCATCTGGAACTCGCTCTGTAGACCAGGCTGGTCTCAAACTCATAGAGATTCACCTGTTTCTGACCACTGCCCGGCATGCTGTGTTATTCTTAATATCTGAAGTCATGAATCATGCTGGGCAGGTGCCCCATGGGTAGCCTAACATGCATTAGGCCTGTGATCCCCATCATGCACGCATAAACTCATGGTAACTCAGCACTCAGCATTTGAAGGCAGAAGGATCAGAAATCCAAGGTTTTTCTTGGCAACATAGTAATTCGAGACTATCCTGGGCTCCATGAGACTTTATTTCAAAAAATAAGAGTGATAACTCAGCAGTTAAGGGCACTGTTTCTCTTACAGAGAACTCTGCAGCAGTTCCCAGCACCCACCTGGCAGCTCACAAAAGTCTAAAACTCCAGTCCTAGGGGATCAGGTGCCTCTTCTGACCTCCAAGGGCTCCTGCACACACACACAAACACTTAAAAATAAATATATATATATTTAAACAAGGAAGAAAAATCCAGAACATTTCATTCCCTGCAAAAGCCTGCAAAACTCAACAAGACTTTACCATATCCCAAGAGCTGGGCTAATGGCCATGGGGTGTGGCGACTGCTTTTTCATGAGGGCAACATCATGGGGGTTCCTAGGGTTTGACTCTGGGAGAGGGGCCCACTGACTCTTAAGAAAGCCCCTTGCCCGGTGTGGTCCTCTGACTCCTGTTCCAGCCCTTCCTAGGTTGTCTAGGTGACTGGACACAGAGGCCATGGAGGTAGGGCGGAGCCAGCCACACAGGCCCTGGGGAGCTCCTCCAGGGAAGTTAGGTGAGGCCTACAGCAGGTGCCTGTTCTGCAGGGACGTTGTGCCCCTTTCGACATGAGACAGACAAGAAGATGGTGGTATGCAAACACTGGCTACGAGGGCTTTGCCGAAAGAGTGATTGTTGCAACTTTCTGCATCAATATGACGTCAACAGGATGCCGGTGTGCTACTTCCATTCAAAATTTGGTAATGCCCTGCCTGGTTTGTAGGGATGATGGGTAGGGGTAAGAGGAGGCCCAGAAGGTCAGCCTTGTCTGTCTGAGCCCAAGCTGCTCACTTCTCTGAACCCTAAGAAAATAGATTCAAGGCTGGGCCCAGTGGGGCACACCTCTAATCTCAGCACTAGGGAGGCTGAGACAGAAGGCCAGCCTCAGCTACAGGGAAGTTCAAGGGTAACCTGGACTACATGAGACCTTGTCTAAGAACAATAACTAAAAATAATAATAATAATAATAATAATAATAATAATAATAATAATAATAATAATAAACAGGGTCAGTTGTGGTGGCATACACCTTTAGGTCCAGCACTCAGGAGGCAGAAGCAGGTGACTCCAAGTTCAAAGTAATAGTTAAGTTACAGGCCAGCCAGGGCTACACAATGGAACTATCTCAAAAAATAAGCCAATATGGGGCTGGAGAGGTGGGTCAATGGTTAAAAGCACTTACTGCTCTTCTGGATTTGGTTCCCAGAACCCAAAGGGCAGCTCACAGGTGCCAATCGCTCCGGTTCCAGAGCATCAGATGCCCTCTTCTGGCCTTCTCAGATTCTAGGCACACACATGGTTTACATATATACATGTAACAGGAAAAACACCCATATGCACAAATAAACATAACCTTTAAGAGGCAAAGAGAAATTAAAAATAAAGAATGCAGAGGCAAATCTGCTTCTTGTTACTCTACTCAGTGCAGCAGTTACCTCAAAGAGAAAAGAATGTCGTCCCCTACTCCGGGCTAATCCACACCCAGACAACTGTCAGGAACAGCCTTGAAAGACCCATCTTTCAGTCCCTGCTGGGCCCAGTCAGGCCTCTTTAAATGAAATGCGTTGGCAGCCGCACTCAGAATGGTACCCAGGAGTCACCCACACCACATCTTCTTCCTGCTCTCCTGCTATTTCTAACTTTTATTTTAGGTGAAAATGTCATGTTACCTCCCAAAAGGGAAAGCCTGCATCACTCGGAAAGAGAAGGTCACTGTGTATATAAAGCCACACAGTTCAGAAGTCTGGTCCCTAAAATTATCTTGTGTGGTCAGGTCTGCTCCAGCCTCCCTTGGGGCCTCAAGTCCCTCTTGGTAATCCAAGGAGCTATTTAGGGAGGCCATGGCCACCTTTCCGCTCACTGAAAGATGGAGTCCATGAATGTCTTACTTTGCAAGTAGTCAATCTATAGCTTTGTGTTTGATTAGTTCCAGAGGGGTTGGGATTATCTAGTCTAGTTTCTAAACTGAGGGGTTGGAGGAGGGCGGGAGGTAGGGAAGGAGGGAGAGAGCATGCTGGATCTCCAGGCCTACCCCTCATTCAGGAAGCTGAGGGTAATACCCTTTGCAGGTAGCCAGTTTCATTAGTGCTGATGGAGGGGTCGTGGGTACCTCGAAGGGGGCAGGGAAAGTTCATCCCATTCTTCCAGTCCACATTCCAGACTGTCTGCTCCTGGGAGCCAAGTCCCACGGCAGTTCATGAGGGCTTCCCGAATGTCTTTCTAGAATAAAGGACAAAGTTTATTTGGAGGCTGGTCTCCTTAAGTCACTGCCTAGAGCATTTTCACTTAAAAATGTCCTTTTAACTCTCTCTACTCTGGCTTTCTTGGCTTGGTGATCAGATGTGGAATTGGAAACAGGAAACGGGACCATGTCTGCCTGCAAGTAATTCAGGGCAGATGTGTAAACTCATGATTATATGTAACCTAAGTTTTTTCTGTCTTCTTTTTTTCTCCCCCTAAAGATTTACTTATTTATCATATATACAGCGTTCTGCCTGCAGGCCAAAAGAGGGCACCAGATCTCATTACAGATGTTTGTGAGCTAACATTTGGTTGCTGGGAATTGAACTTAAGACCTCTATAAGAGCAGTCAGTGCTCTTAACCTCTGAACCATCTCTCCAGCCCAGGGTTTCACTCTTAACAGTGAGTGAAGATGTCCAATAATACAAAAATAATTATATAATTCCATACTAGGTGTGGTGGTACATGCCTTTAATCTCAGGTCTCAAGAGGCAGAGAGAAACAGGACAATCTCTGTGAGTTCAAAGCCATCCTGGTCTATGTCAAATTTTGGGCCAGCCAGGATTGCATAGTGAGACCTTGTCTGAGAAAAAAAAAGAAAGAAAGAAATAAAAAAAAAAAAATCCATGAGAGTGCACGCTTGTAACTTCTTTGTCAAACTGCCTCCACTTTGAGACAGAGTCTACTACATATCCCTGACTGACCTGAAACTCCCTCTGTAGACCAGGCTGGCCTCAAACTCACCAAGAGCCATCTGCCTCTGCCTCTGGAGTGCCAAGATTAAAGGTGTGTGCTACCCATGCCCAGTTTAGCAGTATTTTTAAAATAGAGACACTGAATTAGGGCATGGTGGTATATTCCTCTATTCCCAGCACTCGAGAGGCAGAGGCATGCGGATCTCTGTGAGTTTGAGGCTAGCCTGGTCTACAGAGGGAGTTCCAGGACAGCCGGGGCTACAAAGAGAAACCCTGTCTCAAAAAACCAAAAGCAAATCCAAACAACTCCTGCACTGTAAGTAATGCACAGAGTTCATGAGAAGTAGAGTACAGAAAGGGACTATAATGCTGCATCTGTGAAGCTGTCACCTGCGGGGGACTGAGACTGTGGAGATGACACTATTTTGGGGTCGGTATCGTCTTGATCATACTCTGTAACTAAGCCCAAGAAACTCATGGATCCCCACATGCATATTGTTGAGGAGCTTTGCTGTCACCTGCTGGCCAGGAGCAGATAGAGCGACGTGCAGCCAGGATGATGCAGCCAGGATGAACAGATATGTGTATACCCCCATCCTGGAGAAATTTTCCTCATTATCCCCTTCCCACTAATTGTTGACCAATGCAATGAGGTGAAGTCCTTTGGAGTCTGAAAGAGGCTCAAATTCATTATTCTTCCACATTGGCTAAGGATGTGCTAATAAGTCTTTTTGGTATGAGGAAGCTGAGTTAATAGACATATTACTTTCTTCTCCCCGAGGGCTGGCGTTGGTGTTTGTTAAATGGAAGAGCTGGAAAGGAACGGCAAAACTCTTAGGTATCAAGAGAACTCTTCCTCGGGTGAAGCGTTGCCTTGTAGAAAAGCCCTGTGTATAAGATAACTCCCTGGAAAACCTTATGAAGTTTCCAAAGAGCACAGTTATTTTAGAGAGGGTGAAATGTCCACAGATTCTCCACTGAAAGGAGACAGAACAGTTCATAATCTTCTCTCTCCTTTAGATCTGCCCAAATGAAACCTAAAAGCCACAAGTGCAGGCAGCCTGTGCCTACAAGCCTGCCTCCTTGTGGAAATGCAGCGGAACAAATCTTGGTTTAACTATATAAACAACACACAGCCTAGGATCATAGCTAAGGCAGTCCCCCAAAGGTGCCACCGAGCCCAACCAGAAGCTCTACTCTTTTGATATTTCCTCCAAAACACCCTTGCCTCTCCCTCCTTGGGCTCTGGAAGTAGTGGAGATGACCAGAGGGTAACTTCCTCTTCTGGTGACAGAGATCTTCCAAAGATGATGGACGAATAAAAGATGGGTCAGTGGGTTCCATTGGAGGGAGGGCCAAGGTAAATCAATGTGGGGATGCAGAAGTGATCCTAAGTATGAACCTGCTTATATACAAAGAGCAATGGTTTTTCAGGTTACTGCAGTAAAAAGGATTGCTCCTTCCTCCACCTGCAGCCAGCTCCCAAGGACTGCCCTTGGTATAACCAAGGTTTCTGCAAGGATGGTAAAAGCTCAACGGATAGGGATGGGATGCTCTGAGGGATGAGGGTGGTCCAGATGGAGGTGCTTGGCGGGCAAGGAGTAATATATTCCCCATGAGGGTTTGTGCCGTATAAATGCCCCTGTGAAAAGCCTTTCTGAAGTTGTTCGAGGCTTGTATGCCAGTGGAGAAATCTCCTGAGACACTGGAAAATGCAGTCTGGGGTAGGGCACCACAGGCTTCCCCAGGGAAGGCTGGAGGATTTGCATCTTACCCTTCTCAGTGGGTGGATGTGGAACCTTGGTTGAGAAGCCTTGTGAAGGTATAGTCCACAAGAGACACAGCTCCCAGGTGCTGAACGCCATTTAAATTCTACCCTTTCCCTGCTCCCAAACAAACTTAGAAGGTAGGGTCCCTGGACCTTATGATCATGTGTCTCCTGGTGTGATCCTTAGCACTGGGTTGGGAGGGGCTGCTGGGGAAAGGTGGCTTGAGCATGCTTTCACCTTCTTTGTGCTGGGGAAGGATGGGGATGGAACCCAGGGCCTGGAATATGAATCTACCTGTATTTCACCACTGAACCACAAGCCCAGCCCTTACCTGAGCCAAGGTTCTACCCCTATCTGTCTCCTGGCTTGAGGAACAGCAATGGCAGGAAGACTTATTCACCCTATTTCCAGTGGTGAACCTAGCACAGCCCATGCTTTCCCTCATGAGCTATTTCATGTATACTTCCTCCTCTGAACAAAGCAGACTCTGTTGGCCATTTGCTCTTTGCTTGGTAGGTCCCCTGTGTAAATACCGCCATGTCCGTCAAGTAATGTGTTTCAACTACTTCACCGGCTTCTGCCCCAAGGGACCTAAGTGCCAACTTGGGCAGTAAGTATGATTTTCCCATCTCCCAATCCACTGGGTTTCTGTGTCCTCCCATCTGGGTCTAGACCCTCTAGACTTTGACCTTAGTGGCAGACTATCTAGCAAATATCTCTCTAGTAATTTTTATTGCGCTGACCCACCCTGGAGGTCTGGGTGCTGCTGGGTACTGCTGTCTCTGGACTCCAGCCCTCACTCTTTACCTGGCACTCACAATGGGGCAGGCGTGCACCTCTCACAGGCTGTTCTAGAAATGAGTAGAAACCTTTCCTCTAAATTCTGTGTGGTACTTAGCGAGGGCTCCTTTTCATAAGGGGCTCTGGAATGGGAAAGTCTGCAGCAGGCTGGTGTTGAGCATGCTAATGAGCAGAGAGAGAAGGCTAGAGTTGTCTCCACACTTACACATCTCTAACACCCACACTCTCATGCTCTCCATCTCATCCCACTCCCCCTTTCCCTCAGTCCCAAGATGAGTCCGGAACTCTACTCCAGTAATGCGAAGGTAAGTGTAGCACTTGGGATCCCCCCACACACAGGGTCTCCCTCTTTTGGCTCCCACAGCTGTCTTTGCGCCCCATCACGGTACTATTCTCGGGAGACTTCTGAGTCCTAATCCTGTAAGAGGCACATGTGGTCTTGTGTATGGGGCATGTGCACACAGTAGCTCGCTCCTCCCAGCCTCCCCCTCTTGCGTCATCTCGGCACTGGGGAGGACCCCTCCATAGCTGCCCTCGGCCTTCCTCTTCTTTAGCTGGGTGACACAGGGACCAGTTCCTTTCATTGCCTGTTATTATATTTCTAATTTTATTTATTTACTTTGTGTATATATGTGGACAGTGAGGACAACTTGTGACCGTTGGTATCTCCTACCACCTAAGTCCCGAGGGGACTCAGGGCCTCAGGCTTGGCAGTGGGCACTTTTACCAACTGAGCCATCTTGACGTCCCACAGTGACAAAAAAAAAAATCCAGGACTTACAATCCAAAGTCAGTTTTCTGAATGAAGACTGTGACAGTTCATAAATTTTCCTGGCTTCTGGGGAGATACATATTTTCCCCATTGTTAGCAGGTATTAGTGATAAGACACTTCAAGGGTCAGCATACTGCTATTTTCAGGCCGTGTCCAGCCCCACCCCTACCTCAGGGCTGGAAACTGAACCTGGAGTCTATGCAAGTGTTCTATTACTGGGCTACAGCTAACATCCCAAGCTCCTAGTTCTTGTGTCTTCCCCTCCCACTTTCTCTTTGTCTCTTTGCTTCTCTCTGATCTCTCTCTCTCTCTCCTCTCTCTCTAAGACAGGGTCTTACTATTTAGCTCTGGTTGGGTCAGGCTAGCCTGGGACTTGCTATGTAAATCAAGCTGGTCCCTAGAGCTGGGATTAAAGGCGTGCATCATCACTCCTGGACAATGGCCTTTTCTATGCCTAGGAGTTGAGGATGTTTTTAAGAGATTGTAGGGAGGGCTGTAGAGATGATTCAGTGGTTCAGAGCAGGCACTGCACTTACAGAGGACCCCAGTTTGGTTCCCAGCACCCAGGGGATCTGGTCCCTCCAGCCTCTGTGCCCACCTGTGTGTATTTGCAGAAACCCATACATACATACACTTAATTTAAAAACAAAGTAAATCTTAAAAGGTTGGAGGGAAGTAAGAAGATTATTTTGTGTCATGGGATGATCCCTCCAGGGCTTGTAGCAACTTTACTAGACTAGCATCATCACATTTATTATCCATGTGTTGCCTGTTTTGGTTTGAATGTCTATGTATATACATAGACACACACACACTTATGTATACAGTGTTCTGCCTGCATATATTCCTGCACACGAGAAGAGGGGACCAGATTTTATTATAGAGGGTTGTGAGCCACCATATGGTTTTTGGGAATTTAACTCAGGACCTACGAAAGAGCTGCCAAGTGCTTCTAACCTCTGTGCCATCTCTCCAGCCCAGTTTGAATGTCTTATGGTCACCAATTGCAGTAGTGTTGAGGTGGTGCCTAGTTGGAGGTCTCAAGCATCCTCATGGGACTAGATCCTGATTAACATGGTTGTTAAGAAGGTTTTCCTGGCTTCCTTGCTCACCATATGACCTTTCTGCATGCATCTACTCCCTCTTCACTTGGAATAGCACAAGGTCCTGCCCAGAAGCCAAGCAGACTCACCTTCCAGGTCTTAGATCTCAGCTTCCAGGATGTGAACTCAGCAATGCAATAAGAAGTTTCTGTCCAGGTCTTAGATCTCAGCTTCCAGGATGTGAACTCAGCAATGCAATAAGAAGTTTCTGGCCGGACCTAGCTCCAACGTCTGGACCTGCCTGCAGCTGCTTAGCTCTCTGCCTAGCCCTGAGGTCTGAATCAGCAGTCCCAACATCTCAAAGAAACACACAAGCTTATATTAATTATATGCTGTTTGGCCTATGGCTCAGGCATATTGCTTGCTAGTTCTTATAACTTAACCTGTTCTATTCATCTGTCTCGCCACATGGGTTTGTGGTTTAACTGTACTTCATTATATCTTGCTTCTAGATGGCTGGATTGTGTCTCTGAGTGACTCTGCCCTCCTTCCTCTTTATCTATGCTTGGATTTCCCATCTGACTATAAGATGGCCTGCCATAGGCTAAAACAGTTCCTTTATTATCCAATGATAAATCACAGCATACCGAAAGACATCCCACATCATAGCAAGCCTCTTTTCTTTTTAAGTTACTGAGCAGATAACTTCTTCCAAAGGTATGCTTTTGGTAAGTAAAAATGTTCATCACACTGAGGAGGAGATGGAGGCAGGGGGTTAAGGTCAAGGCTACCCTTGGCTACATCTTGCATTTGAGGCTAGCCAGAGTTACATGATATACTGTCTCAAAAATAAAATCAATCTCTCTCTCTGTGTGTGTGTGAATATGCTCATGTAATATAAAATTCTCAAAGAACTAATTTTCTTAAAAAAGATATTTTGGGAACAACAAAACAAATCCACAACCCCACCCTAATCTCTCATGTCAGAACACAAAAACCAATGCCCCAAACCAGAGAACATGGATATTTGGGTGACCATTTCTACACAGGGAGTCTCTCTGTATCATGGTTTCCTGATGACATCACTCTACCCACAGCTTGTTCACCAGTCAGGGGACCCAACAACTCCAGCTTCTTTGGACGGGACTGTAGCCGCCCCTTCCCAGGCAAAGCCCATGGTCCACCATCTGAAGAGGTGGACCTGGCCTCTTGCCTGCAGCTCAAGAGCCCAATTTGCACCATAAGTGAAGGTGCCCTCAGAGCAGGGAGAGTGCTTCCTTCTGCAGAGGGCTGTAGGGGAGGGCTGAGCACCTAGTTGGAAACCATGACTCCACATCTGCAGCAGATGAGGATGCCATACCGGGGTTCAGGGGTGTGAACTGAGAAAATGGGGAGCTTGGTGGAGGAGGTGCATGTCTGTTATCCCAGCATGCAGCAGGCAGAGTCTGGAGGGCTGCAGCAAGTCTGAGGCTCATTTAATCTGCATACCAAGCTCCAGTCAAACAAGGCTGAGAGAGTCCCCAGCTGAAAAGAAAACTGAACTGCTGGGTTTTCAATCCAGCACCAAGGAGGCAGGGGCAGAGACAGAGGCAGGGGGATCATAATGAGTTCCAGGTAAACTAGGGCTGCATAGTAAGACCCTGACTCAAAAATAAATAAGTAAAATATAAAAAAAAACACAATGCCTTTATGAAGTAGATTACCATCTGTCCTGCACTGTGTTTTCTTTTTATCCAAACAAATATCAGGTGGCACACACCTTTAATCCCAGCACTAGGGAGGCAGAGGCAGGTGGATCTCTGTGAGTTCTAGCCCAGCCTGCTCTACAAAGAGAGTTCAAGGACAGCCAGATACAAAGAGAAACTCCTTGGGGGGGGGCGGGGGGGGGGGGACGGGGACGGGGACACACAAGCAAAGGTAGAGACAGGAGAATCAGAAGTTCAAGGACATCCTTGGCTATATAGAGAGAGGCAGCCTGGGCTATTCAAGACCTAGTTTTAAAAAGAAAATGCAGTTAAACCAGAATGTTAGGTGAGAGGACAGGGCCCTTTATTTTCTTGTATGTTTGGCTTTATGAACAATTGAAAATCAAGAACCACCTGGGTCTTCAGCAGGGGAGCCGAATGCGGATCCTAAGTCTCTCTTTTGGGTCCAGATCTTGCAATTTTTTTCAGACTGGTCTCACACCATTGCACTTACAAGGCCTTCCCATCTCAACCTCCCAAACAAGAAGAGCCCTTTGAGTCTGGAGAAGCAATACATTCTTTAGAAAACCAGCCTGTGGTTCCCTGGACAAACAGAGACTTTTCTTTGGAGAATGGCTAAGAGAGCAAGACCTTAACATTCTCTCTCTCTTTTTTTTTTAAAAACACAGACCACCATGCCAATGAAGCAAACTGAGCAGTTGGAGTCATCAAAACCTAGCCAGAAACAAGGGAACTGGATATCCTCCTAGTGAAGGGCCTCCATGGCCTCACCGTGGAATTCTGCACCCAATGGTCTAGTGAGCCGCATCACCCCAGTGAGATACAGGATGCAGAAGCAGCCTACAGCATCTGACTTATTTCTATCTACTCTGTGTATGAAGAAGCTGCCAAAAACCACAACAGACAGAGGTCGGCTGACTGTGGGAGGGAGGAGTCATCTGTGAACCCCTAGTACAAAAGGCACCGAACTCTACCAGGTCAGTCAGTAATCCATGCTCAGCTCCCATGCTCTTGCAGAGTGCTCTGGGTCAATGGTCTCGACTGCTCCCAAATGGGCAATCCATCCAACAGTTGCTTTTAGCTTCACAGCTGCTGACCTGTATGGCTTGTTTAAATTTGAGAATATACTGGTGTGTACTCTGTGTCTTATGTGAAGTTGTATTACTTCCTTTTTTTTTAATGCTGTGACAAATCAGCCAACTTAGGGAGGGTTTGAGAGATACGGCAGGGAAACCTTTGTGGAAGTGTGAACTAACTAGTCATATTGAATCAATTGAAGGAAGCCTTGAAAAAGAAATGATCAGCTTCCTTCTTTTTAAAATTCAGTCTCCAGTTCATGGAGAGGGTGTATCTATGCACTTAAGCATCGGTACATGTATCCCATGTATTCGTGGCCTGTTTATTCAGTTAAAAAACCTAATACTTTCACAGACACACTCAGAGGTGTTATCTCCTAGGTGACTGCAGCCAACTTGACAGAAAATTAACTCTCACATGGATTGGGCATAGGTACATAGAAAAGGCTTACTCTGCTTAGCTAAGGCAGTGTGACGTCTCCACCATGACAAAGCAGAGACAATGCCATTTATCCACTGGGAGGAAGGAGGACAGCAAAGTGGACTTTTCTAGTACAGAAAAATGTAGCCTGCAGAAGGATTAGGTGGAACATGGCTATGCCGCCTAATTCAGCATGAGGCCTTTGATGAGGCAAGGCATAACACAGGCCCCAGGTTTGCAGATTCAGATACTGTTTGGAACCACCCTAGTAGGCTGTGTGAGAACTTTTAGTCTTGTAGGAAAACTACTTAAACAGCTCAAGCCTGTTCCTCAACAGAAGCAGTCCTGTCCCAGGGCTGTTGTACAGGTAAAATGACCCCGGTGTGTGACACCAGGACAGCTGACACCAGCATGCACTCAAATCTTAGCACGTCCGTGTTTGGACTCTGTGAGCTTCTCCCTCAGGATCACAGCTTTAAAAGGATGATCTGAACAAGTCCCTGTGGTGGTTTAAATGAGGACGGTCCCCCCAGGCTCATATATTTAAATGCTTGGTTCTCCTAGTTTGTAGAAATGTTTGGGAAGGATTAGGAGCTGTGGCCTTGTTGGAGCAAGTGTGTCATTGCAGGTGGGCTTTGAGGTTTCAAAAGCCCATACCATTTCCAGTTAGCCCTCTCTTTGCCTCACAGTTGTTTCAAGATGTGAGCTCTCAGCTACTGCTCCAGCACCATGGCCTGCTGCCATGGCGGTCATGGACTCCCCTGTAAGCTTTTCTATAAGTTGCCTTGGTCATGGTGTGATGTGAGAATTTTTTTTTTATATGTTGTGAATAAAAGACTGCTTTGGCCATGGCAGACACTATAGAGGTAGGCAGACAAATCAGGAACATAGATACAAAAAAGATAGAGCCAGAGACAGATCAACCCAGCCACCCAAGAAGAAATACGTAAGGAACACAGGTGAGCCACGGGCCACGTGGCAGACGGATTAATGGAAATGGGTTGAGTTAAGGTGAGAGAGCAATGTGCCTAAGCCATAGACCAAACAGCATAAAGTTAATGTAAGTGTCTGTGTGTTTCATTGAGACTTTGAGATTGATAGTCTGGATAAGTGGTGGCGGGCTGGGTCTAAACCTTAGAGCACCATAAAGCTAGACAGATTAAAAAAAAAAACCTTATTAAAACAATGGTGTCTTAGAGCAGGAAAGTAGAAAAGTAAGTTCCCATCAGCTGTCTCTTTTTGGATTGGACAGTGTCACATCTCTTCAGGGAAGGTCAAATCTGCCCCAATTTAAGAGTTTGGAAAGTAGGCTCAGGGAACCTATACCACCTGCCCCATGGTGCTACCAACTACTTCTCTGAGGGTAGAAGAGTTGAATGACCTTAAGACATATTTATTGTTTTAAAAATATTTTCATTGTGAAGAGTGTTGACATGGCTTTCTCATTAAGTTCACGATAGCCTATTAATACTATGATAAGTGATATTTTGCTTTCTTGATACAGGGTCTTATGTAGCCCAGGATGTCCTCAATCTCACTGTATCTCACAAACTGAGGGTGACCTTGATTCTAACTCCCCAGCGATAGTCACATATCCAGTTCCACTGTGTTTACTTTTGTGGGTTAGGGAGCTAAACCCATAGCCTCCAGCCATCTGCTCTTTTCCAATGGGCTACCTTAACCCTTGGAATAGCTTTTAAGACAAGTTCTCATCATGTAGTTCAGACTAGTCTTGAACATGTGATCTTCTTGCTTCAGCCTCCCAAGTGCTGGGATTACATGTGTGTTTTACCATGCCTGGTTTAAGATTCAGCAATGATTTTATTGTTGATGCTAGAGACCATACCCAGGGTATCATTGTTAGGGAAAAGCTTTCTCTGGGCTACATCCTCAGACCCTTACTTTTTATTATGTTTGTGCGGGGATGGGGTATTATTGTTGGAATTCTTTACTGGCAACTGACTAGATAAAGAATTAGTATTTATTAAGGGGTTTATATAAATACTCATTGATACAAAGTTGAACCTTCAGGCAATTTTTAGAGAGTGAAACTGTCCTACACAGTGATGGTGTCAATCTTCTCTCTAAAAAAGTGCAAAAACAAACAGAAAGGGCAGGCAGCCTGCAGCCTGATCCTCAGTGAGGGCTGGCCACACCCCTTCTAGGATCCTGAGACCAGAAAGCTTTGCCTCTAGGTTTCCCTCAATAATGCCTAAATCCTACCACAGGGTAGGATGGGGGACACATGCATACCACATTCTAGTGGAGGTCAGAGAACAATGGGTGGGTGTGGGAGTTGGCCCTCTCTCTCTACCATGTGGGTCCTGGGGAAATCAATCTCTGAATTTTTGTATTTTGCCTGCTCATATGTATATGGAACCTAAGCATGCCTAGTGCCCTTGGAGTTGAAAAAAAAAAAAAAAAAAAGAGTGTAAGATCCCCTGGAACTGGAGTGACAACTATGTGCTACCGTCCCCGAGAGCAAGTGCTCAAAATTGCTGAGCCATCTCTCTAGCTGTGATTTTTAGTAGCTAAATATTTTTGTGTTATTGGAAGTTTCCTGTAGACTTGAGTGCTGGTATTACAGGTGTCTGTCACTACACCTGGGAGAGTCACAGTGACTGACACTGAGCAGTGTCAAACAAATCCTTATAAATGCAGGCTGTCACCTTTGTTCTACATTTGGTGAGATGTTGTCTGTCAGGGCTTGATGGGCCATTAGACTAATCACGTCTAATTAGAATGTTAAAATATCAGAAAATTCCATTTACCACAGTAAACAGCTCATATTCCTGAAAATGAGTTTCTTATTGAGAAGAAAAGGACTTCTCCATGTGGCATAAATGCCCTTGGTAAAAAATCTCCTGGGAACACCATTTCCCCATGGGCTACCTCTGTGTTTAGGTATTAAGGAGTGGCAGTGGTGTGTTTGTGTGTATTAAAGCTCTCAAGGTACAATGCAGAGCATGTCAACCTGACCCAGACTGGAGCCATCTGCGTGGAGGGAGCCTTATTTGAGAAAACGCCTCCATAAAAAAATCCGGCTGTGGACATGCCCTTCGGGTATTTTCTTAATTAGTGATTGATGTTGAAGGGCCCAGTCCATGGTGGGTGATGCTAACCCTGGGCAGGTGGGCCTGGGTTCTCTAAGAAAGCAGGCTGAGCTGGCCACAGGGAACAAGCTGGTAAGCATCCTCCCTCCACCTCCACGGCCTCTGCATCAGCTTCTGCCTCCAGGTTTCTGCCCTGCTTGAGTCCTGTCCTGACTTCCTTCCAGATGGATGAACAGTGTGGCGGAAGTGTGACTTGAACCTGGCCTGGTGGCCCATGCCTTTAATCCCAGCTCTCTGCAGGCACCTTCTTAGCGGGATGACTTTCCTCTCCTCCAGCCCTCAGCAGTTGCTGAGATTCACAGCTTGCATACTCCCTTACTTCTAATAAAATTGTTCTCAGAAAAAGAAAGGAAAAGAAAAAAAAAAACCAAAAATGTTGGTTTCAGCAGTTTTGTTTATTATCCGTACCCTCCCTGTCCCCAGGACAAATCTGAAGTGTCCTCACACAGCTGCTGTCTGTCACACCCTCAGCAGTGGCTCCTGGACGTGCTCACTTGCGCCATCGCTGTAGCTCTTGGGACAAACAAGAGACAAAGATAAGAACCTGATAGGACATGTCTTACTGGTTGTTTCTATCTTTGCTTTCTTAATATTCTTGTTTCATAAATTTACAAATTTTCTTGGGCCTATAAGCATCCAGCTTCTGTCTTCAGAGATGAAAAAAAAAATTGTCCAAGTCAGGTGCATAACCACAGCAGTACTCCAGGGTCAGAGGTAGGGCAAGACGAACCTGGGCTAGTGGGAGAGCCTCAACACTCAAACATCATGACTATGACCACTAGCAGGGGTCAAATAACCCTTTGGAGTGGCTTATCTTGGAGCAAACACTGTAGGGATGCAGGATTCTGTATCTGGGCTTCTCATTTGTATTGGGATCCAGTATTTTACTAGTGGCCAATGCCTGATACAAGAGCTGGTGTCTGGCAGGATGCTCAGCATGCAGAGGTGTGCTGCAGTCCCGTGCATACTAAATTACCTACCCTCCTGAGAGCCAATACACTGAGTTTTCATCCGAAACAGCCTAGGATCCTGTCACCTCTTAAATTATGGAAAAATACTAAACCTTTTTTGGTTAGTCTTCTACGGACTATGAGTTTTTTCTAACTCTAAGAGTCTTTTATTTTAGACCAGGCTAGCCTGAACTCAGAAATCTGTGTCTCTGATTCCCCAGTGCTGGGACTAAAGGCATGTGTCGCCAGTGCCTGGCTCTTTTTTTTTTTTTTTTTAACATTATAAAACAGATTTATTAGAGTTTTTGCCTGCATGTATGTATGTGTACTACATGTGTGCCTGGTGCCTGCAGAAGCCAGAAGAGGGCCCCGATTCCCTGGAACTGGAGTTATGAATGTTTATAGGTGCCGGGAACTGAACCTGGATCCTCCATAAGAGTGACAAGTGTTCTTAACCACTGAGCTATATCTCCAGCCCCCAGATCTGTTTTTATACTATTTAAATGAAGAAAAGTTAGCTTGGATGAAGAGAAAAGAAATTTGGGCATTTTCTTCCTGGTCAGGACTTCATATGAGCTCAACCATCACTAAACCGGTAAGATACAGTTTGGTTTTCAGAGACAGGGTATTAAGTGTGTGAAGTCCAAACCAGCTTTGAGTTCATTACCCTCCCACCCCAGTCTGGTTCAAGGTTTGTTTTGAAACATTGAAGGCAGCTAGACTAAGGGGCTGGAGAGAGGGCTCAAGAGTTAAAAGCACGTGTTGGATTTTCCAGAGGTCTTGGGTTTGATTCCCATCACCCACAAGGCAGCTCAGAACCATCTGTAACTCCAGATCCGGGGGAGCAGATGCCTTCTTCTGGCCTTTATGGACAAGAGGCATGCATTTGGTATACAGACATACATGCGGGCAAAATACTCATATACATTAATAATAATAATAATGACTTAACTAAAAAGCAAAAAAGCCAAGTGGTGGTGGCGGCGGCACATGCCTTTAATTCCAGCACTCACATGCCTTTAATTCCAGCACTCGGGAGGCAGAGGCAGGCCTGGTTTACAAAACAAGTTCTGGTCAGCCAGTACTATTACACAGAGAAACCCTGCTTTGAAAAACCAAAACAAACAAAGAAAAGTATGGTGGCTCTAGCCAAGTGTGGTGTCATGTGCCTGTAACCCTAGCACTCAAAGGCTGAGGGTGGGGGAGTGAGAGCCGCGGCCAGAGGCCAGGACAGGAGTGCCCAGTGTAAATCTAGCCTGACCTGCACAGGAAAACTTAAAAAAAAAAAGATGAAGTGCTGTGTCTTAAGCTCGTGGACTGTTCTGTTCCCCTTGCTCTAAGTGGCAGAAAGCCCTTCTAGACCACTGGAAAAAAGAGGTTCACAAGCACCAAGGAGTGCACCTCTCCCTAGCAGGAAATTGTTTAAAGCAGAAAAAACCAACCAACCAACCAACCAACCAACCAACCAACCAACCAACCCACCCACCCACCCACCCAGGGCCTCCAGGCCACCCCTAACATCACTAATGGGCAGCAGGAACAGTCCTGTAAATGTAAACCAAATCCTGCAGACCTTTAATGGAGCCCCAGCGACAGGTCACCCCTCAAGGCTCCTAGATATCACCACCAGAGCCAAAGAGAGGTGACTAGTCACTTAGGCTACCGATGACGCCAGCTTACTCAGATGCTTGAAGCTCCAGTTACAACACAGGATGAAGTAGCCAGCGAAGAGCATCGTGAGCCCCCCAACACCTCTCTTCTTTATGGTGGTGTTGCACCTCACCCAGCCTGTGCAGAGAGGCAGATCACCGGGTTAGTGGCGGGGGTGTGACCCAATATGTGCATGCTATTCAGCCCCGCTAGACTGGGTGATGAGCTCTAACTCACAGAACTTGCACATCTATGTAAGTGTGGGCTATTCAGAGTGTATACATTCCCACAGATGATAAGGCTAAGCTACAGACGAGTTGAGGAAATTCAAATCACACCATCTCCCATTGAGAGGTGGGATAACCAGAGCCATGCATGCAGAGGGGAATAGACTGGTTGGCTGAGGTTCAGTATTACCTTGGCTGACCACTGTGGGGAGGGGAGGCTGGGGGCACGTGACATGGGTGTGTTATAACAAGTGAGAACTATACAATACATGAGAGCTGCTTCTCCGTTAGCTTTGGGGTTCTGAATGATGCCCACTCTTTTCTCCTTGGTTAAACAGCCTACAGTGGAGAAACTTTTCCACATGCCTGGAGCCAGCAAGAGAACTCACCAGTCAATAAGAGCTGCCTCACCTTTGTGCACAGCTCCCAAGAGCCTCGTTAGAGGGGAGCTGGAAGTTGGAAGCGCCAGGGGTTCCGAACTCCTGCTATCAGCCGAGCTTCGTCCCAACCAAGAAACTAGGGTTCCAAACAGAAGTCACTGTGACAGTCCATCTAGAATCATCCCTTCTCACCATGGAGCCGCAAGTCCTAATGGCGAGGCCTCAAGAAAAGCACACCCTGACAGGTGGGTCGATGAGCACCCCACTGGCTGCAGTTTAACTACACACCGAAGTAAAATCCACCTCAGGTCAAAAGCTCTTATCGACAGAGATCTTGCACTGTGATAAACGCACTACCTGCCCCCTATGTGTGCACATGCCTGTCAAACCACATTTTTCTCATCTGCTGAGGTTTTAGTAAGAAGTACGACTTTTCTACTATAGGTTGAGTATCCTGAAATGCGTGGACCAAAGACTTTAGATTTTTGGCCTGAAAAGAATCTTGGACCATCTACATATGTACAATGAGCTATCTTACCCCCCAACCCAGAACTAAATATGAAATCTGTTCTTTGCTCTCATACCCCACTGGCAACTAAGCCCAGGATCTTATACATGCTAAAAATGCATGTCTGCATGTCCTCCACCACAGAGCTGCACCCATAGCCCCCAGACTCATCTTCATTTTCTGATGACTTTGTCAGATGAACCCTGCCAATACATTCAGAAGATTTTTTTTTTTTTTTTTTTTTTTTAAAAAGCATGCCTGTTTTGACTATGACCCACCCTGTGGGACTAGGCTTGGGATCATCCCCTCCCCAGGACTGCTGATACTCATGTCAGCATTCAAGATGCTGTCACTTTGAAGCAGTGTGGATTTGAGCTTAGGGGCGATCAACACACATTAGAAATACCCCCACTAAAGGTCACAGTCATCTTTATTGGGTAAGTCTGCCATGCCTTGGTTGGACCTTCCTGTTAACAGTGACACATGAATAACAGAAGACGTGTTTTTCTCTGTGTTCAAGCCAGATTTTTCTTTCTTTCTTTTTTTTTTTTTGTTCCATTCTAGCTTGTTAGGACAAAGAATAAATTACAATAGATGGGGTTAGTAGGTGCGGTGAAAGCTGTTGTGAATATAAAAATGCTCAAAAGATTATATCATGTAACAATGGAAAATAACGATATGTTGGGGACTGGGTCAGAGGACTTAGTACTGGTTCTCAGCATCCATGTAGAGGCTTATAACCATTTGGAACTATGGTTCCTGGGCATTGGACACCCTCTTCTGGCTTCCATGGGCAACTGCATGTATGCAGTGCACATGGCACATAAACTCACGTGAGTTAACACATGTATTACACTAAAAAAAAAACAAAAAAAACAAAAAAAACAAAAAAACTTTAAAAACTAAAAACATGTTGGTATCCAAGGAATCACATAGTACATATCTGTGCACGGTCTGGAGAGATGTCTGCAGTGATTAAGAACGCATACTGCTCTTCCAAGACGACCTGGGTTTAGTGCCCAGCACATCTAGCAGCTCACAACCACCTGTAACTCCTGGTGCCCTCTTCTGGCCTCCACAGGCACTGCACTCGTGTGCATATTTCACTCTAATAGCTACACATAATTGAAAACAAAAAACAGCAACAAAAGACAAATCATAGACCCCGGAGGAGATGTAACAACTCAAATCACAAAGTGTAATGTCTAGAAAACTGCCACTGTTGGGCTGTGGTACTGACTACTGTTTCTCTCTAGTCGTCCAAGCTGGGTTCACCTCCAGGTAGTTTTAGGAGAATTTACAAACTGAACTATGATCATAAATGGAGTATAGACGCACATTCTCTGCACCCACAGGGCTCTCTTTTCTAACTGCCACCCAGGAACACTGGGCTCTTATCCCTTACAGCCTTTCCACCAGATTTCTTTCTTTTTTCTATAGCTGTCCTGGAACTCATCATGTAGACCAGGCTGGCCTTGAACTCAAAGATCACCTGCCTCTGTGTCCAAGTGCGTGGAATTAAAAGCATGTGCCACCATGCTCTTGGCTTGGCTATTGAATTTCTAACTGTTGGGCCTCTTCCAGGTATAGAAACTCAGCTGCTATCAGGGTCAGCAGCCTGCCCTTGTCTAACCCTCAACTCTTGATGGAGGAGAAAGGAACATTACAAACATACTCTGGGCTGACAGTTCTCCTCCATCATTAAGTCAAGTGAGGGTTGATTGTAGAGGTGAGAATATATTAACTGAATGAAGTCATTCTCACCCCTATTTCAAAGCACAGAACATTTGGAGGGTCCTTGCAAATGAGCCTGCTTACCTTTTGACACACTCACACCCTGGGAAGTGGCAGGAAAAGGCATCTGAGCCACTGAGTTCCAATGCTGAGGGCCCCTTGGCAGCACCCCTAGACCGATGTAACCAGGATAGAGTTCTGGAAACCACTCTAGTCCCACGGACCTGGGAGGGGCCTCTGAGTCAGCAGCAGCAACATGACTGATGAGGGAGCTTTTAGAAACAGGGCACCCAGCTGAATAGGACGGTATGTTGTACCCTGTCTGGGCTGCACGGGGTTGGCGGAAAGACGTGGGTTCCAGAACATCTCTCTTGCTTCTCACTAACAGTGTTATGGCAGGGACCTCATTCTGGCCATATAATTGGGCTTTGTCTTCTGGAGACTTCACAGCCAGAGAGGCGAGGTGCTGACTCCCTGACTCTGGTACAGAGAGAAGCTTACTTGAAGTCCCCTCTAGTGGAGTGAATACATCCAAAAGTGCAAGGGCTGCCTCCCGCGTTTTTGCCTTTGTGGGTGAAATGGGGTCCTTACCACCGTAACCCAAGTAAGCCTGTTCCTGTACTTCTGTGGTAGGCACACTGTTCTCGGTATTTCCCTTGCTCTGGCACAACTCTATTCCGAGGCCAAGCTCCCGGTGTTCTCTGGCCAGTGGCGCAGTGTGAAGGCCCAACAGTAGTGATTCTGACTTCTCTTGAGTCTCAGTATTGCCAGGGGCGGGAGAGACTCCTGAGAGGTGGTCTCCATCCTGAGAACTGCTCTCCATGCTCAACATCGAGGGTCTTCCCCTCTCAACCCCATGGTTGCCATTCTTAGGAGAACGACAATCACTAGTGGGCACATCTAATAATTTTTCCAGAAGCTTCTGTCTTTGGGGATCAGCTGTGTCTAATTTCAGGCTTGCAGAAGTGGTTGGTTTATCACAAGGCTGAGCTGAGGAATATTTTCTATCCCGATTAGATAAAGCTGGTTCCATTGAGCTGACCACTGAAGATGCTTCAGTTTCTGGGGGATGACTTGGACTTCCCTTGGATCCTGTCACACCTCTGGCACATTCTTTGTCAGGAGAGGTGGCATCTGATGCACGTGGCCGAGGGGTCCTGACTTTCCGCAGAGCCACCTTTGGCTTGGCTTTGAACTGTTCCAAGGAGGTCTGATTTTGATCCCTGGTTTTTCCTCCTGCCTCTGTTGTGCCTGCTCTTTCCAAGACACCCGCAGGCAGTGGAAAGGTGTCAGCTGTGTATTCTGGTCCGCCCTTTTCTGATATCACACTGCTTTGCGCACTCTCCAGCTCTTTCCTTTTGGCTTTGGTTAGGTCCTTGGTAGGCCTCTTCTTTTTTGTAGCAGGAGAAAGTGTAGCTGGCTCTGGCTCGGACTGATAAACTTTTTGATCAGCAGATGTGGGCAGTCCTATCATCTTGCAGTGTGGCAGGTGGGATTTTAATCTCTTGAATGGCTTCTTACAATAAGGACACACCTCCATCCTGGGAACGGCATCACCCATCCTCTTCCTGGAGAGACAGTGAAGAATACCGAGCAGAGTAATCATTTTATGCATGGATTTTAATTTTGTCTGTTTTTCTTAAGATAGGCTCTTATGTGTAGCCCAGGCTGGCCCTCACATTCACTGTGCAGCCCGGTCTACATAGTTCCACGACAGCCAGAGTTACATAGTGCGACTATCTCAAAACAACAACCACCCCACCCCAAACAATAACCACCACCAACACCAACACCAAACCAAACCAAACGTTGTAAGTCTAATAAATTAGTCACAGGAAAAGACATCAAAAATGTCAGCCATAATTCAATTGTGTTGTTATGGCATGAATTTAATGAAATTGTTTGTAAACCCTTAAACATTAGAGGAACTACTTAAGGGCTTTTAAGGACAGTTAAGTGTTTTGGATATCGATCACACTGTGTAGTTGGATGGTTCTCTTCGGTCCACCAGTTCCCGAATATCGACTCAGGGCTTAATATTACTTATAAATGTTCAGCTGGCATTTATAGATAGCTCAGGCTTATTACTAACTTGTGGGGATTTAATAAAAGATCCAAAAGTTTCGGAGATATTAGAGAGCTCTACCCACAGTCACTCTAGGAGGATCAGAGAGGGGAGCGGTGACCTACGCCCTTATCCAAACTGAGTTTGAGGTCATTTTAGTTTACAGAAGGAGTTCCAGGTTCCCAGGTAGGCAGTGGTGGGGCCATGCCTTACCTGAGCGAAGAGAGTATTTAAGGCAGGTGTAGAAAGACAGGAAGTAGAGGCCAAGAGAAGCCAGGCTGAGGAAGCTGGAAGACAGCTGAGTAAGATCTGACTGCGGTGTTTTTACTCTCTCTAATATCTCTTGACTTTCTCAGAGATCTATCCCTGAGTTTCATTTATTAGTGCAACACTAACTAGCTTTTACACTTTAATTAACCCATAATTCTTATCTATGTTTATCCACATGGCTTGGTACCTTTTCTCAATTCAGCATTCTCATCTTGCTTCCTCTGCATCTGGCTGGTGACCCCCCTGACTCTGCTCTCCTTCCCAGAATTCTCCTTGTCTGGTCACATCACCTATACTTCCTGCCTGGCTACTGAACAATCATTGTTTTATTAAATCAATTCAAGTGACAATTTTTTTTTTATAGTATTCAAGAGCATTATCCCTCAGCATACTATGTGAAGATGTGTCTCTGTTTTACCTCATCTGCCTAAGACATCTTCTGATTGGTTTAATAAAGAGCTGAATGGCCAATAGCGAGGCAGGAGAGGACAGACATGACTTCCAGGGAGAGAGAGGAACTTGGGGGAAGAATCTGAGGTAGGAGATTTGCTAGTGAGATACTGAGAAGTTGGACATACGGTACTGAGGAGAGGTAATGAGCCACGTGGCAGAACACGGATTGATAGAGACTAGTTAATTTAAATGAGAACTAGCTGAGGACAAGCTGTTCGTAATTAATAAGTCTCCATATCATCATTTGGGAGCTGGTGGGCCAAAGGAAGACCCCCGTTAATAGTTACAAGCAGCTACTGCGCTGTTACTGCAGAGAACCTGGGTTGTTTCCAGCAGCCACATCAGCAGCTCATAACTGAATGAACAAAAGAAGAAAGAAAAAAGGAAGGGCATGGCAGCTCCTAGGTATGGTGAAGAGACCGAGGCAGGGATATCTGGGAGAGTCCGGAGTGGACATGACCCTGAGCTGGGCCAGGAGAGGGGAGAGAGGAGTTTCGGGGAAAGGGCTTGGTAACCAAAGTGGCTGGATAACAGGGAAGGGCAGCTGGGAGAGGGGCAGCCTAGCCCCTGGGCAAGAGTTCAGCATAGGGGAAGGAGTGTGCCAGCCATACCCTGTAATAGGTAGGAACTGAGGGATGATGGGAGAACCTGGCAGCCGGGTCCACTTTGTTATGTTAAATAGGCACCTTAGCCATCTGTCCTGGGCCTGAACTATAACTCTGGTTTTAGGGGTGTCCTCTGACCTGCTGGGGTCCTACTGTGTGCACACAGTATAAACTGACTCATGCAGGCACATATACATACAACTAGTAAAAGATAAAAGAAACCACCAGGTGGGTATTCCTCACTTGGGGTTTCTCCCACTCAGGAATTCTTCAATAAATCACATTCATTCTCCTTGAACCTGTCCTTCTGGGATGGAATGATGAAGGATTACAACAGGGTACAGAACTGGTTAGAACACTTTCTAACATAAACAAGATTCACTGGGTGTGAGGACTCATGAGAATTCTTTGTCAGCTGGGGATACTGCTCAGCTGGTGGAGTGCTTGCCTGGCAAGCATGAAGCCCTGAGTTCCACCCCCAGCAGAGCATAAAACCTTATGCTGCTAAAGAAAGCCATAATCCCAGCACTTGGAAGTGGAGATGGGATGACTAGGTTAGAGACAGATTGAAACTAGCCTGGCCTGGCACTCATGAGACCTTGTCTCAAAAAAATGGGGGGATGTAAAAGTAACAATGTACAGAAGGACACGATCCCCAATTTTTAGAGTTTTTTGTTGTTTTCAAAAGGCCTTGGCTGTTTTGGAATTGTAGACCAGGCTGACCTCAAACTCAGAGAGGAAGAGCCACCAGCCTGCCTCCCAAGTGCTAGGATTAAGGGTGTGTGCTACCACTTAGCCCCCATCTTTTAGTTTTAACTTGTAATACAATTGATTATTGTGTACATGTAAGTGTGTTGCTTAGTTTGCAAATTTTGATAGTTTTTATGTAAAAATACTTTGAAACACTTATACTAGGCACCATTTATCTCTGTTTTCCTCTAGAGTTGGGAAAAAAGAATGTTTAATTCCAAAGCTCAGCTGGGAACTATTTTCCCCTCTTACTGCCTTTTTAAATTCCTAAGAAGGAACATATCTGTTGGGAATTTCCAGCTCTGGCTGGCCCAATTCCAAACTCCCACCCAGATGTTTGGCTGGGAACTGGGCTCCTCTTCTCCCATTCCAAACCCTGCCCTCAGAAAGCTCCCCCAGTGGAGGCTAGTCCCCTGGAGCTTTAACTCTAGACCCCGCCCAAAGAAAGCTTGCCAAGCATTAGCTCCTCCCCAGAGCTCAAGACCACTCCTACAGGCCTTCCACATACTCCCTCCCTGCCCTCCCCCCTCCCAGGGCCTCGGATTAAACCTGGTTTTATTAATTTGGCCTGATCTGATTTATTGGGTCAGTGAAGTTACCCAATACTGGAGATTTCAAAAAATACTTATCAGTATCTATCCTCGGCACAGCTACATCCTCAAAATCTAGTTTTACCAAGCATAACGTTTATCTCTGAATGCTCACAGGAAGCTGAAGTGGTTTAATGTCAGCCTGGGCTACACAGGGAGGTAGTCATCTCTCAAACAATCATCATTAAAACACACACACACACACAGAGAGAGCCTTTAACATCAAGGCTGGTTTATGACATTTGCTGAATGAGTAAATATGCATTTTCTAACTATTTAATACCATGATTGAAAATATCTCCTGGCCATTTAAATAGATTAACAAAACAAAACCACAGACAGGCACGGTGGTGCATGCCTTTAATCCCAGTACTTGGGAGGCAGAGGCAGGCAGACCTCTGAATTCGAAGCCAGCTTGATCTACTGTTGAGTTCCATGATGGCCAGGACTACACACAAAAAAAACCCTGTCTAGAAAAACCAAAACAACTACCCTGTCCAAAACCCTGACTCTGAACAATTAAATAAAAATCTATTAAAATCAACCAGCACTTTATCCTTCATGAGATGCAAAACCCAACTGTTCTTCGCTGAGTCCACATTGATTATTCTTTCTCTAAGAACACACCGACAACGGAAGTGGTAGACTGCAAACCACACACAAGGTCAACCCATGAGCTTTCCAGTTGTAACACTATCTTATCCTAAATTTTATTGAGACGGGTTCTCATGTGTAGCCTTGTCCTCGCTGGAACTACTCCATAGGTAGACCAGGCTGGTCTTGAATTCAAACAGATCAGCTTGCCTCTGCCTCCTGAGCACTGGGATTAAAGACCCGTGTTACTAAGTCCAGCCCTATAGCCTATATCTTAACAAGGGACCTGTTTTCCTGCCTGACCTCTTTCAGTTATCTCTCCAAGACCCCCATTCTTGTGGATAATTGTTTACGTGTTTGGCAGAAACTCTGATCGTCATTTTCTGCAACGTTTATAACTAAGTGGAGAGCTGATACAAGATATGACCAAGTACTAATTCCTATACAAATAACTGGATTATGCCTCTGACAGATAACTGTGGATGCTTCTGAAAATCAGAATTAAAATTTTTCCAAGGGTCCCCGGGTCCAGAGTACACTTATTTAAAAAAAAAAAAAAAAAGAAAGAAAAAAAGAAAAATTCAAGATCCGAGACAAGGTCTCAAGTAGCCCATACTGGCTTCGGACTCATTTCATAGTCGAGGATGACTTTGACCTTCTGGTCCTTTAGTGTCCATCATCCCAAGTGTTGGGATGACAGTTGTGCGCCACGGGCCAGCTCTTGTTCTCACCGCCGCGTTCCCACGCCTGCCCTCCTCCCCACACCTTTCTGTCCCGCTTCTTCCAGCAGGTGGGCGGGACGGCTCCCGATCCGGGCTAGGCCTCCGTTAGTCCGTTCGTCTGATCTGCACTATCTAAACCTGCAACAAAGGTCGTGGGAAAACAGCCCAGCCCTCGGATACACCACTGAACCGGCTCCGCACCTCTCCAGATGCAAAGTTCCACGTGGCGCTCCCTTCGAATGTGGAGATCACTCACACCTTCCAACCATAGAACCCAGAACCCGTGGCCGTCCGCGTCAGTGCCTTGATGGAGCTCGCTCTGTTCTATTTGAAATAAATTTTCACTTCGTAGAGACTAACGCCGATACAAGTATCAGTCAGTGTCAAATAATTTAATTTATTCAAATCCGGCTTGATTTTTACAGCTTGTCCCGATTTGTTTTTAAACAGGCGGATACCTCGGACACCTAAATAAAGTCCTGGAAGTTGCCGGTTTGTTTTCCCTCTCTGGACACGCCCCTTCCTGTGGGCGGGGCCATGGGTGAGCGCGGCCCGCATCGCGCCACTGCGCATGCGCAGGAGGACGGTACCACGGCGCCTGCGACATGGGGGGGCGCGGAGGAGACGCCGGAAGTAGCGGTGGTACGGGTCGGCCTGCGGGGTACTCACCGCCCGCAGCCTCCACCCGCGCGGCGACCAGAGCCCAAGCCCGCGGGGGTGGGCGTGGCGGTCGCCGGAACACAACTCCGTCTGTTCGCTGTCGGCGCGGGGCGGCGCCGCGTCGCTCGCCTTCACCAGCTGCCATGAGCGAGCGCCTCCGCCCCAGGTGAGCGAAGGGACCCGCACTTTCTCCGCGGCCCCTCGGCCGACACGATCTGCCTGATGGAGCCGAGGGGAGCACGAAGCCGGGGTGGTACGAGGCTCCGTCTGCGTCGCTCTGCGGTCGGAGGAGGCGGGGAGAAGGTTGCGCCGCCTCTGTCACCTGGACCCTGTGGGTAGTCAGAGAGGTCACTCTTTGGAAATCCGGGTCTACTCCTTCTCCATCTTTTTCTGGTTTGCTTCGACTTCTGCCCTTTCCACTTGGGAATGAGGTTTGTTCGGTCCTGCGAGACAAGACGGTGGACCCTAAGATTTCCTGTCCTAAATTTAGGCGGGTTGAGGAGGAGGGGGGGATGGGAGGAATAGCCGAACTTGAAGAGGCAGCCCCCCTCAAGAAGGCGCCTCTGAGGGGACGGGACGCAGTGGGGCGGGGAGCTGCTGGCGCCCCAAGGTCAGGGGAAAGGCGGGGGTTGGGCTTAGCCCCGCAGCTGGGAGGGCTTAGGGCAGACCGCAGCTCTGTGTCCTGATCTGTTGTCAAGCCAGAAGGGCAGATGGACCCGGCTGTGGCATTAACAGGCAGGGTTCTAAACTGTTTGGGTGAGAAGCCGTTCGGCCGTGAGGCGGGAGGTGGAAGACCTTGTGAGTTCTTGCTCCTTAACCTCTCCCCTGAGCCTAGTTTTAGGCCCTCAGGAAGATGAGGTTTCTTTTTCCTTTCGCATTTTCGCCTTCAAGAAGGTTGGAAGAAATAAGTTGGGATGCTCTGCCTCAGAATGAAGAGGACCTGCTTTATTTCTTGTTAGGAAGTCTATTAACTGTGGAGCTTAGAGACCCGTACATCACCAAGTTGTACTTTTTACGTTTTTCCTGATGAAGAACAGACTCAGACTCGTTTATTTAAGTCTATCCGGGTTCACTTTATTCCACAGCAGTTTCGGGTTTTTAGGCGGATCATAATGGGTTGCTTTTTTATTTTCTCTTTTAAGAAGATTTTACTTTTATGTATATGAGTGTTTGCTTGCATGCATGTATGTATACCACGGGCCTGGTGTGCGTGGTGTCCATTCAAGCCAGAGGAAGGCATCGAATCTTCTGTAACTAGAGTTACAGATGGATGTGAGCCAACATGTGGATGCTGGGACCCAAACCTCAGTCTCTTATGACAGCAACAAGTTTTCTCAATCTTAAGCCATCTCCTCAACTCCTGTATCTTACTCCTTGTGTTCATTGGTTATGCATGTAATCTCCTAGAAATAGTTATTTCATGGGATTGAGGCTCACCAACATTCTGAGGTTACTTGGTCCAGTGTTGAACATTTGGAAGTTCCTAGACTGAATTCGATTATTTATTTTTGTTTGGTAGTAATTGTGGGAGAAAGCCTGTTCTTAATGGTCAAGGTGATCAAACTAAATTAGAAATTAGAAGGTGCCTGTCAGAATTATAATCTGTCCTGTGGCATTGTTGCAGTTACTGATTGTACAGATACATGAAGCCATAATCTTGCCAATTATTAAACATTTAAATTAGGCTAAGTTGAAATTACGGCCCTGTTACATTCACACCTTTAGGGTTGGGATCTTTGGATAGAGTAAGCTTGAGCTGCGTTTTTCTTTCTTTTTTTTGGTTTCTCTTATAATGTTTACCTTATCTGACAGCCCTAGCATTTTCTACCACTAACAGCTAACTAACTATAGCTAGTGTTGTAGCCTAGTAATCTGAGTTTGTATTGATTGAAGATTCTTTTTATCTAATTTACCCACAGGAATCTTAGTGCATTTCTATCTTCTGATGAACTATTGGGTTTTTTTTGTTGTTGTTGTTGTTTGTTTGTTTTATTTTTGTTTTTTGATAGAGAGTTTCTCTAGCTTTGGAGCCTGTTCTGGAATTCAATCTAGACCAGGCTGGCCTTGAACTCTGAGAGGTCCTCTTGTGTCTGCCTCCCAAGTGCTGGCACTAAAGGCATGAGTCGTCACAGCCTGCTAGCTCCAGTGTCTATCTCCAAGTCAGTTCCTGTCTCTGAATCTGGTTCCTCAGTTAAAAGATAAGGGTTGAGCTCAGATTTTGACTGTAGTAGACCGTGAGGGCTATAAAAAACGTGGGTGGCAACCACGGAGCCCTCATTTCTACATACGAGTTGAGAGAGATCACTACAGCAAGAAGCAAGAGTTTTCTTTTAAAGAACATTTGAGATAGGGTATGGCTGTACTTGTTTTTAATCCCAGCACTCAAGAGGCAGAGGATCTCCCTGAGTTTGAGGCCAACTTGAAGTTCTAGGCTAGCTAGGCTACATAGTGAGACCTTGACACAAAATAAATAAATAAAATAAAAATATGGGGCAAAAATGGGCTGAGGAATGTGATGGAGCTAACTGTCTTTGGGGGGTAATAGGAGTTCAGTATATATCTTTACCTAGGTGGAAAGGAGAGAATCTAATCAATTACTGATTGAAGACAAGTGATCATGCCCTCTACTAGTAAGGCTATTGAAAGCAGAGTGCTTCTAGTGTGGCATCTGATAAAAGCCAGGAGCAATGAAAATGGAGAATACATAGAGCTCATTCTGAACTTGTTACCACCCATTTGAAGACGACTCGTGGGCCCTAGAGATGGTACGTGTACCAGAGACACTGACAGATATGCTTTCCCAGAGGTAGATGAGGACTATAGAGCAGTCCTTTGCTCTTCTTGTCACTGGGTGGAAATAAGCCCCTGTTACGGATGACGACATCATAATTTTTGGTCAGGCTCATAAAGTTTGGTGGGAGTGACTCAGCAGCCCCAAGCATAACCAGCTGTCGGCATACAGATAAAAGTTTAGAGCCAGTCTACTGTCACTGAGTTTTTCTTTGTGTCTGACTCCCAGCAGACGTTGCTTTACTGTGCATGTGTCCCTATGTAAATTGCTTGTATTGGGATGAAAGCTGAAGCTTCTTGGTTTAAATTTATATACTAAGTTATTTGTTTAGTTATTTTTTTGAAACAGGGCCTCACTGTGTTGCTCTGGCTGTCTTGTAGCTTTTTATATTATAAACCAGGCTGGACTCAGATTCACAAAGATCTATTTGCTTCTGCCTCCCAAATGCTGGGATCAAAGATGTGTGCTGGTTTAGTTTAATAATAGCATACACACTTAATGGTTACTAAAACTTAATTGTGTCTAGGGTGTAACTCAGTAGAGCTCTTAAGACCCAGCATATACAAGGCCCTGGGTTCAACCCAAACACCACAAATAGAATAAGACCCCCACCCCAATACTATGCCAAAATAAAAACCTAATATTTATCTTGTTTTTAATTTCCAAGTAGTTGAAGAATATTGTGCAAGTGCTAGTCAGTCTTCTAGGAGAAGGGTCAGAAGTAGAAAGAGGATCTTAAGTTATTGCTATACGAAGCAAATCATGTATAGTCCTCATTTTGTTCAGAACTTCTAGTTCCAACAGGATCTAACACACAGACATACATGCAGGCAAAACACCAATGCCTATAAAATAAAAGTAAACCATAAAAAGGGTCAGTTTTCCTACTTAACTCATTGGCTAGTCCTGTGGCTGACTCACATACTACCCCACCTCCACCATCACCACCACAGGCACACCCCATTGGAGAGATGGCTCAGTGGTTAAGAACACTTGATGCTCTTGGGGAAGACCTGGATTTGGTTTTTAGCATCCAGGAGGTAGCTTACAACCATCTCTATCTAATTCCAGTTCTAGGTGATGTGATACCTTCTCCCAGCATGCTAATGGTAAGTATGCTTATATGCAGGGGAAGCACTCACAGAAAAAAAGAATAAGGGAAAAAGGATGAGGGACCAGTGATTCACATGCAGTCCTTTCACCTAGAGGCTTGAGCGTCAGGACTGAGTTTGAGGGCAGCCACACTGTAGAGTAAGAGCCTGCTTCAAAAAACAGTAGGGCCATTGAGATGGCTCAGGGAGATAAAGGTACTTGTGCAACCCTGCTCATAAGAAAAGCAGGAGAGAACCAACCACAGTCTGTGAAGTTGTTTTTTGCCCTTTTGCCTTTTATATACAATAGTCATAATAATAACAAAGCCCAAACAAAAGCCTTCAATCCTTGCTCCAAGCCCAATTCAGGGTATAGAGTATAAACTTAACGAAGAGTTGGATAGCTTGGTGGAGGTGGCTCTTTTAATTCCAGATCTGGAGGCAGATGCAGTCAGATCTCAGTTCAAGGCCAGCCTTGTCTGCAGTATGAGTTCTAGGGCAGCCATGGCTACACAGAGAAACCCTGACACCCCACCCTCCCCAGACCCCCCAAACAAAGTTGGATGTCTTCAGAGTTTTCAGAGTATAGGATCCTGAGCCAGAGATGCACACAGAGAGCTTCTAACTGCACATGAGACCATTTCTTCCGAGTGTAGATACATAAAAGAAGTGAGAGCCTCTCTAAAAGAAAACTGGGCAGTGGTGGTGCACGCCTTTAATCCCAGCACTCAGGAGGTAGAGTCAGTTTTCTCTTCCTACTATGTGGGATCTGAGATGGAACCTAGGTTATCTGGCAAGGCAGCAAGGGCCTTTGCCTGCTGGGCCACCTCACCAGCCACCTGATGAATTTTAAATGGCTGTAACCCCAGCAGTGTAAAGCAGCAAGTGCTGACTGCTTTCTGGGCAGCCTTAAAGCAGAGAGGTGGAGACTCTGGCCTATGATAATTCTGAGTTCTCAGTCTCCAGCATGCCCATGAGTTTAGTACCATGAATGGGCCCTTCATCCACCATCTGCTTTCCTGTCAGAGCCATAGTGCCACATTGAGACAGTCAGAGGACCCTGAACTTGAACAGCAGGCCTATGTGGTAGCTGTGGTTGTTCATGAACATGTTGGGGGTTGTGGCCTCTGTAGTAGAGAGCAGGCACTTTTATTATAAATTCATTATTGCTATTAATTTTATTATTAATCATTATAATCACTGGCAACTGATAAAGGGTTAATATTTATTAAGGTGTTTATAGGGAAATGCTCACTGATACAAGAGATTGAACAGTCGTGTGATTCCTGGAAAGCTGGACTAGTTCACATAGCTTCACTCAGCGGGTCAGGTTCTTCATCTAAGAGCACTAGAGAGAAACAGGAAGAAGGGGCAGGGATGGACGTGTACCTGATATTAAACTGGCCCTCTGGCCACGCCCCAGTGCTGGGGCTTCTAGGTCAAGGTGATAGTGCCTGCTGTCCGCTATAGGACTCCCACAGCATATTTATGCTGGGCATGTTGAAGATGGCAGTGCCTACAGCAGCAGTAGCTGCAGGGCTGCAGCCAGCCAGCCTCTTGGGAATGTGCTAGGAGTGCATTAGGTTGACATGACTCAGCCTCTGAGGAAGCTGGCTTCAATACTGAAGGCATATGTAGAGCTGCTAGGGGCTAACATGGAGCAGATCTTGGGATGAGTGAGGCCTGGCACACCAAGCGGTCCACTGAGTGCTTGGTTTTAGTTAAGCAATTTGACAATTTGGGAAGGTAGTAGGCAGCATGCTGAGTCTGGGGTAGCTGTGTGAGGTAACCTGAAGGAGGTTCTGGTTGGTCAGAGTTGGTTACAGGATTGAGTACATACTGTTCTTTTTATACGAGTAGTGAGGTGAGCCAATGCCACACTGCAGTAGAGCTGTAGTGAAGTGGCTGCGTTGTTCAGTGTAAAGAGATAAGGTCTCACGCTACGACTAGGCTGGTCTGAAATTTAGTCTACCCTTAGCTGGCCTCACATGCAGTGATTCTCCCACCTCAGGTCCTTGCTAGCATTACAGGCATAGCCACTATGTCTGACAATAACTGGATTTTTTTGATGTTTAAATTAATTGATTTTGCTGTTTTGAGACAGTTTTACTCTTGCTGGCTTGGAACTCACTTCATAAAACAGGCCTTCAACTTGCAGTGGCCCCCATGTAGGTAGTCTAAATAAACAAACACTCTTATACTGAGAGCATTGCTGGAGAAAGATGTGGTTTATTTACCCCCCTTGAACCTGGCGGTTTTAACCATCATATACTGTCACAACCCAGTGCAGTGATGGGACAATGCTAGTGGTATGGCCCAAGCATTTCCAGTGATGGCTCAGAAAAGTAATGTCCTCCATCCCCCAAAGCAGCGTATTAGAACCTTTTACTTGTGTGTTCCTGTATAGCTTCATCTTGCGTTTATTTCGGGCAAACTGGCAGTCAGCACCTGTACTTCAGTGCTCTGTGGCATGGGAAGTAGAGTGGGAAACTGAGTTGGGAAGCTTCATTGTTACCCTCCTCCTGTTCTCTGTTCCCAGCAGACGTTGGAAACCAGCCTTTCCCTGTAAAGCTTGGCCTTAGCTGGCTCTGCTTAGTCCCCAGTGCTGTGATATTATAATTCCTCCCCAGGGATGTCGTGGTAGATTGATTTTTTGTTGTTGTTGACTAGAGGGTAAATTTTTTATGTTGTTGTGGTTTATAACTGAAGTGTCAGCAAGCTCCATAACTGGTTATTTTTCCTCTTCATGTTTAAATTTCAGGAAAAGGAGAAGAAATGGCAATGATGATGACAACCACCTCCCGCCCCAGACCAAGAGGAGCAGTAGGAACCCCATCTTCCAGGACTCATGGGACACAGAGGTAGGCAGAAGGGCTACAGCCCCAGTGCTGGACCTGATCTTGGGCGTTACTGAATGGGGTTCCTTGTTGAGAGAGTTCCTCACCCGCCTTGATTGGGGAGCTTTCCACCCTTGATGCTGATTGTCTCACTATTTTGAGGCAGAGTTTTGATGAGTGTCCTGGCTAGAGTGGGACTCAAACCTGATTGGCCTCAGGTTTATGTGTCCTCTCTCGTTGGTGCCGGGACTGTGGATAGGTTATATGCTGGCACCAGGCCTGCATTCCTCCCTTTGATTCAAAGCCTTTTTAAGGAAGGTAGGGACTGTGCCAGGTAAGCAGTGTGCACACGTTCATTCTCAGCCACCATGTCTCTAACAGTCTGATGGGCTGGGAAGCTCGCCTTTGAGTCCTGATTTCACCTTTCCTCGACGGCTCCTTTCTGGTGGTGTGTGCACTGATGGTCCTCGAGGGAGAAATGTTTGTTACTTGGTGTCAGTAGCAGCTCTAAGCAGTAGAGCATGTACAATGTGTACAAAAAGATGTCCTTTTTTGTCCAGGGATTACCTGGCCGCAGATCCCTAGAGTGCTCTGCTGTCAGGGATGACTTTTTCTTTCTTTCTTTTTCAGTTAGTAATTGATGAGGTTGGGGATGGAACTCGAGGTTGAAGTGCTGAGGGTGAATCATGCTGCCTACACATTCTGGCCCCTAACATTTAACGTGCTACAGTGACAGACAGCTGGGTCTTTACACACTCAAAAACACATCCTGCTGTATTTGGTTCCCGCTAATAGGATCTGCTTCATACCACCAATCCAAAGTCACCAAGGAGGGGATACCATGACCTTCATATTTTCAGGACCAGCTAAGGAACAAATCTAGAGAATGTTTCTGTCACGAGTACACCTGAATTCTGATAGCATTTCTTTAAAAATCTTAAGTTTACTTTTTTTTGTTTTGAAAGTGTTCAGCCTGCTGGGTGGTGGTGCATACCTTCAATCCCAGCACTGGGTAGCAGAGACAGACAGATTCTGTGAGTTCCAGGATGGCTAGGGCTACACAGAGAAACCTTGTCTCAAAAGAACAACAGGAAAATATTTAGCTGAAAGTAGTTGCTTTTGTTGAATGGGATGATTGGGGAATCCTGGGGATGAAGGGAACCAGGTATCAGAGTATGCCGTGAGCATCTTAGACAGTAGCAGCCATGGACTTGCCACCATCTGTCTGTGGTTTTGATGCTTTAGAACAGAACAAAAAAGTTACTTTTTAAAACCTGAATTACTTTTGTGTGTGTGTGTGTGTGTGTGTGTGTGTGTGTGTGTGTGTGTGTGTGTGTGTGTGTGTGTGTGTGTTCTGCGGTGGACTAGGGGGCAGAGGTTGATCTGCACAGAGGTATTGGTTCTCTCCTTCCACTGTGTGGTTTGAGACTCACTAGTTGTCACGCTTGGCAAGTAAGTGCCTTCGCCTACTGAGCTACTTCACTGAACCTGGTTTTGTCTTTTTGAATAATTTTTTTGTTGGTTTTGGTTTTGGTTTTTCAAGACAAAGTTTCTCCATGTAATATCCCTGGCTGTCCTGGAACTGACTCTGTAGACCACCAGCCTCCTTTAATTAGATGTGAGTGTTTGTGAGCTACCTGATGTAGATGCTGGGAACCAAACTCTAGGTCTTCTAAGAGTGATAAGCACTTTTTAATTGTTAGGCTGTGTCTCACACCTCTCTGCTTTCTTATTTTAAGCACATGCATTTTGGTATTAGTGTGTTTTGGGGGATGTGTGTGTGTGTGTGTGTGTTTTGGGCGGGTGTGGATAGGGTCTCTCCCTATAGCTCTTGGTTCTTCTATTTGTAGCACATAAACAGCTTTGGAGACATTTGGCTTCTTTCTAATAATTGTAAAGAAAAGAGAAGAATAAATGACTGATATTGTTAGTTGGTGTAATAAACACTGGCTTTATAAAAGTGTTAATCTATTAATTCTGGGGTTGGGTCAACAAGATATGTGTACTTTAGGGTGAGACAGGAACCTACTTCCTGGGGCTAGAGAGATGGCTCATTGGTTAAGAGTACTGGCAGCTCTTCCAAAGGACCTGGGTTCAATTCCTGGTGCCTCCCTGGCAGCTTACAGCTGTCTAACTCCAGCTATCGGGGCTCCAGCACCCCCACACAGACATACATGCAGGCAACACTCCATGCACATAAAAAACAAAATAAAAAACATTTCTAGGACTTTGTTGAAATACTAGAATCATTTTAGAATTCCTTTTTGGTAACTTTTCATTTGTGAGGCATTTGTTTGAAATCACTACCTGTAATGACCCTAAGATTCACTCTTCTGCATCTTACAGTAGTTGACCATGCATTTGGCCACGCAGCTGTCACACTGGTCACACCTCGTGCCTTGATGCTCTGAGTGCAGGGCCCTGAGGCCTGACCTGAGGAGTGGCTCTGCAAGCGGAAGCTTTGCTTTGTGTGCATCTTCTTCCTCTCATTTTACTAGGACTTTTCCCACTCCGGTGGAGAAATTGGGCCACAGGAAATGGCATGGCTGATAGGAGGTAGAAGAGGCCTTGGGCCCCTACAGCCTGCTCCTAGAGCTGCTTGCCCCCAGCGTGTGAGAACTGCTTTCAGAAAACAGATGTCAGCTCAGATGGGCTTTGCCACATATAGCCAAGAGCAGCCAGAACCCGTGTTTTACTGCAATCACAGAAGCAGAATTCCTTCACCAGGAAAACTTTCCCAAGTAAACGCTATGATGTGGTAGTGCCCAGGCAGCAGTGTGAGGATTGACTAGAAAAAGCAAGGCAATTAGGTTTGTTTTTTCTTTCAGAACTCAAGTAGTATTTAAAGATGTTGAATTTTAACTCCAGTTACGTAGAGTTAAGGACTAAGCCTTAACTGCTAAGCCTCTTCTGCCTGGCTTTCTCTGTGTGTAGCATGTGTGCATGCGTGCAGGCCAAAGGCTCCAGTTGGATGTTACTGCTTTCTACTTTATTGCTAATCTTAAAAATTATTATTACTTGTGTGGATGGTCTGTGTGCTCGAGTGTGTGCCACACTGCATTTTGGGAGGTCAGGGGACACCTTTGTGGTTCTTTTCCTCCACCTTTACAAGGAGTCTGTGGACCAAACTCAGGTGGCCAGGCTTGCACAGCACGTTCCTTTAGCCACTGAGCCTTCTTGCTGACCCTCCACTTAGATTTTAAACAGGATCTCAGTGAAACTGGAGCTTTCCATTTTGGTTAGATTGGCTAGACAGCAAGCCTTCAGGTTTTTCCTGTCTCCACCTCCCCAGATACATGCTACTGTGACAGATTTGTGAGTAGGTGCTGGGGATGCAAACTCCGCTCTTCAGGGTTCACAGCAGGCTGATGACAATTGAGCCATCTCTCTAGACCCAGTACTGTTTTTAAATTGAATAGTTTGCTAATGTAACATTAAGTTTTGTTTTGTTTTGTTTTTTAGCCATTCTTAATAAACCCTGATAGTCACCACATAAACCAGGCATGGTTCTCTCTTCAGTGAACAAGACAGGAAGTGTTGTCTTCTTTTTGAGTCCTATATAAGGGCAGCAGAATTAATTCTTTCTTCCTTCACTCATTCCCCTCCCTTCCTCCCTCCTTCTGTCCATCCCTTCCTCCTTCCCTCTTTTTTCAATTTAATTTAATTTATTTTATGTGTTTGAGAGTTTTGCCTGTGTGTATGTGCATCATGTGTGTCCCTGATGCCCATAGAGGTCAGAAGAAGGCATCAAGTTCCTTGGAACTAGACTTTGAGTGGCTGTGAGTCATTGTGGAGATGCTCGGAACTTGACCCCTTAATTCTCCAGGAAGAGTAACAAATGCTGTCACTTGCTGAGCTATCTCTGGAGCTCAGTATTCTTGAGCACTTACTGAGGGAGGTTGGGAAAATGGACTAGATTAGGCAGATGGAGTAGCTTAGCCTGTGTTCCTAGCACTTGAGAGGCTGAGGCAAGAATATCACCATTAATTCAAGACCAGCCGCAGGCTTTGCAGTGAGTTCTAGGACAATCTGGGTATAATGGAAAACCCTGTCTCAAAAAATCTTAAGAAACAAACCAGTTAAGACTCCCAGAAGCTACTCTAGCCAGTTTATGTTGTGCACATGTAGGAGAGATGTTCTACTACTAGAGGCTTGCCTCCTGGTCCGCAGATGTGTGCCTTAGAAACAGGGGTTCTACTTGACTGAATAAAAGTGATACCTTGTAGAGTGCAAAGTCCCCACCCCCCAGCACTTACCATTACTGTGAGGTAGTAGGAAATGGGGTGAAAAGATGAGAAGCTGCAACCAGTGGCTTTCTTAAAGCAGCGTATGCCTCCTTGTTATTTTAGGAAGAGGGATGCTGAGGCACCAAGGGTATAGAGGTGTGCCCAACGTAACAGAAGCAGGGAGGGGCCACAGGTTTTCAAAGTCAGACCTAAATCTAGTGCTGTAACTGGTGTTGGGTGACAGTGGGAATGTGTACAGCATTTATTTGTTTATTTACATAAGGGACTGGCCTTAGAGCCTTGCATATGCCAAGCCAAGTGGCTATACTGCTGAGCTACATCCCCAGCCCCGTTTAGCATAATTTTTTGTTTTGTTTTGTTTTTTATTTTCTTTTTTCTCTCAGACGGGATTTCTTTATGTAGCCCTGGCTGTCCTGGAATTCTCTCTGTAGACTAGACCTTGAATGAACAGAGATCCTCTTGCCTCTGCCTCCTGAGTGCTGGGGTTAGAGGTGTGCATCACCACTGCCTGGATATCATAATCTTTAAAAAAGATGTTTTTAATTTTTATTTCCTGTGTTGGAGTCCTTGCATGTATATCTGCACTGTGTGCCTGTAGAGGTCAGAAGTGGGTACAGGTTTCCCTGGAACCAGAGTTAGAGATGGTTGTGAGCTACCATGTGGCTGCTGGGAACTGAACTCAGATCTTCTGCAAAGCAGCCAGTGCTCTTCACTGCTGAGGCATTTCTCCAGCTCTGAGTTGGGCATAATTTTAGAAATGTTTAATAGTAACGTGATAATATTAACACGATAAGCTTCAATTTTGCTTTAAGATTATATTTACGGTTTAATTTACTAATACATTACTGATTACTATTACTTAGTATATGTTTAATGTGTGTGTGTTTAGGTCAGAGGCCAGCTGTGGGAATTATTTCTCTAGATCTGTGTGGGATTACAAGAGTGTGCCACACATCTCGTGGGAGAGTTTTTTGTAAGTTTGTGTAAATTGAAAGCATTGGTAGATGTTGAGAATGGAGGTAAAGAGAAACTAGGGCCTGAAAGATTAAAGTATTTTTCTAAATGGGCATAGTATCGGCATAAGTCTGACACAGCGTTAGTCACAGCAATTAGGAGGCAGAGGCAGGCAGATCTCTGTGAAGCTAGCCTGCTCTACATAGTGAGACACTGTCTAAAACCAAACCAAAACACCAACCGAACAACAAACTAAAATGCTCTTCCTTCCTTCCCTCCCTCCCTCTTTCCCTCCTTCCCCACCTTCTCCCATCCTTCCTCCCCTCCTTTCCTTCCCTCCCTCCTTCCAGCCTTTTTTGGAAGAATGTTCTAGGTAATAAATGTACATGCATATTCTGGTGCTGGTTCTGATTATTTTATTTAGCATATATATATTTATTTAAAGATTTATTTATTTATTTACTATGTATGCACTGTTCTGCCTGCATGCCAGAAGAGCGCATCAGATCTTATTATAAATGGGTGTGAGCCACCATGTGGTTTCTAGGGATTTAACTCAGGACCTCTGGAAGAGCAGCAGCCAGTGCTCTTAACCTCTGAGCCATATCTCCAGCCCTAATTAGCATATATTAATTATACATAATAATATGTATCATTATGGCAATCTTATGCATGCATCATACATGTAAGGTATTTGTTGTATAGACTTCCTCTTCCTTCCCCCTTTCTGTTTCTTTCCCATCCAAAACCTCTTCTACTTTTCTGTTCGTTTACTTCTCGGTTACTATTTTTGATGACCCCGAGTTTCATTATGGTTGCTTGCAGGAGTGTGAGTGAAGTATTATAGGCACAAAGGCTTCTTGCAACTGAAGCTCCACATAACATGTTGGAACATCCTCCTGCAGCCATTAACTATTAGTAGATACTCAGGGAGGGATGAAGCTTTGTGAGCCCTTCCCCCACAGCTACCATTTCTGCAGGTCGGTCCTGAGGTAGGGGCGCATAGCTCTTTTCTCTCCATGACAGAATGTAGATAGGCTCAGTCTTTAACTTTTAAAAATTAATTTATTTATTTCATGTTCTGCTTACATACAACAGCGAACAACTTGTGGGAGTTGGTTTTCTCTTTACACTGTGTGGGTCCTGGCTACTGAACTCTGGTTGTTAGGCATGGCAATAAAGTACCTTTCCCTGTGAGCCATCTCATCTGCCTAGACAGGTTTGATCTTGCACAGGCCTTGGCCAGTAAACACTGCTCCTGTGAGATCAAGATTGCACAGGTACTGTCTCGTTTTGAAGCAGCATCCTACCTCATTCCAGACTTTCCTGTGGCTCCTCCACTTTTTTCTTCCCAAGCTTTGATGTTAGGAGGTGATGTGGATGCCCCACATACAGCTGGCTGTTCATACCACTTACTACAGCAGACTTAAGTAGCATTAATCTGTAGGTAGAAACAGCAGGACTGAGATGGCAGTTTGATGGGATTTAGCTTCCCTGATGAGGCCTAGGACCTCCCCAGCCTTCAGCATTTGGACAGGTTTCTGGTACCCGTGGACTCCTTCCCATGAGTAGGTCTCAAATACACCCAGGGAGGTTGTTTACCTTCAGCCTGCATCACTGTAGGGATGGAGGCCTCCGTCCTTGTCCTGGCTGACTTCTCTGTCCTCTACTCATTTTTGTTGAGAGTCCCGTAGCCCAGATGGCCTAGGCTGGCCTTAGACTCCTGGTCTTCCCACCTCCCTCTCCAGAGCTGGGATTACAGGTGTGTACTGCTACTGCTGGCTTAGTTCTGATTTTATGAAGCAGAGAGACTCCACAATTCATACGCTCGCTTGGGCAGCTTTCTAGAGCTCATGAGTAGAAAACCGTATTTAGAGGTGTTTAGTTTCTGCCGTGGTGTAAAGGGGTTATCACTTAGTGTCAAAGCCTGGTAAAGAAGCCTACCCAGGGGAGCAGCATCTTTGGTGAGGAATTTGAAAAATGAAGATACCCTTTAGTGCATTCCTCCTCTGCATCTTTGCAGTCTTTCTGTCAGTTACACAGTTTGCCAGGATCCTGGAGGCGTTTTCTGATCTCAGTCTAAGCACAGATCTGTGGTTCGGTACTATGCCCGTCTTGCTTCCTACCTCACCCATCTACAGCTTCCCAGGTCTGCCTTCCCTTCCCTACCTCTGCCTGTCTGCAGCCCTGTGGTGCTTTCTCGGGGGCCCTCCCTCCCTCCTCGCCTTGCTCGGCTTCGTAGTTGACTCTACTGGACTTTGGGAACGTGAGCAGTGGTGTTGGTATCTGCTGCTCTTGTGTTTTGTGCCCTTGGCCAGCTGGCCGACTCTGGCTCCCTTCAGGGCTCTCCCATTCCCCACCTGTGCATGGAGCACACCTTCTAGTGATGCTTGGCCTGCGATGGAACATCATTGGGCCTCTTCAGTCTCTCAGACCTCATCATATACAGATTCCTGGGAGCCTAACTCCCTGGGCAGATCTGAGCTTGACCCCAAGTGTTTGGAACCTTATTAGCTCTTGTAATCTGGCCATGACCTTTATGTTTCATCCGCCTCTGACACACTCCAGCTATACCACACTGAACTTGTCATCCTCAAAACACTCTTTTCATTTGTACTTTGCTGGTTTTCTCCGATTGTCATTTCCTGCCTGTTCCAAGTTTTCCTCCTGGACCAGTGGAGCCACTGTTACGAGCCTCCTCCCATGCTTACCCATTATGCACCACCGCATCTCTCTCAGCAGTAGCAATGGACTCTGGTTATGTGCAGGTGATGCATTACCAACCACCATTTTCTCCAATTGAGTTCAGTAAATATTTGCCAAGTACCTGAGCAGCCCTGGTGACATACTCATATCAGCCTGTTTGCATAGCAGGTGAGCATGAGAAAGTTGATGTTGGGACAAGTACATCAGAAGCCCACAATTGACTCCAGAATTTCTGTTCAGGACTACCTTTTTCTGGTTGCACCACACTGTTAAGAGGATATAATGGCTGCCTATTCTCAAGACCCTGTTTCTATAGGTTTTCAGGACAGGACTCCTAGGGCTGGAGAGTTGGCACAGCAGTTAAGAGCGCTGACTGTTCTTCCAGAGGTCCTGAGTTCAATTCCCAGGAAGCATGTGGGGTGACTCACAACCATCTGTAATGAGATCTGGTGCTCTCTTTTGTCTAGCAGGGACACAGGCAGGCAGAACACCGTATACATAATGATTACATCTTTAAAAAAAAAAAGCAGGACTCTTCAGAGTGGTCAGTGCTTCCAGGAGGAGATCATTAGCGAACAGCAGGGAACCAGTTTGGATAAAAGAATTTGGTGCAAGGATCGGTCCTCTGGCAGGGTGGCAGTTTGAACTCAGAACTGTTCCATCTGATCTATCTTCCAGCCATCAGATCCTGAAAGTTAGCATCACTAAGCCAGTCTTGGCGGTTTCACGCTGTCTTTCACCTGTGGCAGGGAGAGCAGTGGGGCGGACAGCACAGGGCCGCTGTTTGCACAGCTGCTGCTGGGTGAGGTTTTGCCCAGTTGTCCATTTTCTCCTTTCTTCTGGAGGGTGTCTGGTGAGAAGCCTCTCCTGGAGGAGTTATCACAAGCATGTCAATCTTTGGTAGTTCTGGAAGGTGAGGCAGCCTTCCTAGATGGAGTTGGTAACTTTTTCAGTCTCAGTCTTGAAGTTGAAAGTAACTAACGACCTTACGCTTTGTAGTAACATTCTTTACTCATGGTTATTTTTTTCTAAGTATATCTTTGATTAAAACCTTCAGAAAAAAAAAAAATGATGGGGTCTGGAGAGAGGGCTCAGTGGTGCTCGCTGCCCTTGTAGACCTGGTCAGGTTCTAGCATTTACAGCAGCTGACAACCACCTATAACTCTAGTCTTGGGAACAGATGCCTTCTTCTGGCCTGGCTTTTGTGTGAATGTGGCATACTTGAACTCACATAGGCACACCCACGGAAGGGGGGATGGGAGGATGTTAAGCTTTTGAAAAGGAAAATACAACAGTTAAATAAAGATCCAAATTCTGTTTTTTGATGCACCATAGTATGTATATGGTAAAGAAAAGGTTTTTAAACAACTAAAATCTTTGTTAATTATTTTCAGAATTTTATGTGATTTGGCCATATTCCCCCTCTTCCCCTGCCCCTCACAGGCCTACCCCACTTATCTGCCACTCAACTCAGTTTTTTCTCTTTTTTATATTAAAAAAAATCATCGTCTGATTTGTGCTGTCCTAATACTCTTGGGCATGGGGGGAAAGAAAAAAAATATTTTTTTCAAAATAGGGTTTTTCTGTGTAGCTATGGCTGCCCTGGAATTTGATGGGTAGACCAGGCTAGCTCAGAACTCAGAGATCAGTTTGCCTCTGCCTTCTGAGTCATGTACCGCCTGGAGAGATTGTCTTTAAATGGTTTTTATTACATTTATTGTGTATGTGTGAGCCACCTCCTACCGGTGTGGAGGTAAAAGAACAACTTTTGGTTTTCTTCTTCCGACACTCGGGACTCAGAGATTAAATTCAGGCTGCCAGCTTTGGCAGCAAGGAAGTGCCTTTGAGCCATTTAGCCAGCCCAAGAGGCGGGACAAAACAAACACACAGCCCAGATGGCACATTATATGTAGGATTCAGTCTAGAGAAAAAGGGACTTCTTAGATAAGGAAGTTTCTGGCATCTCTTGTAATGCTGAGCATAATTTTGTGGTGCATATATGTTAATGGATGTATTATAGTTTAGCTGGTTTGGCTAGATGTTTGTGAGATATTTTACCCATGTCACTATGAGTTAGTTTGCAAGATTTAAAACTGAACTAGGAAACAAATAAATGAACTGGAGCATTGGATATGGTGGCATATACTGATACTCTCTGCACGGGGGAGGCTGAGGAAGGAGCAATACACATGTAAGGCCAGCCTGGACTATATCCTGAGGCTGCAGCTCAAGAAACCCCACCAAGACCAACTGCTAGTTGGAAGTATACTTAAAAAAGAAAGAGCTCCTTCGACCTGTTAGTGAGCTTTCATCTTTTCTGAAGAGTTTAGTTTTGTCTGTTACAGTTTGAAATACATACAACTTGACACAAAAATTGGCTTACTAAATACTTACTCTTGTTCTTGCCATAATTTTCAGAAAGTGCCTGTAATAACAACAACAAAAACAGTAAAAAAAAAAAAATTAAAAAATTAAAAAAGCAGACTAAGAGGAAACAGCTTTTTGCTTGGTGGGTGTCTGACATAGGGTAGTGACCTACTTAAATATTCATGACCTTCTCAAAGTTAAGGTAGTTTAGGAGAGGCCTTTGTAAACTTTTCCTTTTGGCGTTGGCTTTAAGTTTAAGAAAAGTAACTCCAGCCAGGTGGTGGTGGTGGTAGTTGCTTTTAATCCTGGCAGTCCGGAGGGAGAGGCAGGCAGATCTCTGAGTTCAAGGCCAGCCTGATATACTGGTGAGTTCCAGGACAGCTAGGGCCATACAAAGAAGCCTGGTCTTGAAAACAAAAAAAAGGGGGGGGGGTTAGCCTCCAGTTAATCCTGCCTCCTGGTTTCCTGATGGTGCTTTTCTGAATTCTACTTTAATCACAGACTCTACCTGTGAGCACTGGGTGTGTGCTCTGGATAGCTTAAATTTGTCTCTATGGACAAATGTGGGTGCCAGCTATGCCAACAGATGCTTCTGAGCAGATGTGTTATCTATATGCATATTGGTACCTGGAGCTACGACTTATTAGTCACTTTGAAAGTATAGACCTATTTTTTTATGGGCTGTAGAGATGACTCAGTGATTTAAGAGCACTGGCTATTCTTGCAGAGGACCTGAGTTCAGTTTTCTGCACCCACATGGTAATTGGCAACCATTTAACTCTAGATCCAGGGGAGCCAACACACGTGCAGGCAAAATATTCATACACATAAATCTTTTTAAAAGACCTATTTTTAATGGTAATATATAACTACAGAAAAATTGATAGTAGAGGATGAAATTATCTATAATCCCATTCTTTTAAGATTTGTTTGTGTTTTATGTATATGAATGCGCTATTTGCATATTTGCCTGCAAGACAGAAAGAGGGCATCAGATCCCACTCACTATAGATGGTTGGGAGCCACCATGTGGGTGCTTGGAATTGGACTCAGGACCTCTGGAAGAGCAGCCTCTTAACCTCTGAGCCATTTCTCTAGCCCTGTAATCCTCCCATTTTAACAGACTAACTTCTTTGGTCTGTTTGCTTTCCAATCTTTCCTCTCATGTCTGCACTTCACATAGTCATAAACATATTTCAAAGCAAATGGCCTTTGTCAAGGGAACAAGAGCTAAATTTCAAACAAGATTTGAAAAGCTCAGTTTGTATCCCTTTCTCAGCTTGTGATTTCTTCCCAGAGAAAGGAGGGTAGTTAGTTTTAATTCTGGTGTCAAAAGGCAGACAGTTTTGAGTGACTGGCTTTGGTGAGGGCTCTGAGTAGTGCCTTTAAGGTGAGTTAATGTGAATCATTCTACTAGAGGACACATGGCATACACTCAGGCACACAGTGTCTCTTATTTTGCATACAGGTTGTCAGTTAACCTGTGTCAAGAGTTTATTTTGTTCTGTACCCATAGCCCATACTGTCCCTGAAGCTGATGACTAACGGGTTGGTAGAACTAGTGGTTAAAGCTGAGACGTGAAGATGTAGGTGAGGGTGTGGGGTTGAGGTTCATGCTGAATTAGACCCAGCACTTCCTCCCTGACAGGGTACTTGTGAGTACATGAAGTAACAGTTGTGTCCTGGCCTTCAGTGTATTTATTCTCTTTAGGGTGCTGTTCCTCCTCTCCCCTCCTGCTCACACCGTGCCACTTTAATGTCTCATGTACCTTTTACACTGTGCACCCCACTTCCTTAAAACCTTTCCCCTTCTCATTATCTCTTTCTAGTTGTCCGGGCTATTTCCATGGTCCACATAAAGTCTGGGATAGCTCAACATCATAATTTTTAGATCTATTTTGTGCAAAATTCCTATTTTCATTTTTCTTGCATTATGACCCAGAGATGCCACTCTTGGGCATTCCTCCACAGAGCACTTGCACATTTGTGTTCATTGCTGCTCTTTCATGGTAGCGAGGAAATAGAGCCATTTCAGGTGCCCATCAAGAGAGGAGTGAATATGAAAGTATGGGCATAGACACAGTGGATTTTTTTGAGGCATGGTTTCTCTGTGATGCCCTAGCTGTTCTGGAACTTTGTAGACCAAGCTGGCCTTGGTTCATGTGCCTCTGCCTCCCCAGTCCCACCACCGGCCAGCTCACAGCTCACAGTGGGATTTTCTTTAGGCATTCCAAAGCTGATTCTTAATAGGACGTCTCATTCTAAGTCCAAGTGGAGCCTTTTGTAGGAAGGCTGACTGATATGACCGTGGCCTTTTCTTTTCTTCTCTTTCAGTCTTCGAGCAGCGACAGTGGTGGGAGCAGCAGCAGCAGCATCAACAGCCCTGACAGGCCCAGTGGGCCGGAGAGCAGCTTGAGCCAGTTCATTCCCGGATCCTGCCCTAGCACCCCACAGGCGGTGCCCGAGCAGTCTGCACTGTGCCAAGGCCCTTACTTCCACATCAATCAGACCCTGAAGGAGGCCCATTTTCACAGCCTACAGCACCGAGGCCGGCCTCCGACATGATGCTCTGGCAGTTTCTTGCCTTCTGTGAAGGGACAGCACTGTGCAGATTGGATATTTCAACTTCATGATTTGTTTTTAAAAGTTGCACACAAAAAAAAAATGCCTGTTGGCTTTCAGTCTCTATTTGAGTATGGGTCGGCAGGCACTGTTTACTTGGGTTTGCTGCACTAGTAAGATTTCAGACGGGCTTGGGAGCAATTTTTTTATAGCATTCTTTTGAGAGAGGGCATCAAGTCCATGTCATGGCAGTGTCTTAGGAAGTCTCTGATTTCCACATCTGCCAGTTAGACATTGTACTATATATAAAAGCATCTTAAAAATGTGGGATCTTCAATTTTTTTAACTCAATAAACTAGTAAAGAAATCTAGTTTCCATGACAGAAACAAAAACCCTCAGGTCTTCTCCCCAAATACAGGAAGCCTGACTCAGTCTTGCACTGAAGCTGACTGCTACACTACCTCTTAGTGTGTAGGTGTCCACGGAATGGAGTGTCGCCCACTCTGAAGACCATGAGGCCAGGCACCTTCCCTAGCTGTGGTCTGTTACACATTTGTATTTCCAGGGAGAATGTCACTTCCATGTCTGTTTTTCCAGTACGCACCTCAGACGCTAAAGAGAACACAGCAGTTCTCTGATTCAAGAAATATCTAGTAACTCTCTTAAAAACATACTTATCGATAGCTCAACTGTTAACCCTACAGTGCCCGTACCCAAGGTAGTAGTCAGTGCCTATGAAGCACACACTGCCCAATAGCAGGACAGAGTGAGGACTGAACTCAGGGCTGACAGCACCGCCGCCCTGCTAGGGGCCACACTCCATCAGACCAGAAAGGTGGGCATGCTGTAGAGACACAGGCAAAGGCGCTTAGGAAGAACAGTCAGTAGTATTTAATTGGAGAGCCGGGGCATTGTTCCCGTGCTACTTTGTCATAGTAGAGAGCCAGGCAAGCTTGAGTAGGGAAGGTGCAGGTGAGTCTTCTTCCTCACTGGCCAGCTGTCTGAACAAGGAGCCAGGATGCGTTGGGTCACCTACTCTGGAGAGTGCCGGGGGGCCAACCTGCCATTAGATGAAGAGGAAGTGCCTTAAGTGTCCACCCGCAGCCTCCCGCTCCCCTCCACTGCACCCCATTCAGAGGCCACACAACACAGGCAGCAGCACTGAGGAGCAGGCTTGGTTCGCGTAGGAAGGGTCTGAGGGACTTGCTGGACCCAATGACACATTGCAGGAGGCCCATGCCAGGAAGTGAGTTAACATGCGGCACCTTCCGCGGCCCGCTCTGAGGGCCACAGCATGGAAAAGCTGTGTGTGACATGGGAACTAGTGTCAATGAAACCCGGAGTTGAGAAAGAAAGTCTTTTAGAACTGTTTTTCCAAATTTTAAAACCAAATGCTTGCCAAGATCTCAGATCTTACTGGGTTTGCTGGCAAGGAATGTGGGAAAGAATACTTTACTGGAATTTTAACAGGCAAACAGTGCTATAAGAGAAGCTGTCAAGCACACATATACACAACACAATCCAGAAATACCCAGAAGGGCTCCGGCAGGCCTAATGGATGGCGTCCTACCAAAACAAAGCATGTATTAATAAATCGATGCTTGAGAAAGCACGTTTCTTCCTATCTCCCACCCAGCTGAAGACAGATGAGATCATCTGCAGGCCAAAAGGCTCTTCTCCCCATGCTCTGACCACAGTGCTGGAGTGCCAGCCAACAGTCACCCTTTCACCCTACAGAAGGAAGAAACCATCTTTGCTGTGCTGTGTCCTCATGGTCTGGGTCCAGTTCCCTTTCTGTTTTGAGGCTATTTGCCGATTGGCATCTTTCTATGAGCTCAAGCTAGTGACCTTGTACTCTGTTGCGCCGCCATTAAAAGCAGCCTTAGTGCATTGCCATACAGTGCCTAATTGGTTATTTCTATAAGCGCTGGTGGAGGGTTGGCTGCTGAGTGAGGGAGGGGCTGGAAGAACAAGAGAGTCGGCACTAACCTGGGCTTGTGTTTCAAGGCCTCCTCTGGTCGTCTTCGCCTTTCTGGTGCTTGTCATGCTCAGGGGAAGCAGTCCAAACCTCAGGACAAGAAAGATGATTTCACCTCAGTGTACAGGCATCCTCGGCCCAGCAGGGCCTGCCCAGCTACTCACCTGATCTGACTGGAGGCCAGTGGCAGGATGTTATGGGGTTCCTGGGAATTGAATGTGCTGCTCCGGGAGGCAAACTGATTCTCTGTACCCGTCACCAATCCAAACAGAACCTGTAAGAAAGGGAGAGGGCCAGTGAATGCCACCCCCAAGAGACAGTCACTTCATTGTCTACCATCATCATTTGGGAGAGTACTTTAAGTGTTACTTTTTCAGAATTACTCCTTAATCTACCATTCGTGAGCTCAAAGCTGTGTGCACAGTGTGTGTGTGTGTGTGTGTGTGTGTGTGTGTGTGTGTATGTGTGTTTTTGTGTGCAAAGTGTGTCACATCTTACACACTGGACTTGACACCCATTTATTTTTGTGAGGTGAGTGTAAAAACTAACCCTTTCTTCCAACATGGCTTTTGAAGCTCATGGCATTTTACCTACTCCTTCCAGGGAGTGTCTATTTGTATCTCACGCTGTGCATGAACCACTGGAGCAGACTTAGGTTTATGATTTGAACTAAATATCCCTAGTCACACTGAGCATGGTTGGGACCCAACTTACAGAAGTCCGTTGTACCAGGCGATTAAGGTTGCTGTTGAGATGTGGTGTGAAAACATCCAGGTCAAAAGGGTCGATGAGGGCCTCCAGCCTGTCAGTCACTTTCTCAATTCTGACAAGAGTTAGAAACATGATTCTTCACATACTTGAGGACACAAAATAGCCTGGTAGTTATTTTTCACTTTACTGTGATAGAAACCCTGGAGATGGGCATTTTCCAGCTGAGTGGCTTAGTATCTTTATGAAAGTCAGCCTGATGTGATGCTTAAGTCTAGTGCCTTCCGCTTACCAAACAGGTTCTGCCTGCTTCATATGGCTGTGTAATCTATTCAGCAAATATTATTTAACCCACCTCTTACACAATGACTCACCGTTTAAGGGAAACCAGTCACTGCAGTATATGGCAGGCTTTTGGGGGGAGTATCTCAGAATGTGGGTTTCAAATGGTCCTCAGCTTAAGCTGTTGTCATACACCAGCACATGGATTATTTTAAGATGGTGCTGGGCCACAGCTTAGTAGTACAGGACACGGTGGTGTATGATGCTTCCCTGAGGTGTGGCCTCAGGGCTACAGAAGTGCTCTGCTCCCCCCAGGTTTCTCTGTGTACCCCTGGCTGTCCTGGAACTAGCTCTGTAGACTGGCCTCAAATGGATCCGCCTACCTCTGCCTTCCAAGTGCTGGAGTTAAAGGTGTTCACCATCATCGCCTGGCAGCTTATAGATACATACAGCACAAGATGTGGTTTATTGCTGGCCCAGACAAAGATCTAAGTCCTGGACTGCAAGTATGGAAAAACCCCAAGAGGCACCTTCTAAATACACTATAATCCAGTAACAGCACCAGGAAGTGGCTGCCTTGTAGGCACCAGTAGAATAGTCACCTGGAGTCTGGCTTGCTCCGGCTACTCTTCATCTCCTCCCCCTTGCTGGTCAAAACGATGTTGAGGTAGCGCAGGTCATAGAGGAGTTGCAGGGCTCGATTCTGGGTCATTGGAAATGTCCCTTCTTTCTGCAAGTGAAGGCTGGTGAGGGGTGATTCTACATAGTTCCAAGAGCAGCTGCAAGTTCTGCTTATATTACATTGTGGTACAGTTTCAGAAGATGCTGTTGACACCACAGGGCCAGGATAATAGAGTGTTCAGTATGGAACCCTTAAAATCTCAGAGAGGCAGTCCTTAAAGACAGGCTCTCACAGGCTGAAGGCCATCACAAAGGGGCAAGGATTCTCACTTGGTAATGTATGTGAGCTCTGAGGCCCAGGAGCAAAGACCACTGAATTCTCTCCCAAGTCAGGATGGCCTCGCCTATAAATGTTCCCAGTGAAATAGGACAAGTCAAGGTTCAAAGGCACAGGTGCAGTGGCGGCCGAGAGGCTAGGGCCTCCTGTCCTAAAGAGAACGTCAGTGTCATAGCTTCCTCTATCCTTCATCTCACCTGGCAGCCAGCATGGAAGAGATGTGTCTCATGTGATGAAGCCACTCATAGCCGAGTGGCCTATCTTCTGCTTGCACTGGATCCTGAGTAGACCAAGGGGTTAAAGACTTGCCCAAAGCCTGGATGAGCAAATGTTGGCACTGGTGCCAAAGCTCAGCTGGTTTTACTGTGAAAGCTTTTACCCTGTTTTTACCAGTCCTGACCCCCAGGATGACCAGTTTGAACCTGAGATAGGGTCAACCTGCAGAGGAGAATGCCTCTCCTAACATAATAGAGCACATTTGTGGGACCGGGACCTGGCTTGGGCAGTGATACCCTTCTGTGCCCTTCATACAAACTGCCCCAATCCAAGAAAAAGGTGTTTTTTGTTTGGGAAAACATTTGGATGCCTACCTTTACCTGTTGTTCCTCTGTGAGTTGCTCATAGGCAGCTATGATTTGGGCCATGCAGGTCTTCAGCATCTCCTGCAGGGTTACTTTTGGCAAGGCATGGCCTCCAACCCGATTAACTTCCTGGCATAAGCCAAACAGGAAGGACTGTACATACCAGGATGGCTGAAAGATCAGAACACACCACTAAGTGCACTCAGCCCACTAGATGTAGCCCGCATGTAGGATACTCACCTTGACCTCTCCAGTCAAGCATCTACCTGCAGAGTGCTCAGCTGTTCCTCAGAAGGAACATATGGAAATGCCTTCCTAAAACTATCCTGCTCCCCCAGAACAGTCTGTCCTCTTTTGCAGCCCAAGGACCTGTAACAGAGGCCCGAACTCACTTGAATAGGGAGGCGGATCTTAGATGTGACACTGCTGCCGGATTCCGTCTCCTCTTGAATTTCTAGTTCATCCCAGTTCGTGGCAGTAGCCAGGATTGAGCCAGCGTCACTTAGAAGCAATGATCGAGTGAATCCACAAACCAGAAACTGGTGATAAAAAGAGAATTGTCACATTAGTTCCTCAGGGCCCTTGCAGTGTGTGGGTGGTGAGCAGCCAGCCCCACTCTGCTGGCAGCTGGCACTCACTCAGCAGAAGGCAGGAAAGCAGAAGGCCACTAAAGCAGGAAGCAGGGCTCCCCGTTCAGATTTCTAAGAGAGAAACGCTATCAAGTCCAGGCTGAGGAACGGAAGTTTATACCCGAGCTGCCTGGCACAGGCTCTGGTAACTATGAATACATTACTTGTCTATAGGGCTGATAAAGGCCAGACTGGAGGAAAAGCCAAGTGTGGTAACTCCATTACTCACTTTGACAAGCGCTGAGCTCCAGACCCGATAGGCCATGACACTGTGTTGGAGCAGGATGCTCTTCACCTCCTGCCATTGGGCCAGCACAGGGAGCACCTCCGGAGCATTCCCCTTCCCTTGCTTTTTCTGAGCCCTGACCTCTCTTGCAGGTCTTTCTGAGCCCCCACACTTTCCCACAATACACTGCTTCAGGTGAGGGCACAGTTCTCCCAGGGCCTGGCAGAGTCTGGCCATGAAGAGGGCTGCATGCAGCTTGGTGCTGTGAAGGACATCCTTCTGGTCTCGTGTGACTTCTTCAATGGTCTCAAGCTCGGCCTTGATGCAGCCCACAACGTACTTGATGCAGGCCACAGACTGAGTCCGCAGCATGTCCTGCACGGTCCCAGTGTCTGCATATCTATCGAAGGCAGAGTTCTTAGCCTGGTGTGTGGGGGAGGGGTCCTTGGGCAGTGGCGTGTCACTGGAGGGAAGGTAGGCCAGGAGGTCGTCCAGTTTAACCTTCAGTTTAGAATCCAGAGCAGAACAGAAGTTCTGTACACAGGGGCTGACTGCTTGGGCTTTCATGGAGAGGCCACTATTGGCAAACTGAGCTCGGTTTGCCACGCTGACCCAGGCAGCATCAGGAGGCAGGTCGTTGGGGCCCTCAGACCAGAGGAAGAGAGACATGTTCTGCTCAAATTGGACATGTTTATTCGGTGCGGAATTGTTGGTCTCCAGTTCCTGCAAAGCTGAGACTAGAAGCTCTTTGGAGCTGTTGGAGATGGATTCAAAGCCTTCTCTGGTCAGTGTCTGAAGAGAAAGAAGAGTTTTAGTCATTATTACTTTATGAAATGGCAATTTATGTTGGCATTCAGAACATTCTCTATCACACTCACAGCGAGTGTTGGAGTCTGACAATAAAATGCCCACCCGGGCTCGGAGTAACAGCTTGGTTTCCCTTGGTGGCACTTTGGGAGGTTGTGGCAACTTTAAGCATAAGGTTAATGAAAAGCAAGGACACTGGATGTGTGTTCTCAGGATCTGTACAATTGGCCTCCAACCCCCATCTGCTACCTGCTTGCCCCAGGGTAAAAAGGCTCTGCTGCATGCTCTGGTCATGTTCTGCCTCCTGGGCCCAAACCAGCCAGTGGCCATGCACTCAACTCTCAGAACTCTGAGCTAATGCACATCCTTCCTCAAGTTATTTCTGTCAGGTCACAGTCACTAACACTGCCAATGCGGTGTGACAGAGAACAGACAGCACCAATGAGGGGCGCTGGACAACTACCTGCCATCTCTTCTAGCTTTTAAAACTGTATATGTGGTAAGAAATAGGTAAAGAAAACATTCAGTAAATGCGGCATTTTAACCTGGTCAAAAGGCCACACTAGGCTTGGGTGTCAGATGGCTCAAGAGATGCTCACCATACCTGTAAGCGATCCAGGAAGAGCTGCTGCATCAGATCCTCCCAGAATAAGAGTGGCTTCTCCAGAAGCCGCCGACACACCACCTCCCAGCTCTGGCTGGCGGACTCGTTGGTAAGTAAATCCCATATGGCATCTCTGATCCCTGCGAGACCTTTCATGCTCCTCACGTACATTAGCAGCTTGGTGATTCCATTTTTAATGTCTTCCTTGCACCTGTAACAAGACCAGTTCCTTGGGCTCTACTGGATTCCTGACTTCTGTACTTTGCTTTTTAAAAATAGGTCTCTCTATGCACTCTTGGCTGGCCTGCAACATGCTGGACACAGATCTATCTGCCTTTGCTTCCTAAGGGAATGAAAGGTTTGCACTAGCATACCTGACCTTGATTTGTGGTTTTCACATCATAAAGAAAAATCCTTAAAACTTAATTTGAAACCTTTGGCCTGAGTATCTCAGCACATTTCTAACTGGTCTGAAGCTGGGATTCTGTAACCCTCTTAGCAGATCAACTTTTATCTAGAGCCCTAAGGCATGGCTTCAGAGCCAACACATTACACAAGAGCTCAGAGTATTCAGAACTCAAGCATAAGTACACTGTCTTGGAAAGATAAATTATTTTCAAAATATTATTATTATTATTATATTTAGTTTTTTGAGACAGTGTTTCTCTGTGTAGCCCTGGCTGTCCTGGAACTCAGTATGTAGACCAGGCTGGCCTCAAACCCAGAGATCTGCTTGCCTGTACCTCCCAAGTGCTGAGAATAAAGGCATGCACTGTCGCTGCCCAGCTTAGAGATTCTGTTTTTAATTATGTGTACTTCTCTGTGTGTGTATGAGGAGGTGGATATACATGAGCGTAGGTGCCCTAAGAGGTCAGAGGCAGCAGATCCATCCCCCCTGGAGCTGGAATTATAGCGGTGGATGCCAGCTGCCTGATGTGGGTTCTGGGGACTGAATCCAAATCTTCTGGAAGAACAGCAAGTGCTCTTAACTGCTGAGCCATCTCTCCAACCCACGAAAAAATAGCTTTCTGATTCTCTCACCATAGGTACTAAGCGGTTACAAAGGAGCAATGTACCCTGAGTGGGTGGCTGACGTGTGGCACATCACCCAGATGACTGAAAGTCTCAGCTCATGCCTCCCAAGGGTGGCCATATTGAAGGCTGCATGCAGGTCAAGCCTCAGGGGTGCTTTCTGGTTGCTTACATGTCCATCCATTTCTGCAGTGTGTCTTTCAGGTACTCCTGGCTGATAGGATGCGCGAGAGTTCGTAGCTCTGGCTGGAACTCCATAATGGATGTTGGCAGGTGTCTGAACCAGCTGCAGAGCCTCATCTCCCCTTGCAGGACACTGATGCCCTTTCCTGGAGAAAAGCCGAGTGAAAAGAATCCAGGCTGGGCGTTGAACAACATATTAAGAATTAAAAAGCCATGAGGAAACTTCCAAACCCCTCCCCCATGTGTGTATGTGTGTGTGTGTGTGTGTGTGTGTGTGTTAGCATCTTGCCATGTCACTTGAGCTGGTCTCCAACCCTGAGCCCCAGCAGTCCTTCTGCCTAAGACTTACAAGTGGCTAGAATTACAGGTGCATGCTACTGTATCTACCAGTCCCTGACATTCTGACAACAGTTATTTAAAAAAAAAAAAAAAAAGTGCAGACTCCTCACTTCCTTTTCCTCATCATCTTAGGTCCTCTTTGGAGATCCAAGGAGACAACCACTGACCACCTGTCTTGTTCCGTGAGTCTCGGCCTGCACTAAGCTCCTGGGGCAGTGCCTTGCACTCTACTCTGTAAAAGGCCACTCAGCAGCCTGGTCTACAAATGTAGGGAAAAGTGGCCAGCCAAAGAAACCCACCCTGGATCTAAGACCTGAGCCAGTGAAATACATCTATACCTGAACCCAGAACCAAAAAGAACTGTGCCCTGGCTCTGAAATTAGAGACCAAAAGAGCCAGTGAAACAAACATTTTGACCCTGAAACCAAAACCAAATCAGGGATTAAAAATCTGACCAATCCCCACCCTGGAAGTTTCCTCCCTAGAAAGCTCCACCCTCAAGAAGCCCTATATAAACTGTGCCCACAGCCCTTTCCCTGCTGCCTCTCCCACCTGGGCTAAGGCAGCCACCCTCTCCTGGATCCTTCCCTCCCCGAAAAATCTCTTGAATGAGGTTTGAATGAGGTTTGGGTGAGACCTTTTCCTGGAGCAGGATGGAGCCTGGAGAGAGAACAGCCGAGGAGCCAAACTGTAACACTCTCGCACCCAGGGAACCTTCCATAACTGAGCAGAGTTGTTAACACTTGGGAAGCTGGATCAGGACTGGAACAACTTCGCCAGGAGACCCTCCCCTACCGGAGCAGAGCTGCCAACATCGGGAAGCCTTTCCCTGAAGCAGGGCTGTAAGCTGCTACCTATGCTTACGGTGGCCTGTGGTGTTCACTGGCTCCCGACTGCCTGAATATTTTCCATCTGAGCTACATAAACACCTATAGCAAAGTGAAGGCTACATAGAGAGATCCTGTAACAAAAAAGTGACACTCGGAGTTGGAAGCACAAGGCCCTTGCAAGGTAACCTTCTGTGTCTGTTTTCTATGCCAGGGCAGGTCAGTCGGTCAGTACGTACCTTTTGTGAGGGGGAAGGGAGTGTGTTGTGTGTGTGCATGTGAGAGGTGACATCTCTCAGAGATGAGCCTGATGCTTACTTTCTCCTGGAAATAGCCCCTGGTCATACCTTCCTTCCACCTTCGGCTGCCTCCACAGTTCACTGTGCTGACAGCTGCACCTGACCCGGCAGTCCTAGGACGCCAGGGACCTGTCTCTGTCATCCTCTTGCTCACTGATAAGCCATCCTCGTGGCTCTTAATGCTGCCATCTACAGGTATACTACAGGTGAGTGACTCTAGGCACACCTGTCACCCCTCAGTCCCATTTCAGGCTCTCGGTATTCTGGAGTGTCTCCTCTGCAAAAGTAAATCCATCACCAGTCCCAAACCAGTTCCTGTCTCGATAATGTGGACACCACCCCCTCCCACATGCTCCTTGGCCAATCCTTCATCCTCGGTCCCCTCAACTGAGATCAATTGTCCAATTAGCCCCAATGCATAGCTCTCTTCTAACCCAAGTCCCCATCCTACGTCTGACCCTGGACCACAGTGACAGCCTCCTGTTCTCAGTATCACTCTGCCCTGCAGGACTCCACTGCCACATGAAAACATTTAGTTAAAAGCTGGGACAATGCTACTTCAGAGAAGTATAGGATGCATGGGGGCATATGGCAGAGGGTGCATACCAGGCCTGCAAGGTCACGGAAGGGTACTGTGATCTCTGGATAAAGTCCAGTCTCCTACATCTGGCCCACACAACTGCACACTACCTGGTCCCTGGCCTCATCTAACTAGATCCTCTAGAAACTTCTGCTGATGTAATGGATTTATGATGTTACGTTGTAAATAATTGTCCTGCCTATGAGTTTAATAAAAAGCACTGATTGGCCAAAGGCAGACAGGAAGTGTGGGCAGGGCTACCAGACTCAGAAAACTCTGGGAACAGGAGGAACAGAGCAGAAATGCCACAGAGACTCCAGAGTAGCCAGACAAGCCAGAAGATGCAGAGGACAACTATGCTGCTCTGAGAAAAGGTATGGAGCCCCATGGCTGAACAGGATCAGAGTCATGGGTTAGTTTAAGGGTAAAGAATTAGCAAGTTATGTGCCTGGGCCTTAGGCCGATCAGCCTAAAATTAATGTAAGCATCTGTGTGTCTAAACCTTGAGGCTAGGCCCAAAAGTTCAGGCCAGAAACCTCATACTACATGCTGGCTTCTTCAGCTCCTCGGAAGCACTGACACCCTCATCTCGGGACTCTGACTTTCCTCTTTCTTTTCCTGGGTCTCTCTTCCCTTTCTCACTAACTACTCCCAACCTTCAGCGTTCAGTGTCTTGTTTTTCAAGACAGAGTTTCTACATGTTGCCCTGGCTGTCCTGGAATTCACTCTGTAGACCAGGCTGCCCTCAAACTCAAGAGAGATCCACCTGCCTCTGCCTCCTGAATTCCAGGAGTAATAGGCATGCGCCAACACTTCCCAGCTTCAGCTTTCAGGTTAGCCTGACTCCCCCAGGGAAGTCCCCTTTGATTCTTCCTGTGCTGCTAGGCAACTGGTACCTTGCATTTACAATAATGACTATGCCTGACATCAAACAGCAACCTGAACCACTGAGGATTCAATATTGCTTTTACAACCTAACCATGACGCCCATAGAGCAGGAGACGGTGTCTTCCCAGTTCACTGATTTATCCTAGAGCCTGACACAGCAGCTGGGACATGGCAGATCAGTTGAGTAAATGAGAAAAAAGGTTATTGGCTCACCTGTGGGATGCTGGCTTGTGATTGTCTCCAGGGTAGAAAAGAGCAAGCCACAGGGCAGAGATGGGTCTGGTAGCATACCTTCTGGTAGAGTGTAGAAAAGGGCATGGGCTTGGTTCAGAGTGGTAGCCAGCAGCTCCACCAAAGAGCAAATCTGGGCCTTGATGCCAGCACCTGCAAGAAGAAGCACCTTCTTTTAAGTGATTCCCTTTAGCAAGGCTGACTACAGAACACCATGCCTCAGGCTCTCTGGACACACAACTGCTCCATCTTCTGTTAAAGAATTACATTTTAGACAAAAGCACACTCACCATGGTGAGGCTGGTTTAGAAGTTTCTGAATAGTTGCCTTTCTGGCCATCAGGAAGTCTGTGAGGGCTTGGCGGGGTGAGCTCTCCTCCAATAGCATTATAGAGCAGAGGGCCTCAGCCACAGCCTGGTCTGACACATTCTGGCATTTGAGCAGCATCTTGCTTTCATGCAAAATAGTTGACCTAGAATAACTCACAAAGATCAGCAAAGAATGGCTAACATTTGTGGTGAAGTACTTCAGTGTATCAGCAAAGAGGGCAGACTCTGTGACAGATATTGCGAACCTATGGGCGCTCACTTACCGGAAGTGGCTGGCTGCTGCCACCTGCCGGATGAGGATAGGAAACCTTGAGAGGATGGGGCTGTATCTGGAGCTCGAGGAGTCCAGCTGAAGCAGGCTATGCAGGTGGCAGCAGAGCAGGTAGAGCTGTGTGGCCTGGAGATGCTGAGAGGTTTCCATGGCGCTCCAGATCTTCTCGGGGGTTTCTAGTAGCAGCTTTATCTGGGCAGCCATGCTGTAGAATTTCTCAGACGGTGGCTGTGGCTGGAGGGCAGAAGGGAGAGCGAACAGAACATGGCTCCTTTTCTACAGGCTTGGGAAGAAGTTGGAGGATATTTTAAGATTTGACACTTTGCCAGGCGTGATAGTGCAGCACTCAGGAGGCAGAGGCAGTCAGATCTCTGCGAGTTCAAAGCCAGCTTGGTCAACACAGCAAGTTCTGGGACAGCCAAGATTAAATAGAGAATTCCTTTCTTAAGTAAAATCTGGTTTCACTAAAGCTGTACCTAGTAGCACTGAGCCAGTGGGACACAAAGTCCTGACACAGGCCAACATCTCACCACCTGTTTATTGGTGGCAGAAGCCTTTTATACAGGGTTCCTCTTTCTGATGTCCAGTCTTCCTACATTCTCGCCTCCCTCTTGGAGGGTACCAGAGACTTCTATGTTCACTGTTCTTTGTCACCCCTGCACTAAATCTTCATCTGGCTCAGGCTTCAGGTCTCCCACCTCACCATTCTGCCTTTATTGGTGTGTGTGTGGTGGCAGACTAACTTTGGCTCTTTTGTGCTTTTCCCCATCTGCCACATGAGGCCAGTGAGTCCTCACAAACATCAAATCACTTTTGGACTTCCTAGGACACAATACCGTGGGAAAGTAAGTTTCTGCTTTTTATGAATTACCGTGTCCAATATTTTATTATAGCAGCACAGCTGGCCATGACATCAATGTTCCAAATCTCAGTTGCCCTTGTTGAGGAAGACCCACACCTTCAGAACTAGTATGTAAAACTTCCTCCAGGATCAGACACAATTATTTTGGTAATAAATCACTCTTATGTTAAAATATCTTCTGCTACTCTCAATTATCTGCATTAAAAATTCAACTTCTCGTGGGTTTATTTCCTTAATTAGAATGTAAGCTTCAGAAAAGAAGTTGGGAGGCTTCTGTTTGTGATTTGAATGGAGAAGGCACTTGTGGGTCTGCCCCAGAAATGCATCGGCCATCAACTTTGAGAATCAATACATTTTAATAACTAGGTTTATGTAGTTGAAGTTAGTTAGGATAGCCGTCTGGTTATTTGAAGGGGACTGTACCTAGCGCACAGCTTTGAATGATATGGGCCAATGCATTTCCAGCCTTCTATGTGCATTTCCATCATGCTAGGTAACCAAGTAACACGAAAAGGCTCGCTCTAAATGCGAATTAGATTATGGGTTTGTTATTTTTCTTCTTCTGTTTCAGGAAGTTCTCCCAAGTTAAAAACTATTTACCCCACACGCCCTCTGGTTATGCCTAGGCCAATGCCCAAAGTTAGGATGCCCTTCCCACATCGAGTCTTTAACGTTACAGGGAATGGGAGACAGAATGGCTTGACTTTTCTTGACCAGCTTCTTTGCCTAAAATGAAGTTGTTCACCTATTTAAAGGAGAATGGGGTGACGGCTGAGGTTGCCTTCCCCCAATTCTCCAGGCCCAGAGTGGGATGCGGAATGAATGACTCGGTGGGTATGTGCGAGCAAACGGGAGAAATCTGTTCCCTGACTGTCGAGAGACCCCTGGCGTCTTCAGTTAAAAGGGAAGGAGGGCGCTGGGCACCCGAGGGAGGCGAGGGAATCGTCCGGAAGTCCGGGAAGGCTCCGGGAGCAAAAGGCCGGCTGACTTTTCGGGAGCGGAGCAGCGGTCCAGAGGAAGGTCGGCAGACGCCTCCCCGGAGCACAGACCAGCGCGAGGGGCGGGCTCCTCCGGCGGAAGGTGAGGGGTGGGGTCCGCCGGACTGCGCGGGCGGCGGGACGTGGCGGGTTCGGGTCCCAGACTGACCTGCGGGGCCCGAGGGACCCGGGGCGCCGCGGAGCCGGCCTGGCGGAGGCGGGCGCAGTATTGATCGGTGGCCTGCACGGCTTCCACCAGCCCCTCGGCGCAGCGGCGCATCTGGCCGATGGTGTCGGCCGCCTCGATCAGGTCGCGGTATCGCTCGCCCACCATCTGCCGCAGCTCCTCCTTCTTGTGCTCGATCTCGGCTCGAACCTGCCGCTCCAGCCCGCGGATTTCCTCCGCTCCATGAGTCTCGAAGAGCGCGTTGGGATCGCGCAGATCCAGCCGCTTCAGAGCAGGGGAGGCCGTCGCGGCCGCCATAGCGCTAAGCCGGTGGTCCGCCCGCCGCTTCCGCCTGCGAGCCCCGGCCCCGCCCCCTCTCCGCCATCTTTGATGGGGGCGGAAGTACTTCCGCCAGGTCGGGAGCCGGACTGGTCCCAGGGCCTGAGCCACGGTGGCAGTGCTGGCCTTGAGCCCTTGTTTAATTTTGCCGCCTCTTCCTCTCTCCCTCCCATATTCTCTTTCCCCGTGTGTGACAGAGACGCGCGTGGAGGTCACACAACTTGCAGACCCACGACTCCTGCCATGTGGGTCTCAGGATAGAATTTTAGGTAGAGGTTATCTAACCCGCTATGCCTTTTCGCCTGCCCTGAGCACTTGTTTCCTTGGAGAAATGTGGGGATATGTTTCATATTTAATAAAACCAGTCTGAGATATCAGAGGGCTCTACCTACCCACAGTCAGTGCAGGAGGATCGGAGAGTGGTGATTTACACCTTTAATCCCAGCACAGGGAAAGACCTGGAGAGGTGAGAGGTAGTTAAGGTCACCGAGTTAAATGCTGAACTAGTACTTGCTGATCGAAGCCTTAGAGTGACCCGGAATCCCTTATGTCGCGCTCTAACCCTCTCCTTGTGAGATAAGAACTTCACAGAGGGGTTAATTACGGTAAAGACACATCCGTGGTCCTGTTGCCTTCACTCTCAATGCACAGCTGTGCCCTGGCTAGACCATCCAGGACAGGACCTTAGGACCCTTTCCTAATCATCTGGCCTCACCAGGTGGCGATTGGAGCTACAGCTGTGGTCGACCTTTAATGAGCAGCCCTAAGGTATAGCTTCCTGGGCGGCCTGGTGCCTGGATGCAGAAGCCCCTGCTCCTTAGCTTTTAAGATCGTTGGACAAATGCCACTTTATAGGAAGACAAATTGGAATCCTTTTTTGTTGATCAGAAAGAGCCCCATTTACAGTGGTTGCCCCGCTCTCCAAGTCTTTACCTCCACATCCGGGGAGCAGCCCCCATTCCCCTTTCCTGACACTTTCTGCCTATCAACCAGAACTATCAAAACCAGCAAGAATGCAGCCCAAGCAGCTAGAGCAGGTACCACGCTGGGGATGTTAAGTACAAAGATTGTGGTTTTATTACTGATTAGTTCTTTGGGTCTTCTATTTTATTTTAATTACTGTTTTAGTAGTCACAAAACATGTTTCCCCTGTTACAGTCCTCCTGTGAACGGAGACTGTTGGGGGTTTCATGATGCCTGAGGATTGATCCAGAGAGGAAACATGGACATTCTGGCCTGCTGTTATTAAGTCAGTTCCAGACCTTGTTTTGGAAATGTTTGCAATTGAATCTATGTTAACGTGGAGAAAACCATATTATGCGTTCAGTAGCCCTGTATGTATCACAGCCTCTGGGGATTCTCTTTCATTCTGTACCGCCACTATTTTGAGGCAAATGTCACAGCAATAGATTGATGTCTAAATAAGCAGTGTTTCTGCTCTATGCACAAGGAATTTTATTTACCTTGGGGAGGGATGTTATCTCAGGAACCAAGCCTCTTGGCTCTAGGGTTCCTCCTGCTTTGTCAGTGTTCCCCAGTACAAGTGCCCCCTGGTGGCATAGAGGCGATGTGCAGTCCTTCCGCAGTCTACAGCCTCTACATGCTTCTGAGTGTAGAATTTGTCTTTGCGTTTGGGAAATGCGTTTCTGTCTGCCAAGACCTTTTCTCAGGACTCCTTGTACCTATGCCCCAGCCTGGGACCTGAGACTGGTCCACAAGACACAACTAACTGGGGCTTTGGAGACCCCAGTACTACCAGAGTGTGGGGGTTTCATCCTGGTGGGGGATGAGGTATCCCTTGCAAGGTCTCCTATGCAGAGGTGGCAGGGACAGTGGCTGCAATTGTAGCTCTGAAGTACCAGTGCTGGTGGTGGGTACCCTCAGGCTGTGCCTGGACCCCATCACCCTGTGGCATGCTTTGGGTTAGCAATGATCTCCCCCCCCCCCGCCCCCTTTGCTTCTATCTCCTCAGTTGCCAATCCTTCTACAAGCTGTTTTATTAATACATCCATTTTCTCTGAAAATCAGAAGCGTGGTCTATGGCTTGTCCTGGGAGCGTAATGCTTATTGTTCAATCTTCCAGCTCCACAAGAGTTACTAAAGCTTTCCCTACATTGAGGGGGGAACAGATCAGTTAGTGTGGGACCCAGGGTTTCCTGTGTGATGGCTCCAGCAAAGGCCCTACTTCCAGGCATGTTTCAAGATCAGGGGTTGCTTTGCCGGCCTTGGTTTTGGTTCCTTGGCCGAGTTCATCAGACTGGCCTGAAGATGCCACTGTTGCCCCTCTTCCTGAAGAGGAGGAGCTGCCCAGGTCTCTTTCCAGAGGTCTTCTCAGCCGGGACACTGGAAAAGCTCCCTAGGCCTAGGAAACATGTGCCCTTGGCTCTGCTTTCCAAGCCCTCCAGTCTTAACCCCTGCAGCTGGGGAGTAGCCCCTCCCCTTTCCCGACACTTTCTGCCTATCATCCAGGGCTATCAAAACCAGCAACTGGGCCAAAGAGTGTAGCCCAAGCAGCTAGAGCAGGTACCATGCTGGGGATGTTGGGACAGAGATTGCTTTCTAGGAAGCACCAGGGCCCTGATACAGTTTGGTTTCAGCTTATGAGTGGATGCAGGTATGTGTTGCGTGTGGCTTTGATTTTTAACTTTTAAAAAATTATGTGTGTGTATCTGTGTATGTTTGTGCAGTGTCTGCAGAGGCCAGAAGAGAGTGTCAGATCCCCTGGAGCTAGAGTCACAGGAGAGTGTGAGTTAGGAACCAAACTCCAGTCCTCTGCAAGGGCAGCAAGCACCTTGACCACGGCCATCTCTTCAGCACCTTGACTATGATGTTGCAAGATATAGAATGTCTTCGTGTGTGCTGTGAATACCATTAGATAATAATTGTTTGGGCCTATGGTAGAGCAGCTTAGAAGCAGGTAGGTAACCCAAGCACAGATACGGGGAAGGAGGGCAGAATTATAAGATCCAGCCACCCCCAAAACAATACATAATAGAGGACAGGTAAGCCACAAGCCGCATGACAAGACAGATTACTAAAAATGAGTTAAGATGTGAGAGTTAGTTAGCAATAAGCCTGAGCCATAGGCCAAACAATATATGATTAATATAAACTTTTGTGTGATTATTTAGGACCAAATGGGGCTGTTGGTCTGAATCTCAGGCCATGGGCAGGAGAGATTCATTTGGACTTTGGGGCTAGACTGGGCCAGACAGGTCAGAAATTTAGTACAACACTATGACTTTGTAGCATTTTTCTTTCTTTAAGCTGTAGCCCTTCAAACAGCTAATGTTTGGCCAATTCTGTTGAGTTTCCCCCAAGCCCCTGAAATCCAGTAGGCATTCCTCCATAATCCTAGCTGTCAGGGCACCATATACCCCATGCATATATCATCTCTGGTTCTTTCAAGGACCCTATGCAGAGGTGGCATCACAGATAACTAAAGACTGAATAACCTCCCTGAGGTCACCAGATTGTCAAAGTGTCAACGTCAAGGACACAAACCTAGAGTCACCTGAGAAGGGGGAACCTCAACTGAAGAATTGCCTTGATCAGACTGGCCTGTGGGCATGTCTGTGTGGCATTTTCAAAAATCTCTAATTGATGTAGGAGGGCCTAGCCCTATGAGTAGTGCCATCCCCAGGCAGGTGGGCTTGGTCTCTCTGTAAGCAAGGTAAGCAAGCCAGTCTGCAGCGTTCCTTCCTGGGCTCTGTCAGCTCCCACCTCCAGCTTCTTGCCTTGAGTTCATGACCCGACTTCCATCAATGATGGTGATCCAGAAGGGTAAAATGAAATAATTCCCCAAGTTGCTTTCGGCCACCATGTTTTATCTCGGCCACAGAAATACCAGCAGGGATACTTGTCTTTAGAGCCTGGTCAGTATGACTCTAGAAGTCCTTGATTAGCTTTAAAGAAAGATTTAAGAATATTAAGATGGCCTTGACAGTGCTGACTAACATTCGCATGGTTCCTGCCTAAGGGGGGAACTGCAATTGTACTGATGGGATGGGGAGCATGGTGCAGCCATGCCTGCTGGCTAAGTATTGGGGCATTAGAGAAAGGGCTACTTTTCCAAGCTGGGGGCATAATGTGTCACTTTTCCTCTGGGCCCCTTGTCTCATTGATCTTAGGGGAAAGATTTGTCCTTGGCTTGTTTTGCTAATTTGAGACAGGCTCTTGCACCTTTGCTCAGGCAAGCCTGCAATTCAGCATGGAGTCCAAGCTGGCCTGGAATCCTTTGCAATACTGTTGAGTGCTAGGGCTACAGGTGTTAGCCGTCATTTTTTTTTTCCCTCTTGTATTTTGGGTGTGCATGTGAGGAAGACAAGGGTTCTCTATTAGCTGTAGGTTGACCTTGAACTTGAGATCCTCTTGTCTCAGCCTTATGAATGCTTGGGCTTGTAGGTATGTGCCACCAGAGATGCTAAGCCCTTCCTTGCTTAAAACAAACAAACAAACAAAATCTGGAAATCACTTTTTTTGTTTTTAGAGAGTTTCTCTGTGTAGCCCTGGCTGTCTGGGACTGTGTAGACCAGGCTGGCCTTGAACTAACTCAGAGATCTACCTACCTCTGCTTCCCAAGTGCAGGGATTAAAGACATGCACTATCATGCCTGACTGAAATCAGCTTATTGTTGTTCTATGTGTGGGGGTGGTTTCTCTGCATTTATATTTGTGTACCATGTGCATGCAATGCTTGTGGAGGCCAGAAAAGCGTGTCAGAACCCCTGTAAGTGGTGTTACATATGGGTTCTGGAAACAGAATCCAGATGTCCTGGAAAAACAGCCAGGGATAATTGCTCCGTTGTCTCTCCAGCTCCTCACCCTTATTACTTTTTAATAGAAAAAAGAGAACTAGCCTGAAAAATGCCTAAAACAGAAGAATGTTGATGTACTTTGGATATTGAGCATCCCTCACAGGTCCATGGACTAGAGATTTGGTCCCTCAGGTGGTGCTTTGAGATGTGGGGAATCTTTAAGAGCTAGCTAGGGCCTAATGTGAGGTCTTAGGTATTGAGATTATGCCCTTGAAGAGGATTGTGTGACCTTTGCCCACTCTTTACTCTTTGCTTTCTGGCCATGGTGTGAGTGAGTGCCAGATTTTCTGCTTCTTCCTCCTGTAACAGGAGGTTTCTGGCTCTGACTAGCTCCACGATTTGGACCTGTCTGCAGCTGCTCCCTCCCCCGACCCAAATGACTCAGACGCTTGCTTATATTAATTTCATGCTGTTTGGCTTATGGGTTAGACATATTGCTAGCTAGCTCTTTTATCTTAATTCAACCATTTCCGTTAACCTGTCCTGCCAGTGGCCCATGGCTCACGGATTTCCTTACATGTTGATTCCTGGGCGGCTCCCTTAACTCTGCCTCCTTCTCCTTATCTGTGCTTCGATTCTTCCTCCTGTCATGCGCCAAAACAGTCCTTTATTCACAGCCTACAGAAAGACATTCTCATATCATGCTTTGACTGTGATATGCCGCCTCACTGCAGGCCCAAAGCAGTGAGACTAACCAGTCACTCAAACTGGGGCGCGGGGGGAAGCAGCCCCCTTTTCTATATAAGTTGGTTGCTTCAGGAACTGTGTTACAGTCACAGAAAACAAATGAATGCAAATTTCTAACAGATTTTCACAGATACCATGCATCTTCTTTGGGGCGATCTATAATCTGGTACCTGGGAAAAGGTCCCATAAGCTTTGACTCTTATACAAAATGACCCAACTGATACTTAGAAAATATGTCATGCATTTAGGTTACATAATAACAAAGTGTCCACACAAAGGATGCGCAGGAAAAGGCATGCCAGGCCTTTACCATCCTTGTTGAGTATTTGTGCTAGAGAGCCAGACAAGACCAGTCTCACCCAGATTCTGCTCCAACCCCTATTTCAAACCTCCTCTGAGATGTGAGATGTATGCACAGATCTAAAAGGTGAACCAGTGAGCTTTGTGTCCCACTCCCACCCCCTGCCACCTCGCTCCGCCCATTCTGTTGGAGGGAGCCGTATTCACATTGATGGAATAGTCAGGGAGAGAGATAGACTTTACCTGAAGTGGAAATCAGAAATTTAGGTCTGGCTAAGGGTGAAAGCAAGAAGGAAGGAGAAAAAGGAAATGGGGGTGGGGGTGGCACTTGAGGGTACAGAAGCTAGATCAGGGTTGCATAGAAGGCTGAATTCTACAGCTTACCTAGTGGGATTCAGACATTTGGCGTTTGCTTTTGGCCCGAGATGCCGGTAGGATTAATGCTGGCTGTCTTGACATCTTATCTTTATGGCAGTTTCTCAGCTCCTGTCTGCTGGAGGTGACATTTGTGGTAGAAAGGGCGGGTGTTTGACTTGGCTGTTTGCAGATCCCTGAGAGATTACCTTTTGCTAAGAGCTAGGCAAGCATCTCCGCTGGTGAAGGAGCCTGAATATCTGAGCTCCCCGGGTCCTCAGTGCCTTACAGTACAGGGCGATTGTTAGGCTCACAGTCCTTGCTTCATGTTGGCTATGCATGGCTCCTGCTATGCAGACTAGCAGTGTGCTGGATGCTGCAGGGAACCCAGAGGTCCTGCTTTGGCTTGGCCTCTTGCTCTCCTGGACCCCAGATCCACTTCCCAGCACTCAGAGTAGCAGAGAACCATCGGGAGTGACCCCCAGAGTCCTACCACTAAATCTATCAAGTTGTATTTTTGAGATGGGGGTTTCATGTAGCCCAGGCTAGCCACAAACTTTCTTTGTAGCAAGGATGACCTGAACTTCTGATCCTCTTGCCTCTGCTTTCAGCACTCTGGGATTATAGGCATGCACCACAACACCTGTTTTATGTGGTGCTAGCAGTTGAACCAAAGGGTTAGCAGCTCCCGTGGTCTCTGGCACACTCACGGCCACAGCCACATAAAAACAGTAGGTGCTTGCGTGGGAGTGGCCTTGTTTCAGGAGGTAGGGCCTGTATACCAAGCCAAGCAGAGAGCCAGTGGTCACTCAGCCCTGGCTTACTGGCCCACTTTCAGTGCTGTGAGTCAAATCACCAGCTTTTCAGGGGAACTTGAGTACCTTGTCATTCCTCATTTCTGCTCTGTGCCCCCCTTGGGTTCTGGCTCCTCACTGCAAAAGCCTGCCTGATTGTCTCTCTTTGCTTCTTTGAATGGTTAAGACCTCGAATATCTACTGTATGAAACCTGGCCATCCTTTCTTTTTGGTCAGAGGTAAACTGGTAGAGACCTTCAAAGCCCCAAGAAGCTTCACTCCTTCCTCATTCTCTCCAACAACCGCAGCCTCCCTGGTCTTCTTTGGTTCTACAAGGTTTTGTTCTTAGGAAGGAAGCCTTTATTCTTGCCATTTCTCTTACCAGATCATCCTCGGGTGGGGAGCTAACCTGGACCACTGCAGGTGAAATAACAAAGACACACAGTGACCAGACGTCACCGTGCCAACAATCTTATTCCATTCTCTTGCATCCACCAATGCTCAGAGATAAATCCTGCTTCTTATCTTTATGGAAACTGGGGCAGGGAGGTTTCTAATTTGCTCCAAATCGTCGAGGAAATAGCAGAACTGATGTATAAGTCATCTGTCTGCCTCTGGAACTGGTGCCATAGCCCCCACTCTGTTTCATTGTTGCATTTGCTACTGCACTAAAGTTACAAGGTTATTTGCACACACGTGTGTGTGTGTGTGTGTGTGTGTGTGTGTGTGTGTGTGTGTGTTATATACATACAGCACACACGGGAGTGTGCATGTGCTGCCGTGGAGGCGGAGGGTAGAGGAACCAATTCTCTTCTTCCACCTTGTGAGGTTCAGGGATCAAACTCAGGTTTTCAAGGCTTGACAGCACATGGCTTCAGCCACTAAGCCATCTCACAGGTTGACTTGTATATTTTGAATCAAATCTCTCCCACTACAAGGAGCAGAGAACTACACTTTCCCTCAATTCCCAGTTTCTAGAATAGCCTCCAGCACATAATTGACACACAGTGTTTGCACAATACATGAGTAATTTAACTTTGTAAGTAATTCTTAGCATGCTAAAAAAAAAAATCTATCTGTGAAAATAATCACATTACATCTTACTCTAATTTCTAAAGGAATGACAGTTCATAATGAATTCATTTTATTTTTATGAACATTTTGTTTCTTAATTTTTTTTTTAACAAACCACAATGATATATAAGGATGGGCTTTATTATGCCTTTTTCATACATGTAGGTAGTTCACTTTGATCATATTTATCTTCTATTACCCTGTCTCCCTTCTCCCATTGGCCCTTTCCCAATTAACCACCCCCCATCTACTTTCAAGTCTTTTGCCTTGGTGACCCAATGAATATAATCAGGGTTGCTTTCAGGAGCACGGATAAGATTTACAAGAGTACAGATAACTTAGTGGAGGTTACACCCCTGGGGAGAATGTCTCTCATTTCCCCAGCAACCATTATCTGCCTAGGGTCCTCAGTGAGCCGAAAGGCTGTGTGGCCCCTCCCCCCTTCAGCATCCCCACAGATGATGATGGGACCAATCCGGTGCACATCTCCTTACGTGCGTTCATGAGCATAGGGACCACGCCATGCCTGGAAGACAGTGTTTGCTCACTCTTCACCTCCTCATCCAGCTCTTACGTTCTGTCTCCTGGTCTTTCACGACATCCTTTGAGCCTTGAAATGGTGGTCTAGGGATGGGCATTCCATAGTTACTCATCACTTAGGCCTGTTGTGAGCTCCGAAGTAACTGCCACCCGCTGGAGAAGGCAGTCCCTCAGACCGAAACTGACAGCGGCAGTAATTGATGGGCATAAACATAATAATTCAGAAGCCAGTTGACAGGCACATCATGTCCAGTTAGCAGAAAAATAGCTGTAACTGTCCACTAGGGCCTATGTCCTACTGATTTTGATGAAGTTTACATTACCATGAGTTTATTTGTGTTCCAATCTAACACTGCTGTCCTTGCCCCAAAGTGTGAGACTTCTTTGCACTTTTGAATGTTGTGTATGGAATTAGGTAGACACTAACTACCATGCAGGAACCTTTTGATCTCTTGTCTGGCAGTTTCTGGGCTGAGTCTGTTGACATTTTCATGCTCCACAACAGCTATACTGAGTATGGTGATCTGAGTGATAAAAGCCAGCCATGGTCTCAGGCACTTGAATACAGGGTCCCCAGTTGGTGGCACTGTTTGGGGGAGGCTTATGAAGTATGGCCTTGCTGGAGGAAGTATGTCACTGGGGGTGGGCTTTGAGGTTTCAAAGCCTCATGCCATTTTCAATGTGCGTTCTCTGCTCTGTGCTTATGGTTCAAGATGTGAGCCCTTAGCCCCCTGTTCCTGCAGCCATGCCTTCCATCTGCCATCATGGCCCTGTGGATACTGGGAACCAAACTTGGGTCCACTGCAAGAGGAGCTTCGATATATCGACCATTGAGAAAAAAGCAACCATTTGACGGAATCACTGAGGAGCCTGTACACTTAAAACAAATTTACTGATGGGGCCAGAGAGGTGGCTCAGTGGTTAAGAGCACTGGTTGCTCTTCCAGAGGATGGAGTTTGGGTGTCAGCACCCACTCACACCTGTCTGTAATTTCAGTTCCAGGGAAGCCGATGCCCTCTTCTGACCTCCTCAGACACCAGACACGTACATGATGTACCTGTGTACGTGCACACAAACATTTACGCACATAAAATGAAAAATTATTATTATTGTGTCTATGAAAACTGCCATGCTGTGCAATTGGAAGTCAGGGATGACTTTGTGGAGCTGGTTCTTTCCTTCCATTTTTGCATGGGCCTCAAGGATACACTTAGGCCGTCACCTTGCATAGCACATGCTTTGCCCACAGAGCCGTCCCACCACCCCCTGGATTTGAACACTCATGCATCGAGGCTCCGTTTCCCCAAGGGAGATGCAAAGCAAGACTAGAATTGAGTCCTTGGGTGCTGCCCACTTCAAATGCTAGAAATCCTATCCTCTACCTCTTTTGCAGCCCACAGGTCCAGGGGTTACTTTCTGGAAACTCTTTAGGATTTGGAGCGCTGGCCTGTTAGAAAGCCCCCTTGTACTTGCCCCCTGCTCTAAGTGTTTATTTTGTCATTATTATTTTTGTGTGCTGGTGGTGCATTCAGGTGTGTGTATACCCATGCAAGAGCACTTTCATGGGTTCGTGGATGGAGGCCAGGGTTTGATATCAAGCATCTTCTTCAGTTGCTCTCCACCTTATTTTTGGAGACAGGGTTTCCCATTAAACCTGACGCTCACCAATTCACCTGGTCTGGCTGGGCAGTGCCCTTGGGATGTCTGCCTGCCTCTGTTCCCATCACTGGGCTTATAGACATGTACCACTGTGCCCTGCTTTTGTATGGGATCTGGGGACCCAAACGCCTCTCCACCCTGAAACCCTGAGGCTGCTTCACTTTTTCAGTTGCTTTCTGGTTCTGGTTGAGTCCATTCAAAGGAGATCAAAGGAATCCACTGTGATTCTGTTAGCCGTTACACTGTATTACTTCCTCATGGCTTCTTCTTTTACAAGACTCTCATGACATCATTCCTCCTTTGCTCCTCTGCTTCAGGATTGGTTAAGGTGCCCACCTTGGCCTTGTCTCCAGGCCCATCCCTTCCTGACTTCCTTACAACTGCCTATTCCTCCGCATGTGGTTCCTTTATGGCACGCATTTCTCTTGAGTGTGCCATCTGTTTCTGTTGGACCCGTGATTGGTACAGAAGATGAAGGACCAGAGACAAAGGTGCTTCTCTTTCAGCTTAGCACCAAGCCCTAGGCTGGGCACGATTCCAGAGGAGACGAAAAGAGTCTGGAGTGATGATTTGGTGAGTTTAGTTCTTCCTGAGGTCCTGGGTTCAGTTCCTAAGACCCACGTAGTGGCTTACAACCACCTGTAACTCTTGTTCCAGGGGATCTAATACCCTCTTCTGGTCTCTTCAGGCACCAGGCATGAACACTGATATAATACATACATGTACGGAAAACACTGACACACAGAAAATGATTTAGAAGTAAAGACCAAGGCAATGTGGCTTTAATTTGTTTAATTAAAGGTGTGGTGATACCTACCTGCATCTATCTAAAGCCCATCTCTAGTTTAGGCTCTCAGGGATGGGAGGTTGGTTCCATTTGGTAAGATTCTAACCCATTTCCTTGAACAGGTAAGATTTTTTCCAGAGGCAGGTGGGCACTGAGGAGGGCTTCCATAGCTGTCCTGGCAAACAGACTCCATCTTGAGTTCCTTTGATGGAGAATGTGATTGCCTCTGAAAGTTCTTGGAGATGTTTAAAAATTAAGTCACCATAAAAAAAATGCCAAAGAGAAATGTTTGCCCTTTATTTTCTAGTATTTGTGTTTTCCATTGAAAACCTGTGTGGATGGCAGATCAGCAAGAAAGCCACCATGGAAAATCATAAGAACAGAAAAGTGTCTAGTGATGGCTAGGGAGAGTTTTGTTGACATATGTATGAAAACTACCAATTGTGGGGATTCAATAAAAGCTTCAGAAGTTTCGGTGATATCAGAGGGAATCTACCCACAGTCTATGTGGGGAGTTAATAAAAGCTTCAGAAGTTCCAGAGCTCTAACCACAGTCAGTCTAGGAGGATCAGAGAGTGGTGATTCAAACCTTTAATCCCAGCACAGGGAGTATCCTGGGAGTGGTGACCTACGCCCTTAATCCCAACTGAGTTGAAGTCACTTTAGATTATAGAAGGAATTCCAGGCTCCCAAACAAGCAGTGGTGGGGCCATGCCTTAATTTACTAAGAGAGTATTTAAGCTTAAGGCAGGCATAGAGTTGAGGGAAGCCAAGGGAAGTGAGGCTGAGGAAGCTGGAAGACAGCTGGGTAAAATCTGACTGTGGTGTTTATTCTCTCTAATATCTCCAACTTCTTCAGAGATCTATCCCTGAGTCTCATTTATTCGTGCAACAACCAATTATAAAGGTGAAGCTGTTTCTGCAGCCTGGGCTGCCGAAGGCTTCTTGGTCCCTCGGTTACGTCGTATCTACAGGACATGGGAGGAGAAGGGAGGCCCCAGTCGGCCTTCAAATTTAGATTGGGAGACAAAGACAGCATGACCCTCATACCCTTCAGAAAAAGACACAAAACAATTGTCTGCACCTCTCAAAACCCAGAAAGGAGTATTGGCTCTCTCTCTGTGTATATAAGAATTTTCAGTCTCCTAGGACGGTGACTGGTCTCCTTTGTAAAAAAACTACCACTCTTTCTTGGTGACAGCCAGAGAGTGATGGATGGATTAGAAATGAGGAAGCATACTGAGAAACACACACAGCATAAGTTCGATGAATTGTAAGTAAGTTTTAAAAGTGAGCTCGTATGCTCTGCCCACACTGATTTGTGTATGTGCATGTGTTGGGTGTACATATGTGCATGAAGGTATGTGTGCAGCGGGTGTGCATGTGTGTGGAGGCTAGAGGTCTGTGTTGTGTGTGTTCCTCAGTTAACACCTTTTGAAAAAATGTATATGTATGAATGTTTTGTTGGCATATATCTATGTAGATTGTATTTGTGTCCGGTGCATGTGGAGGCCAGAGAGGGTACTAGGTCTGTTGGAAGTAGAGTTATAGATGGTTATGAGCTTCTGTGTGGATACTGGGAATTGAACCATGTCCTCCACAAGAGGAAAAAGTGTTCTTAGCCACTTGAGTTTTGAGACAGCGGCTCTCATGTAATCTATAGTTCATCTATTGTCTGGACTGGCCGAGGGATGCTGTGGGATCCTCTTGTCTCCAGTTCTCCAGCACTGGGATTTTAGGTGTGTATATAGCTTCTGGTTTTATCATGGATGCTGAGGATTGGAACTCAGATCCCATGCGTCCACTCAGGCCTTTCCCCTACAGCCATCTCCCCAGCGCCACTGTTCTCTTTGTTAATGAGATGTCCCCAGTGTGTTGGGGACCTGAAGGGAGGGAGGTTTCCAGTCTTTGGGAGCAGTTTGTTGCCCCTTGTTTTTGGCAGTTGCTCAGATGGAGTGATTTGGCTCCTGGGGCTTCACTGGCTGGCTGAGCTGGCTTCTATGCTCTCCTCTACCAGAGCAGATGGGAGACCATTCTTCATTAGCTGTTTGTTTGAAAGGTCTTTTTCTCTTGCTCAGCTATGCATTACACTCCCCATGTTGGTGCCATTTACAGACCGACAGGAGGAGGAGATGGAAGAGTGATCTTGGCACTGGACCATCAACTCACAGGACTCAGATTGCCTTCTGGCTTGGCCCCTTGAAATCACTCCACAGCCATGCAGTCTGAAAATGGAGGCGCACTCACTAATAGTTAAAGGGAGATATTGTAGGATCCTTAAAAAGAGAAATTTAAAACATACTTTAATTTTAATGAATTTTTTAAATTGTGTGTATGTGGGTGTTTTGCCTGCATATATATCTGTGTACCATATGCTTGTAGTACCTGTGGGGGACTGAAGAGGGCACTACATCCCCTGGGGCTATAGTTATAGACAATGTGAGCTTCCATGTGGGTGCTGGGAATTGATCCTGGGTCCTCTGCAGGAGCAGCCAGTGATCTTTACCACTGAGCAATCTCTCTAGCTTGAGATATATATATATATAAACTTCTAGAGAACATTTTCATGTTGCTTTGCTAACTTTAAGACAGACACTATGTAGCCTAGGTTAACCTCAAGCTTAAAATTTTTTTGCCCTTGCCTCTGCCTCCCTCAGTGTGGGATTACACATGTCTACCATCATGCCCGACTTGAGAGCACAATTTTGAAAGGTAGATGGAATGGGGTAGATATAGAAAAGAAATCTGAAACGAGAGACAGAGACAGGAACAGAGAATACTAGCTCGGGGACATTGACCTGACTAAGTGTCTCTTTTGGCCACAGCACCTTTTTCTTTGCGCTCTCTCTGCGCCCTCTGGTTGGCCTCAAACACCAGGGTTCAAGTGATCCCATTGTCTCAGCCTGCAGGTGCACACCACCATCTCAGCTTTCTGAGGGCAAGCCAGCTTCCCAAACCAGGCTCTCCTGGTGAAGCGGCTTTGCTCAGCGGGGGCCCTCTGTGAGTTCTTCCCCAAGATTAGGATGCTCTTCATAGGTGCATCCTGGAGCAGCAAGAACCCTTCTCTTCCAACCATTGTCCATGTCTGCTCAGTAGCCTCAGGACACATTGCTGGTGCCAAACCACATTTTATGTGTGTTCAGTTGGACTAGAGATGTTCTATCTTCCTAAGAATGGGCCTTTTTGGCTGGGAACATGGCCTCTTGTGGAGGTTAGTATGTCCCTTTTACTGCCTTGGAGTTGGCGAACCTAAGATAGTGAAAGGGGGCTTTGTTAATACATTATGAGAAGCAACTTAGGGAGGAAGGGGTCACAGATTGAGGGGCATGGTCTTCCACAGTCTAGATGGCATGGTGGCAAGAGAAGGATGGACAGTCACATGACATCCTTAGTCAGTGAGCAGAGTGTGAGCAGGAAGTGGGGCTGGGTTATGGAGTCTAAAGGCCCATTTCTTCCTACAGCAAGGCTCTGCCTCCTTTTTTTTTTTTCTTTGTTTCTGAGACAGTTTTGCTGTATAGCCCTGGCTGTCCTTGAGTTTACTCTGTAGATCAAGCTGGCCTCAAACTCAGAAATTCATCTGTCTCCCAAGTTCTAGTTTAAAGGTGTGCACCACCACCACCCGGCAAGGCTCTGTTTCTTCAAGGTCCCCCAATATCCTCAAGTGCTGTGAACAGCTGGGGGCCCACATGAGTCTTTGTGAGACGTTCCACATTCAAACCAACCGTGGCCTTATGAAAGTGCAGAGAAAAAAAATGGGGTGTGTGTGTGGGGAAGAAGTGCCATGGTCTGTCACATCCCAGATCTCTGAGTGGGTGTGTGGACTAGAGTTTTAGTTTTTAATCTGTCAAAGAGCTTTTAGGCAGAAGCTAAGCAAAGTGAATCTTCATGGAGGCCTTCTCTTCATCCATGGCTTCACTGAGGTGGCCAGGCCTAATCTCCATTCATGGCTTCACTGAGGCCGGGGCTTTTTGTCACTGTTTTCAAACAAGTTCAGTTGGCAATTCGGAGGCAGCTCAGCTAATGGAATGATCTCAAGCTTGAACACTGGAGGTCAGGCTTCAGGTCGTCACAGACAGGAGTTATAGCATCCTCTCCCAGCTTATAGATATGGACTGTAGCAAGAACAGGCAAGGGAGGCCAGATTCTCTTGCTATAGTTGTTTGAATGAGGACACTGCCCCCAACCTCCATTGGCTCATATGTTTGAATACTTGTTCCTCATGTGGGGGGGCTATTTGGAAGGGTTAGAGGGTGTATTCTCATCGGAAGATGTGTGTCCCCAACCCCAATCCTAATGCCCTCTCTGGCTCCTGCTTGTGATTTGAGATGTGAGCACTCAGCTGTTCCTGCCGCCACGCCTTCACGCCACCATCATGGGCTCTAATCCTTGGGGACTATAAACCCAATTAAACTCTTCCTTCTGTAAGTTGCCTTGATTTTGGTGTTTTGTCACAAGCAATTAAACAGTAACTAAGACTCTTGTGGAGCTGCCCTCCTGGGAAAGAGGGAGATGTAGGCATTTTCTGGTACCTAAGGGTCCCGGCTTCCCCAAGATGCTCAACTTTCAATTTGTATTAAGAAACACAGGGTCCCTAAGATGCTGTCCCAGTGTGCTTCTTTTGCTATGATACCACCATGATCAAAGACAGCTTGGGGAGGGAAGGGTTTATGTGGCTTTACGCCAGGTTACAGTTCATCACTAAGGGAGGCTGAAGCAGGAGAGACCATGGATGGCCAAGCTTACTAGCTTGCTTGCTCTACTGGCTCAGAACCACCTGCTCAGAGATGACACTGTCCACAGTGGGCTGGACTTTCCAACATCAATCAATAACTAAGAAAAATGCCCCAAAGACACTCTCACAGACCAGCCCGATGAAGGTGACCCCTCGCTCTTCTTCCAGTGTGTGTCCAGTTGACAAAATGCTGTTCTTTCCGGGGACCCATTTGAAACTGTTTGCAGTGAATCTTCTGGAGAAACGTTGCTGTTAGACATGTATGCTTTATCCAGCTGGCCACAGAGTGATCAGCCATTCACACTCTTTAGCAGCTCTGTGGTTTTGCTCTTAAAAAATGACTTCAGTATTTTATGTATCTCTGTTTGAAAAGCTTTTAGACTTCAATTGAGGTGACCTGTTTGTAGCGGGGACAGTAGCCTGTGTTGAGACCAGAATCCTGAGTGGAAAATTGACTCATGAGTATATATCCCTCCTCGTTGCAAAATTATTCAATATTTCTGGATTTCTCTCTCTCTCTCTCTCTCTCTCTCTCTCTCTCTCTCTCTCTGTGTGTGTGTGTGTGTGTGTGTGTACATGTTTGTGGGGGGTGTACACATCATGGCACACATGGAGGTCAGTGGACAACCTTGGGTTTTGGTTCTCATCTTCTACCTTGTTTGAGGCAGGGTCTCTTGTTCATTGCTATATACAGCAGGTTAGCCTTCCTAAAGCTTCCGTGGAACTCTCCTGTCTTCCCATCCTGCTGAAAGGGTGACATAGACATGTGTTATCATGTCTAGCTTGACCTGGGTTCTAGGCATGTGGACACAGGTCGCCTTGCTTGTACAGCAAGAATCCTACCCACCGAGGCACCACGCCAGCTCAGATAGTCCTAGATTTCAAATGTGTTAGTCAAACTACGATTTTCTCCTTTCATAAAGCCACTGGCCTGCATCAAAGGTCTCACCTAATGGATTATAAAGTGTGTACGTGTACATTTTTATGTACATGTGTATATCACACATGCCTCCCACATCTAGCATATGCACCACATACTTGAGTGAATATGCCTGTCACATAGATCTATGTGTATCTCCATGTAGCAGCTACTTGTACAGCCACATAATTGCAGTAAGAGCAGAGATGGAGGGAAACTGGAGACCCTGCAAACACTGTCCCCTGAGACAGCAAACATTGGTCATAGTGTATGAAGACTTTTGGACAGACTACTGGTGTTAAAATTTTACCTTTGAGAAAAATGCCAGTTTCCTTAGCAGTGAACTTAATTCCTTTACCTAGGAACAGGACAATCACCCCGCTTCCCCATAAGGCACAAGAATTATGACTGCTGTCTCTGGTATGATGGCTAGTCACCTCAGTTAGCTAATTGTGGATTTTGCTCTGTTGACACCAGCAGTTGCTTTCTGGGCCTCTTGCCCTGGCCCTTTATAGTGCCTATTTGTGGGGAGTCGTGTACAAGGCCAGCAAGATCTTATTTAGTAGACCTCCAATGTTATTTTCTTCGGTGGCTTCTACTGCCGAGGGACCTTCTCCATTGCTTAGATCTTGCCTCTGAATAATGGGAGTGGACCTGGCCATGGCACAGCAGTTCTGATTCTTTGGTAAGCAAGCCTTGCATTTCCCCACCCCCTCCCCCATCTTCCATCTTTCTTTCTTTCTTTTTTTTTTTTCCAAGTGTTTGAGTGTTTTGCTTACATGTTTGCCATGTGTATCACATGCATGCTTGGTGCCCTCACAGGCCAGAAGAGGGCATTGAGCCACCGTGCTTAGAACTCAGGTCCTCTGGAAGAGCAGCAGGTGCTCTTGGCCCCTGAGCTATCTCTCCAGTCCCCCTTGTATCACATCTCTCAACAGGCTTTGTGAAAAGGCCAGACAGGTGTATCTTTAAACCAGGACATTTCTTTTCTGCACCTGGCTCTGGTGGCAGCAATACAGAAGTGGGGGACAGGAGTAGCCGTCCCTCCTGGGTACCAGTACCCTCTTTTCAGTCCCCACTGATGCCAGGGAAGAGACAGATGCTAACTGAAACCTGCCTTCATCCATGTCTCAGCTCTGTACCCGCGCACTGAGAGCCACACCTGAGTCCTTGGCTCCATCCTGCTTCCCGTCTTTGTCCAACAGGAGGCAAGAGCTCCCTGGACCAGGTGACCCAACCCTGGCATTTCATTCTAATGACATTACGCTCACTTCTATCTTAGGAGAATCAATAACACTTTACAGTGGGTTCAGCTAGGGCTTGGTTAATATTTAGCTCTGTTTTCAGACATAGTCCAGATACAAACAGCCAGAGACATCTCCATGCAGCTTACCTGCTACCGTCCAGCCACTCTGAGTACAGAAAGGGGTGGGCGGGTGTTGGAATGGCTAGGGGGAGTCTTTGTCTTTGAGACAGTATCCTCTGCCCAGTGGTCGCTAAATCGAATAGGTAATGACAGCTGTAACAGATTGTCCTCTGTAAGAATTCCATCCCTATGTGTGCTGCTAGAAACAAACAAACAAGCCAACAAGCAGGGCATTGGTGGTGTGGTGCACACCTTTAATCTCAGCACTGGGGAGGCAGATGGTTCTCTGAGTTCAAGGCCAGCTTGGTCTACAAAGTGGGTTCCAGGACAGCTAAGCTGTTACTATCTGAGAAGATAAACACACACACACACACACACACACACACACACTCACACACACACTCACACACACACAGAGGGGGAGAGAGAGAGAGAGACTGATTCTATCATTCCCAGGAATTTGTCCGAAGAGGGAAAGTAAACTCTTAAGTAACCACTTGCTTTGATAGAGCATTTGCTGGGGAATTTAGTGTTCGGAAGCTGGCAAAAATGTGGATGAGACAAGTGATTGATTCTAAGTCATTACTGGGCCTGTCAGTACTTTTTATTCCTGAGAGGCTACACACTCCAGAAACCCTAACTACCTTCCAACCACACACCCCAACCACTTGGGTCCTCCTGCCATATTTCCTCAATAAGGCAAAAAAGCTTAACTTTCACCCACCGTGACTTTGCTTCATTGAACAGTCACCATTGGGGGCTGCTTGGGGAGGGGCCATGTGTCTCAACAGCCATTGTCTTCCCACAGACCCTGGTGTTCATGCTGGACACCTTTAGGGAAGCTGGGGACAAAAGCTTCACCAGGCAGCACGTGTGCTGTGCCATGGAGCTATCAGACCCACGTAAGCAAACAGGTTCCTATCCGCCAGTCCACATTGTCCCCTTCCCTTTGTCATCTCACCCTCTTGTCTTCACATCAGCAGAGCATGTTCTAAGCGAAGGCACAAACTTCACTCCGAATTCAACTCCAGGGCCAAGACTACTCACGTCTGGTACTGATCCAAAGCTGAATCCATTCAGCACCCCAGGTCCATATTGCTGCCCAGTGTGTCTCCTGCTAAGTCTTTGTGGGTTTAAGGAACCCTTAGCAACCTCTGCTAATAGAAGGTGAGGAGTAGTGTGCAAAACCCATCCGACCATCAGTGATCACAAATTAATCTGAGGCATTCATTTTTTTTTTAAAAAAGTTTATTTTCTTTATGTGTATGTGCCTTTGTGTGCACCTGCATGCAGGTGTTCACAGAAGCCAGAAGAGGGTATCAGATCCATGGAGCTGGAGCCCAGGGTGACTGCCCAGCACAGGTCCTAGGAACCCAAAAGGTCTTCTGCAAGATAAGCAGGTGCTCATAACTGCTGAGCTGTGTCTCTGACCCCAGTGAATTACTTTCCATTGTCCCGTCCCCGGCATCCAGAGGATTTATCTTTATGATGTTGGAGTTGAGCTGAGAATGACTTTGTGAATCAAAATTGTGTTAACATTTTTTTTTTGTTCCTCTTTTAGATAAAAGCAACCCAGAGAACAAAGTCATCTTTAAAAATAGGATGCTTCAGGGGCTGGAGAGATGGCTCACTGGCTGTTCTTCCAGCGGTCCCATGTGCGGTTCCTAGGTCTTACATGGTTAAAAAAACATCTGTAACTCCAGTCCCGGGGAATCCAGTGCCCTCTTCTGGCCTCCATAGGCCTATACATGGTACACAGATACACATGCACGTAAAACACTCATACATATCAATAATATATCTTAAATTAATTAAAACATAAATATAGGAACTTTAATGGGTGGAACAACTTTCCATATTATAGAACCTGACTGCTTATTGGATGGAAGTAAGCATCAATCATATGTGTATGTGTGCGCTCTGTGTGTATGTGTGTATATGTATGTTCATGGGTATGAACACACATGGGTTGGCAGGGTATGTGTTTGTATCTGAGGACAGCCTGTGTGTGTGTGCTATGTGTGTTGTATGTATGTGTGTGTTAAGTGCTTGCATGTGTGTGGTATGTTGTGTGTATGTATGTAAGTTCTATGTGTGTGTTCACGTGTAGGAATGTACATGGGTCGGCAGGGTGTGTCTGAGGACAGCCTTGAGTGTTGATCCCTAGGCACACCTCCTTTTGGTTTGAGACAGGGTCTCATTGGCCCAGACCTTTATCATAGGTCAGGCTAGTTGTTAAATGTGCTTCCAGAGATCCATTTCTCTCCACCTCCCATCCCGCCATTGCTGGAATTTCAGGCTCACATTGACTTTTCATATGGGTCCAGGGATTGAACTCAGATCCTAGAGTGTTTTCCTGTGTGATCCACTTCCCAGCCCTGTACCATGTATATTAAAGTCCCCTTCTTCCTGCTTTCAGATGAGCATTCTGTTGCTGAGTACCACAAACACCGCTTAGACACTCCATCTTGAGGGTATTGGAGGCTGCTTAGGATGAAAGCCTTGTTGGTGGCGACTCCTCAAGCTATGGGGACATGAACACTATAGAGTCACTCCGACCTATCTTCCTGAAACAACTGTCATCAGTTCTGGGTTTCTTAGAGAGATTTCCCTACGTGGATTTAAAAAAGGCATGTATTCAAGATGAATATTTCTAATTGTAACGATAAGGTTGTACCTATGGTGTTTCTTTCCAATCTCTTCCCATTTGTATTAAAAAGCTAAAGGAGCGGTGACTCACTGTTTGTTATGGCTGCCAAGAAACCAACCCAAGGCTGAACTTGTAGCTCACTTTGCCTTTGGGAACAGCCTGGCATTTGTCTGTATATGTTTGTCTTTTTGCAACAACTGTCCCTGTAGTCTTGTTTTATGATTGTACTTTTATTTTTGGGGGGTGGTGGTGTGGGTTTATTTGCCTGTCATAAATCCCATAAGCCATGCTAAGTAGTTTTGGGGAGCCGGGTGGTGTGAGTGACATAGGATGAGAAGGTAGGCTAGCCACAGATAGGGCAGTCAGCCATTCTGACCACTAAAGAGGCCTGGCTTAGGGAGCCAGAAGAAAGCACATTTGAAAATACACTTGAAGTCTCCAAGTGGGGTGCTATGGATGATGCTAGATGCATGAGCAGCATCTTCCACAAAGCCACACTTGTATTTGTTCACATCCTAGAGCTGTGACCAACCAAGAGGATGCAGGCTGAATCTTTTTTTTTTTTTTTGTCATTTGTACAGAAACCCATATAACTGGAAACAAAAAAATAGCACTAATAGTGTGAGGAACAGCTCAGAGAGGCCATATCATTAAATGTATGGCACTCGTGTGTGCTCAGCTAATGAAGGCGATAACACAGCCATCCCCGGAAAGATGGGGCTCCCAGCCTTTACCCTGTACACACTGCACTGTTCCCGAGTCTGCAGTATTGTGATTTTCATAATGTCCATAATGTATAAAGTTCTCTAAATAAACATCCTTGAGAGCTAGGGAGATGACTTGTGGGTAAAGGCTTTCTGGGCAAGTCTGGTGACCCGAGTTTGGTCCCCATAACCCACATGAAAGTGGCAAGAACAGGCTCCACAAATATGTCCACTGGCATCCACACATGTGCCATGACAATCATGCCACCTCCCTACATAAATACATAAAAACTCTTTTGAGAGCTGGGGGATGGCTCATTGGGGCAACACACTGCTCAGGTGTGAGGGTCTGAGTCTGGGTGTCAGAACTAGTGTAAAGGTTGTCTGGGCAGGGCAGCACATTTGTAATAACAGTGCACTAGGGGAACGTTCAGGTGCAGCAGGAGACCCTGCCATATAAATAAAGTAGAGCATGATGGAAGGGGCTAGCAGTGTCAGTCTCTAACCTACACACACATAGGCACATGCACACACATGCTCATGCACCCACATACATAGATTCACACACACACACATACACATGAACACACATTACAATGCATGCACATACAGAAACAGGCATAAATACATACATATACATCACATATACATAGACAGGAAGAAAGAACAGACTTCCCCTAAACACCTTGAGGAGCTGTTAAGTTACATTATTGTTTACTTGTTTTTCATTAAAAAGTCTTATCTGGCATAAAAAAAACAAAACAATTTTATGATTTATCTTAAAGGTATACTTCTACTTCATTTTTCTTCTTTCCATTATTATTTGTGTGTGGATGTGTCTATGTGTGTATGTTTGTGTGTGTGTGTGTGCGTGTGTGTGTTTTAGGGAGCAAATTGTTTGCCCACAAGAATCATAGTCTGTTTTTTTGCCTTTCAGGTCACTGATCCCACCCCTTCCTCAATGTCTCCCTGGGTAAAACTAAAACCAAAGTAATTTGAGGAGAGAAAAATACAATCTGATAACAAAGCATGCTTTGTCTTGATAAACTCAGTGATCAATGACCACAACCCTTGAAGTCCTTTTGGGTAAATGAGTAACTGATTGTATGCGAGAGGCAAACTTGGTTTATATTCTGACTCTCACAGTACGTTTCCTCTCTCTTCTAACTCCGACCTATAACCATCCAGGCTCAGAGGCAGTGCCTGGGAGGTGAGGAGTTTCTATAGCTTAGGGGCCCTCTAGAAAGAAGAATACAAAAATACGTTACTTTTACCATTTTTTTTTTCTATCTTTTTTACAAAAACATATTATCATATGAACATACTGCTCATGCTCCTTTTGGGTCTAAGAAAGGCCCACGCAAGAGAGATGCCAGGATCTTAACCTAGACTGGTTTTGTTATGGCAGGTCCATTTTTTTTTTTTTTTAAATAGGTTCAGTGTTGTGGTAGATGTTCACCTATACTAGACACACACAAACTAGCTACTTCAGTTTATAAACACAGGACATGTATGTGCTGGCTCCAAAGAGACTAGGTAGGAATATACAAATGTAAATATCAGATCACAAGATTACGTAGTGTATAAGTACACATACACAGGATTTGATTTAGGTTTTTGTTTTTTTGTTTTTTTGTTTTTCTGATTTCTCCTGGGCGGCTGCTTTCTTCAATGTCACACCCAGGCAATGATGTCCTCTTCTCCAGACTTTGAATTGTCTGCCTGCATGAAAATGTTCACTTTAAGGGAGAAGTAATCAGCTGATATACTCAGACTGGCAGACTCAAATCCTGTCCTCTGAACTGGGCTCCTGTAGAACAGTCCACTGTTCTAGAAGCCAGTTATGTTGGGTGGGGAGGCAGGAAGCAGGTGAGTGGGAAGCATACTGCCAGAAGGCAGGCTTGGCTTGTGTGTGTACATGTGTGTGTGTATGTTGTGTTTATGGGTATCTCAGATACTGGTTTGGAGGTCTCCATTGAGGAGGGTCCTCTGGGTCTCTGTGGTCTCATTCAGCCGGGATTTGTCCTGCTTACTGTCGCTCCGTTCCCCATCATCAGTACCACTCACCTTGACCAAACAGAGAACATTCTGGAAGCTCTTCTTGAAGTTGTCAGATAAGAAGGCATATAGGATAGGATTGGCACAGCTGTTGGCGTAGGTGAGGATCACCACAAAGTCAAACATCCCTTTCAAGGCTGGAGTGGGATTGATGGCCACAGACACAGAAGAGACATTGAATATGTAGAAAGGGAGCCAGCAGAAGATGAAGACAGCCACCACTATGGACACCATTCGGGTGACCTTTTTCTCTGACTTTTTTCTCTTGGATGATCCCACTCGGATTCCAGAGGACTTCACCTTGATGATGATGAACAGGTAGCAAAGACAAATGACGGTGAGGGGTACCAGGAACCCCAAGATGAAGGCATAGATAATGAACCCCGTGTACCACGCCCCAGATTCACCTGGCCAGTTGATGGTACAGCTGCTCCTTCCCCATTGGTTGCTCCGGAGGCCAGCATATATCATGATAGGCAAAATGACCAGCAGAGAGATACCCCACACAGCCACATTAATCATCTTGGCTGTCCGGGGTCGCCTCCACTTGGCTGACTTGATGGGGTGGACCACAGCTAGGTAACGGTCGATGCTCATGACTGTCAAGCAGAAGATACTGGTGAACTGATTGATGCCGTCTACAGTCATGACCACCCGGCAGATGGCCTTGCCAAAAGGCCAGTGGACCAGTGCCACCTGCATGGCCAAGAAGGGCAGCCCCAGCATGAAGAGTTCATCTGCAATGGCCAAGTTGAGGATGTAAATATTGGTAATGGTTTTCATCTTGGCGTAACGGAGAATGACATAAATAACAAGTGTGTTACCACACAGCCCAACAACGCACACCACAAAGTAGATGAACGTGAGGACCGCGTTGCTTGTCATGTCATAGTATGGCTCCGTCTCATTGGAGCCATTGCTTGGCCCCAATGAACCATTGATGTCAAATAGAGAGGGCATCCATATTTGGCTCCCATTGAATTGTTCAGATGCTGTCTCCATGGCTGCTTCTCAGTTAGTTTAGAACCGAGCAGCCCAGAGATTTTCCTCTCACCTCAGTGGGCTCTGGGGGCCAAGGAGCTACTGTGACATCTGGGAAAAGAGAAAGAAAAGTAGCCATCAGTCCCAAGCTATTTGACCCCTGTATCCCACATTCTCTCTTTCTCTTTCTTTTGTGTATTCATGTGTGTGTGTGTCTAGGCCAGAAACTAGTCCTAGCTATTGTTACCTAGGCAAATCCACCCTGCCTTTTTGAGTCAGGATTTCTCACCATGCAGCTTGGCTGCAGGGACCCACCTGTGTGGCCCACCTCTGCTGTGATTACAAACGTCACCACACCCAGCAGTTTTCACATGGATTTTGGAGTTGAACTCAGGTCCTCTTGCTTGCAAGCTAAATACTTTATTGCGGAGCCACCTTCCTCCTCTCCTTTCTCTCCCTCTCTCTCTCTCCCTTCTTTTTTGGGGGGAGTGTGGTGGGGGAAGACAGGCTAGCCTGGAACTCACTCTGTAGCGGAGGCTGGCTTTGTGTTCACAGTGCTCACCCTGTCTCAGCCTCCCATGCTTGGGATTACAGGTGTGAACTACCATGCCTCGCTCTTTTAGACTTATTTTCAACTGAAAAGCAAGTTTCCCTATTTTCTGTCTAGCTGTCAGCCTGCAGACTTTTTGAGGTCTTTTTCAAATGGTGGGGGAAGGGTTTGAGTTAAACCATCATCTTTGATGACGCACATGTGATAGGTGGCTATGGCTTCAAACACATAGACTTTGACCCTGAAGGAACCGACTGGTCCAGACTATAAAAAGACAGATCTTGGAGGGTTTCAGCTTCTGACACTGGAGGGTGTCGCAATACCAGCACTCTGAAACTCAAGAAGAATTCCGTGTTGGTTTGATGTCTGCTTGGGAGGTTTTACCATTCAGAGTCCGCCATGGTGAGAAAACCCAAGAATTTAAAGGAAGAACAAATCTGGGGTCCATGGTTGTTCCCCACATGACCTCATGCCCAGCCCTTAACTGCTGTGACTCTCCTTTGTCAACATGGGGTGTCACGAAGTTTAAACAAGAGAAGGCATATGCAAATGCCTAGCATTGTGCAGCCTCATAATCAAAGCCTCATAAATAGTGACCCCCCCATTTCATTATCTCTAATGTATTGAAACCTGCCTACACAGTGAATCAAGTTATAGTCTTCAATATTAAAAAGAAAGACTCTGGCCTTCTTTCTCCCCTTTTAAATGCATGCTTAGGTTGTGTTTCTTTTTGGTTTTGTTTTCCCAATATTCAGTGCCCCCCATTCCCCACTGGACTCACCTTAGGAAATCCCTTTCCTAAAGCCCCTCCCCCTCACGGGTGGGCAGCTTTTTGCTACAGTTTACAAATTAGGGCAAAACCAGGCGAGGTGATGGATGCAAGCTCTTAATGAATATCAAAAGGTGCTTTTAAAGACTGGTGGCATTCTCCCATACTCTTGCCCCCTTCCTCTCCCCTAACCATCGTGGGAGTTGAGGATACTGCCCCCTCTCACTTAAAAATGTGAAAACCGAGGCTTGGAGAGTTAAAGCTCTTGGTGGAGTGGGTACTTGAACATGAGCCACCTGGCCCTAACTAAGGCTTCTGTGATTTTCAGTGTGTCCGGGCTGATGTTCAGTGGATGGAAATTGGTGGCTGGTACTTGGGTTTAGTTTAAAGCAACAGACTCTGACTCTTGAGTGACCTCCATGCCGAGGAAATAATGAGAATGCTGTTGGCTTGGCTTAAGATGTAAAGCACCAGATCAACTCATAATTAAGCGATTTACCACAGTCATAAAGCATGGGGGAGGGTGTCACTGTGATGGAGCCCTCTAGCTCCTCCTCTGGGGGAGACAGGCAAGGGAATCAAGCCAGTGTGTGAACTGCATGGAGGTAAGGCTATGAAAAAGGTTGCTAGAATACCTCCCTTCCCTAGGTGTGGGAGGGAGTTTTCTCAGGAATTTTGGGGCTGGGTCTTGTGTATATGTAGAGTGGGGCAAGAGCTCAGGGTAGGGGGCCCATCCAGGAAGAGGGGAGCTGGGCAAGGGTTGGGGTCTTCATCACCACTAGTTCATTCATCTGACCTGTCTCCCCTCTGCAGGGCCTTTTCCAAGTGGCTGCCCAGTGGCTGGTAGAGACTGCAGAGAAATTAAAGATGTAGCCAGCAACAGGCAGGTGCGCCTTGCCCACCTCCGCCTCTGATTCATTCTGTACTGCCAGGTGCCTGGCTTTTCTTTCTGCATTAATTTTCTCAGCACGTATTAGAGTGAGGCCTGGGATTGTGCATTCGTATTTTGGGGACCCACTGCATTGTGTCTGCATTGGGTAAACAAGCAGAGGCAGGCAGATATTACAACCGAAATCTGTAAGGAAACTGTTTTTGTATCCCCAGATTAACTTGGTTATTTCCACTGTTTTTTTTTTTTTTTTTTCCCTTCTCCATCTTGTTAGTTACTTAATTCTGCAGACCCAGAATCCTTTTCAAGCTGCGTGCTGTGGGACCTTACAGTAACCATGAGCTTGTGCCGTCAATGTACTTTGAAAGGGCAAACTTCAATGTCTGACTGAGACTGAAGAACCCCCAGGGTTGTAGAATCCCTGTCTAGAACCAAGAGACGAGGAGGAGGGAATGGAGGAGGAGGGGGAGGAGGAGGAGGAGAGTAATGGTACAGGGCCCAATGAGGTTTTTCAGCTCTAACTGTGCAGAATGAATGGGAGGGGCACTTTTCTCTGGAATTGGCTGAGACATAGGTAAGCCATACAGGGACTCAGAGCCTTGGAAGGTGGGTGGAGGTCATGCACTGGGGAACCCATGGGGCAGGGGAGACGCCTCCAAGGATGACATGAGCTTAAAACCTAGGGAATCCTATATAGCTAGTCAGGTACCTAACATCTCCAAGTGACTGCTACTCATGTTACAGTTGTCTTACCAAAAGAGAATTCCAAATGCCACCAGTAGATACTTGTTGAATTGTGGTTAAATTAAATGCACCAGGAAGTCTGATTTTCTGCTTTGTTTTTTCAGTGTCAGGGCTGTTAAATACTGGTAGTGGTTTGGTGGGTGGTTTTCCCCCAGAGAGTCCTGGCTCTGTTGGAGAGAAGGGTTTCCCTGCCTCAGGAACCTCCTCTTCTTCCCATGTGCTTGATAGCCCACAAAATCAGAGGTAGGATGGGTGAGATCCCACCCAGCTTTAGTTTCACTGACTTCCCATCATCCTCCTATTGTGAGCCCTCAAGACTCCCTTCCCTAAGACTGCTAGACGCACCCCCCCCCCCCCCCGCTCCAATTATCTGGGGCTGGAAACATCCTATACTAGCATAGACACCGGCCCCGTTTGGTTTACCATGGCGCTGGCGAGTGCGTGGGAGGGGGGGATAAGTGAGCCTCAGGACCACAGAATTAGTGCGGGAACCGGGGAGGGGGGATATCTGGGGCGGTCAACTCGCTGGTCCTGGAAACAAAGTGTTCCGTAAAGGATTCCCACCATTTCCAGGAAAACGAAGGGAGAGTGGACCGTGGTGTTTCAATACGCAGAGGGGACTGAGGTGCCAGGGACATCTAGTCTCTTGGGGACCTGGGACCTGACCGTTCAGTGGGTGGTTCTCTCCAGTCTAGACATATCTCTGCACGAGGGCGGTGGGGTGTAGGAGGGACCTGACCGCGTATGAATCTGGTCCGCGATGAAAAAACAAAAACAGAACAAAACCGGGAAAGAAACAAATCACTTTCCTTCTCTTGAGATGTCCCCATCACCTGTCCCTCCCTAACTTAGGTCTCAGGGTGTGGATTCAGGAGCCCCGTGCGGCACCTGGCATGTCCCCTCTCCTCTAGCTGGTCTCACTTTCCTTGGACCAGGGCTGTTTCGCAGGTGGCTAGAAAATAAGTTGTCCCTGATAGAGCCACCTGGACACTCCGGCTCGCCGGTCACACGCCACCGTACCCGGGCAGTGGCTGTGCGGACAAATCCGACCTAGAACACACTAGCTTTCCACCCTTGACGCAAGGATACGCAACCTTCATTTCTACCTGTCACCTCCAAAGGCACAAAAGCAGAGAACTGCGCGCCGGGACCAACATGCAGGTCTCCGGGATCAGCGCTCTATCCCTAGCGCAGATAGATGCACGCAGGTGCCCAAGTGCGCTCGTCGCTCTCTCCATCGCTCCGTGACACACACATATGCACACACATGGGCAACCACACACGCCCCTCACCTTGCTTTTCACGAGCACTAGGTTCTCTGGGTTCTCCAGCACCCAGAAGCTGTCCTTTATCCAGCCGGGTGTCCGTGAGTACAGCAGCTTGGCTCCTGGGCTCTCAGCTTCCTTGGCTGGCTCGTCGGCCCCCTCTGGCATCTGAGAGAGCTAGCCTGGGCCCCTAGAGAGCTAGCCTGGCCTGCAGATCATCGACACCCAACAGCGGACTGGAGCTCCGGGCGCCGGTAGCTTCGCTAGCGCGCCGGTGGCTGAACCACTAGCATTGGCCCAGGCGCGTAGCAGCCCCTGGGTACACTTCCCCACGCCCCCCGCTCGTGACGTCACAGCAGCTTCGCTCCGCCCACCCGGCCCTGTAGGACCTGGTGAACCGGAGTGGAGAATCCAGCGGGTGGCCGAGGGTGCCGGGGGAAGAAGGGACAGCGAATCTGGATGCTGGTGGAGGGTGAAGCGATGTCAAAGTTCCTACGATTCCTCTCGGTGAGGACCCGCGCTGCTTTTCCTCCGATTTCAAAGACTTGGTCCTGCTTTACCTAACAAATTCCAGGCAGTTGGCGCAGGGGCTGGGGTGACCTAGACTCGCTCCGGGACCTTTAAGTCATGTTCTCAAGTTTGCAGAGCAGTGTCCCATCACGGACCGGTCCCAGGCACAAGTCACCGGTTACAGATCCAGGCAGAGAGCAGAGAGAAAAGGGGGTGAATACAGAAAGCAGGTCTCCCGCTGCAGGTGGCTGCAGGTGTGTCTGTTGCACCTGGCTTCAGTTCCCGCAGCCAGCAGGGGCTCCACGGGGCTCGACAGGTCTCCCATCTGGAGGCCCCGGACCAGGATACAGTATCTCCTAGCTTTAATTTAGCCTGTCAGTCAATGCTTGCTGGTTTGACCCAGCCCAACCCCTCTTCCTCCTACGTGGCTGTGGCATTCTGTGGGAGAAAAGAGGGACCAGCAAGAAGTGGGAGATGTGTCGCATCAAGTTGCAGCTATTTATTTTTTGACTGTGATGATTCAGCCAGTGTTCAATAGTTTAATAAGTCATAATCAATCCTGTAGCCTTCTTTCCCTTCACACACACACACACACACACACACACACACACACACACACACACACACACACACACACACACACACACCCTGGATAGTTCCTAGAGCATGGGAAATCAGAAAGCAAACCCTGATTAGCTTTCTCTGTGGGCTTAGCTGTCCTGATCTCACCGTCTATCCTGTCTGTGACTGGCTTGCGGGTTCATCTGGGAAAAGCATAAACTCAGAAGCTGTGTGTGTTGCAAGGAGGCATGGGCTCTGCCCATGGTGAGTTCTGACAGGGGAAGGGAGCCAGCGGGTAGAGGCACTCGGGAACTGCTTCTAAGTCAGGGCGTCAATCGCAGGTACTCACTAGCACCATCTCTGTGAGATAGTGGTTATTTTGGACACCATGAGCTTGATAGATACTGAGTTAAGGGTTCAGTCAGGTCTTAGTGGAACTGGGCATCAGCTTGCCTTCAGATTTTTACAGCCAGGGTTGAGGGGCCCAAATGGTGCAGCTCTCAAGTTGGGGGAAGAGGATCTGGGGAAGGAAGGGGACATGGGATGAGCTCAGGCAGGGGAAGGCTTTCTCCCACCCCTGTAACACAGTTGTTACAATGCATATTGCCACCTCTGGTCTAAAACCAGTGACTCCAGCCTGCTTCCAGGGAGAGAGAAGAATGAAGAACCAGGAAATGCCCACTCTGAATTCATATTCCCCCGGGTATCATGTGACCTTTTAAGTGTTCTTCAGCTGTTGCTGTCCAGTTGGTGTATTGTTTAGAAAAATAACTCATGCAAAATAGGAATCCCTGCTTCTCAGCTGTTTTCTCTCCTACACACAAGGTGACCCCCAGGGGGCGCTGTATAAACTTTTGGTTTCTGTACTGGTTGCAGAAACCTACCAGCAAAAGCAGGCTGCTTCTACCAGCTAAACAGTCCTCTCCCAAACAACCTGGGGAGCATTTCTGTATGCAAAATTCCAGCCTTCAGACACTTGTGAAGTCTTACCCCAGATCTTTCAGAGTCAGGTCTGGCATGCCCATGTCTTGTGCAGCTGACCCAGTGAGATTTGAACACTGACTGCCCTTGATGATGGAAAATGTCATCTAGAACAATTATTGATTTTTTTCGGCTCATGTGTACCTTTCTCCCCTCCCCCGACCTGTGAATGCCTCCAAAGAACTCGTTGAAATCGCTGCTGGCTTTGCTGCCTGCCCCCCCACCCCCCTTCAAGTTGCCATTCCCTGTTCTACAATGCCTTGCTCTTTTGACACTGTCCCAGCAATCTGCAGCGGCTTTTCCTCAGCAGCTCCTTTAAGGAACTAAGTAACAAAATCTCAAGCCAGAAATATGCAGGGGTCAGGGAGGAGATAACCTCCTCATTGGCTTGTTTGGTGTCATTTAACCAATGAAATGACACAATTCTCCCCTTTTGCACTTATCCGAGGGACACTAGGTGGCAGGAAATGAAGAATGGTAATGAGACAAAGGACCAGACCAGGGCTTAGAGCACTCTTCTGGAGAAGTTTACAGTCTGGGTGCTCAGCAGGCCACAGAGACCAGGAACTCTCAAGTAGGTCATTCTGTCTGGTCACATAGAGGCACTATCAATTAAATGGGGAGAAATTGTTCCAATACCATCAGTTTGGTGGGAGTGAATATCACGGTTAAGCTTAGGGGAAAGCTTAGGGGAAACCCCAGGAGCAGAGCTGTACTGACTGGGGTGATGGCGAAGCAGATATCTGGCATGGTCTCTGTCCTCAGGATGTCTTCTATTTCTGTGGGTGGAGAAACAGCAGGGCTCCTTGTCAAGTGTGCAGCGGTTTGTCATCCAGGCTGACCTCAAACTTGTAATCCTCCTGCCTCCGTCTCTGGAGTGCTGGGATTGCAGGCATGTGCTGCCACACCCAGCCTTGATGATTTGTTTGGAAAATATGGCATGTGCTTATCACAATTCTTTAAAGGACTTGATGGCTTCTTAGAAGCAGCAGGGGCAACATGAGCTTCTTTCTTCCCGTTCTCCCGACTCCAGTCTGGTACCACTTCACCTTGATTCTTCATGTGGACGGGCAGTGTGGAGCCTCTTTGGAAACTGCTTCTAACTCTGGAATCAGCTTCCTATTTCCTTTCTCACTTTGCTGGAAATTTATGAAACTTGTTTATGTCAGAGGCTCTGAGGTCCTGCTGGTCCCAGGACGGACCTCAGAGCTTCTGACATATCGAGCCAGTGTCCCATCATTGTGTGTGGAGACCAGACTCAGAGAAGCCAAGTTGTCCAAGCGCATTCTGCCAGGGAATAGAAAGGCAAGAGTCTAGTTGACTGACAGCATCAGGCTTCTTCCACAGGACACAGCTCGCATAGCCATGAAACCCTGGACGAGGGGCACAAAGTCCTTCCTCCTGCCTGTCTCAGCACTTCCTGTCCCTTAGTATGTCATTCCTGACAGCAAGATTATCCTGCACTCACCCTGGAGCAAGTTCTTGGTGAGGGCTGGGAAAGATGTATCTGTCTCCAAGATGTTGTCCAGAGTGCCTTCTGGAGTGTTCAGCATATCAACGGCTCTTTAGGAGGAGAATGTAGACAGCTCAGGAGAGGTGGTCCATCACATCCGCCTAATGAGAATACCATGAGGTACCATGTAGTCCTGGCCCTTTGTCTGCATGGAGCACATGTATTTGATCTCAAGGACCCTTGAATACTTTTGATACCTGACATTGGCACCATTAGTATGATTTTTTCAAGACATCTTGTATTAAGAAACTGGTTGAGCTCTATCTCTTTACCCTCACACTTGATTTAGCCCTGGGCGCCTTCCTATGAATACATTCGAACATGTTTGGAGTGTTTCCTGTGTGCTGCGCTTGGCACTTTATATTAACTCACTTAACCCTCACCGAGGTCCTACAAACATGATCAACATTCCTTTTTGTGAACGGATCAACCAAGGCACAGAGAGATTGAGTTCTTCAAGGTCACAAAGCTAAGGTCACCAGTTTAAGTGACAGAAGTTTCTTGCTTGGTGAGTACCCACAGTACCATTACCCAGAATAGCAGAGCTTGGCACATTCAGCTTACCTGATTAAATGGAAGAGGGACCATTCCCCTGATGGGTAACTTTTGCTTTCTTCTCCCCTGCCCTCTGTGTGTGGGCAGGTGCATGTGCATCAGAGTGCATGTGTACATGTTTGTGCGTATATGTGAAGGTCAGGTCTGCCTTTGCTGTCACTCCTTAGGCACTGTCTATCCTCTCTCTCTCTCTCTCTCTCTCTCTCTCTCTCTCTCTCTCTTTCTCTCTCTCTCTCTCACACACACACAGAGAGAGAGAGAGAGAGATTGAGAGAGAGAGAGAGAGAGAGAGAGAGAGAGAGAGGTTTGAGACAATCAATCGCTGACTGTAAGAATTTACTAACATGCACAAGGGATCCACCTGCCTCCACCCCAGGCACTGGGTATTTCAAACCATACTGTAATTTTTTTTTTGAGTGTGGGTTCTAGGGAACAAACATAGCAAATACTTAACAAACTGAGCCACTCTCAGCCCTGGTTTTAATTGTTCATAGTCGTCCTTAGCCTCAGGATGTTTTTGCAGATGGATTCTGAACAGTTCCCAAATACTCAGAGTCTCCAACAGCTCTCTAGTCCTCCCCTGCCCCCTTTCCTGCCCATAAGTGTCTGGTTATCCTCCGCAGTGAAGATGGGTGATCTGCTGCTTTTCTTCAGGCAGAGGGGAGAAAGGAAAGTCGTCTACAGGATGGGACTTATGCTAGGCTGTGCAGAAGCACCTGGGACTTTTATTAAGAGGACTTACTTGGCTCTGTTCTTGGAGATTCTCAGTTCCTCGGCTTAGGATGGAGCTCAGCACTTGGAGCTCCTCGTGTGGTTTCCCTGTGAGCTGGAGTGGAGATGCCCCGGAAGCTAAACTTCTTGGTTTTAGATGAAGGAGATAGTAGACATTGGGGTGGCCTCAAGTGACTCATCTCTATTTACTCCAGAACTTCTTTGGCATTCATTGCAATCTGGCCTGAAACCTCTCCACTGTGTAGGGCTCATAGGGCAAGCACGGGGCCTTGGGAATCTCTGCACATCTGTACCAGACCAGCAAGCACAGGACCTTAGGAACCTCTGCACGTCTGTACCAGATCAAAGTTTAGAATCTGTCACCTGGTCTGTGCCCTTGTATGACAGAACCAAAATAGAAAGGCAGTGTCTCGGTGCCTTTCGGCAGTTCTTATAGGAATGATATGTCTCAGCTTGTGAGAGGCACAGCAGACCACAAATGGTCCAGCAGTAGTGCATGGTTCTGTCTGTGTGCAGGATCTCAATGAAAGAATGGCAGGCTTCAGATGGAGTCATGTGTTGCACAAATAAAGGAAACTCAGAGCCAGATCTCAGGGAAAGGCTGAGATATCAAAGAGGAAACACCACAGTCAGATCTCATTCAACTGTCTTCCAGCTTCCTCAGCCTCGCTCCTCCTGAGTTTGAGGTCATCTTAGTTTACAGAAGGAGTTCCAGGCTCCCAGCCAGGTAGTGATGGTGCATGCTGATAGTCCCAGCACTTGAAAGGCAGAGGCAAGAAGATCTTTGTGAGTTCAAGGCCAGCCTGGTCTTCAAAGCAAGTTCCAGGATAGCCAGGACTGTTACACAGAAAACTCTGGAAAAAACAAAGACTGGAAGAGGCAGATCTGTCCTCTGATATTCCAGACTGGTTTTTATTAAATTTGAAACATATCCACACAATCATGTACCTTCTTGGGGGGTCTTCCTGGTGGAGAGAGTGGCTTGGTATTGTTGGAGAGTAGTCTTTGTGATAGATTATGCTTCATTTCTGTGGATTCCAGCTTTCTCTTCGAGTCAGGCATTTCTACTGCTGAAAAACCTCTGCCCCTAGAAAGCAAAAGCTGGGAACTGATCCAGTAACGACAGTCAATAGATAGGTATTTTTCTTTCTCTGTGGAGGATGCCACCTCATACCAAACCCTATGTAGGTTACCTCCATACATGTACTCATGTAAGGTTTAATTTTTAAATTAGGCACAGTCAAAATGAATAATAATAACTAATAATAAGATACAGAAAGCATAGTAGGATATAAGAAAAGGGTGTTTTTTTAAAAGAAAAACCGATGAATGACTTATTTCTGGAATGTTCATTTCATATTTTCAGACCTCAGTTTACCGCAAGATCTTAGAGAGCTCTGGAATGAAGGAGCTTTAAACCCATTGCTTCCAAAGAGGCTGCAGTTCCCATGCGGGCCTCAGGGTGGCGTGAGCACACAGAACTGCTACAGGGTCCACAGCTTTCCTCCCAGCGCCCTCCAGAATGGAATCCTGAAAGCCTCTCTACAGCTGTGCTGTTTTCTTCTTTCCTCGTCTTCATCCTTCTGCTACTCTTGAGGAATGATGGCCTTGGTGCCATTTAGGGAAGAGCCACCATGGATGGGGAGAGAGAATGTCAAGGGTTGACTTCAGAGACCCAGCCTCCTGGAGTAAGGGAACCTCTGGATCCTTCTACTTCCGACCCCCAAGTACAAGTGCACTTCCCGTACCCGCTTCTCGAGGCAAACCCTAAAGAAAGAGCCTTGTTACCCAAGTGGATGTGAGCAGGCTCTTGAAAAGCTGTTAGCAGGAGCAGCCTGCCTTTTTCTGCTCCTGCTGAGTGCTGCCCAAGAGCCTATGAGCAGGAAACGCGCTCCATTCTCAGCGACACAGGAGTGGGCTCCCTAGAGCCCTGGATTTCGGTTGCAGGATCACGAGAGGCTTTGTTTAGCTAGATGATGCCCAGGGATGGGCTCTGGCCACTTTCCAAAGGGACGGTTCAGTGGTGACTTCTTCTTGTGGGACAGCTGGCTGGCTGACTTTGTTCGGTGGTCCGGCTGCCAGTCCCCAGGCTTCACGGTGCACGCCTGCTCAGGGACCCCAGAACAGATGGCCAGTCCAGGGAGGGACTGTGGGAGGCTTCTTCATCCTGCGAGTCATTATTCTTTTCTTGCCCCCACCCCCGAAAGAGCCCCGTGTTTCTTCTGTCCCTCCTCCCCCCACTTACCCTCCTGTGACTGGATATCTACTAAACAGATTGTCCCCGTGGCTGCTGCTGGAACCTCATTTCTCCATGCTACTTCAGACACTCAACCTTTCTCTCCAGAAAGACTCTTTATTTGGGAGTTAGAGAGGGCATGATAACTTTGGGCTCTGTTTTTCTAGCTAGGACATATAACCGTTTTGAATAAGGAAATGCCAGGCTTAGGGGGAATTAGACCCACGATAGGCGAGTAAGAGCTTTGAGGATATCAACTGTGACTGGACAGAGCCAGAGCCGGTGACTGGGGAGGGAGGTGGGACTCAGCATGACTTTGCAGAAGGGCTCAATCCGTTTACAGTGTTTATGCAACATATATATGCACAGCATATAAAAATTTTAAGCAACCTATGAGACTTGAGCTGGATCTAAACATCGTGTCCACCTCCTCCATGAAGATTTGGCACTAATGAGACTGTTCTAGCCTTGTGGTTTCAGCTCCGAGCTGAATTTTCAAAGACAAATTCCAAAAAGTGATTTGGCAGTGGTGATACTGAATGCATATTTTGTTTTGTAGGACAAGTACTTCTGAGTGTGAGTTGACTGTTAGACTGTTTAGAAATAGCAACCACTCATTTGATGTATAGTTGTGATTGACACAGAGCATCAGCATAAAACATACAACTGACAATATAATTATGTCTGTGAAGACTGTCCATGTGGTGCTTCTCTGTAGGTACAAATGCCTCCAACTATACATCTATCTAACCTATATTTTACCCATCTACTTGTACATGCAGCCCTGTCTACTCATAATTCATCTGTCCATCCATTCATCCATTAGTTTCCATCATCCATCTATCTTCCATTCATATCTATCTATCTATCCATCCACTATCCATCTATTCAGCCTCAGTCCTTCATCCATCCACTCAACCATTCATTCACCCATTCATCTATACATACATCTACCAATCATCCATCATCATCTCCATCTATTCCTTATGCATCTACCAACCACCCTTCCGATCCATTGATCCATTTATCTGTCTGTCCATCTCTCATCCATCCATTCATTCAGTCAACAAATCAAAAAAGTATATCATAGAAAAGGGAGAAATCATGTTTTCTGAGCTCTGACATTGAATATCCAGCAGCATCCTCTTGTGACAAAGGAACCTGTGAAACCCTGAGCCTGACTCTTGAGCATGGAAGTACTTAGATTTGAGGTGCCTCTGCCTCTGTGGCTCTTGCAGAAATCAGGTGTTTTGTCATGGTCTCTTACATCCTATCCAAGGGAGATTTTAGATGGTTGTTATGTCTAAATGGTTTCTGTCCCTGTTTTTGGTATATTGCCACAAAACTGGCAGTTTGTCAAAAAGCAATTAGTGGAACATGACTTTGTGACTATTTGAAACTCTTCTGTAGGAGCTGGGAAGGAGGGCAGCTTTGGTGCCCTGCATGGGTAAAGGCTGCCGGGCGGGCTTGAATGATTCATCCTGGTTTATCTCCTAAGCTTACATCATCCTCCATAATTGAGGTATATGTAGTAAAATATATGCTAATCTTTAATACAAGGCTGGAGTAGGATTTGTTTGGCCAGTAAAATCTTTGGATTTTTGAATTGAGCTTTCTGCTTATGAAGTTATATATGAGGATGTCTTAGAAAGTGAGAGGGTGGGGGGGGGCTGCTGAGGACAAGTTGAACAGCCCTGCTTCACCCCTCCACTCCTGAAACCCTCTCAGAGGACACACACTTCCAATTATTTCTGCCTTCCCCCACCCCCGATTTACTTCCGTGTGTTATAAATGGTGCATGGGTACTTCTATTTTTTTAAATTTTCGCTTTTAGGTTCCCAGTGTCCCAGCTCAGTACCTTCAAATCTCCCAAGTCTTGCCTCTCTCTCCTTCTATCAAATCAATACTGAGTGTTTGCATTTTCATAACTATGTAAATATTTAAATCTGAGCCAAGTGCTCTGATGTGCTGGTCTCTCTCTTGTGGGGCCTTTTCTTTTTCCTGGGTTAATGATCACCTTCCTTCTTCTCTTCTCCTCTCTCTCTCTCTCTCTCTCTCTCTCTCTCTCTCTTTCTCTCTCTCTCTCTCTTCCTTCCTTCCTTCCTTCCTTCCTTCCTTCCTTCCTTCCTTCCTTCCTTCCTTCCTTCCTTCCTTCCTTCCTCTCTCTTTTTTTCTTGCTTACTTATCAATGGTTCCTTCTCAGATTCTGACAGTTGAGAATTTGTTCTATGTGTTACTTTCGTGTTTGCTTTCAAGGCCTCTCTCTGAGTCTGGTTGCATCGCCCACCCTCGACGTCTCGGGCACAGCTTAGCCCTTCCCCTTCTTGCCAGTTTCTTTCTTTCCAGTGTTAGTTAAGCCTTCTCACTCTTACTTTGAAAGGTTTATTTATGTTTAATTTATGTGTGTGTGTGTGTGTTTTACCCGTGTACCTGTCTGTATACCGCATGTGTGCCGTGGACCCAGACCTCAGAAAAAGTCATCCAAGTCTCCTGAACTTGGAGTTACAGATAGATGTGAGCCACTGTCTGGGGACCAGGAATTCCACTTAGGTCCTCTAGAAAAGCAGCCACTGAGCCATCTCTCCAGGCCTGGCTTCCTGGTTCTTCCTTTGGGTCTGATTGACTTGGTTGTGTGAGGGGACTATCTCCTTCAGGAATTTTCAGAGTGGTGGTTCTCAACCTGTGGACCGTGACTGCCTGCAAGAAGGGAGATGGCCCTTTCACAGGGGCCACCTAAGACCATCAGAAAACCCAGACACTCACATTATGATTCATAACTAGCAAAATTGCAGTTATGAAATAGCAAGGAAATAACTTTAGGGTTGGGGTCACCACAACACGAGGGTGGCAGCATCAGAAGCATTGAGAATTACTGTTCCAGAGGAAGGGTATATTACAGCCAGCCTTAGAGATGATCTGACCTCTTGGTATGGACAGTATTGAATTCACACTCCATGTGACATTACCCATATTGATTGATATAATGTAATAGAAATGATGTTCATTTCCAAGATTAGGGAAAAGATCTGTTTTTGTGGTATATGTCTGTGTGCGTGCAGAGATCAGAAGACAGCCTCAAGTGTTATTCCTTAGGACTCTTCCATTTTTTGTTAGAAACAGATTCTCACTGTGTAGTCCTGGTTGGCCTAGAACTTGCAAAGTAGACCAGGCTTGCCTCCACCTCAGAGAGCCTCCTGAGTGATTCTATTAAAGCCATGTGCCGCCATGCCTGACAATATTCTTTATTCCTTTAGAAAATATTTGATAAATCATGTTTTGCATTTTATACAGATTTTTTAAATTATTTTTATGTGTGCAAATGTTTTATGTCATCACACTATGTGCATGCCATGCCCATAGAGGCCAGAAGAGGATGTGGGGTCCCCTGGAACTGGATTTACAGATGCTAAACCATCAGCTGGTGCTGAGAACCAAACCCAGTGCTGCAAGAGTAGCCAGTGCTCTTAACTGCTGAGCCATCTCTTAAGGCTCTGTATTCCTTACTCTTAAAAATTATTGTTACTTAGGCACTTGGAATGACTTGTCTTTCTTTCATTTCTTTTTTCTGGTGTTTGTATTCGCCATGTTTCTCATGCTCTCGACTTAATTTTTTTTTTTCTTTTTTATTGTCTTTGTTTTACTTTCTGTGTAATATTTTATTTCTAACTTTGGTGTTGCCTTTTAAGTTTTTCAACTATAGTATTTTTAATCTCCAAGAGCTTATTGTGGAAGCATTCACGGTTTATAGCCCTCTGGTATCATGTGGTGGATGTGACCTTTCATTCTGTGTCTCTGAGGACTCTTGTTATCTTTAATCTTCCACCTCTTACTTTCTCATTCCATCGGAGTCCCTCAGCGGATGGATTTTTGTCTGTCGTTCGGGTTTTCTGGAGATACCCTGGGTGATCCTAGGTGCATTATATCCTGGTTACAAGCACTCAGATGCCTTCTGGAGGCTCGCCTCACATAGGTGTGACTAGAACGAGGTCACTAGAATCACCTGGTCACTCTGTCGAAGAATCTAGGTGCCTGTTCCTTTTCTAAAGCAACTTAGGGTTTTATTTCAGTTCTCCACTTTGAGTACAGACAATTGGTGAGAAGGCATGGTAGCGGGAGCCCCGTGCAGCCAGTCACATGGCATCTGTAGCCAGGATGGGGAGATGAATGCAGATATTCAGCCTGCTTCCTCCTTTTTATGCAGTCCAGGGTCGTGGTGTGCATAATGAACTTGGCCACATTTAGGATGGATCTTCCCACCTCAATCCAATCTATAACCTTCCCAAGAGATGCTCAGAAGTTTGTCTCCTAGGTGATTCTAGAGCCTATCCAGTTGACACCATACTCTACAACCAACGGGGTGTTCTCACCGGGTTTGTCAGCACCCTAGGAACTCCAGCCCAGATCCTGGTTAGCTCTAGTGCTTGCAGAGCCAACTAGGAGGAGGTGGTATAGGATGTCACTACTAGGCATGCCAGATAGGTACTTAATTCCCTTCCTTATAGCCTTGTAGCCCATCTTCACCTTCTAGTAGTTCTCAGAACCCCAACAGGGCAAGATCAGTCTGACCAAGGCAAAGATAATGTGGGAGGAGAATTGCAAAGTGAGGGCAGGTCTAAGCACCTAACTGGGCAGCATGTCCTTCACTGCCCTTCTCCTCTCTCCAGCCCTGAGCCCTCCCCACTGCCCAGTGTAGACTCCACCCACCACCCTCCTCCTTCCAACTGTCCCTGAACAGCTTCTGTCATCTGAATGGAGTTTTAGTCTGATGTTTTTCCATTCAGGACTCTCGCTTTGTTTTTCTCCAGAGTCAGCTGTCTCCCTGGCATTTTCCAACTTGCAAAGTGGTGTCACCATTTCTTCCTCTATTCTCTTCTCTGTCTGAAGCATTTGGCTTTATGCATTTTTTTTTCCTGTCATTTTAGAGTAGTGTGGTGGTTTGAATGAGCATGGTCCAAATAAACTCATGTCTTTGAATGCTTGCTTCTGAAGTTGGTGGAACTGCTTGGGAAGGATTACGTGGTGTAGCCTTGTTGGAGAAGATATGTCACTGGGGTTGGTTGTTTCAAAAGCCCACACTAGGCCCAGTCTCTTGCTCTCTGCCTTCTGCTTGTGGATCAGCTATTGCACCAGTACCATACCTATCTGTTTCCCACCATGGTGGTCATGGACTATTCTCTAAAGCTGTAAACAAGCCCCCAGTTAAATGCTTTCTTTTATAAGAGCTACCTTGGTCCAGGTATCTTTTCATAGCAACAGAAAGGTAACTAAGATAAGTAACTAGAAAGCAAGAAGAGAAACTCACATGGATAATCTTCTGGGTTTCTTTTTATATAAAATATTTTATTATTTGTATATATGGTAAGCATACCATGTGTTTGCAATGATCACAGAGGCCAGAAGAGGGTATAAGGTCCCCTGAAGCTTGGAGTTACAGGAATTTGGGAGCCATCTGATGTGGGTGCTGGAAACTGAACTCAGGTCTATCCAGAAGAGCAGCAAGCTTAACCACCTAGCCGTCTCTCCAACCCCCTCATCTGCTGTATTTAAACAGGCATCTTATCATGCAGTGTGCAATTGAGTTCCGTTTGATTTTATTAATTTGTATTGGGGATATTTTTTAAAAATGTATTTACTTTTATGTTGTGTATAAGTGCTGGCAGAAGGCAGAAGAGGATATTGAACTCCCTAAAACTGGATTTACAGATGATTGTGAGCCACCACGTGGGCTCTGAAAAGCAAATCTGCGTCCTCTATAGGGACAGCAAGTGCTCTTAACCCATGAGTTACCTCTGCAGCTCTGTGAAGATACTTTAAATTCTTATTTAATTGCTTTAAACCATTGAATATTATTAACCTGGGTTAGCTTCAAACTTGGTTATCAATTTGGATGGTTAAGTGCTTTTTGGTTTGGATAGCTCACATAGGGTCCCTACCCCAGGGATGTTCTTGTGCCTCACTCTGGGTCAGTTATGGATGTGCTGGTGATGAGACTGTACCTCTGTCCTGTCCAGCAAGCAGAGGCATTGTTAAGCCTGCCACTGCAATTGGAGCTGACTTGACTTCTGCTATATATAACCATTTTCTAGAAATAGGGACTCTAGCTGGTGACATGCAGTGACTATGCCAGATGTGTGGAAATGCTACTTCTGTCTTGTTGGGGTATCTGCTCTTGTTGGGGTACCTACTCATGACATATGGGTCCATTTGATCCGGGGTGGGGCAAACGATTACAAGATCTGCTGTAGTCCATGAAACTATCTTGGTTGAGCCTTCCTCTTGGATGTCATTGTCTCCTGGACTCTTTCCTTTCTGGTCTCCTCTGCCCTTCTATATTACTCTAATCAGATCTATCCAGTTCTTGCTTCACGCCCACCTCTGCCCAAGGAAGGTAGAAACATGTGGCATTGATGGAGAGGCATGCTGATGGTTTCCATGCAGTATGTTCTGTGTTCTGACAGTAGAATGGTGTTCTTTTGGGGACATAGTGTGTCATGAGAGGGAATAGAGAAGAAAGGCAGGCCGGGCCATGGCTGAATTGATAGGCCTCAGGTACTGTTGCGAATGGAGTGGTATTCCTCAGAAGATGTTGGCATTCTAATCCCTGGTTCCCACAACTTGGTCTGATTCATGATTAAGGTTTCTTGTTTTCCCCTACCTGTAATAGAGCACAGAATAAATGGAGACCGCTCACCTGAGAACTAGCGAAAGCCCTTTGTTCAGATCTTTTCAAAGCACAGAGTCCACCATCATTATTTCTGTTTGCCTGAGACTGCTAGACACAGGAGCCAGGCAAACTGCAATGTAGACAGAAGGGAAGGCTTACCCAGTGTGGGGACCATCAGAACGATCAGGATGTTGGCAAGTGACCTGGAAGCAGAACTCCCCACATGCTTGGTTAGAGAGTATATTTGACTACCCTTTGGGGCAGTTAAGGCAGCGGCCAGGACTTCTCAAGTCCTGGCCATTTAGGGCCATCTGTGACAGGATTATGGCTTAGCTGCCTGGCCTGGTCACTGCAAACAATGGTTGGCATTTTGGACTAGCCACAGACTCTGGTCTGGTATTGCTTGTCTGTTCAAACTCTTGGGAGTTAAATGGAGCTGTTAGGGTGAGCCCTAATCCAACAGGTCTGGTGTCCTTGTATGAAAACAGAGACTCCAGGGACAGATACACAGCAGAAGGGCCTCCATGATAATGTAAGCAGAGACACGAGCAGCTAGAACCAAAGGTGCCAAGAAAATGAAGCAAGAGGGTGTCCTCCCTGAAGCCTCCTGGCGTGCAGGCTTGCCCACACTGTCACTCCAACTTCTGGCCTGAAGAACTGTGAGACTGTGGGGCGATTCATTTAGCAGCAGGAACAGGGCAGGAAAACAACCCCTTTGGGGGGCTAACTGGGATGCACAAGGGTGGGGCAGTTTCTCACACACCCATGGGCTATTGGCCTCATATTCTTCTGGGGACAACTCAAAATGTGATTCTTTCATCTCTTTCATGGACCTGTGGAGGAGGAGTCTCCGAAGAAGGGTCCAGAGGACTTGATCCAAAGTTCCAGGTTACTAAAGTTCCAGAACATTTTCTGTTTTTAATGTGAAGATATTTAGTTACTATTTTTAAAATTTTATTTCATAGGAGTGGGTGTTTTGCCTGCATGTATTTTTTTGTACAGCATGAGCATGCCTGATGTCTGCTGAGGCTGGAAGAGAGTGCTGGATCCCCTGGAAGTGGAATTATACATGGTTGTGAGCTGCTATGTGGGTGCTGAGAATTGAACCCAGATCCTCTGGAAGAGCAGCTACATACTCTTAATTGGACCTGTATGGTGGAAGGCGGGACTGATTCTTGAAAGTTGTCCTCATGTTCTGTAAATAGGCACACACACACACACACACACACACACACACACACACACACAAACACATACATACACACACAGACACATACACACACATACAAACACATGCAAATACACATATACATACACACACTCTCTATCACACACACATACACATATACACACATACAAATACACATATACATACACACACATACACCCACACACATATACTCACACATATACACATATACACTCATATATACACACATATACACACATACACAAATACACAAACATATACACATATACACATATATACAAATACACATATATACACACATACACACAAACACACTCAGCACACATATACACATACACACATAGACACAGACATATGCACACACACCACACACACACACAAAATAAATAAATAGATAGATAGATAGATAGATAGATAGATAGATAGATAGATAGATAGATAGATAGGCAGGCAGATAGACTGACAGACAAACAGACAAGCAGACAGATGTAGAAAATCAAATCAAAACAAAACCCAATCAGAGTGAGCATCATCTTCAGATCTGGATTAAAAATTCCCCCCATGCCTTTTGGCTCCTTCCTCCAGGACTCCCAGTCTTTGACATGCTGAGAACTGACCCTCTCCTTTCCCTCTCTTTGCGAAAGCAGAGCCTAGGCACAGGGAACGAAGAGAGTCTGGGACCCAGGTTCTTGCTCTTGTCTTGAAAATTAAACAGCTCCTTCTAGAGTGGCCTCCTTCTCTTCCCCTCTCTTTGCAGAGCCTCCCTCCCTGAGGCCCATAGGTCATCCTGTTCCCAGCAGCCCCTCTGTCAGTGTCACCCCACCCTAGTGCCAGAGGAGAGTTGTTTTATTTGGAAACCGGAAGTGCAAGCTACTTCAGAATCAGGAAGAGATCCTTTTCTCTATAAATGCAGGGTGTGTGTAGTGAGGAGGCTTGGGACTGGACACGCAGTCTGCTCCCCTCAGTGGAACATCTTCAAAGTTATCCTAGGCATGATCAAAGTGGCAGCTGGCAAGCAGGTCCTCTCTGGAAGCATCGAAAAGTGTGGCCATTTCTGTTTAATGAAGAAAGGATAGGAAAGAAAGCAAGAAGCAGGGCAGGAGGCATAGCTGATGTCAGTAGAAGGCTTTCTCTATATTGTAGGCAAAATTTAAATCCCTTTGAAAGTCGTACGATCAGCAGTATGGCTGCAAATGGCTGGGGCTCTGTGTAGACACAGACACAGCTTTTGTGTGCACAGAGATTGAGAGGGTGTGTGTGTGTGTGGGGGGCTGAGCACTTGCTAAGAGCCTTCTAGGCACCTCACCTAATGATCATATTTGTGGAAGGGGGTTGGAATCCCATGTAATCCTCAAACAATACACGGGGGCTCTCTTCCTGGGAGGAACAAACTCCCTGCCTCAGATTCCAGTAACTTCCTTAAAATACTGATGCATAATTAGAACCCACAAGCTTTGCTTTCCCACTCCCCCAGATTTATTGAGGGAGCATCAACCGATTGCTATGTTTCAGGTGTATGCCAGTTAAGTTGCTATATGTGTATGTAGTTAAATGGTCAGCAGCTTCAAGGTCACATATATTTTCTCACGGTTACATTTTTGAATATATGGGAAGGACACATTGGTGTCACTCTTTCAGAAACCCAAACTCCTTCCCACACCCTTCCTCACTGCTTCTGAACACTGAGGTCATCACAGGGTGCTCAGAAGTGATGCTATTATCTCCAGGCTCCCATGCCACCTGAAGACAAGTTCAGGCTCTTAGAACACAGAAGTAAAACAGGATAAGGCTCCTCAGAGATCCAAGAGTCCAAGATGTTTCTGGGAGAAAGAAGGGAACTGCTTTAGGAGGAGGCAGCAGACAGATGGTCCAGGCGCCATGTCAACTTCATCTTCCTGACCAGCTGTCACTGGGGAAATGTGCCCTAGGCTGGAAGGGAGCCAGAGAAAGGAGGGATGAAAAATGAGCCATCCAGATAACTTCAGTTCTTATTCCCCAGTTCCAGATGACACTGATCTTCATGGACGGAGAGAGGAAATGAGGCCTTCTAAGGCCTCTTGGTGTTGACTGGGTCTTGAGCTGTCTGTCCTTAGTCAGCGTTTCTTCCTGACACCCCTGTCCACTGTCAGGCCATCTGCAGGTCTCCCTGCGTGGGCTGCTGTTTGCATATGCTGGCACCAGGTTGATAGCCAGCTAGTGGGTGACTACACAACTTCAAGGCCTGTCCACATGACAGCAGCATTGCCGGGCAACAGCTGTCTTACTTCTCACGGATCAATGGCTGAGCTCAATTTGAAGACCTATCTCTATCTGCTCCTCTGCAGAAACATTTCCTGGAGGAGCAGGGACAAGGCCATAGTAGCACATTAGGCATTGGCCAAAAGAGGTGAAGGTCAAAAGCACTTTGTCAGGACAGTTTTAGCTGCAGATCATGTGTGTAAGAGAGATCTGTGTGACTCACAGAAGAACCGATAATTTTGGTGGGCCAGAATTATACTTTACAAACCGTTCTCAGTGTATGCATGTGCATGTGTGTACATGCATGTTTTTGTGTGAAGGTGGAGGCCAGCGGGAAGCCTCTACTGTCACCCGCAGGAGTGCCATCAGCTCCTCTGAGAAAGGGTCTCTTAAGGCTGGTCAGACAGCCTTGGGGACCCTCCTTTCTCTGCTACTCTAGTTCTGAGGTTGTAAGCGTCGTTATACAGAGGAATTTTACATGGGTTCTGATGATTGATCTCAGATCCTCGTGCTTGCAAGGTGAGCACCTTACCAACTGTCCAAATTAGCTTCCACTGTTCATGTGACATGGTCTAGAGCAGTTCTCAACCTTCCTGATGCTGTAACCACTTAATACAGTTCCTCATGTAGTAAACCCCAACCATAACATTATTTTCATTGCTACTGTTATAAACTTTAAATATCTGTTTTTCTATGGTCTTGGGTGACCCTCCGAAAGGGTTATTCTACCTCTTGAAGGGGTTGAGACACACAAATTGAGAACCACTGGTCTAGGGTCATTTGAGGAACTCTCAGTTGAGAAACTGCCTGGAGTAGCCAGTGACCATGTCTGTGAGGGATTGTGTTGATTGATGATTGATGTGGGAAGGTCCAGTCACTGTGGGCAACACCATCCCTAGGCAAGTACACCTGAACCATCTAAGAAAGAGCTATCATCTGAGCATGGTGGTGCATGCCTTTAATCCCAGCACACAGGAGGAGAGGCAACTGAGGATCTTTGTGAATTCAAGGCCAGCTTGCTCTACGTACCAAGTTCCAAAGCATCCACAGCTACGTAGAGAGAACTTCTCTGAAAACAAACAAACAAGCAAATAATGCATAATAAATGAATGAATAGGAAAGAAAGTTGGCTGAGCATTAGCATTAAGCCTGTGATGGAGCCAGCAAGCAGGTCTCCGTCAGTTCCTCCCTCAATGATGAACTGTGTAATCTGGAAGCTGAAATAAACTCTTGCCACTCCCCAGATTTGGTCATGGTGTTTATCACAGCCAACTAGAACACCAACAGGGGAAGTGATCGGGGCAAGAGAATGCAGGGAAGTGAGAAACGAAAGGGTCGATGGGTACATGGGTGCCATGACATGCTTGTGGGAGCCGGAGGACAATTTGCAGGAGTCACTTATCTCCTACCTGGGCCCTGGGGATCAAGCTCAGGTTCCTAGGTGTGACAGAGAGAATCTTTACCTGCTGCGTCATCTTCTTGGCCCTCTACTTTTTTCTTTTGACCCCCCCACTGCTTTCCATGGTGACTGTCCCCGTTTTCCATTCCCACCCACAGCAAGTATGTATTTATATCCTCTACTTTGTATACAGAATTTGTTTTGTGCATCTGTGGGATTTCAGGTTGTATCTAATGTTGGGCTCATGAATCTAGGCTTTTGGGTGGCCAAGGCCCGAAGGTTGAGAGTTCCAGGCTAGCCTAAGCTTCCCAGCACGATCCTGCCTCTGAATTAAAAAAAAAAGAAAGAAAGAAAGAAAAGAAAAAGATAAGGTTGAATTCTTCTCTGTTCTACAAGAGAACTGTAAAGAAATGATTGGAAGCAAATTATAACTAATGGTAACAAAATAGGAAAAAATAAATTGTAAGAAAGGCAAATGGGGTATCCAGGGTCAGTAGCTCAGCTGATGTTGTAAATACATATACATATATACCCACATATACACTACATACATATATATATATATATGCATCTACACATGTGTAATATGATAAATGCCATAGATGACACATATAAGACACACACATATGTCTCTTTTTGAGACAGCCTTGTTGTGTAGTCCAGACTGGCTTTATGTTTTTGACCCCTTCCACTACAGTTTCCCATGTGCTGAGATTCAGCTGTGAACGAGCATATTCCATGATATCTCTTCTTTTTTGGTGGCCTGCTGTATAAATGATCTCCTGTACAGGGATCCCCGTGTCGTGTCTGGAAACTCTAGGCATTAGAGTCCCCTAGCCTCTTTTTTGACTGAGACCTGAGTGCCATGTGCTGGGCCATGCTGTTTTTACCCACCAGCACATGGTCTTGAATAATAAGCTGGTAACAGAAGCAGGGAACATGTTGAATGTTCTTCTGAGGGTAGTGGCAATAGTGACTATGTCCAGCCTGCAAAAGTCGAGTGGCTTTGGTCCTACAAACAGTACATAGGACTCTGGGGGTCAGGGTGGATCCAGGGACTGTAGTTTCACTACTGTTGACGGTTAGTTCTGGGTCATATGATCCTTTATGGTGCTGGGAATGGAACTCAGAGCCTTAAGCATACGAGGCAAGCATCGTACCAACCGAGTTATGACTGTAGCCCGGTCCTGTGCTTTAATTGTGGATTCCACTTTTGTATCTTTGTCTTGTTGTTCTGAGCATTCTGCTACTCAATAGCCACTGAGTAAGTTTTACTTTCATTGAAATGAGTCATAGTTTCTCTTGCATGCAACAAAAATTCTGATGGATGCATGCATGTGATCATATCAGTGTGCATATGTTCTCTGGCTAGTTCTAACCAGCAATCTTTTTCCTTTATGCCTGTCTGTTTGCATGTTTGTGTGCCTGTGTATGTGAAAGTATCTGTGTACATATATACAAATGCATGTGTGTGTGTGAGGTCAGCTGTCACTCCTCAGAACATGGTCTACTTTGCTTTTTTGAGACAGGATTTCCCACTGGTCCAGTACTCATCCATTAGGCTAAGGTGGCTGGTCAGCAAGCTCTAGGGGTCTATCTGCCAGTCTCTATCTCCCCGGCCGTGGGATTGTGAATGTGTGACATCACACTATGGAGAGTAAACTCAGGTCCTCATGCTTGCATTGTAAGTATTTACCCAGCTGAAACATCATGCAGTCTTAATCAATGGCATCTATTTTATGCAAGAAAATAGAAATAGGAAATACATTCATAACTAAGAATTTTCCAGAAGTCTCAGACTTTTGGAAATAATTGAAGACATTTGCATGATTAATAATATGAGATATTTGCATGAGTGATTTAAGCTTAAATTTTTATGGAAGTCATTGAAAACAATTCTGGAGGGACCTTGCTTCTTTTAGCTAATAACTAGGTCATATATCAAAATTTCCAAAGGCCAAGTGGGTTGGGATGAAAATATTATTTCTAATGAGACTCACACTTAGTCATTTTCCCAAGTGGAGTACATTTCCATAATGGTGGGAGTTGGTGATGAAACCTTTTGATTTCCCATATTGCTGCAGTTAAATCTGTCTGGCACAGTGGCATGGCATTTTACTAACAACCCATAGGTCAGCCTTGAACCTCTGAAGCCTCAGTGCTTGGGGAATAACCAAGAGAACGAAAATGCTGCCAGCCGACCCCTTTCCTCACAGAAGCAGCAAACTAAATGCAGAATAATTAAATCAAAGTCCTTCTGAGTTTTCCACTTATGTGTTTTATTAAAGTTTTCCATGAGGTTACTGGTCAGAATCGGGAAGGCAAGATACTTGTTTATTTATGCAGCAGCATGCCTTCAACAAATGCTCTGACCATGCATTTCTTGCAATTAACTTCAACCCCAAGCGATAGAAAGTCCCAAATAACTGGGCCTTGTCTTATAGAGAGAGAGAGAAAATAAAAAGGAATCTAGGGCCAGTATTGTGTTCTATGACATCAGTGACCCTGGCTCATTTTGCCTTATTGTTCTGTTGAAGGTTGATTTCATCCTCGGGTTCCTTTGTAGTCCAAAGGGCTGATGGAGTGACAGCCATCGCTTCCCATTTCTAACAGCAGGATGGACAAAGCAGGAAGAAAGCTTGCTTTAGCCTTTTACTACAGAATTTCCACATGAGCTCACACAGCTGCAAGGGCTCCTGGGAAATGTAGGCTGTATCCTAAATGTCCAAGTGTCCAACCAAAAACTTGAGTTTTAGCCCAGCAGTGGTGGCTCAGACATTTAATCCCAGCACTCAGGTGGATCTCTGTGATTTGGAGACCAACTTGAGCTGCATGGTAGGTTCCAGGCCAGCTACTGTGACCCTGACTCGATGAGTGGCCTCCCAATGCTGCTTGGTTGATTTATCAGGGACCCACACTCTTAAAGAAATTTCTTAAAGCCACTTGTCACTTGAATCCCAACTCCTTCTGGGCCTCATGGCTCCTTGCATGGGGCTGCAGCCCCCTGCTTTGGTGTTCTGCATGTTTCAATGGCTTCTGTGTTCAGGAGGAGGGGACAGGCTGTCTGAGTCACACATGATTAGGAAGATACATCTGCCAGGGGACAAGGAGAGGGAGGTAAGCAACCCCTGTTAGCATCTGAAACTAATTATAAAGGCCTTTTGCAGTGTCTGCGGCTAGGGGTTGTCTGAACAGCTTCCAGCACAAGTGGGAACCGGCTCTGCTTGGATGTAGACCACTGGGGAAAAAAGCAGAAGGGAACAGGAGGTTATCGGTCCTTGACTAAGAAATGAAGCATTATGCCAACCCCCCCCCCCCCCAAGTGGGTTGCTTGGCTTCTGCTGCAGCACCGGTTCTCAACCTGTGGGTCAGGACCCCTTCTCAGCTGTTGCCTGTCAAATATCCTACATTCTGGCTCATTAACAGTAGCAAAGTTACAGTCATAAATAGCAATGAAAATAATTTTATGCTTGAGGGTCTCTACATCATGAGGAATTGTATCACAGGGTAGGAGCATCAGGAAGGCTAAGAATCCCTCGTCTAGCATGCGCTCCATGACCTTCCTGTGCATGGCTGCAGAGAAGCTATGTTAAGTTCGGAGAACCGCACATTCTCCGTTGAAATAACCACTCTTATGGTTTGGAAAAGTAGCCGTAGGCAGTCAATATAGAAGCCAGGGACTTCAATGTCTCCCAGTAAAACTTCACCTATAGGGGCTAAGGAGATGACCTGCCAGTAAAGTGTTTGCCCTCCAAGCTCAAGGAGGTGAGTTTGGATCTTCAGCACCAGGGCAGAAATTGAGCATGGTTGTATATGCCTTCAGTCTCAACTTCGTGATGGCAGGAGTCAGAAAAAACTCCGTGGCTAGTTTAGCAGAATCAGTGAGAGACTCTGTCTCAGAAAGTAAGACAGCAGAGTGGTTGAGGAAGACAGTCAATTCTGACTTCTGGCCTTTCCACACAGAAGCACACAAATGTGTGCCCCTCCCCCATTTACTACTTAGTTATAAAATCAAGTTTGGCTCATAAGCTGCCCTGTGCTAATTTTTGGACTGGTGTTTAGTGAACTAACGGGCCAGTTCACGTATCTCTTCTTCCTTTGGAAGTTTCAGACTATGTGGGTTAACACGATTCCCATGCTGACTCAGCCCCTGCCGAGGTGGTGGGGTTGACTGCCTTGCAAGAGAGATCCACTTTGTTACTGATCTTGATGTGTTCAGGTTTTGTTCTGAGTTCTGGCAGAAGAGCACTTTAGCTGACTTCTTGTTAACGACTGTCCCATTGGTGGGTTTGGATGGCCTCCCTGACGCTCTAACCAGTCATAGAACAGATTTTCAATTTGAGCTAATGGGCTCCAGGAGACAGGAGCTAGAGCTGGCTTGCCTCAAGTGCATTGGTACCCAAAGCACCACCCACTGGGATGGCCTAACCTAGGCATAGTCATCAGAGTACTCAGGGACTTCTGAAAGTTCTGGATGTATAGCTGTGCATTGGTTTGTATATATGGATGTCTGTAGCATCCTGAAATTGTGAGGAGATAAAACACATCTTTCTGCTTGCCACATTAAGCATTTGTGTGTGTGTGTGTGTGCTCTTGCTATTTGTTGCTGTGTAGGCTAATCATCCTATGAGATTCTTGGGATTGTGTCTCCACTGCCCATCTCCCAGTAGGTATATCCAGTTTGACATGGATACTGTTGATCCAAATCCAGGTCATCATTCTTGGGTGGCAAGTATGTTACCCACGGAACCATTTTTCACACCTGTTTTTGTTATTTTGTAAATGGGTCAGTGAAACAACCCTTCCCACCGGAAGTCTGACTCCAGAGACCCATATGGTGGAAAGGGAGAAGCAGGTTTATGATTGTCCTCTGACTTCTACTGGTGCACCTTGGTACAGTACACCTCCTTACCCCAGAATATGTAAGTAAAATAGAATTTTAAAAGACGAAAGCAGAAAAAATAATGCAAACTAGATCATTTTATATTCCCTCATTTATTTGGACATGGTTATTGGGTGTCTACCTCAGGCTAAGGCAGTGGGCTACTGTACTCTCTTCAAATCCTCATCTTTTAAGGACACAGCCAATAAGCAAGCAGACATACAATTCTACCAGAGAAGAGAGAGTTATTTAGCTGTGGGTGTTTGGTAAAAGGAGCAGCAGATACTGAAGATTGATAGGACTCATCAGTTAAGAGCACTAGCTGCTCTGCTGGTGGATTTGGTTCTCACACTCCATTTGGTGGATCACAACCATATGTAGCTCTAATCCCAGAGGAATCCGACACCCTTTTCTGACTTTTGTGAATCCCAGGCATTCATATGCTGCACAGATATACATGTAGGTACATTGCTTATACACATGAAATGAGGTAAATAAATACTTTGCCCCCCCCCCCCCCCCCAGTGGTAGCAAGCATTCCAGAGCAGAAGTGGAGGGAGTTACCTTGCTTACAACCCTTCCCACGTCAAGCACATGTGCTTGTCTGAAGAAACCCACAGCTGGAACTTAATTACAATAAGCTTCCTCATCAGACATTTGAAAGATGGAGGTGGAATTCATATAACATCAGATCAACTAATTTTTTTCTTTTAAAAAAACATTAGTTTTGCTTTATATGTATGAGCATTTTGCCTGCAGCTTCATCTGTGTACCACATACATGCAGCATTTATAGAGGTCAGAGGGGAGTGTACTGGGGGTTACAGACATCTGTGAACCACCATGTGAGTGCTGGGAATTGAACCCCAATCCTCTGCAAAAGCAGCCAGTACTTTTAACTACTGAGCCATCTCTCCGGGGTAGCCATTTTCAATAAAACTAAGTGCCATCAACAGGATTCACACCAACAACCTTCATGTACATCCAAAATTTTCATCATCCTAAAATAAAACTCCTGTATCCATTAAGCACTTTCTACCTGTTCCCTCTTTCTGTAACCTCTGGCAACCATAGATCCTTTTTCTCCTGTGGAGTTACCTACTCTGGCTTTTGTATGTAGATGGAATCACACAGGCTGAGATCCTTTGTGTCTGGCTTCTTGCACTGATGAGTCATATCTTCAGCATGTGTATTAGTACTTCATTTTCATGGATGAATAATAGTCCATTGCATAGATATACCCTATATGTTTATCCATCCACCAGCCCTTGAACATGTGGGTTGCTTTTGTCTCTTGGCTGTCATGCATGGTATTTCTAGGCACATTTCTGTACAAGGATTGCTTGTCTCTTTTCATGTTTTTTGATGGGGAAGGGGGTCTTGTGATCATAGCTCGATTTAGATGTCACTCAGTTTCAACACCATGAAGGTGACATTCATTCTCTTTCATCTCCTTACTGAACCCAGAGATCAATTTCTCAGACTTGGGATCTTAAACATCTCTGTCTTCCTTGTTCCCAAAGAAGGTCCCCACATCAGTTATCCTACTGTTCCACGCGTGTTTTCCTACTGCTTCACGCTCTCCTGATGGTGTCTCTCAAGGTCCTGTTTTGGGGGAGCTGGATCAGGAAAAGGTAACTGAGACAGGTTTTGGACATCCATCTTCCAGGAGGATGTGATGGATTTCCCACCATGCATCATCCCACCACATTCTCCTGTGGACAGGAAAGAGGTATCCACCCCAGGACTGGGGTCCATGAGATTTCAGGGTTTACTGTATAGACTTGTTTCTGAACGATTCTTCTCCATCTTATATAGCTCAGGCTGGTCCTTGACTCACTCTGTAGCCACAGATATTTTCTCATCATCTCGCCTCCACCTCTCCAGTGCATCCCCACACCCTGCTTCTCTGCCTTCTCTTTTGGGACATTGTTCTATTTCTAGTTTGGCACGAGGGATGTATGAAAGTCAAACTCTCTTTGGTGCTTCCTGGGAGTGCTGTTGTCAATACAATGCAATATAGAAGAGAAAGAGGGAGACAGGAAAATGGGGGAGAGAAAAATAGAACATACAGAGTGTATGTTATACACAGAGAGAGAGACAAACTTGGGTGTCTCTGTCTTTGACTTTGAAGGCTGAGTTTCTCTAGCATTTCAGCCTCCTCAGCATGTAGCTGAGAAGAGAGCCCAGTGTGAGGAAGACACTCGGCAATGGGTGGGTCAGTTTACTTCCTGGGAATGAGGCAGTGTTCCCCTGTCACAGCTGTGACCAGACCTTGGGGATTCCCCATCCTGGGATGCGAAAGTACAATTGGGCATCCTTCACTTGGACAGACTCAAAATGAAACATCAGCTCATCTTTGAGGTTTAATTCTGGAACTAATCGTGTTTCTTGCTCAGGTCATCCTGCCTTCAGATTCCCCATTGTCTGTTGGACCGAGGCTGGGAGGACCCCGTGTTCGCTTGGTAATCTAATGGGTGGCCTAGCCCTTGGCTTCCCAGGGCAGGGCCACTTTCATTGTTAGCAGGATGCCTTGGGTGTAACTTACCAGTGGGGGACATCTGCATTATCTAATTTATTCCTTTGAAGCATTTCATTCTTGCTGATTGCTGCTTAAAGGTCATTCCCAAATAAACACGAACTGAAAGGTCACTGTACCCAGCTGAAGAATCATCTGAAAGCAGCTTTGATCCTACTCAGCACTGACTCCGACCTCCTTTGACCTTCCCTGATGCCGGAAGAGCCTCTTCTGGTGGCCTGTGGCTAATGCTGTTGCCTTTTGCTTTTAGGCACTGGGACTGGACATGGGGTGGGATCATAGTGAAGGAAAATGGGTAGAAATTGCATTGCAAACTTAATTTTATTTATTTATTTATTCAGTGTGTGTGTGTGTGTGCGCGCGTGCACACCAGAGTTAAATTTTGGATGCCATTCCTGAGGAGCCATCTACTCTGATTTTTAAAAAATTACATATTTATTTATGGCTTTTTGAGACAAGGTTTCACTATGTATTCCTATCTGGCCTGGAACTTGCTATGTAGACCAGTCTGGTCTCCAACTCTCAGAGATCCACCTGCCCCTGCCTTCTCACTGCTGGGATTAAAGGCAAGTTCCACAATACCTAGCTGTGTGTATGGAGGACAGATAACAACTTGTATGAGTTAGTTCCTTTCTTCCACAGAACCCTTGGATTGAATTTAGGTCTTTAGGTGGCAATTGTTTTTACCCGATGAGCCATCTTTCTGTCCCCACCCTGTTTTTTGAGACAGAGTCTCTCACTAGCCTGGAGCTGGCAGATTTGACTAGGCAGGTTAGCCAGCAAGGTCCAGGACTCTCCTGTCTCTGCCTCCTCAGTATTGGGATTGCAAACATTCCTGACCATGCCTGGCTTTTCCACATGGGTTTTGAGGGTTGGGTCTTTATGCTTGTAACTTAAGCATTTCACCAACTGAACCATCTCCCTTCTCCCCTCAATGCCAATCTGTACCAAAGTGAAAACTAGTCGTAAAGAACAGGGGCTGGGAATGGAGTCATCTCCAGATGTTACTGAGGAGTCTTGCTGAAGTCACTGAGCAGCTGGGGCAGCCATGCTCCTGTCTACAATGAACCAGCTACCTCCTGACAAGTCTATGTGACTGAAGGTTTGGTTAGCAGATTCTGAACAAACATAGGGCAGGAAAATTACAGCAAAGCCCGGCAAAGTATTCCTTTGCATTTCTCAAATGTTAAAGAAGGTGCATGCTTCCATCCAAGGCTTGCTAGTGAGCAGCCCATCTAGGCGCATGCTCCTCAGACAGATTGTACAGCAGATGAGCCACCCAGAGAGTCACACTGGACTATGCCTTTTGCTTTCTGTGATGGATCACGTAGTGGGACTCACTGAGTGTCACAGGCACTCCTCATCATGCCTGGGCAAGGCAGGTGGGCTCAAGAGCCACCAATAGAAAAATTAGTCAGATTTGGGATCAAGGAAGGGTTTCTGAGGGCAAAGATGGGCCTACTGTGGAAAGGAGGAAGGTCCACTGTTGGGAGTCAGCAAGGAAGGCAAATAATTGTGGGGAGCCAGACAGGAATTGTGTGGCTGGCAAATGAGAGAGAGAGAGAGAGAGAGAGAGAGAGAGAGAGAGAGAGAGAGAGAGAGAGAGAGAGAGAGAGAGAGAGAGAGAGGAGAGAGATCACATTTCAGAGGCCAGCTAAGCTTCAGTGTGGGACAAAGGTTCACTGTAGTTCACTGTCACATGCTTCACTGTAGTATTCTGTGTATCTTTTGTGGGGCATAAAGTTGTGAATATACCTATGTGTCAATATATACATATGCACATGTATATGCACATTTATCTATGAGTGTATTTGTGGGTGACACACAAAAATAATTTAGAAGACGGTACTTCAAGTTGTTAATAGTGGTTACCTCTGGCATGACCACTTAACTCCACTTAACTCGTGACCCTTAAAGGCTACACAATCTTAATAATGCTACAGTGGGTTGAGCTCCCAACACATGTATCTCTAGGGAACACAGCAGTTACCTGGGGAATTAAGAGCACACATAGGCCCCAGGGGGTAAACTGGCATCCAGGAAAGACAGAAATCTGGTTTAAAGATGGATGGACTGATGCTTATTAACTTAGCATCACCTGGGTATCATAGGTGCTCTGACTCAATTCCTGGCAAGAGGAGAACATCTCCCCAAGATGTCCATTCAGCCTGTCATGTCCTTTGTTTCAGACATGCAGTAGCTGGGGAGGGGCACAGATGAGTTGGGGAGAGTTGAGGAGAAGCCTACATGTTGTTGAAGGGACTGGGCTTTGCCCCCACTTAACACAGGATTCAGGAAGAGCCCAGTGGAGGAAAACAGGGTTGAGAAAGGCAGATTTGTACTTAGAAGGCAGTGACTAGCTGTGGGCTGGTCACTGAAGAAAGGGCTCTACTATGATACATCGAGGCTAGACAGACCGAGGTCAGCATGCATCATTTCACCTCTGAAATAATGAATGAACCAGCCCTGCCAGGTTGAGGGAGTACTACTGTTTTCTGCCCCTCTAAGAGAGAAGAAAAGCTCCCCCAAACTATAATACCCATTTATGCTTCAAAAATCTAGCTTAGGCCAATTAAAAGAACTCTTTCAGGGCTGGGAGGTGGCTCTGTCTGAAAATTGTTTGCCCTGGGAGAATGTAGACCCGAGTTCCATTCCTCAAAATCCAGGTATAAAAGCTAAGTCTCATGGTGGACAGTGTCATCCTGGAGGAGGAGAGTAGAGTCAAGAAAATCTTTGGGACTCACTGACTAGCCAGCCATGCTGAACCAGTTAGTTGGCTTCAGATCGAGTGAGAGACCCTGCCTCAAAATGTAAGGTGTAGAGTGATGAGAAATATACTTGCTGTTGGCACATGTACACGTGCACAAATGCACACATGAAAACACAGAACCCAAAAGAAAAGTGGAGACTCTTTTAGGCTTAGTTTGATCTTATGTTATACATACCCATAAAGGGAATCATATGCATAACATACATGTCCGTACATCATAGGATCCTCACATACACAGAAAAATAGCAGAATAAATTGAGGAATTATTTCTTAACACATCCCTTTGGGTTTGAATCTGATACTTTTATTTTTCAAATCACTTGAACTCAAGTCAAGGTAGTTTTAAATTTTTCTTTTTTTGCACAGTATTTTGACTGGGGCCCTGCTGGTGCTAATTCAGACTGGTAGATTCAAGATAGGCTTGGTAGTGTGTACCTAGAAACCGAGGCAGGAAGATCATGTGTTCCAGGCCAGTCTGGGCCATGAGTCGAGTTTGAAATCAGCCTGGGTAATGTGCATTGGAACACTATCTCAAAAGAAGAGTCAGAAGTAGAGGCATTGAGATGACTTGGTGCGTAAATTAGCTTCCGACTGTGCTTGGGATCCACATGTTTGTTGTAAGGAGAGCATTGACCCTCGCCAAATTGTCCTCTGACAGGCCCTGTAGTACACACAGAGTTTTGGTTTTTGTTTGTTTTTAAGACAAGACCACATGCAATCAGGCCTGGCTCCAACTTGTTCTGTATCCAATGACCACCTGAAACTCCTTCATGCAGATGTGTACCACCACACCCAGTTCATGCTATGCTAAGAATGAAACCCAGGGCCTGGCGCTTGCCAGATCCCAGTCCCTGAATCCAGCTTTCCAAGATGCTAAATTTTAGTGGGAGGAGGTCAAGAGTTCACTTTAGAATTGGCAAGATAGATATGAGTTTGCTTTCCTTCCATGCTGTAAGGGTGGGTAAGGCTCCCGTGAGCCTGGAGGCAGACATAGGAGGCTTTTGGCAATCCCCAAGCATTGTGCAGTGACTCAAATAGTAAACAGCACTCCCCTGCAATGGGGGTGGAGTGTCAAGGGCCCTGCCTGGGACAGCTTCACTCCTTTTGTTAGATGGTTGAGGAGTGTGCAGATGGATTACTCTGGTTACTCTGACAAACGAACACCCCCCCCCCCCAATTTGAACAATGCCATTAGAAAGTGTTTGATGTGGCTCATAATGGCAGGAATAAAGGCAAAAGCCTTTCTGTGGGTTAAATAATAAAGAGCGGCTGTGGGTGCAGGGACAGATGGCTCAAGCTCCCAGCAGCTGGAGGCTGCTTGTCTTCATTAGTGTCACCAACAGAAGGCTTCCCCTTAGACGTGGGATAGCCCTTGGTTACCCAGCTGATTCTCTTCGGGAGCCTGCAGGGTTCAACCTGGTCTCATTTTCAAGACTTTAATGAACTCCTTAGCTGGCAGGAGGATTACCCTCACTCCTGTAAGGATGTTCCTCCTTTGTCTAGGCTAGTGGTTCTTAACTGGGTACTCTGGGAGACTTGCTTGATTCCTTCTAAGCAGGCTATTATGCCCTAGCTTTGCTGTCAAGGATGATGCGGCATGGGCTCTGTGTTGGGCTGTGGTTGGGAAACTGTAGCCAAACAAAACAGCCTGTGAGGGCCAGAGGTTGTAGTTTGCCCCACCCCCTCTTGGAACCCAGAGACAAGAAAAATGGGTTATGATTGTACACAAAATGCTATTGGTCATCCAGTACTTAATTTGGAAGGTTCCCCTTGGTGTGAAGACAAAATAAATAATGTGCACAAAGAGCCATAGATAGAGTAAGGGACAAATTCCATCCAGTGGTTCTGCACCTGATGCGGCATGTCGTTCTGTAAGCTGTGAATATACTTTATTACCATTTGTTAATAAAGAAGCTGTTTGGCCTATGGTAAGGCAGCTTAGAGGCAGGTGGGAAATCTAATCATAGATAAAGGAGGAGGGCAGAGTCAGGGACCTGCAGGCTGCCACCCAGAAAGCAAGATGTAATGGAACACAGGTAAAGTCACAGAGCCACGTGGCAATATATAGATTAATAAAAATGGGCTGAACTAGTTGGTAATGAGCCGGAGCCATTATCCAAACAGTTTGTATTTAATATTAGCCTCTGAGTAATTATTTGGGACTAAGCAGCTGTGGGACATTGGGTGGGAGAGATTTGTTTGGACCTTGGCTGGGATGGGTCAGAAAACTTCTGGCTATATGCACCTTTCATATATGACAGCATAGGGGGTGCCCTGGGAGCTGCCTTTGGGCCCAGAGTCATTCACTCAGAAGCCTGACATTCTGCATCTTTAACAGACTCTCTGGGGAGGGGTCTGTGCTGGATATGCAAGGAATGAACCTGACTCTGTGCCTGTGGTTGTGGTTAGGACTGGTATTGTTCCTGTCAACGACGCTAACAATGGAAAGCCCCTCTTGAAGCCCTGTTACTGTGTGCTCATCTGTAGCCTGACATTTCTGGCCTGTCTATCCTTAGGTAAAATGACTCAGATGCTTATATCAATTACAGACTGGCTAAGTCTCAGGCTTATTGCTAGCCAGCTCTTATATTTTAACTCAACCCATTTCCACTAATCTATGTTTTGCCATATGGCTTGTGGCTTACCTGTACTTTATATCTTGCTCTCCCAGTGGCAGCTTGCAGCATCTCCATGTGACTCCGCCCTTCTTCCCCTTTATATATGCTTGGATTTCCTGTCTGCCTATAAGACGGCTTTCTATAGGCCAAAACAGATCCTTTATTATCTGATGGTAATTCACAGCATACAGAAAGACATCTCACATTCACTCAGCAGTCCTCCACTCTTGTGGTCCAGGCAACCTGGGCACCAACTCTACAGCTCTGGGAAAATCAAGATGGTTGGTCATCCAAGGGAAAGGCTGTGTTTATGTCTGTATAGGTGTGTGTGTGTACACATACGTTGGAGGCTGGAGGATAACTTCGGGTGTCATTCACAGGAACGCTGTCCTCTTCTTTTATAGAGAGTCTCTCATTGGCCTCCAACTCACTAATTAGGCTAGACTGGATAGTCAGCATGACCCAGGGATCTTCCAGTCTCCACCTCCCTATCACTGGGGGCTTGTCAGATGACAACCTTTGGTGTCAGCCCCTATCTTGTCCCTTGTCCAAGACAGGTTCTTTTTATTGGTGATTGATTACTTGTAGCTGTGTATCTTGGGCTAGCTGGCCCTTGAGAACTTCAGGCTATTCTCCTGCCTATGCCTCCCATCTTGCCATAGAAATGCTGGGACTGTAGATGTGGGCCTGGCTTTATGTGGGCCTTAAAGATTTAGACTCGTCCTTAAAGTGTGATCCTAGTCTTATCAATAAAAGTCAGGAGTTAAATATCGGAGTAATGACCTGAACAATCAAGGAAGCAGAGCAATAGCCACTATAAACTTCTTACCTCCACAAATCCTCAGACTGAATGGGGTGTGTGTGTGGGGGGGGGGGGGGAGATCCTCTTTCCACCTACCTTGTATTCCTGTCTCCAGTGCTGGGATTAAAGGCATGCTCGGCCACTAACCAGCTCTGTTTCTCTTTTAGACTGTTTCAATCTCCTGTAGCACAGGGTGGCCTTGAACTCCTGATCTTCCTGCTTCCTCCTCCCAAGTACTGGGGTTAAGGTGTGTGCCACCACTGCCTGACCTCTATGGTTAACTAGTGGTTAGCTTCACCTCCTGATCTCCTGGTAAACTTTGTCAGAACACAAACAAAATATCACACAACAGGTCCTCATACTTTTGAAGCAAGTGTTTGACATAGTGAGGCATCTCCAAGCCCCTGGTCGGGCCTTCTTCCTATCCCTTAGTGAAGACAGCTCTCTGGATCCCCTAGCAGGTATAAGTTTCTGTCCTATAGAAACCTGTGACGAAACTTATACCACTAGGTATTTCTGTCCCATAGAAAGCTTTTCTGGCTCATGGCAGAGTTTTGGCTACTGGATGTTTCTCACCAGCCAGGGACTTTTTTTTTTTATTTTTTTTATTACAACATCCCCTCTGCTCCAGCCCTTTCTCCCTGTCATCCCAGTAGCCCACTGCTTCTAGAATCTTCTCCAGTGGTACTCTGAACAAACCACATTCTCTACAGTGAAACCCTAAATATTTCTTGACATATAATTCTCAAATTTTTACCCTCAAGGAAATGAGTTTGGGGTGAGTAGGAAAAAAGTTTATTTCTCTAATTCTCAAGTAATTTCTATACATAGTGGGTGGGGAGTCTGCTTAAGCCATTTTCTTTTTTAAAGTCTAAGAGATTTTGTGATGAAGGCTTACATTGCTGGATGGATCGTGGAACTGTGTGGTTGTGGGTCAGGGCAGACATAGCAGGCATGCCCGCTAAACTCCCCATGGCTTGGCTTGGCTAAGTGTAATTGGCCAGGATCTTACAGTTAATTTTTACCTCTGGGCCATTGAGTTTTTGTTTTGTTTTGTTTTTGAGACTCAGTTTCCTTGTGTAGCCCAGGCTTGTTTAGAGTTGGTTGATGATCCTGAATACTGGGATTATGGGCACACATTGTTACACTTGGCTTGTGTCTTCGTTCACACTAGTGTTTCCATCGACAATGCCCAACTTGGTCTGGGGATGTGAGCCATCATAGAACAATGGTAGAGCATTGCCCAGCTTTCACAAAGCCTCAGTCACATCCCCAGCGCCACCTTTCCCAAAACAGAAGAAAGGAAAGAGTAAGGATTCCTTCTTTCTCTGCCCAGTCACCATTTACATCCTTCACATCCTCTGAGGGCCCTGCCTCACTACACACAAGGTCCTACTGCAGCCCTTAGTGATTAGCACTTGGAGGAGCAGGATCATGTCAGGGTGAGCCTCCACCCCAAGTCCTGTCAGCCTAATCACCTGAAGTCCCACCAGTCCCCTGGAACAACAGCTGTGCCCACTTCTTTGATTAATTCCCACCTTTGAGGTAGCTGTGAGATTTTCACCAGGAGTCTGGCCGGCCAGTGTGCATTGTAAGAATTAATTGTCTTAAAAAATGAGGATCACTGCTCATTTGTTTGACAAATGCTTATTAAATGCCTCCCCTGCTCGCCAGAGAGCCATGATCCACACCCGCTGTAATCCCCTTCCAGCCGAGCAAGCTAATTGGTATACATGTTTGAGAGCGGGGGTGAGGTTGGGTGTTCCTCGGTAGTTAACTGTTTGGGGTGATGCATTTCTGTGATTGCTCTTCTTGTTTCTCAAGCTGATGTCTGGGGGTTTCATTTATTCCGTATGCCCCGCAGCAGTGATTTCCAACCTTACAGTGCCCGAGGTTGAAGGAACTGCCTTGTATTGTGTTTATCAATTATTAATATTTCCAAAAGCCAGGCAAGGCAGAAGCAAATTAAAATCCAATTTCTTTGCTCTGGGCTCTAGCAGAAACCCCTCAGATCACGAGCCTGGTTGATCACATTGATCTGCAGTGCCGACTGGTAGTGTTGTCTGTGTGCTTTTGATGCTTAAAAAGCAGGGGACAGAATTAATTCTTAACTTACATACTTCTCATTGAGAAATTTGTTTCAAACTAATTCTTAAAGAGATTTATTTTTATTTTATGTGTTTGCATGGTTTTTTTGGCATGTATGTGTAGTATGAGGTTTCTGGCCTGGACTTTCAGGCCTAACCTCATGTTTTAGGCCCACAGACCCGCAGACCCGCAGTCCCACAGAGACACACAGATGCTTTCAATAGTTTTTGGCTGATCGGCCTCAGGCCCAGGCATATAACTTGCTAACTCTGTAACCTTCATCTAACCCATAATTCTTCCTGTTCAGCCATGCGGCTCGGTACCTTTCTTTAGAGCAGCATAGTTGTCCTCTGCTTCTTCTGGCTTTCTCTCTGGCATTCTGCTCAGTGCTTCCTGTTCTCAAGAGTTTTCTTAGTCTGGTAGCCCCGCCCACACTTTCTGCCTACCTTTGGCCCATCAGCGCTTTTTATTAAACTAGTGGGTGGGACAATTATTTACCATGAAACAACACAATACCCCTACGTGTATGTATCTGTAGCTCATGATGCCTGGTGTGCCCTTGGAGTCCATAAGAGGAAACTAGATTCCCAGGTACTGGAGTTGCAGATGGCTGGTTGGTGAGCCACCATGTGTGTGCTGGGAACTGAACCTGGATTCTTTGCAAGAGCAGCCAGTGTTCTTAGCTGCCAAGCCATCATTCCAGATCCTTCCAAACCAGTTTGTGTTTGTTCGTTTTAGAGATGAGTTAGTGAAGTACCAATTAGAGTCTTACAGTCAACAGAGAGATGCTTGGTGGTTATTAAAATGAATACAAAGTAGATTTTTGGTAAAGAGGGCATGTCTATGGAAAGTTCTGGAAAAACTCAGCGTAGCCCTCAGAAGAAGCCATAGCAGAGTACAACATTCTAACATCTACTATCGGCAGAGTTTTGGCAGCAATCTGGTAAGAGTCCAGAGCCTGTGTATTATAATTTTCTGGGCTGGGGAGGAGAAAAGGAATCTGGGGCCTTGACCTTGTGGTTATCTGGGAATAAGTAGGAAGCCCAAGATGTTCAGAGAAATGGGGACTTCTGGTGTATAGAGGGCTCTGCTGTGCTGGAGGCTTGTAACCTAAGACAAGGCCACACCAGCCATCGCTGGAGGATATGAGACAGGCCTGGTGGTGACAGGTAGCCCTGGGGCCTGTGGGAGGGGATGTGCAGTGGAGGACAGTGCCTCCCTTAGGATTTTGACTCTGGTCATAGGACACTAGCCAGTTCTTCAGCTGGCCCATGGAAGGGAGAATATTCTTGCAAGTTGTGGCAATTCTCATGGGAACTTGGTGTTCAGGATGGGTAGGAAAATCAAGTGCCCAGGAGGCTTTGAGCAGAAGGACTAGGAGTCTCGTGCTGGATTTAGGGGTCTTGCTTTCTCAACTGGGTTTCACCTCTGACTTTATTAGCACAAAAAGCTTCCTTCCAGTTAGCATTTTTTAAAAAAAAAGCATATTGGGATTGTTAATTTTCTATCTATCTATCTATCTATCTATCTATCTATCTATCTATCTATCTATTTATTTATTTAATGTGCATTGGTTTGAGGGGGCTGAATCCCTTGATACTGGAGTTACAGCAGTTGTGAGCTGCCATGTGGATGCTTGGAATTGAACTCCGGTCCTCTGGAAGAGCAATCTGTACTCCCAGCCATTGAGCCATCTTTCCATCTCCCCCCCCCCCATTCAGTATTTTTATAGTTTAATAAAACTATTCCCAAGATATGAAAGGCAGGAGGAATCATCTACTCTCCTCTGGACCTAGTGTCCTAGCTAGCAATGTCTAATTAATTGACATGACTTCCCCTCTGGCCTCTGTTACATGCGCATTATTTTCTTATTCTGATGATGAATGATACACCATTACAATAGGTTTCTGACTCGGTCTGGCCAGAGGTCCAGACCCACAGACCTGCAGTCCCAGACCGCTTAGCCGCCTGCCACTGCTTAGTCCCCCAAAATGATTCAGATGCTTATATTAATTTCTTGCTGTTTGGCCTATGGCTTAGGCACATTGCTCTTTCATCTTAACTCAACCCATTTTCATTAATCTGTCTGCCATGTAGCCCGTGGCTCACCTGTGTTCCTTACATGTTGCTCCTTTGGGCGACTGGCTCAATCTGCCTGACTCTGCCCTCCTTCTCCTACCTATTCTTTTATGGTGCCTGTCATGGACCAAACAGCTCCTTTATTTAAAGACTGAATTCCCACAGCAGTACACTTTTGTATATACAGAAGAATATATGCCTTTAATCTGTGTGGCTACCTAGCACATGGAGCCTCATCATTTTCCTGCAACAAGAAAGGCAAAAATCAGTGTGTATTAGTTTCTTATGGTCACCATGACACAAACAAAATGCTTATCTACCCGGTGGTATGAAGACTTTATTCTCTTGCTGTTCTGAAGCCAGAGGTCCAAAATCAAGGTGTTGTCAGGGCCATTTGACCTCTGAAGGATCCTGAGGAGGGGACTTCTTGCCTCTTCCAGCTCCTGAGTCTCCGTACTTTCTTTGGCTTGTGGCCATATTGCCCTAAACTCTGGTTCTGTCTCCTTCCCTTCATCCCCCATGATGACATCATCCTCCCTTCTGTCTGTCAACCACTGCCCACAGTAACCTTATCATTGTTCTGCCACAGTGTCATGTATCTTGTGACAGCCGTGAGAGCTCCCCTTATGTTCCTTATGTGCGCCACTGGGTTTAGGGACCATTCGGTTAATCCAAGTGATCTTACCCTTAGGTTTTACTTAATGACACCTGAAGAAACCTTGATTTAAATTAGGTTAAATTACAGACTCTGGAAGTTGGGGTGTGAATATCTTTGGAGGCTACTATCCAACCCATCCACAACACCTCATCTGACCTTTACCCAGATCTTGCATATGGCTAGCTCTGGCCTCTTTTATCCCCTTCGTGCCATTGGATGTGGAATCCCTTGACTGTGCATAGGCAAGGTCCTGGCTTTGCAATGGTTAATCTCAGTGTCCACTTGAGCCTCTGGGCACACCTGTTAGGATAATTGAGGTGGGAAGGCCCACCCACTCTGGGCGGCACCATCCCCTGGGCTGGGATCTGGACTGTATAAAAAGGAGAAAGTGACCAGAGCACAAGCATTTATCTCCCTCGATTCTTGTCTATGGATGTAGTGTGATCAGTTGCTCCAAGTTCCCGCCATTATGACTCCCTCATGATTGACTGCACCCTCAGATTGACTCTCTCATGATTGACTGTACCCTCAAATTCTGAGCTAAAAGAAGCTTTTCTCCCTTCACAACATCAGGAAAAACAACTACCAACAGTCCCCACCTTTCTCTTTTTGGATGGATGTGCTCTTTCCATCCCCCCACACTTTAACCCTGCATCTTTTACAGATCTTGGCTTTCTAGCAACATGCTCTGTAGTATGATGACAGCAGGAAGGTACCCTCCTCCTAACAGGGCCATGCCCAGCCTTTCCCTGGCATCGGCTATACTGCATGGGGTGCATGGGGACCTTTTTTTTTTAGATTAAAATTTTTTTTGGTACCAAATATATTAAAATGCTCTTACATTACAAATAAAGTAATTCTATATCTCCCAAAAAAGTCAGAGACATTTTTATGACTTTGCTTTGAAACTGCTTAGCTTTAAGCTTTATTTAATTTATGATTGGCTATGGTTTCTTGGCTTTCCTTATGCATACTTAAGAATTCTCTGGAAGTGAGAAAAGTCAATCCTCAGATTAGTTTTTGAATGAGATTAAAATTTTATGAATATTAAAGTCAATAATTAAAGAGGTTTAATGGGCGGGTAGCTAAATATTCATTAATTTAGGTCTCTGCAGGTGTGTTTTCCTTTTGAGCCAACATGTCTCCTTTATCCAATTCTTAACCATTTTTTTAGGTCCCCATGGAGCCAGGAGTGCCCAGATTCTGGTCCACTCATTTCTGATTTCTGAGGTTCTTCTACTTTTTTTTCTTGCTTATCTTTTAATTTCCACTCTGAATTGGGGCTGTTCTCCATACAGCCCAGTCTGAGGCCACAGCAAGCATTGTTCGAGCTCTGTGGAAAGGCTGTCTCCTGCTTCCCTACCTGGGCTGGCTGATGGTAGGTCTCACATACACTTTCCCTCTCTCTAAAGTTCTCAACCTGTGGTCATGATCTCTTTAACAAACCTCTAGCTCCCAAAATATTTACATTACAATTCATAACGGTAGCAAAATTACAGTTGTGAGGCAGCAGCAAAATAATTTTGTGGTGGTGGTAGGGGGTCACCACAACATGAGGAACTGTATTAAAGAGTGGCAGCATTAGGAAGGTTGAGAACCACTGGTCTAGAGCCTCCTGATTCTAAACCTCTCTGGGACAGTTTGATGGAATCCCTGACCATAGCCTGAATTTGTCACTTTGATTGCCCCCCCCCCCCCGTGTGTGTTTGAAATTATAATTACAGCATTTTTACCTTCTCTTTTCTCTCTCCAAACTCTCCCATATACTGTCACCCAGTCTCCACTGTGCCCTCCGTCACCTTGCTCCTGCACCAGCCTCAGGAGCACACCTGCTCCACAGGTGTGTAGCCTGTGCAGTCAGTCAAGAGACCCAAGTTTGGCTTCATGCCCAATTTCCATTGTCTTGAGGTCTTTAGTTATTGTATCTTCTACTCTGAGCTTTGTAAGCAGCACAGACATGACAGCGGAGCCTGATTGTTGCTCGTCTAGCTGCCTGTGTCTCTCCCCTCCATTCTGTGTATCAGTTTGCATATATGTGCATGTATGAGTGTGTGTATGTCTGGGGGTGGGGTCGGGGGGTGCACTCCTGCTTGCATGTGGCAGTCAGAGGCTAACCTTGAATGCTGTCCTCACCCTCTACCTTGTTTGATACAGGATTTTATCAGTGTTGTACATGCCGGGTCCACGGGACCCTGAGCTTTGGATTCTCTGTCTGCTTCCCAGCTCATTGCAAGGGTACTCTTATTATATAGTCATGAGCCACTCTGGATTCTGGAGATCCAAATTCAGGTGTTTGCAGGGCAAATGTTTTAGTTACTGAGTCATCTCCACAGCCGGCTAGTACCTTGAATGACATGCCCCCCCCCTTTTTTAAATAGGGTCTCACCATGTATCTTGGTTTGTATGGAACCCTCCACAAAGACCAGGCTGGCCTTAAACTCACAGGGATCATCCTACCTGCCTCTGCCTCCTAAGTACAAGGATAAAAGATATATACCACCATGCCAGTCTCTTCACAGTCTAATTTTTGAACAAGTGGCTTCCCATTTTCATGTTCTACCCGGCCTCACAAGTCCTGTAGTTAGTTCTGCTTGGTAATGACAATAGATGAGACCCAGCCTGGATCCTGCGGGTTCACTGGGAGATGAGATTAGCTGCTTCCAGGCAGGAGGTGTTTGAGTTTCTTCTTGCTGCTCTAACAGGCTAAAAATTTGGTGACTTAAAGCCACACCAATTTGAGTTTTGGTTGCGACTCTGTGGAAGTCTGCTTCCTTAGCATTTGCAAGGCTCTCGGTTTGAACCCTGGCACCGTGACAAGCTTGCAATCCTAGGGGCAACAAGTCAAGGTATGTGGAAAGCTGTATGCCTCTGGAAGCTCCAGAAAGGTCCATTTTCTGGTCTTTTCCGTCTACAGGTGGCTGCCTAATAACTTCACTTTCTGGCTGCATTTCTCTGACCTTTGTGTCCAAGGTTGCATCTGCCCTTATTCTCACTTTATCACCTCTCTCTTTTCCCTCATCAGGACCACATGATTCAGGATCATTTCTTTATCTTAAGACCCATCCCCTAAATTACCCCAGCAAAGACCTGTTGTTGGACTTTTTTTTTTTATTGGGACTGTTGGCTTTCCAATAATGACACAGGGACTTATTATTAGTTATGAAAACTCAGTCGACAGTTTAGGCTTGTTTTAACTAGCTCTTATAACTTAAATGAACCCATTTCTATTAATTTACTTTGGCTTTATTATCTCATCTTTATATTGCCCATCCTGCTTGCTGTCTGTCCCCTGGCATCTCTACATTCTTCTTCCCCCTGTCCCCTGTGCCTAGAAATCCTGCCTCGCTTTTTTTATTAAACCACTCAGAGTGATACATCTTCATGGTGCACAAAAAAAGATTATTCTATAGCATGATCCGTTTACTATGTCAGGGTGACATAATGTTAATTTTGATTGCCAGTCTGTCTAGGACTTAAAATCAACATGGAAGCATGCCTTTGAATGTGTCTCTGAGGGTGTTTCCAGAAGCAACGGCTCACCCTAAATACAGGAGGCAGTGTCAGTTCATGAGCTGGGGTTCTGGACTGACTAGAAGGACGTAAGTTGAATGTGGCCCCCATCTCTCCATGCTTCCCGATCGTGGATGCTGTGGCCCCCATCTCTCCATGCTTCCCGATCGTGGATGCTGTGGCCCCCATCTCTCCATGCTTCCCGATCGTGGATGCTGTGGCCCCCATCTCTCCATGCTTCCCGATCGTGGATGCTGTGGCCCCCATCTCTCCATGCTTCCCGATCGTGGATGCTGTGGCCCCCATCTCTCCATGCTTCCCGATCGTGGATGCTGTGGCCCCCATCTCTCCATGCTTCCCGATCGTGGATGCTGTGGCCCCCATCTCTCCATGCTTCCCGATCGTGGATGCTGTGGCCCCCATCTCTCCATGCTTCCCGATCGTGGATGCTGTGGCCCCCATCTCTCCATGCTTCCCGATCGTGGATGCTGTGGCCCCCATCTCTCCATGCTTCCCGATCGTGGATGCTGTGGCCCCCATCTCTCCATGCTTCCCGATCGTGGATGCTGTGGCCCCCATCTCTCCATGCTTCCTGATCGTGGATGCTGTGGCCCCCATCTCTCCATGCTTCCTGATCGTGGATGCCGTGTGGCAGCGGCCTCAGGCTCCTCTTTTGTCTTTCTCCACATGATAGACTAGACCCTTGAGCTGTGAGCCAGAATAAACCCTTCCTTCCTCAAGCTGCTTTCTCAGAAAGTTTTTACCACAATGAGAAAAGCAACGGATACAGGTGACATGGCTCAATGGCTCATGGATTAGAACGCAGCGAGACATCTCTGGGTTGTAGGTGTACAACTGTCTACCCGTGGAAGCTGCTGGAATTTTTGGCTTGAATTTCTAAATATTCATTCATGGTATATTCAGGCTTTGTAGCTTCTGAGGCTCATAATCCTGAGGGTTTTATTTTTATTTTTTTTATAGAGAAAATCAAACAGGACCAGGTGTAGTGGCATAGTCCAGGAATCAGCACATAGGAGGCTGGAGCTGGAGGAGGATTGTGAATTAAAAGCTGGCTTGGATACATAGAGAGTCTCTGATTCAAAACAACAGCAAAAAAGAACAAGCAGAAATCTTGGCACAACAATAAATACCATTTCAGAATAAGAGGAAACTACACGTTTCCAGACCTTTGGTCCAGAGCTTTGGTTCCTAGGGTTTTCTGGTCAGTATCTCAGCATTTCCTACATAGGTATGATGCCTCAAACTCCATCTCATCCATACACCACTTACCATGGCCCTGGGTGTATGGTCTATTGCTCTCTTAGACTTAGGAAGGAGAGTATGGCCTAGCCTACCTAGCTCGAGACAGTCACTTGCATCCATTGGTAGAAAGCATGGCGGTTTTATAAGGAACAAATAGAGCCACCCTTGTGTTGTACAACCAACACAGGACACAGCAAGGTCTAAGAGCAGCATCATAAAGCCATGGTTTGAACTGATGTTACATGTTACAGCACCTCCCGCATCCTGTCACATCATAGAAGGGGGGTGGACATTTCCTGGGTGATTGGACAAGCAGGCCACTCGAGTGAGTGACATGGGGAGGCTAGAAATGGAACTTAGTGTTGAACCAGTGCTGTTACGTTAGTATGCTTGTTCACGTGACCTCTGTGCACTTACTGACCGGGAGATGCCAGGAGAGGCAGGCTTTGTTTTGAATTTTGAGACAGAGCCTTGTTCTGTAGTTAAGGCTGGCCTGGAACTCATGATGCTTTTGATTCGGTTTCTAGAGTGGCTGAGAACACTGAGCCTGGTTCAGAGGAGTTATTCAAAGCAACCACAGTAGAGAATGGGGAAATTGATTTCTGCTAATTATTGTCTCGGATGATATCACCTGAGGCTTGATTTTGTATTCAATTGGTGGTGGTTTTTACTTAGTAATTGCTATCTTATTGAGCCGGCAGTCGAGCAAGCTGGAGTATGAATTTTAAACACCTTATTCAGGGCTCAGAACTTCATCCCAGTAGCAGATTTCTATGAGTCAGCAGGATTGCATGCTTAATCTCCTTTAGAGCATCTGTATTAAGGGCTCAGAATCAAATATTAGACAAAAGTGAGTAGGGGAGAGATTGCTTACTCAGTTTCTTCATTGAGTCTTGGAGAACTAACTGCTCTTGTCCACAGCAGACTCTGAGAAGTGGTGCTCAGTTCCCATGTGCTCCTCTGCTTAGGTTAGAAACTGCCTAGGTGGCTAGAATGTCCTCTTCATGGTTTACCTGTTTCCATCAAGGATCCAACCTGAATAGGTAGATCTGTCGCAAATGTGGAGGAGCCACTGTGTCCCATTCAGCATTAACTGTCAACTTGACATAGCCTAGCATCATCTGTTGTAGTGTGGTTTCTTGGTTCCGGGTGGCCAGAGGCCCAGACCCTGCCTTGCCAGACCCCTTAGCTGCCCGCCGCTGCTGCTCAGGCCCCCAGAAATGACTCAGATGCTTATATTAACTTCATGCTGTTTGGCCTATGGCTTAGGCACATTTCTAGCTAGCTCTTACATCTTAACTCAACCCATTTATATTAATCTGTTTGCCACATGGCCCGTGGCTCACCTGTGTTCCTTACATGTTGCTCTTTTGGGCTTCAGCTTGGTCTCTCCCTGACTCCACCCTTCCTTTCCTACCTATTCTGATTCCTCCACCTACTTTTTCTACAGTGCCTGTCAAGGACCAAAACAGCTCCTTAATTTAAAGATTGAGATTCACAGCATACAGAAAGACATTCCCACATCAATCATCTAAGAGGAGAAGCCGCGATTCAAGGGTTGCTTAAATCAGATTAGACCATGGCTATGTCTGTCAGGCAATTGTCTTGAAGTAGGAGGGCTCAGTCTACTATGGGCAGCACCATTCTATAGGTAGGTAGTCCTGGGTTGTATAAGACAGTTACCTAAGCATGATCCTGCAAACAAGCCAGCAAACTATGTTTCTCTATGGGTCATGCCTCTAGGTTGCTGCCCTAATTTCAACCATTGATGAATTGTGGCCTGGAAGTATAAATTAAAAATAAACTATTTCCTTCTCTATATCACCTTTGGTCATGGTGTGTTATCAAAGCAATAGAGAAGAGACAAGATCACACAGCCAGAGTCTGTCTAGAAGTTTCCATGTATAAAGCTCTGGGGTATAGCAGTGTGGTGATACTGCCAGAGCCTCAGATAATGAATACTCAGAGAACCAGAGGGAACAGGGCTGTAGCAAGCTTTCTTTTGGGCCACCAACCAGCTCCCAAGACACAGAGACTTATTATTAGTTATGAATGCCGGACCCTATTTTATGCTTATTCCATTAGCTTTTAGAACTTAATTTATCCTGTTTTTCTTAATATACATTTTGCCTCGGGGCTTTTTACCTTTTTTTTAAAAAAATTCTATATGTCCTATTCTGTGTCTGGCTAGCTGGTGGCTGCTTGGCTGGCTGGCCCTGGATGTCTCCCTCTCTGTTTCCCTCTTTCTCTTTTCTCCTCCTACTTCTTCTCTCTGCCCACCAGCCCCACCTAACCCTTTATTGCCTAACTATTGACCATTTAGCTTTTTATTAGACCAATAAGGTGCCTTAGAAAGGCAAGATGAAAAATATGCAACACATCTTTACATCGTTAAATAAATGTAGTATAAACAGATGCAACATATCTTTGCCTAGTTAAAGCAATATTCTACATTTACCCCTTTTGTCAAAATAAAAAGCAAAGGTTTTAACTTTAACATAGTAAAGCTATACACAATGAGAATAGTTATCAAATAAGAATTACATTTGTAATATCTAGTCTAGTATTTGGCAAGTTTGGAGAAATTACTGTTATCTATCCTATCTTGTTGAGTTCAAAGTTTTGTGTTTAGTTTACCTTCTATAATAACTAAGGAAAACTGTAACTATAACCATCTAGTTTTCAACTCCATCCTAGAAGGGTATAGTATTACCCGAGTAAACAAGAAACACAGGGCAAGCAACTTTCAAAACTATAGAACGAACATCGAGACATCTGGCCACCTGGACAGTCACCCAGAGTTCCTCTGCAATGTTAGAACACCATCTCTGGCCTACAGGCCTAGGATATCTGACAGACTTTTCTGTGAAGTAGGAATTTTGAAGGACTGTCCTGCCTTGTTTTGGCAAAGCTCAACAGTCTTTTTCCTCTGTGTCCTGCTTGTCCAGTTTGTGCAGCATGCTGTCAGCAGGCAAGGCAAGGGCAGTTTCTTGCCTGAATGGCTAGCTTTGCCACAATAAAAGTAAACTCCATATGGAGGTTCTTTTATGTTCATTATCCTTTAACGAAGTAGATTGGTGCTGCCAGGAGCAGATGTATCTTACTGTCATGGAAGCCTTAGGTGATTAGACAGCTTAAATGCCATATTCTGTAGGTCTTTGATTGAAGAACATATGTCTGTCTAAACCATCTCTGTTAACTTTGAAAACATGACTACAAGTTTGATATAGATGACTAACTTCAAACCTCTTCCTTCCTTCTTTTTTCCCCTCCCTCCCTCCCTCCCTCCTTTTTTTTTTTTTTTTTTTTTTTTTTTTTTTTTTTTTTTTTTTTTTTGAGAGAGAGGCTTTTTCTGTGTAATAGCTCTGGCTGTCCTGGAACTCACAGAGATCTGCCTGCCTCTTCCTCCCAAGTGCTGGGATTACAGATGTGTGCCACCACTACCAGACTAACCTGAGTTTCTAGTTATATATTACATTTTTTAAAAAAAGTATGTTCATTGGTGTTTTGGCCTGTATTGTGTGAGGGTGTCAGATCTGCTAAATGGCTTTAAGCTGGTAGCTGGCTCAGCCCCACTAGGGTTTATGAAAACTGAGTGATGTGGGAATGTCTTTCCAAAAACCTCACTGTTACAGCTGAGCTTTACGCCTGGCAAGCCTCCCTGAGAGCTACATTCAACTGGGAGATACATTCAATTGTCCCAGCTCTAGGGAGTTGGTGCCTTGCACTGTGGCAGACATTTTACTTAGCTTGTTTCTACTTGGTGAACTAAATGCTCACTGTACAGCAGACGCTCTTAAAGGACTCATATCCTTTCATATCCTTCACCCCCCCTTCAGTGTTCTCTGGCCCTATGTGGAAATTTGTGTCCCATCTTGGGTACCAAAAGTGACAGCTTTCTTTTGGGCTATGAACCAGCTTCCAAATCATGACACAGAGACTTTTTTTATTAGTTGTGAATGCTTGGCCTTATCTTATGCTTCTCCCACTGGCTCTTATAACTTAATTTAACTCTTTTTCTTCATCTACGTTTTGCCTTGGGTCTTTTTATCTTTCATTTTGTTTGTCCTACACCATGTCGACTACCTGGCCCCGGCATCTCCATCTCTTTCTGCTTGTTTTCTCTTTCTGTTTTCTCCTCCCACTTACCCTCTCTGCCCACCAGTCCCACTTATCACTCTACTACCTGGAAATTGGCTGTTCAAACTTTTATTAGACCAGCTAGGTGCCTTTGTTAGGCAAGGCAGCACACCTTTACATTATTAAACAAACGCACCATGAACAAATGGAACACATCTTTGCCTAGTTACAATGAGAGTCCACAAAATATACAAATGGAACACATCTTTACATAGTTAAAGGAATAATGCATAAATCCTAATTGTTATGTTTGGGAAAGCCGAAAGAACAGAGAGACAAGCCACAGCCACCTCTCATCTTGACAACCCCTCAGCCAAAGGGGAAGGGCAGAACTCATGTCTCCTCCTGCCTTATATCTCTTTTTCTGCCCAGCCATATCTCTTCCTGGTTCAAACTTCTTAGTGCTAGGATTAACAGCATCTGTGTCCCCACTCCCTGACATTTATGGCTAAAATCTGTGGCTGACTCTGTCCTCTGATCTTCAGGAAAACTTTATTAGATACACAATTTGTCTTCATATTCCACAACACAGAGCTTGTGGGATGTTTGTTTTGGTGTATTTTCAAATTATGCAGGAGTATGAAGATGAGTTGGACAGTCACTTCTTAAGTTTTATGGTAGGTCCCATGTTAACTAGTGACTGAAAAATCCTTTTTTAATGGTGATGTGGTGGTGGTGGTGGTGGTGATGGTGTGTGTGTGTGTGTGTATACACACATTCTGTAGTACATGAATGTATATCAGTGGACAACTTGTGGGACTTAGCTATCACCTTTGCTGTGGGATTATCTTATTGGACATTGTAAAAATTTGTCCCTCCTACTGGTTTAGTAAACCACTGATTGGCCAAAAGACAGACAGGACGTATGGGTGGGGCTGACAGACAGGAAATGTGGGCGGGGCCACCAGACTTTGAAAACTCTGGGAGGAGGAAGAGCAGAGCAGAGGCGCCAGTAGATTCAGAGGAAAGAATGCTGCCCTGAGAAAAGGTACCAAGCCAAGTGGCTAAATAAGATAAAAATCATGGGTCAGTTTAAGAGTAAGAATTAACAAGTAATATGTCTGAGCCATAGGCCAAACAGCATGTAATTAATATACGACTTTGTTTGATTATTTGGGATTGCTAGTCTGGATCTCTGGGCTAGGCTGGGCTAGAAACTTGATACTACACATCTTCTGTTGTGTCAGTCCTAGGATTAGAACTCAGGTCATCAGGCTTGGCTGCAGGTTTCTTCATCCACTGAACATCTCCTTGGCTTGGCAGATGCTTCTTAATACTAGTGTAAAATGTTACTGAGTGATTTGATCTCTGAGATTTATGGGATGACACCAGAGAGCCACACAGTTTGTCTTTGAACCTCTGATACTTTGGGTCTGGTAGGTCTTTGCGCTGGGGTTGGGGCATAAACAGTTAATACTCCTGACTTCTACCCTCTGGATGACAGGAACACTTTCTAATCCCACTTACTAAATGCCTCACTGGGTAGTGATAAGAGCAAAAATATTCTTGGCTGAGAACCTCTGTGTGATACTGTGGTAGGTACAAAAGGATTCCCGGGAAAATTTGATCAAGTCTGCATACGTTATTTTTCTGATAACTCTTAAGAAAGCCTTTATAATGGTGAAGCCAACAGATAATGCTCTTGTCCCTATTTGACTTCTCATTCAGTAAATAGGTGCCATCTGCTCTACACAAAGTCCTTCAGAAACAGCAGTACAAAATGCAGGCCTGGTGCTGCTCCCATGAGGTGGCTTTTAGGGAGAAAAAGAAAGGCAAGAAAGGTCTGTGTGAAGTTGGACATTCAAGGACTGCCCCTTTGAAGGATAGTGTTCGAGGTGAGATCTAACGGTAAATCTGGGAGTTTGGTGCTTCAGGCAGGGGCAGCAGCAAATGCAAATGAGATAAGAGAAAGCTCTGTGGGGTCAGAGGTGGGCAGGGTGGAGAGATAGTGTTGTGGGGAAGATAGAGACCCCTGTTGAGGTAGAGGGTGGTGGCCAAATTCTAGGGATTATGTATATGATTATATATGTAACAACATGTATGGTAATTTTCAAACACTCTGTTATATAGCTGTACCGGCTGATTCTGTGGTCAAATTTACCCAAGAGAGAGTTATCAGAGAGGAAGGAGCCTCAGCTGAGGAAATGACTCCATGAGATCCAGCTGTAAGGCATTTAATTTCTCAACAGGGAAGGGTCCAGCCCGTGGTGAGTGGTACCATGGTGGGGCTGGTGGTCCTGGGTTCTACAAGAAAGCAGGCAGAGCAAGGCAGGGCATTAAGCCAGTCAGCATCACTCCTTCATTGCCTCTGAACCAGTTTCTGTCTCCAGATCCTGCCCTGTTTGAATTCTTGTCCCGACTTCCTTTGATGATGAACAAGGATATGGAAATATAAGCCAAATCAACCCTTTCTTCCTCAAGTTGCTTTCTGATCATGGTGTTTCATCACTGCAGTAGAAATATTAACGAACGCAACTTGGTAACAACTTGGTACCAGGCACTGGGGGAATGCCGTGATAGGTCAGACCATGTTTTTTGTTTGGAGTAATACAAACTTTGGGAGTTTGGGTTAGGAAAGCCATGGGAAGCTTTAAACACTGCTTCATGGGCCATCTTAGTAGGAGCATGGAAGACAGTGGTCTAAGAGTGACTTGAATAGTGGGGTCCTGGTTTAAGAGGAGAAGAATGTTAATATGTGGCCTAGAGATAGTCCTTGTGATATTTTGGTGACGAATGTCGCTGCTTTTGGCCCTTGTCTGAAGAGTGGGCAATGAGGCTAAAGTGAAAAGCTTTGGATTAATTCTGTTGGCAGAAGAAATCTGGAAACAGCCTAGTATTGATTCTGTCGTGTGGTTACTAGTATTCATGCTTATAAAGATTTATAGTGAGGGGCTGGAGAGATGGCTCAGAGGTTAAGAGCACTGGCTGCTCTTCCAGAGGTCCTGAGTTCAATTCCCAGCAAAATAATCTCTAATGAGATTTGGTGTTCTCTTCTGGCATGCAGGCATGCAGACCAAAACAAACACTACATACATAATAAGTAAATCTTTAAAAAAAGATTTATAACGAGAAGGGGCAAGCTGAATAGAAAGGGGCACCAGGAAGGGGAATGGAGCTGAATTCTGTGCTCAAGGAGATAAACAGGCGAAGAAGTGTAATAAAGGGTATGGTGGATCTATGATTTTGAGGCTAGCCTGGTCTGTCGAGCAATTTCTAGAACAGCTGAGCTTAGTCAGTAAAGGAAACCATCAGAAAGCTGATGAGGATGTACCTGAACACGGGGCCGTGTTCCAGCCTCAACAAGCAGCAGGCCTTGGCAGCTTCAGCCACATGGTTCTGGCCTTAGAGGTAAGGATCCAAAAAGTGGGTTATGGAATTTTCTCCCGAGCCTAAAGAAACCCCCCGAACCCGGGCATGTGTCAGGGATATCCCTGAACGGAGGCCTAGAGAGGCCATTATGTGAAGCTGTGAAAACGAAGCCGTGGAGACTCCACGATGTTGGAGAGGCCAAAGTCTAAGATACCTGCTAACACGGAGTGGAACAAACCCAGGAGAAAGAACAGTATTGCAGTCAACAAAGCTGAAAGAAGTCGAGTATCTGAAGCAAATTTTGATATCAGATGCGGAGATGCAGAGTTTGGAGTTTGCCCAGCTCGTTTTCAGTCTTGCTTTGGTCCAGTATTTCATCACTATGCTCCTTTCCCTATGTTTTGGAACAATAGTGTCTATCCTGTGCCATTATATGTTGGAAGTATGTGATTTGCTTTTTGATTTCGATTTTACGGAGAATTACACTTAAGAGATTGCATGAATCTCTAAAGAGACTTTGAACTCTAGACTTTTAAATAAGTTTGAGATTGCTATCGACTATGAGAGCTTCTGAAGTTGGACTGAATATACATTTTTGCAGTATGATATGGCTACAAAGCCTTTGGGGGCCAGGAAATGGAAGGCAAGTGCTCATACAAGATTGAACTCCTGGGTCTGTGTACTGACATCCTCCATGAGGTTAGCTTGGCCAGTATGAGCCGAAGGGATGCAATGCCTGGCACAGATGGTGTTTGTCAAATTGGCCCAACCCCAACAAATCTCAGTGCCTGCATCAGATTGGTGGGTGGGTGTGGTCACGGGGTAATTTTTGATTGCTGATTATGTGTGTGGGCCCAGCCCCCTGTGGGCAGTACTATCCCTACACATGTGGTCCTTGTCTGTGCAAGAAGGGTAGCTGAGCAAGCCAGGGGAAACAAGCTAGTGGGTAGCATTACTCTGTGGACTCTGCTTCATTTCCTGCCTTGATTCCTTGAGTATGGACTGTATATAACCTGTGGCTTATCTCTCTTCAAGTCGTCGCTGGTCAGTAACAGAAAGAAAACCAAGACCATTTTTTTGTTTGTTTTGTTTTTTTTGAGACCACGTGATGATCTGTGGTCCCTGGGAGGATGAACACTTCCTTTCTACTCAGGATTAGAACAGGAGATTGTGCTTAACTCCAGCTCTGAGGGATGCAGGGACTTGGGGAATGAAGAGACAGCTGGCCATTAGTAAAAATGGTTAAGGAGCGATCCAGGACTAGGGAGGGAGAAATCCTCATGCGTTGTACAACTTACCCAGGAGCCTAGAACAGGTTAGGCAGGGTGAGTCCCGGAGAGATAGGTCTGTGACCCCAGAAGAAAGTCAGGAGACTGTGTGCTCAAAGCAACAGAAGGAAGGGAGAAGGGACCAGGCAGGAGAGACACTTTGTAGATGGATTTAAAGACTTGCTTGATGTTCCTTGCTGAAAATTTTAAATGGATATGAAAGTAGGAAAGTTCAGTGAAGCTGCATGTGGCTCTACAGCTTTAACAGGGTCGAATCGTGGTCAGTTTTGTTTCTCAATTCTATTCACTCCAGCTTTCCAAAGAATTCTGTGTGAATCCAAGGCATTGTGCTATTTAATGGCTAGCTCAGTGGGGGGAGTCCTGTGACCTTTTTTTGGGTGGAACTGATGGCCTTGTGCCCTGGGCCTTGTTTTGTGTTGTAAACGGTTTCAGAGCATAATGTTTGTTTACTTTTTTTTTTTTTTTTGTTTAAAAGACAGATTGGCTTTTAACCACATCCATAACTTTTCTGCTTCTGGGGTCACAGGCCTGCAGCACTTTGCCTGGCTGACTGACTGTCCCTGCCCTGAGAGGCTGTGGGTCTCTTGAGTGTACAAGACCAACTCTCCAGATTGTCATCTCCTGACACAACACCCTATGGGGTGATCATTGGCATGAGTAGCTGACTCTTGCTGGCCTGATATAGTGGTTAGATTTGGTATTATAGAGGACTTCCTAATAGATTTGCTTAGGAGACATTAAGTCACACCAGTGGAGTTTAACTGAGGAGCATGACCTACAGTACCTCAAAGACAGTGTGTTAAGAGGCCTATTAGAGATGAGTGAAATTTAGGATGCTAGGGTGTGAAGGTGTGCTCAGCAGGAATGACCAATTAGACTCTGATTCTGAATGAGGCTGTTCTGACTCACAAACAGCCATTAGGTTTTCCCACACACCAAAGACATATCTTTAAGAGGCAGCAGGGAGTGGGGGTGGATACAGTGTAGGTCAACAACCAACATTAAAGCTAGGTCTGCCATTAAATCCTCTGTGCTCCCATCAGGAAAACCATAATTCTGCTAGGTGAACAAGATGACCCCAGGTAACAATTGTTCAAAAAGAACAACACTGAAGTACTTAAAATGTAATTCTGGCAACATGTAACATCTTTGGTATATAAATCTCTTAGCTGCCTCAGTGGCCAGACTTGCAATCCACTGTCTCTGTTTTAATTGTTCTAAAGGGTACCCGGGTCCAGCACCCAGGAGATTTAAGGATGACAAGCCCAAAGTGTATATAAACAGAATTTCCTGGGGCTGATTGGTCATTAGCTGAGAGCTGGAGAACACTAAACAAGTTTTCCTTCATCTCTCTGTGTGTGGAGTTATTTTCAATAGGAAGGTATATTATTTCTATAACAGGGTGAGGGATGCCTACCCCTTTGATCTATGGCCACCCCAACTGCAGACTGTTTTTCTGCCCCATTCCTCTGCTAGGCTGCTAAATACAGTACAGATCACTCAACTTTGCATTTCAGAAAACAACTACCCTGTCATTAGAATAAGTATTACCATACACCACACGGGACATACTTATACTAAGAAATTACTTCTTTTCTTAGTGTTTTTTTCCTTACATTCAAATTGAGTCCGGAATCTGGCCTTCATTTTATTGCAACTAAATCTAGTCATGGTGTTTTCACAGAAGCCCTGGAGTGCAAAGTTCTTGACCTGGGACAATGTTTCTTAGACTATGGTCTTCAACATTGGCAACCACTGGCTCAAAGGGAAAGATTGCACACATGTAGAATGCAGAGCTCATGTTGGGCATCCTTCTAATTGAGGCTGTTGACCTTGAGGATAGTTACTGACCTTCGGAATATTGCCCATAATGACATCATCTGACATGCCAGCACACAGGCTCTGTTGCTCAGTTAGGGCTTAGGACCTGTAACAAAATATGTAGACTACATTAAGTATGTCAGAACTGGTACAAAGTGTCCCTTTTAGAGTGTCTGTAGTCTCCCCTGGCTTCCAGGGCTGTGTACATGCGGTCTGCTTGGCCCTGAGCTCTGCTTTTGTGGCCTTGGGGCATTACACTTGCCCGCCCGCACCTGTTTCTATGCCCATTAAAATCTGTGAACCATAGACTTTATTCTTCAGGCAGGATTCTCTAGTTGGGGAAGGGCGGGGCCTGGTGGTGGAGGGCCACGTGTGCTGCAGCTAAGCAGGAAGTGATTGCTGGAGTGGAGCCGGGCGAGCTGTGGCATTCGGGGCTGATGGAAGTGGAGAGGGGGCTGGAGAGGGCACCCTAGTGAGTCGCCTTTTCTCTCCTTCAGGCCCGGGTTCCCGGGCAGTCACAGGAGTGTGCAGCGGACTTGAGATTGCACAGGGTTGCTTTAGGGAGGGCAGGTCTTGGAGGAGCAGCAGGGGGCTGTGGCAGAGGAGGGAAGGCTTTCTGCTCCCTCTGCTCCAACCTAGGATGACCTGGAGACAGCGATCTATGGCCCCCTCAGTGCACAGCCAAGGTCCTCATTCATTCACTGTTTCATGGTGGTGTGTAGGGGACAAGAGATAGCTGGGAGCCTGTGACAACAGTTCAGAGTCCCCTCCCACTCCCTTTCCTTCTGTACTGGGGGAGGCCTGACAGTCGGCAGGGTGCCTGCTAGAGAACATTTTTACATTCATTCAGGTAGTCCCAGATCCTGTCTCCAGGGCATCTCTGGTCAAGTCTGGTTTGGTGTTCTGTAGGAGCTCACAGAAGCCAGGTCGTGCCTTACTTTTAACTAAACCAGCGTCTTGGAATGGTAGAGACAATAGGATTAAAAGGGGGGGAGGCAGAACAAAACTGGACTGAAGGAAATGTACTGACTTTACAGGAGGTGGCTGCTCTGTGTAGTGAAAATGCATATGCACAGCCCGGTGATGACTTTTTTGAAGTTAGGGTGGGTAGAGGACGGTCCTTTCTTCTGGTCACTGGTCCAGTTTATGATGCTAATATTGGGCTCTTGAAGTCTGAAGCAGACTGTCTGGCATAATTTGGAGATGCTGTGGATGGCATGCCCTGTTTCTAAGAGCTTATTGGTCATTTAGATACTTGGGACAGTTGGTGCCAGTTTTCTATAGGACAGGACTCACTAAACCATTGGTGTGTAGAAACTGGTCTGGGTTTATGTACCTAGCTGTGTTTAAGAATTTCCCCTGGAGGATCCAGCAAGTGTGGTGCCACATTGTCTCTGTACTTTTTAAGTAGATGAAAGTCATTTGATAGAATGCTTGCCTACAGTGCACAAAGCTCTGAGTTTGATCCCCAGCAATGCATAAACCGACACACACCTGCAATCCCAGCATTTGAGAGGTAGAAGGCAGGAGGATCAGGAGTTGAAAGGCTACACAGTAAGTTCCAGGATACATTAAATATAACAACTCAAAGAAACTAAGTAGCTCCCGTGGGGGATCAGAACTCCTGACACTCCATCACCCTTTGAGTAGCCAGAGTTTTACTTCTCAAGGGGCACTGGGCTGTTTTGTGATGCTGTTGCTGGCAGATGGACAGAGTATGGTTTCAGGAATCCTCTGCATTCCTCTTTGTCTCAGGGCTCAGCTATACACTGAGCTTAGGGTATTTTTCTGTCCCTCCAGCTGCCGTGATCACTCACAACTTCCTTCTGTTTCATTTTGCTGATTGGCAAATGAGGATTGTTTCTTTTTTTCCAGATGCTGTCAAAAGACACAGCCAGGTACTTGGGGGTTGTTTTATGCTGTGATCTATCTTGGATATTGAGGATTGAAATGACGTTAGCTTGCTGTCTACCTTTGTAAATGCTTAACATTTTACTCACCAGCAACTGGCAATGATCAGTGTGTCCCAGTTTAAAGACAAACACAATTTGCTCTTGCTTATTTATTTTTTGACATAGAATCTCACTGGTTGGCCTGAAACTTGCTATGTAGATCAGGCTAGCCTCAGACTTGCAGAGATCTGCCTTCATTAGCCTCTTAAGTGCTGAAATTAAAGATATGTCATCAAGCCCAGCACACACCACTCTTTTGAGGTTGTCTTGACTTGGGGCATGGTGTAAAGGGCTATTTGTTTGCTTGCAACGATTTCTTTTTAATTATTAATTTGTGCAGGTCACTGTCTTGAATTCCTGTATCAGGTGTATCAGGTGGACCTAAGTATAGAGATGAGTACAGCCCAACACAAAATAGTAAACTCACTTCACCCTTGTGAGATTTGGGAGAGAGTGCGTTTTAAAGCTACCTTTTAATTTATTTACTTCGTGTGTTCGTGTGTGAGGCTTGTGCATTCCATGGAGAGGACAGAGGACAGCATTAAGCTCAGGCTGTCAGGCTTGGTGGAATTTTTGTTGTTTTGATCTCATAACAGCATTCTCTTGAAATGGCAAAAGGTTGCATAGATTCGGCATCCGAACCCAGAGGTGGTTTTTAACTAGCCCAGAGGCCCAGCTGGGCTCCTCTGAGCCCCCAGCCTTTTCTGAGTGTGGATTGGGTGCAGGGCCCTGCACACACTCTGCCATGGTTTAGTCTAAGGCCAGCAGTGAGAACTTCTTCAGCCCTTGAAACACATACAGGCGCATAATTCTAGGCTGCTCAGCCCTGAGGGAGGCTAAGCCAGGTGGGGTCAGGTCCAGTCCTGTGGGAACTGGAGAGCGAAAGGAGAGCTGAATGAGGCCTTTCAGTGGAGGCCCCACACCTAGTGTGTGCCAGGGTACAGGGTTGCTTCACAAGTGGACTTCCTTACTTTGTAACTTTCCACTGGAGAGGCCTGACTCTGTCATTTCAGACCCAGGAGGGGATGGGCTGGCTATGGTCTTGGTGTTGAGCATGGTTAGTTAAGGCTGAGGCAGTTCTCTGGGCTCACACTTTCTTTCCCTGGTGGCCATCAGCAGGAGTGTGCTGAGCTTCAGGGCAAACTCCATACCTAGTTTTATTTTCTGGTGCTCCCTGGTTTTCCTGTTCAGGTAAGCTGTCTCCTTCTCATTTAGGAAGTAGTTCCCAGGGGGTACCCATGCCCCTTTTCACAAGGCTGGGTGAAAGTGTTGTCTCCATCCTCAAGAAGTTAAGGAAATAATAGATGAAGGAGGCAGGCACCTATCGAAGCAAAGATATCTGTTGGGACATGGTGGGGGAGGGATCATGGAAGGTTTTCTCACAGAGCTGGATCAGGTGGGCCTCAGAGGAGGCTCTTGGGTTTAAAGGCTTTCCTGAAGGGGCTTATGGGAACAAAAACATGGAGGTTCAGTTGTCTGGGTTTGTAAAGATGCTGTAATGGACCGAGTTGAATGGTACTTATACTGGGTGCTGTTGGGCTTTAGCTTAGGGAGTCCATGGAGGGGAAAATGTCTGTCGGCGGAATTTACCCCACATTTAGCCAGGAGGCTGGCTTGGGGAGCCAGGAAGGTATGACTAGATATCAGATGGAAGCACTTTAGAGGGGAATTTGAGCTATTGGCAGGCACAGGTACATGTAATGAGTGGAGAAGGCTGGGGCAGGGTCTCCAAGGCTCCTTTTCTCCATACTATACAACTCAGACTCTTTATTCGTCTCTCTAGAGCAACTTCCCAGTACTGCAGTCTGTTGGGAGGGCTTTCTGACCCCTTTCGCCAGATGTTCTCATGCCGCCTTTGAAAGTTACCTGACTTTTCGTATTTCTGAAGCCCAGATGAAAGGCGATTGCATTGGTGTGACTTGAAGGTGCACATCACCTACTCTGATGGAGAAGACCCTAGGCAGGGGTCTAGGGCATGCATATGCCGCTATCAGAGCCCCCTCAGCATTTCACTCTCTCGTTCCTCTGTTACACAGCTGTATCCAGCATGCTCCAAGGCTACAGCTCCGTGTTCCAGGCCTTGCTGGGGACCTTCTTTACCTGGGCAATGACGGCGGCTGGAGCAGCCCTTGTGTTCATATTCTCCAGTGGCCAGGTGAGTTGCTTCATTTCTGGAGGTTCACAGGGAGCTCTGAAACTGTCCCCCATTCACACAGCAGTTGGTGAGATTGGCCGTGTTCTCTCACCTCCTTGTCTTCTTTCTCCTTACTAGGTCAGGGGACAGGCACCTGTTGGTGGCACACAAGCCAGGCATTGTCTTCCCCTCACCTGCCTCTGGCACCTGGACTCAAAAGGGTTTGGGACTGAGGGACTAGCTATTTTGCCTCCATTAACTTCCTACCTCATTGGGAGCTTCCATCTTGGAGCTGGGAGTACTGCACAGGATCCAAGATGATTAGGTTTCACATGGAGCTGCCTGCCCTGTGCCCTTAGTTAGACAATTGGTAAGACCCTGGGAGAAGGAAGAGGTCTGCTTCTCTTCTACCCCAACCCAGGGCATTTTCTTCCTTCTCCTTGGATGAATATTGACAGGCTCACCTCCCTCGGCCCACCTCTATCCCCACCTCACCTCCTCTTTCTTTCTTCTGATATCATGTAAGCCCACCCTTACCTCAAATGTATCCTTTCTCTTAGATGAGTATAGATCAGTCCTCACCCATGTACAGAGTGTGTCTGCCCACCCCTTGCCCCTTATATCCTGCATGCAGCCTACAGAGCGTCCCAGAACTCTCATTCATTCTCAGCCCATACATTCTGGCCTCACCTCCTCACAAAATCTCCTGTATCTCCCCATCCTCTATACTCCACATCCTTATACTTCCCTCCCCCCATATACCCTCCTACACTCTATACCACAACAATAGGCCATACCCACCTCCTAGGCCTGAAATTTTAATCTCCCCCAATCCTGAGGTGCCCCATCCCCAGCCCAGAGCCACTCATGGCTGTTTTGAACAAGGAAATCCCTGCTCAGGGGCACTTGGAGATGCTATAAGAGTAGCCCATGCGAAAACAACTTAGATCTCTCCTCTAGAAAAGTCAGTGTCTCGGGTGTCATAGACCAGTTTGGCAGGTACTGGCTTCAGCAGTAAGATACTGCCTCCCACACTGCTGTCTCCACCCTAACTGGGGGAGGTTGGCCCAAGTCTATCATTTGGAGACACAACCAGAAGTTACAGGGTTCTCAATATCTCAGTGTGTAAGGCACCTAGATAGGTCAAATTCACAGATAGAAGATAGATTGGCACTTGCCAGTAGCTGAGAGGGTAGGGAGGGAGGAGGGAAAGGGAGGATGTTGGGTGGGTATGTGGAGAAGTCTTGTATGCAAGGACCTCTCTGTCCCTTAGCACGGTGTCCATGAGGTTCATCCACACTGTCCCAGGATGGGAGCATCTCCCCCTTTTAATGCTGAAGAGCATTACTTTGTATGTGCAGACCACAAGTGTCTATCTACTGTGTATGATGGATGCAAAACAGATGTCTTTATTGGAATAGATGCACATTTTATACCTGCACAGTTTGATTATTTTATAAAGGCCTATGAGTCTAGGCTGAGATCAAGTGCCAGCTCCTTACAGTCTGTGCAGGCTCCTTCCCAGTTACCTCCCCCACCTGGATTTTTATTCCACATGTAACACTCCACTCTGCTCTGTCTCTCCCACAGTGTAAACGTTCCTGTTTGGGGGCTGTTGTTAGCTGCTGTAATCACATTTACTATTCTGTGTCTGACTGAATTCACCCCATTCAGGTCCCAGTTTACTTAATGCTTCTGCCTGTTGTGTGCACATGTCTATACCTGTCTATATACACAAGTGTGTTCTTTGTGAATGTAAAATGTGCATATTTTCTTTGCCTCGTGGAATTAGGCTGTCCCCCTCGGTGTATCTATTCTTCTGTGGGTGGGACTTGGTGCACTTTCTAGTTTTGGGGTTTTATGAACAGTGCATCTTGTCCATGGATTTGGTGATTCCCATCATGCATTTCTGTTGCTGCTCAGTAGTGGCATGTATATTGTAGTTGATTGCTGGTAGTCCCACTCACCACATGGCTTTCTGTGTGACATGATTTGTGTTCCCACCTGTGTGCTGACCATTTTGGTTGCACCTTATGTTCCTTACCAGCCCTTGGTCATTTCTACATTCTGGGTCAGCTGCTTACTAAAGGCATAGGGGTGCTGGGTAAGAGAGATTGTGCCAGCCTGTGCACCCCAAGATCCCCTGCCCCAGAGTCTGATTGACTCTGGATGGAGTGTGTTTATCTGTTGTTGCCCCCCCCTCTCCCCCAGTTGTTGTTCCAGAAGGGTCACTACCAGCTTAGGGGTAGGTCAGTGATACCTTTGGGCTGTATGGCATTCTTCTGGCTGAGGCCACACCATCTTGTTGTCCTTGGAAACTGAAACATCTCACTTTTTCATTTTCAGAGGCGGATCTTAGATGGAAGTCTGGGCTTTGCTGCAGGGGTGAGTCGCATCTAGTCGGTGAAGTCTGTTGCTCCTAACCTTTCCTTCCCTGAGGCTGGTGACAGCCCTTCCTCCCCTCCCCCAGTCCAGTGGGCTTTCTGTAAGAGTTAACACCTCCCATTGCTGACTGTGTCAGTTTCCCAGCTTATTAGGTACTATCGACCCTCTTTACATGGAGAAGGAAGTGGTACAAGATTTAGATAATAAGATAACACGGCGAGGGGGCTAGCTTGATAAATAGCACAACCTAAGCACCTCCTTTTCCTCTTCCTGAAGGACTTTTCAAAGGATTTAGTTTTATTTTTAATTATGTAATGTGTATGGGGTGGTGTTAGTGGGATGTGCAGGTGTCCCCGTAGGTCAGCATCTAGATCTCACTGGAGCTGGAGTTACAGGAGGTTGTGAGACTCCTCTTTTGGTGGGTGTTGGGAATCCAACTTGTCATTTGTAAGCACAGTATGTGTTCTTGCCTGCTTCACCATCTCTCCAGCCCCGGGTCTTTTTATTTTAGGTACTTTTAAGCACACAAGGAAAAAAAAAATCATAATCTATATCCTCGGTACACATCACCCACCTGCAGTCATGATTGGCACTTGGCAAATCTCATCCCATCTGTCTGCCTTCAGCCTTCCTGAGAACTCAGAATGTTTTATAAAAGCAAATCCCAGATTCATGTAATTTCACCTATATATTCAAAATGTATTTCAAATGGAGTGACTTCTCATGAAACCATAATCAGTATCCCACTGTCACACCTACCAAAATGCAAACAGTAATTCCTCACTGTATTTGAATGCTCAATCCATATTCAGATTCCCCCCATCTTTTCCAAGGTGTCCTGTAAGATTATTCTGCAAGATCTGGGATCCGAAGAAGATCTGTTGGTCATATTTTTTTGCTAAGTCTTCCCCACCCCACCTCCTAAGCTGGTAATTTGTTGGAGAAGCTAGGTCTTTGTTTCTAGAACGTTCCACATTCTGAGTTTGGCGGATTCCTTCTGCGTGCTGTTTATAACTTGTTCTTTTGTTGATCTCAAGCTGAGAACCAATTCACCTAGAAGCTTAATTCACATCTTATTTTTATTTAAAAATTATTGGAATGAATTTATTGTGTATGTGTGTGAGCATCCCTATGCCACAGCACACACGTGGAGGTCAGAGGACCTTTTGTGGTTGGCTTTTTCCTTCTGCCAGACGTAACCTGAGGGTCAGACTAATGTGGTTAGGCTTGGAGGAAAGATCCTTCCCCACTGAGCAGTTTTTGCAAGCCTAGATTTTATTTTTCAAGCATGAGTACTCCATGGCGGTGGTGTATACTCCCACCTGCATGCTGCATCAGAAGGCACATGCTGGGAGCTTTCTCCTTTAGCTCATCAGAGCCTGATTCTTATCTGCTGTCTCTATAGTCCTGTGATCTGGGAAAACTTGGCTTGGGGCGGGACCTCACTGAAGTCATCTCCAGTCCATGGCTTTTAGTCAAAGGTCTGTCCTTAGGGAACACAGAGGTTCCCAGGCTGCACTTAGGTGTGCAGCGAGCAGTAGCAGAATCCATGTCTAGGCCGTCGGCTTGCATATATTCCTTTCCATGAAACTGCTCTGCCTGAGAATGTTCTGGAAGCCAGCTCTCCTTTCTAACCCTTCCTAGACAGATGCCCTCTGCCGCCTTTTATTTCCCAGGAGCAAAATCTCTGGCAGAAGTTGAGATTTAGGGTCACATAATTCCCTTAAGGTGAATGCCTCCAATGACCTATGGACCTCTCATAAAGCCCCATTTCTCAAAGGTACTGTTACAACCCAGTAGCGTCATCCTCGAGACCCGGCCTTAAATTTACAAACCCTTGAGGGTCATTCCCAAACCATAGCAACTTGGTATGACCCTGAGCTTCCTACTCAGGGTTCTTATAAGGGAAACTGATGTGTTGTAATGTGTGAAGATCCTGAGGGGAAGGGCCCTCCCCAGCCACTGTTCCCAGACTCACCTCAGGGTCCGTGGCACTGTTGTTAAGTAAAGAATTGGGGTCCTTAGGGTTGGCATAATCCCAACCTCTTGCTTTTCTGTTTATGGACTCAGCTTGACTCTTATGGCTCCCAAAGGCTAATGATTTCTGAAGGCTCAAGGGTACCACGGTGACATCTCTATCCCCAGCCTTGTGCAATTATGATGGAGGGTAGCCTGTTTGGCACTTCCTAACTTCTGACCCACACTTCCAGGAGAACAATCTATGGCAAGATGAGGGGCACTCAGAAAAAAGCAATAATAATTATTGCCATTACTATTGTATTTTTTCTTTATGATTTCACTTCAGACTTCCTTTGTGACTATGAGCAGTGTGGAGGAGGAAATGATTTATATCAGCCCTCCTCCACAGTGCTGGGATGCAACAGTGTTTGTCTTGGGGTAAGAGCTCCTAGCTTTTTCTTGTCCTGCTGAGCGCCCAGGGTGGAGTGTTGACAGGCCATGAGACCTCCTTTCTCTGGAGCCTCCAAAATAGTCACCACGCTTCCCCTGTCTTTACCTACTCCTCTCTATCTGGCTTTGACTGGTACCTAGTTAGTGTGAACGGGCAGCACTCCCCCATGACCTCAGCACCAGGTGCCTGTCCTTCTTCAGTTCCTGTCCTGACATCACTCAGTGATGGGTGGTACCTAGAAGTGTGAGATAAATTAAACCCTTGCTCCCCAAGTTGCTTTGGGCCCCATCAATAGAAACCTAACCATAAAATACGTCCAGAGAAGGTTAAGGCAGTAAGAGTGCTGGGGCTCACTGTTCTCTTCACAGTAGGTCCCGCGACTGAGCAAATTAGCTGAAATGCTCTTCTTGGGATTGTGATCTTCCTTGATGAGTCTGACAGCCATTGTCCTTGTACGGAGAAGGTGAGAATGATGTGAACATGAAAAAAAGCTAAAAAGGGCAGAGATGGGATGTGGCTCAGTTGAAGAGCACTTACCTAGCACGGGTTCAACCCCTACCGTTTTGTAGTCAGAAGTTTCTGTCTGGCCTGGCCTACCCTAAGGTCTGGACCCACAGTCCCACAACTGCTTAGTTCCAAATAATAAATCCACATAAAGGCTTATATTAATTACAAGATGTTTAGCCTATGGCTCAGACATATTATTATCTAACTCTTATACTTTAAATTAACCCATATTTCTTATTTATGTTTAGCCATGTAGCTTGGCATCTTTTTGTTCAGTACAGCATTCTCATCCCACTTCCTCTGTGCTGGCATCTCTCCCTGACTCTGCCCGCCTTCATTTTTATCTCTGCTTGGGTTTCCCACCTGCCTCTAAGCTGCCTTGCCATAGGCCAAAACAGCCTCTTTATTAACCAATGGTAATAAAGCACATTCACAGTGTAGGAAAGACATTTCCCATTACCATCTCCCAGAGATTCAGGTTATATGGCACTGTGTGTGTTCGAGTTGCCCCACCTTTGTAGTCTGTCTATAGGAACAGGTAGATACCTAATAGCTGCTCCTTTAATGGGATTGGCTCAGGCAGGTGCTCACAGATGCTCTCTTAGCATGAGTGGGGCCATGTTGCATCTGTCTGTCCATCTATTCACACATCTTCCCATTCATCTAGCATCTGGTGGAAGCCTGTCTTTCTCTATTCACTGTGACAAGTCAGGGCAGCTGAGGGACAAGAAAACACTTCTGTCTGTCAAGAATCATAATCTATTGTAGGGGTGTACCAACCAGTCTGGTGAGCTAAATCCATCTGCTACCTATTCTTGTGGTATAGACAATGCACTAGAACAAGCCACACCTACCTGTCACAGTGCCTGTGGCTACTTTTACATCATAGTGACAGCACTGGACTGTGGCATGACTCACTAGCTCACGAAGCCACAGCTATTTGTTCTCTGGACTTTAAGGGAAGTTTGCTGGCTCCTGAGGTGGTGTTGGGGGCTGGAAATTCAGAAGTGTAGTGGCTTTGTGAACAGCCAGAAAAGAAAAGACCAGAGCTTTGTTCTGTTGGGCTCAACTGTGGGTTCCTAAGTAGATGATTTCCTGGGAGATGCCTAGCTTTGTTTGAATCTTGCAAAAGAGACTTGTCATTTTTTTTCTTCCTTTGCTGAGGGTCCTGTGCAGACCCTTCAGAGGATGGCTTTGTAGTGTAGTGGGCTGACTTACGCGGACTCTTAGACTAGTCTCCGTGTCACTTAAGACACAGTGTTTCAGAGCTAGAGAGCTGGTCCAGTGGTTAAGAATGTCTACTGCTCTTGCAGAAGACCCAAGTTTGGTTCTCAGCACCCACATTGGGCAGCTCACAACTGACTGTAACTCCAGTTCCAGGGGATGTGACTCTTCTGGACTCCGTGGACATCCACATGCACATGCGCACACCTCCACAGAGACACGGACATACACAGAGTTCAAATACAGTAATAAATTCTAGGAAAGGTCAAGGTCTCCAGAGACGGCCAGGGCAGAGGTGTTGCCATGGCAAATGTTTGATTGTGAACTTGATGGAATTTAGACTCAAGTGGAAACAAACCTGTGGATGTGTCTGTGAGGGAGTTTCTATAGTTGTTTAACTGAACTGGGACGAGGCACCCTAAATGATGACAGCACCATTCCACAGACCAGGGTCCTGGACCAAATAAAGGAGACAGTGAGCTGAGCGTCAGCTTTCATCTCTCTCCGCTTCTGCCTGTGGAAGCAGTGACTAGCTGCCTCTTGTTCTTGTCAAGAAGTCCTCCGCCATGATGAATCATATCTCCTCAGACTATAGGCCAGACTAAATCCTTCCGTTAGATATTTCATCACTGCCTCGTGAAGAACTAGTACAGGGAGATTTCACAAGCAAGCCACCTGTCTCAGCATGAACCCAGCTTAGTATTACAGCTGCCTTTAGTAGCCCTGGCCTAGCAGAGCGAGGCAACTCGCCCCTGGCATCTTTGACAGTTGAGTTACGCAGCCCTCTGGCTTTGGGAATGTCACCCTCACTGTGATGCAGTGATCCTGGAAAACTTGTATTAAATTTTAAAATCACATTTATTCATTTAGTCTGTGTATGATGGGGGGGGGGCATGAGTAGAGGTCAGAGGGCAGTTTGCAACAGTCAAGTCTCTCCTATCCTGTGGGTCCCAAAGGTCAAACTCAAGTCCTCAGGCTTGGTGACAAGCACCTTCCCTCGCTGAGTCATCTTGCTTGCCCTCACCTGGACAGCTTTTATCAGGAGCCTGAGCTGTGTGAGCTAAGCCAGGAAGAAGCTCCTTCTCTGCAGCCCTCTCAGCCGAAGGCCTGTGGCATCCGTCATGGACTTGCTAGAGGATTGGCTCCCAACAGGAAGTGGTCTAGCCTGGCCACTTTGCCAGTTGTCGTACACTTGGTTCATTGGTTCATTTTCAATCCATCAGGCGATACTGGACAGCCACCAGTTTGGAACACAGGTTCCTCTTTGTTATTTAGCTCCTGCAAAAGGAAGACAGGAGGAGATAGGAGCTTGGCAAATGGTCCCCACTCCATGCCTGAGTGTTTGCTGGATTGCATACCATGAATGGAACATCACAGGCTTGGCAGGGACTCATGGAGTCCTCCCTGGGATCAGACAGGGTGATGCTCTGCTGGGAGTCCTCCCTGGGATCAGATAGGGTGATACTCTGCTGGGAGTCCTCCCTGGGATCAGATAGGGTGATGCTCTGCTGGGAGTCCTCCCTGGGATCAGACAGGGTGATGCTCTGCTGGGAGTCCTCCCTGGGATCAGACAGGGTGATGCTCTGCTGGGAGTCCTCCCTGGGATCAGACAGGGCGATGCTCTGCCGGGAGTCCTTCCTGGGATCAGACAGGGTGATGCTCTGCCGGGAGTCCTCCCTGGGATCAGATAGGGTGATGCTCTGCTGGGAGTCCTCCCTGGGATCAGACAGGGTGATGCTCTGCTGGGAGTCCTCCCTGGGATCAGACAGGGCGATGCTCTGCTGGGAGTCCTCCCTGGGATCAGATAGGGCGATGCTCTGCCGAGAGTCCTCCCTGGGTTCAGACAGGGCGATGCTCTGCTGCATCCAGTCAGACAGTAGGAACATACCTTGTTCCCCAAGACTTGTGAACCAAGATTTCACATTTTAAAAACTTAATTGCATGTTTAGCTGGCTTTGCTATAAACTTAGATGATCTTAGTGTTTTCTGCTGCATTTGTATAATCAAACATCGCTGGCATCATTTTTTTAGGTATTTTCACACCAATCCTGATGAACAGCATTGTGTCACACGTCACTTCTCTTGAAACATGTTCTTAACTGACTGTACAGGATCAGAGTCAGGATTGGCTCTGTTCTTTAGAGCCTGAAGGTCTGGGGCAAATCTCTACACGTGCTTAAGACAAGTGCTTTGTGGATAGGTGGTTGCTGAACCATACACCACACCAACTAGCATACAAAAGGGAGAATGGCCAGTCATTTGTGCCTTGTACAGGCCGGTGTCATTGACCAGGCTGTCAAATATGTGTTCAGTTTGCAAAATAGCCATTGGGTTCTGTCCTTGGAGTGTGGAAGCAAACTTAGGCAAAAGTCTTCAGACCAATCTGCCCCTCATTTGGTGAGTATCTCTTGTGTGCAGGACATTATGGGAGAGTAAGCAAAGAAGTGATATGCCAGCTAGTCCTGCAAGGGGCTCAGAGTCCTTTGGGACAGAAGTGAAACATGAGACAAATTAGTATGTGGTGATTAATGAGATGATGATACAGGTATTGGGGAGCCAGGGATAGGAGATTCCTTCTAGTTGCAGAAACTAGAGACAGCTTCCTGGGGTAAAGTTCAGATGGGAAGAGATAAGTGAGGTTTTGACAGGTGGGATGATGCAGGGGGAGGACAAGGAAATGAACTGCAGGCAGCATGGACAGCACAGAAGCCCTATGTGTGGAAAAATACAGGGGTAGGAGGGCTGGGGAGATGCCTCGTGCAGGAGTGGGGAGACTGGGGAGATGGCTCATGCAGGGGTGGGAGGACTGGGAGATGGCTCGTGCAGGGGTGGGAGGACCGGGGAGACGGTTCAGTTGGAAGAAAACTTGTGCAAGAAGTTTGATCCTCAGCGCCCATGAAAAAAGCTGGGTGTGGTTGTGCATGCCTGTAATCCCAGTGCTGGGGAGCTGAACTTCAGATCCTATTGAGACACAGAGTGGAGGGCCCTGAAGAGGTGGTTCAGTGGTCACAAGAGCATCTGCTGCTCCTTCGGAGAATAGGAGTGCTGTTCCCAGTACTGGGTAGTAACTGCAGCTCCAGGGAATCCAGTGTCCTCTTCTGTCCTTCGTTGGCGTTGCACTCACATGCGCAGACACAAACATAAGCATACAAAACACAATCCACCTTAATTTTTAAAAAACAAAACAAAACAGATGGCTCCTGAAGAATACAATCAACACTGACATCTGGTCCCCACATGTATGTGCACATATACCCCATACCTACACGTACAAAATATGATCATGCCTACGTGTACACATACACACACACACACACATACACACACACACACACACAGAGTGAGGGAGAAGGAGGAAGAGGAGAAGAAAGAATATACAGGGTGGTAGTGGGCTTAGCTGGGACATGGTTCTGGAATAGCTGGTTGAGGCCCAGATACAGAAAATTTGAGGTGCTGTGGAAAAGTACTGGTTCTTTGGATGGATGGGGAGTCCCTAGGGGCTTGGAGATGAGGAGAGTAGCAGAGCCGTGCTTTGGGGAGCATGCAGGGGAAGTGCAAAGGTGTGTGTGTGGGGTGTTATAGACAGATAAAACAAGAGCTTGAAAGCCCAGAGGTGGAGACAGAAGTGAGATCTAAGGGTGGTCCTGCTGTCGGCCTCAGAAGGTTGATTGGCAGGTGCCTGAAGGTAAGGGTGGCCAAAGAGATTGCAGTGTCACCTTTCCTGGGGCTGTCCTCACCATCTGGCTCATGGGTGGAAGGGGAACCTCCCAGAATGGGGAGGGGGCTCTTTTCCTGCCTTCCTCATTTGAGTGAGCTTGTACTTTGGAATCTGTGTGTAGCGGGGTGGTCTCCATGGCAACCAGACACCTACAGCTTACAGTGCCGATGGTGATGTTTCCCCCGCTGCTCTGCTGTTGGTGATTCCTGTCTGTTAAGATTAGATTTGATCCAGGACTGAGGCTTGAAAAAACAGTGGCCTGAACATAAACGCTTCTTCTGCGGCATTGTAGAGACTGTGACCGGGAGAGTAGGTCCACACGATCAGGAGTCAGGGTCCATCCCTTCACTGCTTTGCCTCTACAAGGCTTCCTCCTTCTTTCTCCTCCAAAGAAGCTGCCAGAGCTATGGGCATCACATTTGTTTTCCAGACAGTGAATGGACAGTGAGGTGGAGAGGGGACAATCCCTGTAAGCCCCAAATAACAGCTCTATGTGTGTCGTTGACCAAGACTTGCTCAGGCGATGAAGTCTAACTGCAAAGACAGGAGACATGGCCCTTTGCCAGGACAATCACATGTCTAGCTAAACATTAGGATTCTGTTACTTCAAGCTGGCAAAGACCAAAAGTGGGGTGGGTCATGAGCGTGCTCAGTCATGGGACCTAGTGTGGAGAGAATGGTGAGCCCCAGCGCTCTTACTGCTTTAACTTTCTCTGTGTGTATTTTATGTCCCAGTTAGGTTTTTATTGATGGGACAAAATGCTATATGACTCAAAGCAACTTGGGGAGGCAAGGGTTTCTTTCATCTTATCCTTCTAGGTACCGCCCATCACTGAGTCAAGTCAGGACAGGAACTCAAGCAGGGCAGGCACCTGGTGCAGAGGTCTTGGGGGAGTGCTGCTTACTGGCTTGCTCCTCATGATTTGCTCAGCCTGTGTCTCCGCTTTTTAAAAAACCATCTAGGACCACCTGCACAGGGGTGGCACCAACGACAGTGAGTTCAGTCTTTCCACATCAATCAGTGACCAACAGGTTTGCCCCTAGGGCAATCTGGGAGGGGCAATTTTTTTTTCAACTGCGGTTCCATTTTTTCAAGTAACTCTACCTTAAGTCAAATTGACATAAAAATATCCTGCATATTTTATATGCTGATTTCTTTACAAGTCATGCTATGCTTTCATTAATGTGTTTCTTTCTAAATGATTGATTATATTGTAGGAATTTGATAAGAAAGTCAATGTTACCCAGGGTGCGTGATAAAACGAATCTTTTGGTCTCTGCATCATATGCAGGCTGGTATAAGGGTTGGTTCATGCGTTACAACTTTTTTTTGTGTGTATATGTGCATTTGTGTAGATGTACGTGAGTGTGCGTGGGGTGAGGCAGAGGGCAGTCTTAGCTGGCATTCCATAAGTGGCATCCCTGTTGGAGTCACCCGGCAGTGGACTAGGCTGGCCAGTAGACCCTGTGGATCTTCCTGTCTCTGTCTCCTAGGTGCTGAGATTAAAAATGCAAACTATCATGCCCAGCATTTTTATTTCCTAATGTTTTCAAAGTAAACACATTATTGACTGAGCATTACAACTCTTCAGGAATAGATTTGGCCTCAGACACTGCAGCCTGTGGGCCAGAGGGGCCATTCGGATACCAAGTTGGCTTTTTCCTATGAGGTTCCATTATTGAGTAGTTCAGAGAAGTGCGCTTGTTCTGTGACATTTCTGTTGGGTGTAATTGGCTTGGCTTTGAATGTACTCATCTCTGAGGACTGATCTCGATGGCTAGGGGATCACGGTGTGGTAGACCTGGCATGACTTGGATTGCTTTATCCTAGCCTCCCTCATGCCCTGACTAGAATAAAGTACAAAGACCAATCCTGATGGAACAAAAAGACATGTGGCCCAACAAAGAAAGACAAACGCTGGTGTCTGACGTAGTGTGATGTTGATGATGATGCCCAACACACACTGTAACCCACCCAGTGATGTTCTGCAGACATTCCTCACACACTGCCAACACACAGCCAATATCCCCATGTCCTGAGAATATAGTTTGAAATCACCTTAATATACAGTGGTTTAAATCAAGGACAGCTTACTATTATGATGTCCAGGGTGGCTAGGCTCAGGTGGGTGGCTCTTCTGTAGGCTTTGCCTCACTCTGAGGCAATCAATAGATCCTGTAGACCATGAAGGGACAAGGATGTCACTTGCAGGTCTCTGGCTCTGGTGGTCTTCTCTCCCTATGTCCAGTCTTGGCTCAGGAGCCTCACCAGAGTTTCTTACCAAGTTGTGGATAGGTATCAAGAGGCTGGGCATGAAACCGCAGTGCCTGTGAAGACTCAGACTAGGGAACACGGAGCCACTTAATTTGTATTTTCTTGGCCAAAGCAAGTCATAAGGCCCACTCACACACCCCAAGGGGTTTGGAAAATTGACTCAGGTTCTTACAGGGAGCCTATGAAACACAGGGACTTTGATGGCTACCTTTAATTAATTTGAGACAGGAAGGCAGTTTCAGTGAAGGATTGTCTGTATTGGGTTGGCCTGTGGGCATGTCTGTGATTGAGTGCTTAATTAAGTTAATTGATGTAGGAAGACCCAGCCCAATATGGGTGGTACCCTTTCCCAGGCAGGGGGTCCTGAGCTGTGTAGGAGTAGATGAATCGAGTTGAGCACAAGCAAGCAAGGAAGTTGGCAATAGTCAAGTGAGAATGCATGTACTCATTCATTTCTCTGGCTTCTGACTGTGGATGTGATGTGACTAGTTATAAAGTAGAAATAAATGGATTTACTTATTTTGTTATATGTATGCGCATTTTAACTGAATGTAGGTATGTACATCATATGAGTGCCAGGTACCCATGGAAGTCAGAAGAAGGGGGCATTGGATCCCCTGAAGTTAGAATCACAGATGCTTGTGAGCCAGAATGTGGGTGTTGGGCTTCTCTGCAAGAGCAACACATATTCTCAACCTCCGAGGCCTCTCTCTAGCTTGTGACTGAAGTTATTGCCATGGCTTCCCCAAAATGATGAAGTGTAGCTTAGAAAGGAAACTAGAACAGAGGCCTTGCAATCTGCTCCTCCTTTAGCTGGACCCCTCCCATACTTGGCCTCCTGCCTCATTCTCTCCAGCTTGCCTCCAAGCTCTCCCGTGCACTGGCTCTCAGAACAAGGGTCAGTTTCTCAGCGTTCCTTTGGTTTTCTACTGTAAATATGTAGGGAGGAAGAAATCTTAAGCCACAGGCCACAGCTACCTCTGCTGCAGAGGACCAAGGTCAGTTGTGGGTGTTCATACCCATTAAGGGAAAGAGCTTGGGTCACATTTTTGGTCCTGGGGGTTGTGTTGTCTTAGAAGCAAAGAATTCTAGATAAGGCAGAAACATGTCAGTGGATATATAACCTCCCCAGAATCTGTAGCTGCATCATCTCCAGAAAACAGGATTGTCTTGGCTATGGAATTGGAAGAAGCAGGGAAGATACTATTTTTTTTTTTTTTTTGCAAAAATTCTACATATTAACATTAATCTTGGGTAGTATGAAGTTTCTGGCCCTGCCTAGCCCCGAGGTCCCGACCTACGCTCCCAAATAAACAAACAGAAACTTATATTAATTATAAGCTGTTTGGCCAATGGTTCAGGCATAGTACTTGCTAACTCTATACTTTAAGTTAACCTGTATTTCATTTGTTAAGCCATGTTTTTATTTATTTATTTATTAAGCCCATATTTATTTATTAATTAACCATATTTATTAAGCCATGTGGCTTGGTACCTTTGCTCAGAGCAGCATCTCATCCCGCTTCCTGTGTGTCTTGCTGGCATCTCCCACTCTTCTCTTCCATTTCCCAGAATTCTCCTAGTCCTGTTGACCTGCCTCTACTTCCTGTCTAACTACTTGACCAATCAGTGTTTTGTTAAACTAATATGAGCAACAAATCTTTACAGTGTACATGAAGAATATTCTACAGCAATCTTGCTAACCTGAACATACATTTTTTTAATCTGTTAGTCTATTATTTTACCAGCTGATCTGTCTATACAGTCTTTAAAAAGTTCTTTTATTTATTGAGATTATAGTTACATCATTTCCCCTTTTCCTTCCTCCCTCCAAACCCTCCTCCTATATACCCCTCCTTTCTCTCTTTCAAATTCATGTACTCTTTTTCCATTAATTGTTGTTATATGCATATGTATGTATGGACACACACACGAAATAACCTGTTTAGTCTGTAGGGCTGACCATTTGGTATTTGGTAATAACTGGTGTTCTCTTGTAGTAGGAGGTTTCTGGCCCGGTCTTTCAGGCCTAGCCTCAAGGTTTAGGCCCGCAGACCCACAGACCCACAGACCCACAGACCGGCAGAGATACACAGATGCTTACAATAGTTTTAGGCTGATTGACCGAAGGCCCAGGGCTATAACTTGCTAACTCTTTACCCTTAATCTAACCCATGATTCTTATCTTGTTCAACCATGTGGCTCGGTACCTTTTCTCAGAGCAGCACAGTTGTCCTCTGCCTCTTCTGGCTACTCTCTGGCATTCTGCTCTGTGCTTCCTGTTCTCAGAGTTTTCTTAGTCTGGTAGCCCCACCCATACTTCTTGTCTGCCTTTGGCCAATCAGTGCTTTTTATTAAACAAGTGGGTGGGACAATTATTGACAGTGGACCAATCAACATACTCCTCCTACATTCTCTTCCCTAGGGAAGACTATTTCTTTATCTCCCAGTGTTCTCCTATAGTTCTTTGTGTAAGGTTATGATCTAGTGGGCTTTCCCCCATCCACATTAACGTGTCTGTTCTTGTTCAGCTCTTGTTGGGGCCATCATGTTGGTGAGACTCGATGAGTGTAGCTTTGACATTCGCAGGAGATGTAATCTCAGCATACTCCCTGATTCTCTGGCCCTGTAGTCTCTCAGTCCCCTCTTCCATGGTATTCCCTGAGGTTTAGGTGTAGGAGGTGTTACACAGGTTTTTGATAGAATGTGCTGGCCCTGATCTGGTGATCCTCCTACCTAGCATCATCAGTGCTAGGATTACAGGTGTAACTACCACTGCTGGGGTGGGCTTGAGATTGTTCTTTTTGAGGGAAGGGAACAAAGGCCCAACATATAGTCCAGGCTGGCTTTGAACCTGCATCAGTCTTCATATCTTGGCTTCCCAGGTGCTGGGCTTATGGGCGTGTACTACCATACTCTTATTAATTTTTCTCCTTAATCAAGGTTGTTGTTTTTGTTTGTTTGTTTTTCCTGAATCAAGACTCACACTTCCTCTCTTTGTCAGGGAGGCTCTATCTCGTTTTCCACATCTCTTGGCGATGGTGTAGCAGTAGTGACTAGCAGACAAGCCCTGATTGCTCTGGTTACCCCTAGAACTTGGTAGGAAGGATCAAGCCTCTAGTTTGTAGCTAAGCTGTTTACAGTTCCCGCCTTTAAGTGGCAAGACTTTTAAGTTCCAGGCACCTTGAGGCTCCAGGAGACAGATCCCTTCCCTTCCTAGCTTGTGCCCTCGTGAGGTTAGATCCAGTGGGACTATTTAATGCCCTTCAGAGAAAAGAAAGCACGAAATGTCAGGGAGCTGAGAGTGTTGGTAGCTGGCCATTGCAAGCTGCTCTTTGCTATTGGGCTCCCCAGGCATTTTAATCTCAAATTTGATTTTGGCCCCAGGGCCTTTCTCAGTCTCTTCAGCAGCACCAGGCTAGACCCTTCCTGCCGAGGGGGAAATTGTGCATCGCCGACTACACGCTCCACTGCACATCCATACCCTTTCTTCAGGATCTTTTCTTCTGCTCTGGCGTTTCTTTGGAAACCTCTCTCTATGTCGGAAGCTCTCTTCCTCCCATGAAGAAATCACCCGTGACAGCCCTGGAGCTAAGTGAGTTAGCTCCCTGGGAGGGTGGACAAAACCAGATATCTGTTAAGTTGCATAAATAAGCGGAAAACAGATTAGTGGTACATTTAGGTTGAGGAAGGCACTTGGTCATTATTGAGGTAGACGCTCTAAATAGATTCTGAGCTTGAATTTGCCCAGCACTTTGTAATCGTGCATGCAGATTTTTGTGGGGTGCAAGAGTCTCCACATGACTGCTGTCTTTGGGGCTCCTGAATCATGACCTTCTGAGGCATCGTTATTTTATTGCCTTATATTTTTCAAAGCACTTTCTCATCTGTGGCTTCCAGATGGAACAGCTGTAGGTTTAATTTATTATTTGCATCTGGTGAATGAATACTGGACTGGACTCCATGCTGGGCTCCTTTATCTGCTTCATTCCTGGGATGCTCAGGGCAGTCTGAGGAGAAAGAGCCTCTGCTGGTCCTCTTGGTCCCTGAAATCTATGCCTTAAATGACTGTAAGGCTGCAAGACCCTCTTCCTGTGAACTTGTAAATCGTCTACTTGTTGGACAATTCATTATCAGTGTAATAGGCGGGCGCCCCTAGGGCACCCCAAGACACCCCAAGACCACGGCTAATGACCACTGTTAACATTAAAGAAAAAGAGAGTTTAATGAATATGAATATGAATACCGGTACACACATGTGTGGGGTCCAGGCACTGCAGAAAAGCCTGGAGCCCCGAATATTTTTGGGGCAGAATTCTTATACTCCACTCTGGGTAGGGGAGGGGGTATGGGCGGGCTGGCGCGATAACAGGGCCAAGGGTCAGCTTAGGACAGAGTTTAGGAATGCAGGCAGGCAAGCTATTTCCTGTGAAACCACCTGAAGACATTCATTTCCTGGAGCAGGACACATTGTGCAAGCTTCAGAAAGTTCCTGCCTCGGCAAACTATTAACAGTTCTCAGGTAGGGCTTTCCTGGGTGACCCCACCCAGGTTGCTAGATCAGGAATGAGGAATGTGGTCTCACCAGGTTGCTAGGAATGCAGTCCCAGCCAGGCAATGGGGGGAACAAAGCTTTTCCGAGAAACAGCCATCTCAACCTTGGCTAGTTTCAGTGACCTCAGGAAGGGGTGAGGGGGAGAGAGTTACAGGATTTTTCTATTTTCACATCCCTCCCTTTTCTCTTCTGAATATCTCTAATCTTAGAGATGACTCTTTATCTAGTCTCTCATCTAAGCCCATCCGACCTCGGACCGAAACCCCAGCACTTAGCAGTACTGTGAGTGTGACAGGCTCTCTTCTGCGCAGGGCCCATTACCCGTCTGTCCACTTTTCCTGACAGCAAATCAACTTGATGGGAAGCCCTTACTACGCTTATTAGGTCCCTGTTGTAAGACCGGCTTATTTCAGGGAACCTCACATCAGTAACTCTAGGGTTTGAACGTAGGGCCTGTACATGCCACACCAGCCCAGTGTTTTACCACTGACTTGTGTTCTCAGCTCATATTTTCACTTTTTTTTTTTTTTACTGTAAGACAGGTCTTAGGTTACTTACATTGGTATTCTTTAGCTCAGGCTATCCCTGAATTTGATCCTCACAGTTCAAACTCTTGAGTACTGGGATTACAGGCATGCACCACCATACCTGGTTTATGGGGTTCTAGGACTCGAACTCAGGGCTTCATGAATGCTAGCCATGCATTCTCCTGATTCATATCTCCTGCCCTCATTTTTTATTTTTTTGGAGATAGAATCTCATGTGGTTTAGGTTGGCTAGTGTTGACCTCCCAACTGTCTTGCCTCTGTCCTCTGTGTGCTGGGATTGTAGATGGTGAGCCAACACGCCTGGATCAAAAACTATTTTTGAAGCAAATGCTGGGCTCAGGTGTCACAGGAATTAGATGTTTCTTTTGTGGCTGGCTGTCTGCAGGCTCAGTCCTATTTCTCCAGACTCTTATGCATGCCAGAGCATCGGTCTCTGATCTCAGAGCAGGCCCCAAGAAATCATCTCCACTAAAGCTTTAAGGGAATTATCATTGTGATTCTCCCAATGAGGGAAGAAAGTAATTGAATGCAAACTTATTACATCTCTGAAGCTCCTTGAACATCTTTCCATGATTTAATTTTGATGAACTTCTCAGGATGTGGCCAGACCAGAAAATGTCTTAAATGGTTGGCTGGGGCCGGGTAAGCTCAGGACAGGTGCAGTGGGCCTAGGGTAGAGCCTTCTTTCAGTCAGACAGCTGCTCTGGTATCGGAAAAGACTCCAGTCACTTGACTTAAGTGAACTCACAGAGATCTGCCTGCTTCTGGGTGTTGAGGTTAAAGACATTGCCATCATGCCTGGCATAAGCATGCCATTTTTAATGAGTGACTTGTTAGACATTTAAGTTATTCTCATGTTTTTGAATGACTGCTCTTTCCTTTTAAATTCAGAGAATAGATGCGTACATCTAGAATGCTAACAAAGAGGCCTAGAAAGAAAAGAACATAGTCTCTCTTCCTCACTGAGTCTCACAGCCCGCCCTCCTCTCCAGCTGGGACCACTTCTGTCTGTTTCTTGAGAAACTTTCCCCTTGCATTTCTAAATGAACTTATAGTTTCTGGGTTTGGAAGCTGGGGCCCTTATACTTTCTTGCAATCTCTGGATTGTTCGTTAGTTGCATGGTTGGCCTCTCAATTTCCTCTTCTCTGTGTGTATGTGTGTACCCACAGCTGTTTCTCTCAGTTTGGTGGGGAAGTTTGTCAACTGAAGTCCAGCAAAAGAGTAAATGCTCCTTCTGTGGTTGTTTCTTGAATACTGTTGTTGTCCCTTTAAGATTCTTTTTAATTTTCTTCTTCAGCACCAGCCCCTTCCATGGGCTTATCCCACACATTCTGACCTCTCTGATAGGAGCGCATGATTTCCCTCTTACAAATGTTGGCTTTTGAATTCTCTCATTTCCATTAGAGGTCTGTCCGTCTTCCTGTTTGGTTGTTGTGGTCCCCTTTAGCGGTGTTGGAGGTTCACATTGAAAAATGACTTCCAGTTAGGTAGATGGGGCCAGTATTCAGCATGACCAGCTTTCCTCGTGTCCAGTATGTGTCAAGTAGCACATGTTTTCCTATTGCATTCTTCCTTCCTACTTGAAGAAGCTGGGGACCATTGCTTCAGTCTTAAGGATGACAGAAAACCATGTATCCTCAGCTCTGTGGGAGTCACAGTCTCCTTCAAGCTTGGTCATTTAGATTTTCTTCCTGCTTCTTTGACTTCAGGCAAGGTTGAGCACCTGCTGTATTCCTGGTGCCCCTTGGTAGTGATTTCTTTGGTGGTGAGTTGCTTATTTATGTCCATTTCTAGCTTGTCTTCTGCGTGTGTCTGCACACATGTGTAGAGGTGCACGTGTATTTCTGCACATGTGTGTACAGGTGCATGTGTATGTCTGCACACATGTGTACAGGTGCACGTGTATATCTGCACATGTGTGTACAGGTGCATGTGGAGGCAAGGCATCAACCTCCAGTATTGTCCTCTGGTGCCACTCATTTGTTTTTGTGAGGTAGGTTCTCTTACTGAACCAGAAGCTCACTGATTCTGTTACACTGATCCTCCGTGAACCTTAGCGATCCTCCTGACCCACCTCCTCAGCATTGGGATGACCAGTCTGTAGCCTGTTTTAATTTTAAACTTGGGTTCTAGGGCTTGATCTCAGGTCATCATGCTCGTAAAGCAAGCACATTACCAGCCAGTCTGTCCCTCCAGCTCTCAGTTTGTATTATACGTTTGAACTTACATTTATTTGTGTATCTCTGTGTGTGTGTGCACGCGCGCATGTGCATGTGCATCCGTGGGCCATGGCATGCATGGATCAGAAGACACTTTGAAGGAGTCAGTTCTCTCCTTCCATTATGTAGGGCCTTAGAGTGAATTCTGTCACCAAGCCTGGCTGTACACCGAACCATATTGTCGGCCCTGCCCCAAGGTTTCTTCTCTCAGTTAGGAGTACCACCGTTTTCAGGATGGGTACACAGGGCTGCAAATCCCCAAGAACTCCACACATAGATATAGACCAGAAGGCTTTGGTTCATCCTCGTGTCTCAGGTCACTGGCTGTTAGAGAGATGGGGATAGAGGTGTAGCCACATGTAGCACCTGACATTCCTGGGCCCGTTCTTTTGTTGAGCATTTTACATGGACAAGCTCATGTAATCCCTTCTTGTACCAACCCCAGGAGTCAGAGTGCACACTAGGAGTGATATGAGTCTTTTGAAACCCCAAAGCCCACCTCCAGTGACACACCTCCTCCAACAAGGCAGTTGGATCAACTGGTTTCCTGAATTTTAAATTTGTTTGTTAAATTAGGTGCTTCTAGAAGGGGCTTTCTATGCTTTATTAATCCCTTCTTGATATCCTGCTCTATTACTCCATACCTTCGCCTCTTTATCTCCTGGGAATCACCCACTGCTGGGGTCCTTTTCTTCCCCCTGGAGAGGCTAGGGCATGAAACACTTTGACTAACGTCCTTAGTTACTTTTCTATTGCTGTGACAAAACACTGTGACCAAAAGAACTTATAAAAACGTCGATTTAATTGGGCTCATAGTTTCAGAGAGTTAGAGTTCATTGAGGACAGAGCAAAGGCATGGTAGTGGGTGAGAACTCATGTCTTGTTCCACCAGTAAAAGTCAAAAGAGGCACACACAGGGAGCAGCATGAGACCTTTGAAAACCTCAAAAGGTACCCTAAGTGACACCCCTCCTCCAACAAGGCCACACCTCCATTCTTTCCAAACAGTTCTACCAATTAGGAACCAAGTATTCAAACATAGAAGCCCAGGGGTGGGGGAGGGGACGTTCTGATTCAAACCTTCACAACAAACCATGTATATTAGCTATGTTTGCATAACCATGTCCACAATGCCCAATAGGTACAACTTAAAACAGTGAAGAATATATTTTGGGTCTTGGGTTTATAGCTAGAACAATCAGAGCACGTGGCTGCCTGTCATTCACAGATGCCAATGAGCAGAGTCAGGAATTCCAGTCTTAAAGCTTCACTTCACTCAGAGAGCCAGAGGGTTGAGAAGGCAGTGGATCAACATCTTAAAATCTGTCTTCCTTTTCATCTTCATTGAGTACTGAAATGGGGGGGGGGGTGTAGTCAGTCAGCTCTCCCGCGGCTCTGTGTTGCCCCTCCGATTAGAAGCTCTGCATGGTTTCAAGGTGCTTCTCTGCTGATCCCTCACGGTTTCCCCTCATGTTCTAGATGTCTGGAATGAGGCATTGCTTGAGAAAGGGAGAGTCTAATTAGCATCTTCTACTAGCCACCTTCTATTTCAGACTTGCTGCGTTGGCTCAGGGTTAACTCAGAAGAAGCAAGCTTCAACAGTGTATATGAGCTAAACTCTTGCATGCGTGTGTTGATTCATTTTTACAGTATGGGGTTCAAGTATGTCTTTATAATGTAGAACACGAAATGTTCCTGTCCTTTATTCCTCCTGTTCCTCCTGTTTCCTACCGGTTTTTGTCATCATGGAAGGGAAGCATCATATGAGATGGCTCATGAGGTTCATGGTCATGGGAGCATGCCACAGGAGGATGTTCACATCATGGTAGTCCAGCAGCAGGCAGAGTAAAACAGAAAAGGAGGCCAGGTTCACATATTCCCCAAGGACCCACCCTCCAGTGACCTGCTTCTGCTACCTGGGCCATTTCTCTCCAGTTTCTATAACCTTCCAAAATAGTATGACCAGGTCAAGACCAAATGTTCAAAACATGAGCCTGTAGGGGGCATTTCATATTCCAACCACGACACTGTGCTACTCTTAGTGGTGGGATGAGATGTGAGTTTGTTTGGAATGGGAAGTATCATCTTTCCTTCCTGGTCTTGGGGGCCCACCCCTTATTGCTAGTGACAGCCGAGAGAGGCACAAAAGCTCCCCCGAGGGAGCCGGGCAGCACCGGGAGATGGAGATGCTCGTTCTTAGATCTCTGAGTTTTCTCTCAATGGAGCCAGGCATCTCACCCTACTCCGCTCCTTCCAGTGTGGGCAGGGCTGCCTCCTTGCCACCAGATCTGGGCCAGATTGGCTCAGCGTGAGTGAGTAGTAGTGTCGGAGTGGGGAAGCCTGGCCAGCTGGTGCAATTGTCCATCAACAGGCTCACAATGAGAGGTGCTGATGGATTGATGGCTGGGTGCCACGGAGAGGCTGTTGAGGGCAATGTGTTCACACCGTCTTGGTGGGCAGCTGGTGAAAGGTTTGGTGAGAGAGCTCTTCCCTCTACCATCATCTCCTCCCTTTAATTTTGGTGATCTTAATGATTCTTCAGAGCGTCCTCTTTCATCTAACTAATCTGGGTCTGCACTGAAAGAGCTGAGGTATTTAATATGCTTACCTGTTTGTCAATCCCAGTAACAGATTTGTGGAAAAGGAGCATTGAATCACATAAAGAGGCTAAATATTGGTGCTCAGTATTGATGTAGTCGGTCAAGTGTTTGCTAGGCAAGCATGTGGACTTGAGCTCAGATCCCAGGACCTGTGTAAAAAGCCAGGCAAAGGTAGCATGTGTCTGTAATCCCAGTGCTGGGGAGGCAGAGGCAGAAGGATCTCTGAGACTCACTGGCCAGCCAAACTGGCGGAATTGGAAAGCTATGTTAATTGAGAGACCCTGTCTCAAACATTAATGTGGAGAATAGATGAAGTCACCCAGTGTTGACCTCTGACTCCATATGCACATGCACACGTGTGTGCACATCTGTATTCATGTGTACACATATGAACATGTAAACTCACACCACTAAGTATTATTTGACTTTGGAGTTGTGTGCTCTCTTTTATGGAGTGGCTAAGGCCGTGGCTCATGGAAGCTCCGGTGCAGGTGGATGCCACAGGTGGGGGACTCCAGTGCAGGTGGATGCCACAGGTGGGGGACTCCAGGGAAGGTGACACCACACATAGAAGCTGCTTGTAAACAGCCCAATTGCTTGCAAAGCTTAGATTTAGAACAAGACCAGGCTCAGGGGCTAACTGCTTTTGACCTCCGGCCATCTGACTGTACCTTTGAAGCCCAGACATGATTGATGGTATTTCTTTTGAGACACTTACTATTTTCTGAGACTTCATCGATGATGATCCATGGCAGCCAATTAGACACTGGGGAGGCCCCTCTGGGTCTAGTCTTGCTGATACTTAAGTATTTCATGAGAGCTTGCCTCTTAGATCTGGGCCTGGGCCTTGTTAGGTACTTGGGCAGTATTTTAATAGGAATATTAATTGTGACTTTATTTGTATTACCCTCCACTGGAATCATGTAAAGATCTGACTGCAGCTAAGTAGAATATGCATTATAGCCTAGCAATATAAAATCGCTTATAAATAAAAGTAATAAGGTACCTGAACATATAGCATGTTTGGATCTCCCAATAATGATGAATAGAGAAAAATATAAAAGAAAATGAACATGAACTGGAGAGATGGCTCAGTGGCTAAGAGCACTAGCTGCTCTTCCAGAGAATCTGGGTTCAATTCCCAGTACCCACAGCTCACAACCATCTACTTCTAGATGATCTGATGCCCCCTTCTGGCCTCCACAGCCACCTACACCCATGTGGTACACATGAACTCAAGCAGAAATGCATATACATGCATAAAATAAATACATGAATATTAAAAAAAGAAACCAAACATTATGATTTCATTCACTTAAAATTCTACAGATGGCCAGCAGGTTGACAGAGGGCTGTGAAGACAGGGATTGACAGTAAGGGGGCCATGTGACTCGGGTGACAATCATTTGTCCCACTGTGATTACAGGGGTTGTGAATTTAAATCTCTAAAATAGCAGTTCTCAAGCAGGTCTTGACCCTGGTAGCTGAATGACCCTTCCACAGGGGTTGCATATCAGAAATCCTACATATCAGATATTTACATTATGATTCATAGCACTAGCAAGATTAGAGTTACGAAGTAGAAATGAAATAATTTTATGGTTGGGGTCACCATGACACAAGGATCTGTATTAAAGGGTCAGAGCATAAAAGAAGGTTGAAAACCACTGCTTTTAAAAGTCACAGTTTTCCTTCAAATATGTACAGTTTATATCTATTCGGTCTCAGCAACTCAGTATAAAAAGTCACTAAGTCCAAAAAACAAAGAAGAAACTCACTTGGATCTTCCATTCCTCTTGAGAAACGATACACCCATCTGTTCAGACCCAGTCCTCCCCAGCCTCTGGCAAGGGAAGTCCTACTTGAATGGAAGCCAAGTCCCACAGGCACTGATAGCTGGAGATGATGCGGTGAGTAAGGTGCTTACCACACAAACATGAGGACTGGAGTTCGAATCCCCAGAATCATGTGAAGCTTGACGCGGTAGCATGCGTCTGTAATAACAGTGATTTTATGACAAAGCCAGAGATAGGGGAATCTCTAAAAGACCTGTCACACTCAACGGTCCTGTCCCAAATGAGGACGAAAGTGAAGACTGACACGTGGGTGTCCTCTGAACTCTACACATGGGCTGTAGCATACGTGTATGTGTGTGTCAACACAAGAATGTGTGTGTCAGCACACCCCCATACACACACTCACACACATATACATACAAACACACACACACACACACTGTGTGATCTGCCTTCATTCAGTCCATACAGCAGTTCTGAAGTTCATCCATATGGCTCTAACACTTGTAGTCTGCTCCTTTTTATTATTTATTTATATTTAAAAACTTTGATTTTATATGTGTGGTTGTTTGGCCTGCATGCATGTCTGTCCACCATAGGCATGCCTGGAGCCTGCAAAGGCCGGAGGGAAGGTGTCGTGTCTTCCGGAGTTGGAGTTACAGATGATTGTGAGCTGCCACGTGGGAGGTCAGAATTGGATCCACTTTCTCTGGAAGAGCAGCCAGTGCTCTTAACCACTGAACTATTTCTGTAGCCCCTCTGTTTTTTTAAATTTATGTTTAAAATTTTAAAAAAATATTATCATAGGTTACATAGGCCCTTTTCATGTAAATATATAATCTACTCCAATCTTTTATCCCCTCTCTTCCTTGTTTGTTTGTTGATTCTTTGGAGACATAGTATTTTGGTTAGGGTCACTGTTACTGTGACCAACCACCATGACTGAGCAGCTCAGGAAGGAAAGGGCTTATTTGGCTCACACTCCCACATCACTGTTCATCATCCAAGTTAGGACAGGAGCTCAAACAGGGCAGGAGCCTGGAGGCAGGAGCTGATGCGGAGGCAGGAGCTGATGCGGAGGCCATGGAGGGCGCTGATTACTGGCTTGTTCATCCTGCTCCCTCAGAGAACCCAGGACCACCAGCCCGGGGCACCGCCCACAATGGACTGGGCCCTTCTCATCAATCACTAATTAAGAACAATGTTCTACAATCGAATACCATAGAGACATTTTCTCAGCTGAGGTTTCCGATAACTCTAGCTGTGTCAAGTTTAACATGAATCTAACCTGTATACACGGTCTCATGCAGCACAGGCTGACCTTGCACTTGCTGTGTGGTTGAAGATGGCATTGAATTTCTGATCCCTCTGCCTCTACCCAAAGAGTGCTGGGGTGACAGACATCCACCATAATACATGTTTCCTGAGGCGCTGCTGATACATACCAGGCATGTGTTCTGACCACTTAGCCACACCCCCAGCTCCTTCTCAATCTTTTAAAAAGCATATCATATTTTTATTTCTTTGGCAGTTTCATACATGTATACAATGTACTTTGATAATATTCACCCCGCCTCCCCCCAGTCATCCTGCTCAGTCATTTTTACTGGCTTTCTCTCCTCCTGACTTCGGCATATCATATGAGTCAGGTCCCAGCCTTAGCAGCACTGAGGTGTCATGCTTGGCTCTGCACCTTTTTCTTGGTAATGAGTATCTTATCTTCTAAATGAACTACAATCTACTGTTGATAGACATTTGGGATATTTCCAGTTTGGAGCTCCGGTGAATAGGGCTACTGGGGACATTCTTGTATAAGGCACTGGTGGGCATATGCTTTCATTTGACTTGGGAAACTACTGCCAAGTGGAAATACAGGGTTCTATTGTAGATTTTTCTCATGTGTATGCAATTGTTTTAAGCATAAACCTTCTTCTGTAACTTGGAGTGTGTAAGGCAAGCTCCGCCTGTTTCAGGTGCTGGATGGGTGTGGCTATGGAATGTTAGCCATGATAACTAATAACTGCAATTATATGGAACTGCTATTTTCTAGGGGCTTGTGGATCACCTGACGGATATTGAGCCCCTGTATGAACTTGGTTCATACCTGAGTCATGACCAATCAGTGATATGGCAGATTGGAAAGCTGACTGAGTGTGGAGCCTCTGTGTTCCCGCACCGCTTGCTTCAAGATTGGGGGACGTGGAGGTGAAGGCTCCTCACTCTGGAGGGTCCACGTCCGCTCCTTTCTCCTGCAGCCTCTATTCTTTACTATCTTGAATGTGGATCCTGTCTGTAGCCCCACACCTGGTCCTTTGCTTTCCAGCCTGCCTTCTTAACTCCATCCTACTTTCTGATGTCATCTTATGTACAGATGCCTCCTTTCTGTCACTCAAGACTGCTCCTGGTGGCCTAAGATCAAGACACTCAGTCCCAGCAGCCATGCATCCTCATTGTTACCAGAGGGGCTCTAACTGCTGTACCCAGGGTCCTGCCCAGCAAAATCAGCCTCAGTAGGTTTTTGGAGCAGTACTAGTGCTTGGTTTAAAAAATCTCAGTGATTCCATTGTGCAGGCAGGGATTGAAGCAACTCAGCTCCCCGAAGGCCGAATCATACTTCCTGCTTTTCCTCTTCCTGTGTTCTAGTCAGGGCTACTATTCCTGTGATGACACACCACGACCTAAAGCAACATGAGGAGGAATAGGTTTATTTGGCTCATATTTCCACATTGTAGTTCATCACCGAAGGAAGTCAGGACAGGAACTCAAACAGGGCAGGAACCTGGAGGCAGGAACTGATACAGAGGCCGTGAAGGGGTGTCGCTTACTGGCTTGCTCTTCAGGGCTTGTTCTTCCTGCTTTCTTACAGAAGAACTGAGGCCCAGAAGTGTAGGGGTTGTCTTTTCCCACTCAATCACTAATTAAGAAAATGCTCTACAGGCTTGTGTACAGCCCAGTCTTATGGAGGCATTTTCTCAACTGGAGTTCCCTCCCCTCAGATGACCCTAGCCTGCGTCAAGTTGACATAAAACTAGCCAGCACACACCTTCTCTACTTCGTTTGTTTTGAGAAAAGGTCTTATGTAGCCTGTTTGGCCTCCAGCTTTGAAGTACCCAAGGATGACATCGGGGCCCCTTATCCTCAGGCCTCCACTCTAGAATGCCAAGATCTCAGACATGCCAGCCATGTCCTGCTTGGCCTCTTCACCACACCCAGTGTGCCTTCATGCCCAGGCACCCATGCTCTTCCTCTATCAGGGCAGATCTCCTGGAAGCCCTACCATAGAAGCCCCAGATGCTTTTTGCTAGACTCTGTGCCCTGATCTTGCCAGTTGGAAAGTTCTCACCCTTGGGCTCCTAAACCGTGTCCAGCCTTTAAGGGGCTCTCTGTGTGATATGTGGGGCTCTTATGAAGCTTCCGTGTGTTTACACGGGTGTCTCCTATCAAGTGATGCCTATGAATTTCTTCACGTATCAGTCTAGACGTCCATATGTTTCCAGTGTCTTCTGGAATCTTCCTTATTGTGGAACATAGCTCCTGGTAAAGGAAGGACATGGATCTGCTTTGGGTCTTTTCTTCCTTTCAGCCATCCGGGATGTTGAATAATGTAAGTTATATAGTCACCTCCCAAGAATTTGTTGGTTGGACGGAAAAATGTTTATATCTGGATTGGAGACAGAACTTAGAAATGTTACTGGGCTCTGTTCCTTGGGAGTGATTATTACCTTGATTTTTATAGTTTGTAAGTTTGTGGCTATTAGTTAATTACACTGTGTGTGCACGTGTGTGCACATGTGCAGGCCAGAGTCAAGCGTCAGGTGTCATTCTCAAGACTTATCCAGTCTGGGTTTTTGGAGACATAGCCTTTCATTGGAGCCTAGAGCCCACCCATTAGGCTAGCCAGTGAGCCTCAAGGGTCTCTGCCTGTCCCTCGTACTCAAAGCTGGGATTAGAAGCACACACCACCATACCTGACCTTTTACCTGAATTTTGAGAATCAAACTCAGGTTCTTGTGCTACCTTAGCAGATGTTTTCCTGATGGAGTGCCATCTTCCCAGACCCTCAAAGTTGGAGTCCATGTTCATTTCCTTTGTCACCTGTGCGTAGACAATCCAATCCCTAGCTGGTGCAGGTTCAGGTGATGCTATTTTTGACTGTTTCTCCCCGTGTTCTGTAGATGCTGTTTTAAAGGTGCAGAGAATGGGTACTATGGCCCAGCGGAGAGCAATGGAGTATGTATAGCCATTTCTGGCCCTCCTTTCTCTTTAAGATAGAGATTTTGTTCTGTCATTCCAGTATTGTTTCTGTGTTTAAACTGCATTCAGTGTGATAAAGGGAAGGTTTAACAGCACCCATCATGCCGAAGTAATGTGCCACATTCCTTGGGGAACTCTTCATAAACTCGCTTCTATTTCCAGAGCGGAAATTGTTCCAGGTGGGACACCACACGGAGATGAGAAGGCTCGGCTGTGGTGGGTGCAGTGCTTATCTTGTGCTTTGTGATTATTCTGTCCTGGTACCTCTGACATCATGGAGAAGTTATTAGCACCGGGAAGTAGGTCGTCTTCAGCAGTGCATCCTTGGATGAGTAACTGATCTACTCTGAGCTTTAGAAAGGAAGTCATGGGATTCGAGGAGATGAATAATTGTCCCTCTGGCTACCACGTACTGAAGCCCCAGGCCTGTGCTCTAAAGTCACACCTGGCTGCTCTTGCCTCTGGCTATCCGCCTGGTTTTTGCACCTTGCTGGTCTGACCTACCTCGATCCCCTCCTCCTTCCGGAACCTATTCACGGTCGGTGATAAATTGGTTCCTGTGGAGGCATTTTCAATTTTCAGAGAAGTTTCTAACGTGGTGTGGAGAGTTTCCGTGTGTCCTTAGAATGTGAGTGTCTCTCACAGGTCAAGTCTGTGGATGCCTTGAAGCATCAACACTGTTGTATTTCCTTTTCTATTGCTTTGGTAAAATACCTTGGCAAGAAGAGAAAAGGGCTTATTTCGGCCCGTGGTTCCAGAGAGGACATAGTTCATCATGGTGGGGAAGGCCTGGTGATCAGGAATCAGTGGTCCCATTTCCTCTGCACATAGGGAGCAGGGAGAGAGGGAGAGAGAGAAGTGTGTGTGTGGAGAAACAACTGAACACAGAATGGGATGTGGGTCCAAGTTCTAAAGCCCCAAAGTCCCCTGCCCCACCCCATGATGTACTTCCTCTAGCAAGGTGTCTTGGTTTGGGTTTTTCTTGCTGTGAAGAGACACCAGGTCCACAGGAACTCTTACAAAGAAAACATTTAATTGGTGTAGTGGCTTACATTCTCAGAGATTCAGGTCATTATCATCGTGATGGGTAACATGGCAGTGTGCAGGAAGATAAAGGAGCTGGCTACATCTTGACCAGAAAGCAGGAAGACCACAGACTGCCCCTCTTGAGTGAAACCTCAGGAAAAGACCTCAAAGCCGGCCCCAACAGTAACACACTTCCTCTCACAAGGCCACACCTTCTAATAGTGCCACTCCCTTTGGGGGACATTTTCTTTGAAACCAGCACACAAGGCTTCATCTTTAAATTCTTTTCCCTTTATTTCTGTATATCTGTGCACCATGTGTATGCTGTGCCTGAGGAGGCCAGATAGGTGGCAGATATCCTGAGACTGGAATTGTAGACCATGTGCTCCATTGTGTGGAGATTGGGAATCAAACCCTAGTTCTTTGGAAGAACCCTCTAGTTGTCATAGGGTGGAACCATTTATCCAGCTTCTTTATTTTAAAGATTCTGCTACTGTTCCACACAGCATCACCAACTGTGGACCAGGTATTGTAAGGGGACAGCTCTCAAAGCACAACACACTGGAATGTGACAGTAACCAGGACCAGGCCTTGGGCGTCATCTGTTTCCTTATTCCTTGTGTTTCAGGATCCCATCTGGGGTATATGTCACACGGAGCCTTCTCTTGGGGCATAGGTCACCCTGCAGGAAGGTGTGGAGTTGAGTGTGTCATGCTTAGTTTTACAGCCCCTAGTCTGAAGTGTGCTTCCGGACGGGGATTGCACTGTAAGTTCCTTAATTGCTGTTTGCCTGTCTACATCTGAGGCACTCAGAGGTTATTAGAGATATTAATTTATGAGGCCCCATTCCGCTCCCAGATTCAGGTTCTCAACAGGCACGTTGCGTTGTTTATTAGTGGTCTGTAGTTCTGGTATGAGCGGAAGTGTAGTGAGCTCTTTGGAATTCTCATTTCATCTCTTTCCGGTATCCCCAGCCTCATTGTTGTGTCACAGGATGGTTCTATTTTTAAGTTTTCAAGGAACCTCCACATTGTTTCCTATGACAGCTACGCTAGTGTATAGCCTCACCAACAGTGCGTGAGTTTTTGCCACACCCCTGCCAAAACCTGATATCTCTCATTTTGCTGAAGCTCATTTCACCCCCTCAATATCCCGGATCCTTTGCCTGATGAGAGGAAATGGTGACTTAGACTCAGTCTTTACTCAGAAGTTTTGAGAATTTTACAAAAGACTCTGTATCTTGCTAGGAAAGGATAGTGCTAACTTACTTGGTCAGTCAGCCTTCTGTGACATCATTCTGCTCTGGGGCCTTGGTTTAGTATTGCTTTCCCTATCTGTTAAGTGGATTCTTTGGTCTGAATAGTTTCTCTCAGTCTCTCTCAACACCAAGGGAATCTGTGATTCTATGGGTATCTTGGTGTGTTACCCATGAAGCTTTGCAAAGTTTATGCTGATTTCCCACCCCTGAAAAATTCTCTGATTTTAAACGATTACTCAGCCAGCGTTTGTCAGAGGCATGAAGGCATCTGAGTGTGAGCCTGTGCACTACTTAATTTGGAAAGTTAAAAAAAAAAAATCACTTTAAAACGCAGTCTCAAAAGGCAGGTTGAATCACTTCCTGATCATTTGTACTGGTTTCTCCACCCCCGCTGCTCCCCTGCATAAGTAGGGATGATAGAGGATTCATTTAGGTAACAGATATTAAACAAGTCTCTGTCCAAGACTGCTCTGCTGGGTGGTGGTAGCACACAGATGCTGCAAGCATAGACCAGATCCTATCCAGTTCACACTCCTGGGAATTTGGATGAGAGAACAGATCCAGGGAGATGGATAAGGGCCCTGGTCAGAGGGGAGCTGTGCCCAGTCAGGGGACGGGGGAACATTTTTAGTGAGCAGAGCATTGGGGAGTTGGGGGGTGTCCAAAATAACACCTGCCTCCTGCCAGCTCCTTGGGTCGGCATGGCGACTCTATTGCTGCATTCCCCAGTAGCTCTGGTTGGTGGCATCGCTGCCAGTTGGCCAAACTGAGCAGCAAAGGGTTCATGCTGTTTGCTGGGCCCACCTCATTAGTAAGTGCCAGAGCCAAGCTTCAGAGCCCAAATTCTGCATTTTTTTGTCATGAACGTGGACTCTAGGCCAAGGGTCAGAGATGCCTGGGAGAAAGGCCAACTAAGATAGATCTTAGCTTTGTCATAGATGGATACATAGAGTTGCACCAAGGAGCTAGAGAATTCAGCACACCTCTGGGGGCAGTAATACATGACAGGGTCCTCACAATTGCTTAGGTCAACTGTAACTTTTTAAATAAGTTGTGGTTTAAGATTTACACAATACAATGATGACCATTCAGTGGTGTTCAGAGCATTCACAGTGGGCAACTTTCCTATCCTCCACTCCCAGATAACAACCACTGATGTGCTCTGTCCCTGTAGATTTCTATATTTGTGTATTTGATGTAAATAAAGTCCAGTCTCTGGCTGGGTGTCATCTCTCCTCTCCAGCTGTACCCTTCTCACACATCTATAAGAATTCTTGGCATGACCCTGGGCCCTCTCTCATGTCCAAGTTCATCTCCTGCATCTTAGTGTAGCAGAATTTCTTCTGCCACAGAAGAAAGTCACAGGTTTGACCATTAACCACAGTGGCATCTTGCCTGCCACACATGCCCCTGAAGCAGCATTTCTTTGGGCCCCACTCATTTTAGACAGGAACTCAGTACCATGTGTAAATTGTTCTTTTGCCATTTCTCAGTTTATGTACAAAGTAGGAGGCTGGCAAGAAAATTTAAAAAAAAAATGAAGAAATTCCAAAAGGAATCTAGATTTGTCTAGAAGGGCGAAGAACGGCGATTTCCATGGACAGGTCCACCTATGTTGCCTGGGATTTTTTCTACTCCAAGCATCCCAGAATCCATCATGGCCTTCTGTTCTAGTCAATATTCTATTACTGTTTATTTTTATCTTACCAACTTACATTCTCACCTCACAATATGTAGAGATGTCTTGGAGGATCTGGTGAGTGGCTCTCCATGAGTCTTATAGCAACTCTAACTGGGGCTGGCTTACAGTTCAGAGGTTTAGTCCATTGTCATCATGATGGGAAGCATGGCAGGCAGACATGGTGCTGGAGAGGTAGCTAAGAGTTCTACACTTGGATCAGCAGGCCATAGGGGTGAGGGGGAGGGGGGAGGGAGGGAGGGAGAGTGAGGGGGGGCGCCTTGGGTTGAACATCTGAAACCTCAAAGCCCACCCCCTGTGACACACTTTCTCCAACAAGGCCACACCTACTCCATTTGGGTGTCACCTCCAATAATACTACTCCCTATGAGTCTAAGCGACTCATTTTCATCCAGACCAACACATACTTTAGCAAGAACAGGTCTCTCTGCCCCATATTGAATAAATATATCTATGGGAACTTGGCATGTTTCTCATGCATAGAGATATGTATTAGTTGTGGTGGTCCTCTAGAGAGGTTCTAGAGGATGGAGCCAATAGAATAACATATATTAAAATGGACTTATTAGATTGTCTGGCCTGTTACAGTCTGGCTAGTTCAACAATGTCTTGAGAGGCTGAGAATTCAGAGCTCGCAAGGTGTAGGTGGCTGACTGTCTCAACAGCCCCAGTTGGTGCTGAAGGCCTAGAGGGTTCCTGGAGAGTTTCTGGTATTCAGTCTACGTCGGAAGCCTAGGGAAGTTGGTTCTAATATTGGTAAAGGAATTCTTCAGCAACAGGATAGATGAATTTACCAAGGAGTGAAGGCAAGGAGGCAAAAAGCAAAATTTTCCCCATGTCTTTTCATCTAGGCTGCTATTGGCAAGTGCCACCCACATGTAGAAGGTCTTTCCTCTCCAGATAATGTAAGCAAGGAAGTCTCTCACAGCGGTGCCAAGGAACTTACTTGTCTTTTAGTTGGTTTCAGACTCAGTCAAAATGACAACCAAGATTAGCCATCATAGGCCAAAGACAAACAGGGTTGGTATTGGTACCCAGAGATGCAGAGGGATGGACGTCACAACAGAAGATGTTGGAGTAAGTCAAGAGGCAGGGGAAGTGGTAGGTGATGCTGGCAGAGTTGCTTCGTCTCTTTACAATATGTAGAGAGGTCTTGAAGGGTCTGGTGAGTAGCTCTCCATGGGTCTTATACTTTTGAAATTGTTGAAGGGGCGACTGTGTGGGGAATGGGTATCTGGTTGGGCCAAGTTCACAGAAGAGAATGAGGAATGTCTCCATGTCTGTCCCTGTGCAGACTGTGGAAGTCTAAAGCCAGTCAAGTCTGGGTGGGGAGGCCTTGAATCCTTCTTTGTCTTTTATGACAGTCGGGACTCATAGCATTGAAATCGTCAAATCTTTGCACCTCTTTGGTTAAGATGACACACTTTCATCCTTTCTGGGTGCTTCAGAGGCAGATTTTCATGAGTGACACTAAGACTCTTGCTGGGAGAATCAATTCAAGGGAAAGTGGCTTTGCATGAGCAGTGGCTGGTAGAAGGGCATCTGCAGATCTGCAGCTCACACACAGCTTGCTCTTTCCTCTTGCTGTCCCAATGCCTGGCTCTGTCACTCTGTATGTTATTTTGGAGATGGGTGACGCAGCGTAATTAAGTAAATTTTAGAAATCCATTCAACATTTTATATGTTGCCTGTGACTGTTGAGACAGGTGGTGGGTGGACTCTATCTGTGAAGATGTCACAGCATGTATAGGATTAAAAAACCACAGGCAATTAGTTAATTTGGTCAACTCTGGAGAACGGCTTGTCAAATTGAGGTTGTTAATCTCTTAGGTCAACCTCGTTTTTCTCTTCTGGTCATTGATGGGCCACTTATTGCCTGGGTGAAAGGAACAGCTTGCCTTCGTATTTAAGATTCAGTTTCTTTTCATTTTCAATGTGTACGTGTTTGTGTGTGGGAATATCCCAGTTTCCTTTTTCTGTCAGTGTGATAAAACACTGACCAAAATCAGCTTGGAGAGGAAAAGGGTTTATTTTTATCTTACAACTCTATTTTATCTTAGGTCACAGCTCATCAGAGAGGGAAACCAGGGCAGGAACTCAAGGCAGGAACCTGGAGGCAGGAAATCAGACACTGGAGGCACACTGCTTACTGGCTGATTACAAGGCTCACATTCAGCGACCTTTCTTATGCAGCCGGGAACTGTATGCCCAACTGTGGCACTGCCCACAATGGACCGAGTCCTCCCACATGAATCAAGAAAATGCCACGCAGATATATGCCTACAGATCATTCTAATGGTGGCTATTTCTCAGTTGAGGTTCCCTTCTCCAGGTGTGTCAAATTGATAACCAGGGTTAGCTGTTAAGGTGGGTGCGTATCTACATGTGTGTGTACTCTTATGGAGGCAAAAGATCAACTCTGGTGGTGTTACTCAAGGGCCAGCGGCTATGTTTACTGAGGTAGGCTTTCTCATGGAAACTGGTGCTGGTCAATTTGTCTAGGCTGGCTGGTCAGCAACCTCCCTTCCCCCCCAAATCCATCTGTTTCCACCTTCCCAAAGCTGGGATTGTAAACACAGGCTGCCACACTCAGCCTTTTAAACACAGATTCTGGGGAGTGCACTTAGGTACTAATGCTTATCTAAGAAATACTCTTCCCACTGAGCCCGTATCCCCAGTCTGAGATTCAATTTCTTGTTCCACAAATAATGACAGGAAGCACTAAAACATCTGCCTCCTGGGGTTGTGATGTCAAGACAAGATACCAAATGTAAACCCCGACATTAATGTCCCTCTTCATCTTTAGGGACTAGGACACTGAAGAGACTGGTCTGACGTTGACATACTGGTACCTTAAAACATTTCAAACACTGTCACATGGCGTGAGGGGAAGGCCTGCCATTTTTGATGTGCCAGAGAGCAGGAAAAGAGTTAAAAGGCAAACATGGAGGAGAGATAAATGTCAGTTCAACACGAGGAAGATGTCTGTAATAATCAGCCATGTTCTAATGCAGTGGGGCCTATGTAGCTTTGGGAGCTTTAAACTAGAACAGCATTTCTCAGGAGCCTTAGGACTCACATCTGGGGCCAGAGGTCTCATCATTGTCAGGGGCTCTGACATATATTGTAGGATATAGCCCACCGTCCCACCCTCAGTGTGACAACTCACTTCAAGTGACTGTTGCTTGGTACTGTCACCTGTTCCGTGAAGTGCAAAAATCGCCCTTGGTTAAGAACTCCAAAGTCCAGCAAACTAGACTCTGCCCTTTCATTCTATCCTGCCCCAAACCGGGTCTCTATTTTTACGTGTTCTTATTAGCATGCATTCATTATGTCATACATAACAATGGCTCTCGTGATGACGTTCTCAAACAAATATGTTATGTATTTTAATCATATTGATTCCCCTTACCCCCGTGGCCCTTTCCTTTCTGGCTGATGCCTTTCCTCTTCCCAGCTACCCTCACCCTCATTTTCATGCTTTTCCATTGTTGACCCGATGGGTTCATGCTTAGGGGGACACAAGTGAGGGGTTATTTACAAAAGCATGGGCCTCTTACTTACCAGTGGTTTCTCCCTCATCAAGTTAGGTTCATAAAGCATGAATTCTGGGAGGAATGTTTATTAGTTTTGGGGAAAGTCTTTTGGTTGAGACAGTAGCCACTGCCTGAGATTAAAGACCTAACAAATGTGAAGTTGTGACTTATTTTATGACATAGAGAATTTTGAGGCCTCCCTTGAAAGACTTTATGCATTGACTCCCCCTATCCCAAGGCCTTAGGGTTGCCCCTTCCCTAAGGCTTTATGGCTTGGTTCCTGGCTCCTCAGAATGCTTTATGGGTTGTTTTTTCTCCTTGGGAGGCCTTATGGGTTGGTTAATGTCCCTTTTATAGGGTCCCCCCACCCAAAAAAAGCCTTATGGGTTGGTATACTGGCTGGGTTTGTATGTCAACTTGACATAAGCTGGAGTCACCAGAGGGGAAGGAGCCTCAGCTGAGGAAATGCCTCTATGAGATCTTGTTACAAAGCATTTTCTCAATTAGTGATCAATGGGGGGAGGGCCCAGTCTATGGTGGGTGGAGCCATCCCTGGGCTGTTGGTCCTGGGTTCTATAAGAAAGCCATGAGGAACAAGCTAGTACGCAACTCCCCTCCACGGCCTCTGCCTCAGCTCCTGCCTCCAGATTCTGCCCTGTTTTGAGTTTCTGTCCTGCCTTCCTTCAGTGATGAACAGCCATGTGGAAGAATAAGCCAAATGGACCCTTGTCTCCTCAACTTGCTTTTTGGTCATGGTGTTGAGTCACAGCCGTAGAACCCTGACTAAGATAGCTGGCTAATGACTTGTTACTCTCTGTGGTTTCTTCAGGTCATGTTAGCAGCTTCCTATTGGTCCCTGCTAGCACCCGCCGTTGAGATGGCCACGGCTTCAGGGGGCTTTGGTGCCTTTGCCTTCTTCCCAGTGGCCGTTGGCTTCACCCTGGGAGCTGCTTTTGTCTACCTGGCTGACCTCCTGATGCCCCACTTGGTGAGTATCATTTCCCTCTGGGCTGTCCTATGAGGAGCCCATGTATCCATTCAAGGTAACCGGTGGTTTCTTAACAGACAAGACATCGGAAGAAGTGACTGGAAATCGCTTCCCTAAAGAAAGTACTTGTTAACATGACTAATAGCTCCCTAGTCACATCTTGCTAAATTTAAATTTGGAATGTCAAATATGGAAATTGTAGCTGATGTGGTACATTACCTGTATGCATACATGAGCAACTGGAATCAGGGTGGGGAACTTATGATCCTGGTTTGGGCCCCAAGAGCTGATCGAATCATCAAGGAGATGTCAACACACCTAAGGACAGTGAAAGGCTTTTACCGGTTCCTCACATCTACACAGGTTCACAGGAAATGGCAGGGAGAGGGCGAGTCTGGGAGGTTGAGGTTCAGTTGTGACGTCTGTGGGCCATGTGTCTCTTGGCTTCTGATTTTCTCCCTGCCGTCTGGAGAAATAACAACAGCAACCGAAGCATCAGCACTGGGAGAGCTAGAGCTATCGAACTTCTGGATGGAAATCAGGCAGGTGGTTCGGGCTTGGTGTGAGCATCACTTTTTGGCGTGAACCACTTTGCCAAGAAGAGAGCCAAGGCCAGGCTGTGTGATGGCAGCCCAAAGAAGCCTTTGGCTAAACTCTTGTTATCACAATAGTCTTCCAGCTTCCCCTCCCTGCTATTGGCAAGGGAGTTTCAGGGAGAGAAGGGATGATGCCAGTCACAGGGTGGGAGGTGTGTCATGTCCACCTACCGCATACATACCCAATAGGTGGGCAGAAGTACCTCCAAGTTGGTGCCTCGATTCCCTGATCACCCAGAAAGGGAAGAGGTATAGGAAGAACATGAGATTGCTTCTTCTGTTAAATCATGGAGTGGTTGGGGACAGGGGATGTATGCTCCAGGGCATTGATGATACCTCTCCTGTGTGCATAATTCCCACACACTCCCTCTGCTTTTCCCTGACTCCATTCCTCTCTTCTATTCACTTCTCTCCCTACGTACTCTCCTCCTTTCTCTCCTCCCCTCCTTTCCTATCCCACACTCTCTCTCTGTCTCTCTCCCAGACGGCATTTTTCTATATAGTCTAGGCTAGCCTTGAACTCACAGTCTTCCTGCTTCCTCTCCCAAATGCTGGAATTTCAGGCCTGTGCAGCCATGACTGATCTTTCCTCCTGTCTCACCTTATATTACCAATGACCTCCCGGGGCCTAGATTACCAGGCTCTAGGGCTGTTGCAGGGCTTATCACTTTCAGGGCAGACACACTCAAGCACATTCCCTGGACCAGTTGGAAGTGTTGGCTGCATGGATGGCTGTGATGATATCCTTTGGAAACACCATCTGTCAGCTGATTTCTTTTCAGTATGAGCTTGGATGACAGTGCCTGTTTCTGCCCCCTGGACGTTTGGCTTCCGTGCTGTCAGATCTAACTGTGCAAGTGGCGTTTAGAGGCTGTCATGGAGAGCTGCATATTCTGCTCTTAAACCTGACTAGTTATATGTAAACCTCTTATTGGAAGATTCCTTATTCACCCCGGCAGGAAAATCATGAATGCAATGGCCTGGACCTTCGGGCAGCAGATTGAAGTGGCTCAGTACAGCCTGCCCTTGCCTCCTATTCTGCTTGCTCATGGGGACCACCCAGGTTCCAAAGCCAGTCTGCCATTGAGGGTTCTGCCTGTCATGATTGGTCTTCATTCCTGGGACCTAGGGAGAGAGGGGGATGGTAGACAGCAGGCTTAGTACCAGGTGTATTTGACCAGCTGCCTGAGAGAGGGGATTTCTCTGGGCAGTGTAAACAGTCACTGGCCAGTTGGTACTGAGCTACATGCTTTTTTTTTTTGTTCTCAGACTTTGGTTCCCGTTTGTTTTAAATACACGCATTAGATAGGAGATGCTCCCAGGGTCGTGCTCTGGATAGATAGTTTGGAAAATCAAAATGGCTGTTTAGGGGAGGTTAAACATTGTGGGTTGGGGTTGGAGAAGGGCTGAGATATCAGGGCCCAGACCTCGCTCATTGGCAGAAGATTTAGTAAACATCTGTTCTGGGACATTGGAGAAGAAATTAATTACCACTGCTAATGTGAGAAGAGGAACATGTCTCAGAAGGTCTCATAAATAGCCAGGCTTTGTTTCTAATTGCCCAAGCTCTTGCATACAAATGTCCACAGAGCCGTGCTCAGAGGCCGACTGCTGCCCTGCACTGCGAAGCCAGCTAAAGGTTCCCCTCCTGTGTCACTGTTAATTTGCTTCCCAGACCTGAAAAGGACTGCAGCTTGGTCCTTCCACAGGTGCCATGTGGAGTGTGAATTAATGGGTTTTGATAAGGAGTGTCCCTGTGGTTATCTGGTATTGATCGGGCACAGGCAGGGAATGGATCTTCCTAGGGCAGCAAGATTTGATTGGTCCTGGAATCTGGGAGCCAACCACTTTTGAGGCTGGTGGTTGGGGTGCCACTGGGGGTACCTTCAGCTTGCAGCCACTTCAGGTCTTAATTCATCAAACTTTACCACTGCGTCAGAGCGGGCAGTAGATGGCCCTGGATGAGCAGGAGGAAGGAGACCAGGAAGCCCTTGCTGCTGGCTGGCTTACTTTGTACTTTCTCATGTATGCATGGGTGTGCCTAGGGATGGAATCTCACTCTTAGGCAGTATTACCATTTGTTTTTTAAAGAGAACTGTGTGGGTACTGCCTGCTTTCCTTCGGCTTGCTTCTGTCTTGGCACATTTAGCCTGAGGAGAAGTGTGCTCCCCTCCCTCCCTTCTCTCTCTTAGGGAGACCATGTAAGAAGTGGGCAGAAGACGTAGTGGTTGCTCGTGGCTCTGTGGCTCTCTGTGGCTTTCTCCTGTCTACGAAAACTTGGCCTAAGTCCCTCCTGAGCAGGCTCTGGCTGGGAGTTTGTGTGTGTGTGTGAGATCAACTTCCTCCTGGATTTAATTGAGTCCCCAGTCACACAAGTGTCTATCGCTTTCCAGTGTGATGGCCAAGAAGATGGCATTAGTAAAAACCCAACTGAATGGACCTGGCACAAATCTGTGCTGGCTTTAGGTTTTGCTGGGCAGGAGCTGCTCCAGTAATCACATATGGTTAAAGTCTGAAGTGACATGTTGCAAAGGGCAAGCTTTGTCTACCAGAGGGGTGTTTGCATGTACCCTCTCCTTTATGGATTTTCTTCACCATTGCCATTCTTCATCCTAATGAGAGGGAAAAGAGCCTTGTGTGTGCTGCTCACAAGTGTGTGGGCTGAAGCTGGTACTGTGGGGGAGCCTAATTTGGAGGTACAGGGAAATGAGACGTGGTCCTCTCAGGCATCCCATCTCACTCTTTCTTAGGTTTCCCTGAGGTCTGAGATATGGAGTCCCACCCATCTCTCTCTGTGTGAGGTGCACTTTGGGCTGGCATATCACATTGGCATTTAGCTAGGCTGGTTGGCACTTCTGCATCAGTGGCTGTCTTTCCTGATAGGGATGTGGCTGTGCCACCCGAAAAGTCTGAAGTCTGGTAAGCAGGGGTGAATTTCACAGTCCCAGCCAGGGGAGGATATAGCTTTGCAAGCAAACCTCTTGGATGCCTGTCAGCTGTAACAAACTTCCTTTCTTGGAGGCTGGAAGTCTAAATGTCCAGGGTCTCCAGGGCTGGTTAGTTCAGGGGTCCTTTGCTTCGACTGCCATGTTCTCTGCAATTTCTCATGAAGTCCTCCTCTGTGTAGGTGACCCTTCCCGATGTCTCGAGGTGTCCAGATTTCCTCTCACAAGGACACTTCTCAGTTTGGTTCAAGGATTCCCTGGTATTGCAATAATTCAGCCAACTCCTTTAAAGCCCCACCTCTAGACAGTAGTCACACTGTGATGTGTTGGGGTTAGGATATCAGTTAGACTAATCTGGAAGGGCTTGACAGTATCTTTGAAATTTCTGTGTATTTATGTAATCACATAATTAGATGTGTTGCTTATGTGTGTATGTGTGCACTTGTGCATGTGTGACTGTGTGGATGCTAGAGGTCAACTTTGGGTGTTGTTTCTTAGCCATTGCCCCCTTGTTTTTTGAGACAGGGTCTTTGACTAGGACCTGGGGCTTACTAATCCAGCCAAGCTGGCCAGCCAGCATACTCCAGAGATCCAGGCATGGCAAGCACTTTCCTGATGGAGCCACCATCTCAATCCCTTTGCACTTGCTCTTGATACTTGTAGGGTTAAGCTGGAGAGATGACTGGGGTGGGGGGAGGTTAAGAGGAAGCTCTTCCTGTGGATACCATCATAGGCCACCGGGCAGGCACAGTGCGTTCCTAACCAGAGCCCACTCTAGCGTCATTTCCCTAAGCACCTGCTGGTGGTGGTGTGGGGGTTCCCTGGGGGCCATGCTGTGCCCAGGAATCTGTGACTCTGATTAACACTCTGCTTCAGAGTGGAGAATCAGCATGTGTGTGACAGTGGAGGTCCTAGCTGGGGGACATGAGGAAAGACTTTCTGTTCACAGATCATCACTGACTGAGGGACTTTTGGCCCGCTGAAGCCTCAGGCCTTTTCCTAAGTGAGGCTTTAGGGAGTTGCCATTCCTGGTATCTTTTTTTTTTTTCAGATAGAAATGGCATAGCTGTGATGGAGGCAGCTTCTCCGGCTCTTGGGAATGCCCATAGCTTCCCGTGGCTCCTAGAAGTATAGTTACATACAACTTAGGGCTCTGTTGGCTTGAAGCAACTTCCCAATAAAGTGCTTTCACTGGCTATAAGGGAAACAGTGGCTTAGGTTGGGCATGTCCTTCATTGCCCAAGCCTTTGCCTATAAGGCATGAGATAGTGGGCTTACCTCTCAGTACCAGAAAACAAACCAAAAGCTAAACAATATAACCATTCTGTGGATGTGTGTGAGTGCTTGTGTGGAGGGCTGGAACGCCTGCCATGGACTCTTTTTCTTCTGTCTATGTGCTGTTTTCTGGGGCGAGTAGTATAGATGACTCTATGTGTCTGTATGCCTGTGCTTTAGCTGTTTCTGCTGATCCTGGCTCATTGAGATGTCATAAAAACTGGCTGAAGCTTTGCAGGCAGAGGACTAGGTTTCAGGACTAGCTGCTTTTAGCTTTGAACCAGGCTTCAAAAATACATTTGACAGTGAAGGTTGTTCCCAAAGGAGAGACAGAGTGGCACTGGCGTGAGGGGACGGGGACACACACACACACACACACACACACACACACACACACACACACAGACACACACACACACACACACACACACACACACACACACACATGAGCTTGCTGAGGATGACTTCTTCTTCTTCATAGACAGTATTGGTAAAGATTCTTAATTGTGAACATGTATACTTGGAGTCTTCCAGAACTTGTTTTCATGTCCCATCTTTTCATACTTGAATGAGGCCGTTGCTTGAATCAGGCAACATTTCAGGCAGCACCATGGAATTATCCATGACCTGTATGTGTCTGGGGTAGCAAAGATGGCTTGTAGGGGTGTTGGCAAAGCTAAAGGCATGGAAGCTTGGGCAGGGTCTGCTTGCCCACAGTCTGCAGCTCTCTCTTGTCAGATGGCAGGTGCTTCGTGGGACCTCTCTCACTGTGTCTTGCTGCTCATCAGATCTCAGATTGAAGGAGTCAGAATCTTGGGAAGTTGGAAGGAAAGAGCTGATGTCAGGGGAATAAAAGGGGGGCAGTGAAGTTTTCGAACAGAGATGATGTTTGGCCAGTTTGTAGGGAAGGAGGGGGCCAGTTAAAGCCACTGGGATGACATTCTCTCCCTCACGCAACATTGGGGATGTGTTAGGGTTGGGTAGAAGATGAGTTTTTTTTGTTTTTTTTTTTTAAAAAAAAAAAAACTCTGTGTCTCAGAGACACACCTCGACTCTGTCCTTTGGAAAATTCCCTTTTCCAAATACAGAGGTGAGAAGGAGGGCCACCTCTGCCTTGATGTGCATGAGGGTGGAGTGTTGTGAATTTAGTATGCAAACCATAAAATCATTAAACATAATAACAATGTCAGTGGTTGGCAGTGGTTGACCAGGCCAGTGGGTTCTTGTTTCTTCCTGTTGAAGGGCTGGGGGTTGAGCATGTGTGGCCTCTTGCTATGCACGTGACTCTTGCTTTGTGTGTGAGAGAAAGACCTGAGACAGTTACGCTGGCTGCTTTCTGGTGGCTCTCACCCACCCAGCACCATCTCTTCAGCGGCTTTTCTCTTACTGGTACCCATCCTCACATGCTTTCTCCTTTTATGATTGGACAGTGCTCACTGGACCAGTATTAATCCCCTGAACTAGGACCTTTAGCTAAAATGTCAGAGTTGCTGCTCACTCTGAAAGCTGGGAATGGCTCTCGTGCACATCCAGACCTGTGCCAGTAACAGGGCTGAAGCTGAGGTCTCTTCTGGACTGGCATGGTGTAGAGGATTCTAGTTTTCTCTGAACATAAATATAAAATGTAAAACACAAGGGAGTGGATAGACTGCCACTGGGAAAGCTACACAAAGAGGCGAGCCCAGGCATCCTGTGCCTGAGATAAGCATCCTTTATGGCTTGAAATCTGCCTCTATGGAACAAGGGCTGACTTGGGTGGTCGTCCACTCTGGATCTCTTGGCCACAACATTTGAATCAGCTGCTCACTCTCTGCTGATCTTGAGAAAAATGGAGATCAGGCATGTGTTCCCATGAGTGGTCATGGCATATTTGGGTGCCTTTACACACACATTTACAGTTGCATATGTATAGTTCACAGTGCGCACACACACGTTTTCACACACATGTGTCTTCAGGGTGATGCCCATCCTGTCAGACACATGGATGTACACAGTGCAGAAGCATGCCTACGGACAGGCTGACAGAATCAACCTATGAGACCTAAAAGTTCCCAGGAGCAGCCTGGACTTGGCCAGTGTCAGCTCCAGGCATGATATGTGCAGCATTGGTTTAGTTGGAAGGCCTGAGGCAGGTCTGAGAGCAGCATGTTTTCCTCAACTCCTGGAGATGCTGGGTTTTCACTGTTACCGGAGAAGAATAATGCCATGCCACATTCTCTGAGGACTCGACTCATCCTCTTACAGTGCTGTACAGAGGAAAGGCAAGGCATATGCCACCTAAGAGTGTCCCAGATGTCCTTCAGCTTACATCATTGAAACAAAACACCAGTCTGGGGAGCTTGAATAATACACAGTATCAAGGTCCTGGCTGATTTGATTACAGGTAAGGACCATGTCTTCCTAGTTTGCAGATGGCTGCCTTCCCATTGTGTCTGTACAGAAAGTGAGGCCGTGATATGGTGAGCCTCCAGTGGGTCTCTTCTCATTAATATATGAGTTTAATCATGAGAATCTTACTTGTGTGACTTCCTGTAACCTAATCACCCCTTCTAGAGGCCTCTCAGTGACATTGCACACTGCCATAGCGGGTGGATATGACATTTTGTTCGTTAACACCTGCTACAGAGTTTGAGGACTTCCCTTCTTCCATCTTTAGGCCATAGAAGCACTTTGTGACCTTTTTCAAGCAGGACTTCAAATGGCCAACGGCCATCTCTCTGGGTAGCAGGAAGAGATCTGTAGCCCTTGAGCGGGATAAAGTTGATAGCGCTCTTGGTATTAACCGCCATCTTGTTCTGATGGCAGCAGCTGGTCCAGCTTCCTTCTGGTGGTGTGCTCACGGCATGCCATTTCCCATTCTGATACATTTAGCATTGTGTTTTTACATCTAATAAACAACAGAATTAGGTCTTACTGTTCTTATATTAATGTGTATGCATACATGTTTGCATGTGTGCACAGGAGTGAGCAGAGATCAGAAGTCAACCTTGGGTATCTTGTACACCCATTTCTCACTTTTTTTTTTTGAGACAACATCTCCCATTGAACCTGAAGTGCATCAGTTTGGCTCTGTCCAGTGAACTCCAGAGATCTTCCCATCTCTGGTCCTTGGATGCTATAATTACTGGTGTGCATCACCTGGCTCCTCTATGTGGCAGCCGGCTGTGAAGCTCAAGTTACCATGCTTGTATCACAAGCGCTTTACTGAGCCCTGGTCTTGCTTTTTTTTTTTTTTTTTTTTTTAACCTCATCGGATCCTAGTCTTCTATTGGGACGTTTAGTTAATATATACTCCATGTAATGATTAAGATGCACAGATTCGTGACCGCCATCTCACCGTTCTCTGTTCATCTCAGGATTTCATTGTTGCCCTTGCTCTTCTGGGGCTCCTTTCCTTCCGTATTCTGGGTCAGTCAAGCTGTGTTCCGTTCTGTTTCCTCTATTGGATTTAAGAATATATAACCCGGGGTTGTGGAGTGGCTTGGTGAGTCACACAAGCTTGAGAACATGATTTCGAATCCTCAGCACCCTTGTTATAAAATCAGATGTGATTGGCACACACATCTCATCTTAAGTGCTGTGGCTGATAGAGACAGGAGGATACCCGGAGCTTGCTGGCTCCAGGTGTAGTGAGAAACCCTGACCTAGGGAATAATGCAGAGTGGCAGAGTACAATACCTAATGCAATCCTCCAGCCTCTGAGAATATGCATGGATGCATGAACACCCCGCCATGTGTGTATTCACCATACACATACACCACACACACACACATACACACATACACCACACACACATATACACTGCACACACACACACACACAAACACACACATACACACATGCAATACATACCCCCCTCTGTGTTATATTTTGTGTGGTTGCCATAGGGACCACTGCACCCTTAATCACTATAGTTTGCCTTGAGTTAACACTGTGCCATTTCCTATGTGATACTAGGGCCACCCTGTAACAGGTAGCTTTCCCTAGCCCCTCCTGGGTTCATTCTGTTGTTCCTGTCACATATTTTATGTATTGGTACTGGTATTTGAGTACCCTAAAATAGTCACTACACTGCTAGTACTTTGGCTTTGAATAGTCCATTACTGTTTTAAAGGAAATGTGAAATCACACATTTCATTTTCTGCAAGGACCACAGCCTGATACAGTCCATCCACCAATTCCCAGAAATGGTTTTATTGCACTTCTATCTATTACTCCATTTAGCCTGAAACAGAAAGTCATGGTGAACTTAATTTGACTCACCGCTTCAGACTTTTAAGAGATCTTGGGCTCAACATTTTTTTTTTTCTTATTGCTTCACCCTTTGGCCTTCTTTGCCTTTCAAATGGGGCTGGTTTAATTGTGTGTGTGTGTGTGTGTGTGTGTGTGTGTGTGTGTGTGTGTGTGTGTGTGTGTGTGTGTGTTGGGGGTAGTGTTGATGTGTGGAGCTCTGAAGGTTGACTTTGGCTGTCTTCCTTCATCCCTGTCCACTTTAGCTTTTGAGGCAGAGTCTCTCCCTGAACCCATTCAGCTAGACTAGCAAGTTACATGGATCTTCCTGCCTCCACCTCCCTACTGTTAGAATCACAAGTATATGTTACTAAACCCTGGCTTTTATGTGTGGGTTTCTAAAGATCCAAGCAAGGTCACGCTTGTGTGGCAGGCACTTGGCCCACAAACCCATCCCTAAGGTCATTTGAAGAAAAAGCCACATAACATTTCTGAACAAAAGTTTCTATTTTTCATTTTCTTTCTATATCTTTTGTTTTTCAGTTTGGTATCTGTTTCTGGAATAGTGGCCACATTCTAACTGCACATTTTTGAAGACTTTAATTAGCCGGCACTCAGACAGGAGCTAGAGACTCTTGATCCTGATGTTTAATGGGGTGTTGCCTCGGATGGCAAGAATCAGAGTAACTGGGTGACAGCCGTGACACTGATTCACAGAATCACCCAAAGGTGTCACTCCCCAGAAGGTGACTAGGTTTAGCTATGGTTCAAGGGTTCTGAAGCATTGTTCCAGCTGCCTCAGTGCTTCTCAGCTTCAGGGAAACTGCTTACATTGAGAAAATCACCTCTTGGCAACAGTGGAATTAAGGGCTCTTTGAGAGATTCTGTATTCTGAAGGTTGGGTGTATGTTAGAAATAGAAATGACATGCTTTTAAAACTACAGCTTTGGGAAGCTCTCCCACCCCGAAAGCCCCACTCCAGGGATCCAGAGTGGAGCCAGGGTTCTGTGTTTTTACCAAGTATCCCAGAAGATTCTCACGTGGGAAACCCACAGACTTACTGTGTCTGACAGATTTCATATAACAATTTTAACAGTGGAGTATTTTGTCCTGCTTATTATTTTCTTTCAAGAGAACGCAGAAGCAGCATAGACATCATTGATTCACAATGCAGGTGATGACCCTGTCCAGGAGAAGTGTGAGCTTCCCTAAATCCGAAAGCATTTTGATGGTGGGGCAGGAGAGACAGGACTTAGGCTTCCCATCTGATCGTCTCTGCCTGTTCCATAGACCTCAGTTGGCGATGCTGAGATATAATGGTTCATATTGATTGTCAACTTGGCAGAGTCTTGAATCACCTAGGAGACAATATCTGGACATCATTATGAGGAAGTTTCTAGATGGGGTTGATTGAGGTAGGAAGACCCTCTGTAGCTGAGCAAGTCACCATTCTACCTGGGAGGGTCTGGGTAGAATCAGGAGTGAGATGAGCACCAGCATTCATGGCTCCCTGCTTCCTGAGTGTGGATGCAATGTGACCAGCCATCTCAGGCTTTGCTGCCATGCCTTCCCCGCCATGGTGGACTGTACCCTCAAATCATAAGCCAAAAGAAACCACTCCTTCCATAAACAGTTGTCACAGAAATGAGAAAAGTAATGGATGAATATTGTCTTAGATGGGAATGCACCCTTTTTTTACATTTTCTTTTCTCCGTGTAACTGCCCACCCTCCTCATATAGAAATACTCTTCTGTAACATGAGGTTTCTGGCCCGGCCTTTCTGGCCTATCCCTGAGGTTCTGACCTGCTGGCACTGCTTATCTGGACCAGCAATCCCAAAGTCCCCAAGAAACACACAGACGCTTATATTAATTACTTGCTCTTTGGCCTATGGCTTAGTCATATTGCTATCTAGCTCTTTCATCTTAACCCATTTCCGTTAACCTCACGTGGCCCGTGGCTCACCTATTTCATCACATACTGATTCTTGGGTGGCTGGATCGTGTCTCCCTTAACTCCACCCTCCTTCACCTACCCATGCTCTGATTCCTTTGCCTACTTCTATGGTGTCTGTCATGGTCCAAAAAAGTCCTTTACTTAAAGAATGATGTTCACAACATACAGAAAGACATTTCCACATCATTCTCCTGTGGGATGTTTTGTTTAGGTGATTTATTTACAAGTGAGAGTTGCCTTAGCAGGAAGATGGTACTCATTACAGCACTCTGACTACAGAATACTCATGCCACTACAAGGTGCCATTCCCGGGCTTGGGGTCAGAGCGAAGGTAGGGTTTCTGTGTAGCTTGTGATGTAGTCTAGGGTATTTAAGACAAGATACCTAGGGCCTAACTGGAAGGTTGGATGGTAGACTAGGCGTGTGTGTTTCTGGGTTGATGTCAGTGGATCTGGGTGGAGAGACTCATAGGAGGCAGGGAACTGGATATGTGTTTTCTAGGCAGCATGGAGCTGGAGAGACCTCTCTACTGCTTGTGAGTACTGTCTACAGCATGGAGAGATTTGACACATGACTGGGTGAGGTGAGATAGGATCCTGTCTGGCCCAGTTTGGTTCAGAGCTTTTCTCCAGACCAGAGTCAAAAGAAGACTATGCCAGGCAGAGGGCTATCTGAGGATAAAAGTGGGTAGAGCCTGGGACTCAAAAGCTGGTCAGACTCTTTGGGACTCAGTGAGGCAATGTGGGTCCCAAGGCTCCCTGTTTCTGTCCAACTCACGTGGCTGCCCCAGGGTGTAGTGTTAGGAACAGAGGCAGCTGATGTGTTAGAGAACAGATCTGATAAGTTAATGATGCCAGGAGAGAAGAAACAACAAATGTTTCCACAGCACTGGTGGCACAGGCCACTCATTTCTCCTGTCAGGCCAGGTCCAGGTTAATTGGCTGTTTCCTCCTGAAAGAAGGGGCTCCCAGGAGGCCAGGCTGAGGCTCTGTCACCTCAGGGTCAGAGACTGTGGGGAGGACAAGGTGAGGTGGCCTGGGATGGTTCTGTGTTTGTTGTGTGGGAGAGGCAGGCTCTGCAGAACATGAGGTGGGGGGTGAGCTGCAGGCTGGTGTGGGTGAAGTTGGGACATGTGAGTGTTAGGCGTTAGGGCATTTGTCTGTGTGGTGTATGCACTTGTGCTATCTATGAGAAGGGAAGGAAGGGCAGTACCAGAGGGGTTTCCTTTAAGGTCATGGCCAAACTTAGCTTCTCTGATTAATGAAGCAGTTGGGACAGGCCCACCCGGCATGTCAGACCCTGAGGGTCGATTTCATTGTGCACTAATCAACCACCTGATCCTATGACCCAGTGATATCTGAAGGAATTGTCCAAATGTAGTCCAGGGCCACATCAGCTACATCCCTCCATTTACCTGATACCAAAGGCTACCTTCATGGATGGGATGGTACACAAGTTTACTCCTGGGGATGGGGTCCAGGAACCCCCTCAACAAACACTACGCAAATCTACAGATACTTAAGCCCCCAGTAGGAAATGGTTCAGTGTTTATATAAAAGCTATACCCAACCTCCCATGAACTTTAATTCACCCTCAGGTTTCTGGAAGCACTGGCTGCAATGTGAATGTGCGTCAATTGTGGACTGTGCTGTGTAGGCAATGGCAGAGGGGACCTCTGTTGTTCAGTGCAGATGCATGACACAGGCCAAGCCGCACGTGGGAACTAGATGAGAGGCGAAGAGTTCAGAAGAGGAGAAGCCTGTAGATTGGCAGGGGACGCAGCCCTTCATTGATAGGGGTTGATAATAGCGCTTGCTCAGGTTTGCACTTCACTTTGGAACTTTCTGGATTTTGTCCCTTGCAAAGTTCCCCCCTCTTGCCTCCCCGTTTCCTCGTTTCTCCCTCCTTCCTTTTTTATCTTTTCTTTCCTCGCGTCTCCCTCTTTCCTTTCCCTTCTGTTCTGTTTCCTCCCTCATCCTTACCACCACCCCCCCCCATCTCTCTTCATGTTTCCTTTATCTCCCTCTACCCCACTGGTTCCCAGACTTTCCTAATTCTGTGACCCTTTAATGCAGCTCCTCATGTTGTGGTGACCCCTCCCCCCCAGGCATAAAGTTATTTTTGTTGCTACTTAAAACTGTAATGTTGCTGCTGTAATGAGCCATAAACATCTGGTATGTGACATCTATAGGGGTCGTGACCCACAGATTGAGAACCACTCACTACCCTTTCCCCCCTTCCTTACTCCTGCCCCTCCCTTCCCCCTTTCTTCCCTTCCCTCTCTCCTTCCCTCTTCCAAGGCTGACCTCAAGCCCTTTATCATCCTCCCCCAGCCTCAGGTGTGCTGGAATTCAGGCCCGCAGAACCCTTCTCCCCCTTCCTGTGGGTATATTCTCAAAAGATTTATTATTTTTAATCATGTGAATTATGCACGTGGGGTATCCAGACAGCCTGGAATGAGATTCCCTGGAGCTGGAGTGACAGGCAGTATGGAGTGGCCTAACATGGGTATCAGGAACCAAAACACCCTCTCCCACCCCCTCTGCCCTCCACCCTCTCCCACCCCCTCTGCCCTCCACCCTCTCCCACCCCCTCTGCCCCCCCCCAAGAGCTGTAACCACTCTTGGCTGCTGAGTCATCAATGCGACTAGTCCTTCCTGTGAATATTTCTGATCTGTGGGAGATGGAATCTGCAGATGCAGAACCCTCAGATCCAGACGGCCCTTTGCAGTAGCAACTGCTGACCCCTGGTATAAAGACTTTCTGTATGCTGTGAATATGATTTATTACCATTTGTTAATAAAGAAGCTGTTTTGGCCTATGACAAGGTCGCTTAGATGCAGGTGGGAAATCCAAGCAGAGATAAAGATGAGTAGAGCGGAGTCAGGGAGAGACGCTGTAGGCTGCTGCCCGCTGTAATGGGACACAGGTAAAGCCACAAGCCACATGGCAAGACATAGATTAATAGAAATGGGCTGAGTTAAGTTATAAAAGCTAGTTGGTAATGAGCCTGAGCCATCGGCCAAACAGTTGGTAATTAATATTAGCCTCTCAGTAATTATTATATAAGTGGCCGTGGGACCATGGGTGGGAGAGATTTGTCTAGACCAAGGGGTCCTGACGGGACAGGAAAACTTCCAGCTACAACACTTAATCTTTTCTCTCTTTACTTCTACCATCCATCATCTTCCCCACATTATAGTTTGGAGCATCATTCACAGCTTGAGAGTATAGTCTTGAGCCTGACTTAAATCCCTCCAGAGTTCCTAGTGTCCTTGGTTACAAGCTTCGCCAGCCCCTCACTGTTCTGCCCATGATGCTCTCCACCGTCTCTTCCCTCCCATGCTCACCGCTTGCATCACCACCCCTGATGCCCTTCCTCTCTGCCAGCCTTTCACCAGGGAGCCCTCTCTGCCTAGAGCTTTGTCTCTGTGATGTCTGTCAACCCCTCCCCCATTAAGTCTCCAGTCTGTGGTCTGTATGCTCGTTCCTTAGAGAGTTGCCTGTGACTCCAGTCCACTCTGTACTTTCTCATCCATGCCCTTGCTTTCCCGTGCGGACCTGGATACCTGTGTCGTGTGCAAAGCAGAGACACGTTTTCCCCTGTGCTTCTTTGTTGCTGTGCTAAAACAGTGGCTAAAAGCAAACTGGGGAAGAAAAGGGTTTATTTCGTCTCATTGAGGGAGGCTGAAGCAGGAAGTTGATGCAGACACCACCAGAGGAACGCTGCTTGTTGGCTCAGACCCATATTACCTTGGGATGGCCTCTCCCTCAATGGCCTAGGCCCTCCTACATCAAGAAAAATGCCTCACAGACACGGCTCCTGGCCAGTCTGATGGAGACACTTCTTCAGTTGAGGTTCTCTCTTCCCAGGTGACTCTGGGTTTTGGTCAGATTGGCAAGTAAAGCTAATAGTTATGCACACAGAGGTCTGCCTTGGTCTCTGTTGGGTCCTGGCTAGCAAAGGGCCTGTCATCTAACAGATCTTCAGGAAGCATTTGATGGGTGGATGGGGGGATGTTGAAAGGATATTTCAATCTTCATAAAAACACTTAATTTCAGTTTGTAAGCTGAATAGCATGAGGGAACAGACCTGTGCCCTTTGCAATTGACCACTTTTCCAGCATTCCAAACACAAGGCTCAGATAATTAGACATGCGAGGGAAGAAAAATGTGAATTTTAATGTGAACGTTGAGTATGTTCTGTGGTGGTTCATGCTTTATTTGCTTTCATAATTATATTTGCCTAAGAAGCTAAAAGACCTCTGCCATTTTTTTAGTCAGCGCATTTGAACTGAGGGAAGGCTGGGAACAGGGAGAGTGTGTTGCTTCAGAACAACACTGTTCCAGGACCTGCCCACTGGAAAGTCACATTCACTATAGCCAGGGTGCCCACGTGTGTGTTGTGTATGTATATGTGTGCGCGTGCACATGCATGTATATCTTTCCCTGTGAGAACATCTACACTCAGCCACACGTGACTATTCCCAAAGGCTACTTCTCACTTGGCTTCTGTCCAGGTCTTGGATTTTGGATGAGTTGTTGCCACTGAAATCTTATTTATTGCAAAGGACTCATATCAAGCAAAAAAACAAATTCTCTATAGATGACCTGGGGCTGGGGACAGTCTCAGGAGGAAGAAGGAAAAAAAAAAAAACGGGCTGGATGGGTTTCAGACTTTGTTCTGAGATAGGCTGTAGCTCAAGCTGCTCTTAACTCCTGTTCCTCCTGCCTCCACCTCCAGAGTGCTGGAGTACAGGTGTGCACCTCCACCTAGCACCCAGCTTTATGTGGTAAGAGCCTGGGCCTCATGCATGCTAGGCAAGTACACCACTGACTAAGCTACACTGCCAGTCTTGGATTGCAACTTTGGACCCCAGGAGATCTACCTGGGGTAGCTGACAGACTTCAAGAGCCAGGGTTCCGCTTCATAGAAATGGCCTAGAGCAGTGATTCCCAACTTTCTAATGCTGCGACACTGCAATCCACTTTCTAATGTTGTCGTGACCCCCCAACCGTAAAAATATTTTCATTGCCACTTCATAACTGCAATGTTGCTATTTCTATGAATTATATATGTTTTCTGATGGTGTTAGGTAACCCCTGGTAAGGGTTGCGTGACCCCTCAAAGGCTGAGAACCACTGGCTTAGAGGCTCCCAGGGTGAGATCCAGTTACATGTGTCTTACCCGAGGTCACCAGTGTCCTTAATGTTCCATAAGGTGAGAGGAGCGTGGGAAAGTCAGAAGAGCAGGTGACAGACAGCACAGCAGGTGCCCGCAGGCAGTAGTGTTGGGGGTGGAAGCCATAGAGGGGGGGCATGGTGGGTGGGAGCCATGGCAGGTGAGGGTCATGGAGGGGACATGGGGGGGTGGGAACCATGGAGGGTGGGGGACATGGAGAGAGCATGGAAGGGGGGCATGGATGAGTATACTCATGGGTAGGGGCATGGAGGGGGCATAGAGACAGGGGTGGTACTTAGAACTGGGCTCTAGAACTCACTCCTCATCTCAAGACCTCTTCAAATACAGTATTTAATATGAGAGTGAAATTCCAATCACATATAATTACCCACTTGAAGTTAAATGATTCAGTGACATTCGGCAGCCCCAGCTCACGGTTCTCTGCAGCCAACACAGTCACCCAGTCTCATACCCCAAGAGAACTACACTCTAAGGCATTTGCTTTGCATCCCTCTCCATCTCCTTCTGAAACACGAATTCTAGTTGGTATTTAATGAAAACTCGGAGCCAGATAGATATTGGGGAAAAGCTGGAATATCAGAGAGAGGAAACAGACCACAGTTAACTCTCACCCAGCTGACTTTTCAGGGTAAAAGCTGTCAATAAGAGTCCTTGCCATGGCTTGTCACTTCTACAGAATACCTCAGTGTCTGCCTATGCCTGCCTTACATATCTCCTTTACCCAGTTGTTTTACTTCCGGGTTCAATTCTGCATCATAATCTTAGAGTTAGGATTAAAGGTGTGGACTACTGCTTGACATTGTCCATAGGGGATATGGCTACCATCCAGGATCTTTTTCAAATGTCGAGTGTTTCTCAGAGGTGGATATTGAGGGGAAGGGCTTCAGTTCCTTCTGTAATGGTTTATTTATTACTAGGTGGTAGACACCCATTTTCATGTTGTTACTTTCATACGTTGCTGAGAGTGTCTAAATGGTTTAAAGACAGTTGATAAACAACATTAAAAGTGAATCCACCAGAAGTGGATTCCTGGATTTAGTAGGTACCTCAGATCTCCCTCTATAGTTATAGTAACAGCTGCTGGCCTTTGATGATCGTGGATCATATGTACCTTAACTTTTTTGTGTCTAGGTTGTGGAAAAATATGTAAGGTTTTTGTGAGGGTGTATGTGCGTTTGTGTGTGTGTGTGTGCATGTATGCTCATATTGGCATTTTGGGGGGATGTTACCAAGAAATCTTGATATGAGGGCTGATAAGATGACTTGGTGGTAAAGGGGGCTTGCTGCCAGGCCTGAAACCCTTAGTCGGTTTTCTAGGGACCCATGTGATGAAAGGAGAGAACTGGATCCTGTAAGTTTTTTTTTTGACCTACCTCCCCCACTCACTCACACGCATGCACACCCCCACTATATATATATGATATATATGGATATATATGAATATGAATTTATATATATGATATATATGGATATATATGAATATGAATTCATATATATATATATATATATATGAATTAGTAAATAAAGTCATGCTATGATCAGGAATCTGTTTATACCCCCCTCGTGCCTGAGTTCCCAACCCTGGTCTCCTTCCTAGTTGTTTTGCCTATGAATACCATAACGCTGTTATAGTAACTACTAAGAAAAGTGCTCTTTATTTGTCAACCACTTCTGGGCTTGTAACACATCAGGAAAACAATTGCTAGTAACCCCGAGGGCACCACCTTGGCTTGTACCTCAGCCTTCCTGCTCCAAACCCAAGCAGGGGCTGATCACCTGTTCCCATCATACCTAATTAAGCTGTCTCTGCAGTGGGTGTGTTGGATGCTATACCTTATCTGTAATGAGATGTCTCAGCCCTTGACAGCATCATCTGCAATAGCCTGATCTCCATCCACTGCTGTGCTCTGTAATTCAGGATGAAAGAATGAATTGATGAAGACAAAAGAAATTGCCAGAGAGCCTCTTAGATGTGCATTCATTTCATCCTGGATGACAATCGGGGCCCTAAATAATTCAGCTTCAATAATTAGGTTTTGTCATATGCATGCATGAAACTTGTCACAGAGGGGATACCACTCTTGGGCTTAAATGTTGCTGCATATTCCAGGCAATGGCCTGCTTGTTGTTCAAGGTGGGAACTTGTCACCTCTCCTTGATGCCTGCCACATTCTACACTCCTTCTCTTGAAATAGCGGCACGGGAGAAACTGGTCCCCCCCCCCCCCCCAGCCTGGCTTGATAAGCTGCAGGGGGAGAGGAGAGTGCTTGACAAATTGTCACGATCAGTTAGCAGACGTTCCAAGTCCAGTGATAATTTCTTAGAACAGTAGATGCCCTACAAATATTCTGTCAGAAGGGGGAAAAACCCTGACCACCAGACTAGATTGTTTAAAGGTAACTTGTATCCTCAGGACGTATCTTGAGATAGTCTGAATAAGAGAAAGTGACAGAAGTGGCATGTGTGTGCCCTCATTACCATCCTGTTAGAAGGCCTGGTGGTTGCATGTAAAGGAAATGTGTGTCATCATTCTCGTGGGGACTCAATTCATTGCAGATACAAATCTTAAAAAAGTAGAAGGGAGAGTCTAGAGTCTGGAAAATACTGGGAAATGTAGCCAAGATTATATTATGCCATGATATGAGGTCCCTGGCTTTTTTTTTTTTTTTTAAATATATATCTTGTGTTTTTCTGTCATGGTCAAAAAACACCACATCATTCACTATCTTTTATTTATTTATTTTTAAACCAGGGTTCAGTGTGTGGTTCAGAACATTATTTTGCAGACCCCAATCTCAGCACCCATGAAACAATTACTCCCTTCTGTTCACTGCTTCTCAACACTGAGAAAACAGATCCTTGTGCCAACTGACAGTTCAGCCAATGTCTTCACTTAGGGATTACTTGAGGGTGAGAAGCTTAGGTCTCTCCTAGAGCTTCTTGGTGTGTGTCCCCAGTATTGTACAGTTTCTTTTTCCTGTGAAGCAGCCTGGCAGAGCTGCAGAAGATAGGCATGCCTCCTTTACTCCCCCCTCCTCCCTGGGGGCTTCTTGTGGGGCTTGCATTACCTGCTCTGTGTACACAGGTGCTGCTCTGGGGACCTGCCTGTACTTGCCTCTGTGTCCTCTCGGCCCTAAGAGGTGAATCTCTGCAACACATCATTTTACAGACTAAAGAATTGAGGTCCGGAGCAGTGATGGGGAAGGGGTCTGACTGACTAGCATTCAGTGTGGCCTCTCAGATTATTTGTATGTATTATTCTTTCCTTTTAATCATTTGTCTTATAACCTTTCAAAGCATTTTTCACCCTGCAGTTTGTCCCCAGGTCATCTGGGGAGCTTATTAAAACACATGTTCATGGCTCATGAATGTGTAATCCCAGCATGTGGAGGCTAAGGCGGGAAGATTTCTGTGAGTTTGAGGCCAGCCTAGTCTTCACAGTGAGTTCTGGAGTGGCCTGGGCTACAGTGTGAGAGCCTGGTTCAAAAACAGAAAACAGATCTGGAGAGATGGCTCCGTCAGTAAAGTGCTTGCCTTGCAAACATGAACACCCGAGTTCAATCCCCGGAACCCATATAAAAATGCCTGGTGTGATGGAACATTTTTGAAATTCTAGCACTGTGGAAACAGAGATGCAAAGTTCTCTGGGGCTCACTAACCACCCCTTCTAGCCTAGTTAATGAGCACCAGGCTAGTTGGGGACTTTCTCTTAAAGGAAGTGCATTGTGTTCCAGAAGGTAAAACCTTCTGCCCCAACCTTCATACATATCCACACACGTACATCTCAGCATACATGAACATGTACACACATACGAGAGAGAGAGAGAGAGAGAGAGAGAGAGAGAGAGAGAGAGAGAGAGAGAGAGAGAGAGAGAGAGAGAGAGAGAACACAAAACAAAACAAAAAATACAGGTCCTAATGGAGCAGGCCTGTAAAGAGCTTGGGTTGTGCCTGGACTTAGCTCATAGTGACCAGTAGTGTTGGACACAGCAGCATAGCAGTCATGGAGCTTCACCATCGAGGGGTCCATGAAAGGTCTATGGACCAGTACCTGGCAATGGACATCACACCAGACCCTCTGGTATTCTGATATAAGAGGCTTGGGGTGAGGCTCAAATCCTTGCATTCTGAAGATCACAGTAGCTTGAGATGTATCCCCATGTTTGGAACCACAGTTTGTCAGTATCCTCCAAATTCTAAGCATTTCCTCCTATTGGTTGTATGGTAACTGGGTGGATCTGATTTGGGGAGGCAGCTACAGGGGGCCATCTTGCCTTTGGGGAAAACTTGAATCTCATTGCAGAATGTACTGGTTTGCTACTGTTGCCCTGGTAATGGCACCAGCTATCGAAATCTACTCTCTTGTTTCTGGAGGCTAAAACTTTCCAGAAAGTTTTAGAAGCATAAGATCAAGGTAGAAGACAGTCCTATTTTCCGAAGACACTTGAAAAGGATCTTCCTCATACCCTGGCAGTTCATTTGTCCTCTGTATACACAACTCCAGCATTCCTAGGGTAACCTATATACCTTTATCTATATAAAAGTCCCCCCTTTTAAAATAAGCACCCTGTTGGTCAATACAACTAGGGACCACAGTCATTACCACCTGCAAAGACCATGCTACTGAATACAACTGTGAGTAGTGTGGTCCAGGACCATGACATTTGGGAGACTATAGTGCATTCTATGATAGGGACATGGGGCATAGAGAGCTGGGGGATTAATAACTCAGAGGCAATACCAAAAAGTCAGACTCTGGCATTTAGAGAGGGAAAATGAAACTGGGGTCCCATGTGAACACAAAGAGTTTGGCTGGAAATGAACAGCACTAATGAATGTCACTCAGCCATGCATGGTGTGTGGGGGAGAAGCATCCAGCCCCACCACCAGGACTACTTCATTCTCCCTGTATAGATGCTGTGCACAGGGCCCTTGCTCAGTGGCTCTTCTTGTGCAGTTCCCTGTGTGGGATCTCTCTCCCAAGTACTTCAGCATCACAGCTTTGTGCCTGTTGTGTAGCAGAGGGCTGTCCAACATGCTGGGTGCTAGGAGGCCAGCCCTAGACAAGTTACCTTTTTTCCACCTGCCACTAGCCTGGGCCTCCCACGGTGCTCTAATGAACCAATCGAAGCCAGTGGAATTTGTAGAGGGAAGACATCTTTGTTCTAAGCAAAAGAAAATCAATTCCGTAAGAGGATTGTTGGTGGTGGGAGCAGTTAGAACCTGCTTTGGTTAGCAGAATTATTAGCTTTGGAAAGAAGTCCACTTGGGATGTTGTGTTGCAGATAAACAAATGGCCTTATTCATTTATTGTTCTGATTCTTGGGGCAAGAATGGAAGAGTCCGGATGTGTGACGTGGCCTTCCTTGGCATCTGTGAAAGGCATAGCTCTGTGCAGTATGTACCCTGGGATAACAGGAAGGCCTTCCTCAAGCAGACTGCTGGGCCCACTATCAGGCACCAAGGCTCAGGATGTCTAAAGGGGGTTCCGGAGTTTGCACTTCTTGCTAAATCCTGGGTGTTGCCGATGTCACACTCTCATGATCCTACGTTGAGAATTGCTATATTCCTGACTTGAAATTCTGTGTATTTGCAACTTTATGCTATCCCATTATGCTTAGGGAAAAGCAATTTGGTTTGTTGAGTTGGTAGAAGTCTTGCTGGTCTAGCTGACTCCATTATTAAAAGGACATTTTGCAGGTAACATTCACTAAAGTTGTGTGTGAATGTGTGTGTGTGAATGTGTGTGTGTGTGTGTGTGTGTGTGTGTGTTTGTGTGTGTACCCATACATATAGAAGCAGAGGTCAAACTCAGATTTGATTCCTCAGGACAGCCTTGTTTTGTGAGAAAAGATCTCTTGCTGGGACCTGGGCTTCCTGGAATAGGTTAGGCTGGCTGACCAATAAGCTCCAGGGTTCCTCTCCTCTCTGCCTCTGCAATGCTGGCTGGAATTACAAGCCCAAACCATCATTACCAGATTTTCAAATTTATTTATTTTTAGTTTTTAATATATATGAGAGTTTTGTCTGCCTGTATATCACAAGTGTATCTGGTTCCTGGGAAGGTCAGAAAAGGGTACCGTGTCTTCTTGGAACTGGAGTTACAGAGAGTTATTAGTATTATATGGCACTGGGAATCCAAATTAGGACTTCCATAAGAGTCACAAATTTTCTTAATTGCTGAGACATCTCTATAGTCCCCAGGCCCAGATTTTAATGTGAATTCTAGGGATTGAATTTGGGTCCTCATGCTTCTAAGACAAATACTATATGGACCTAGGAACCCACCCCACCCCCAGCCCACACTAAGTCTTTTTATGGCGAAACATATGTGCACTTTCTATGGAAAGTTGGTACCAGGAGTGGGGTGTTGCTGAGACAGACCTGACCATGTTGTTTTTGGGAGGATTGTGGAAGGACTGTACAACTTAGGGATAAAAAAGTCTTTGAATGTGAGAGCTTAGAGAGCTGTTCTGTAGGTGTTGTGTGGTGCAGATGATGGATGCCTGGCTTGTGAGGGTTCAGAGGGAAGCCAAGATACTACTGTGCTGTTCATGTGAAGAATCTATGGTGTATGGTTAGCCGGAGCTGAAGAATCAACACTAAGAAGGCACTGGGACTATTGAAGTGAAACCTTTGTGTTATTGGAACAATTGATGCTGGTTAGTGGGAGCTGAGACATTAAGGGTGCTGAGAAAGAGGCCAGCATCTCTGAGGTGAAGTCTTCTGGAAAGTGTTTCCTGAGAGTCAGCACACAGAAGCCAGAGGTGGCTGAGGTGGTAACTTGTGCTGGCAGCTGAATTTGGTAGCGTGAGAATTTGGTGGTCCTGGTTTTGAAGGCATGAAGGGATCATAGGGAAGAGCTGCTGAGGTATGGTGTTGTGTGGCAGGGCTGGAGTCTGTGAAGAGAGCCCAGGAGAGGCTATTGGTGGAAGTGCAGGCCAGTTGCAGCTAGAGACCGCAGATACTGGTGCCATGGGATGACCATCAAGACAGCAGCAGCAGTGAAGGGGGATTGGCCGGAACTTAGGATAGAACTACTCTGTTGCAGAGAGGGGGCTTGAAAAGTGACACACACCCTTTGGATGAGCCCAGAAGACCACGAAAGAGTCCCAGATAATTGGACATTGAGTTATTCACACTGTAGGGAGTTTGATTTTTGCTTTTTTTTTTTTTTTTTTTTTTCAGATTGTGACTATGCCTTAGTTCTTCTCTCTTGAGAATATTTAACCTAATTTTGATTTTTATAGGAGCCCATACCTGGCAGACTTTGAACTTTTAAAGGAGATTTTGGGTTTCTCAAAGAAATTGGGTATTTTTTTTTAAGAGACTGACTTTTTAAATGTGCTTGAATTTTTAAAGTCTGTGGGACTTTAAAAGTTATTTATATTTTTGATGTGAGATTTTGGGCATGAATGAGGAAAAAAGGTTGTGACATAACAGTGAAGTGCTGTGTGTCAAGTTGACAAGGGGTTGGCTAGTGATGGCTAGTCTTAGGTCAGTTTGACACACAAAGTAGAGTTATCTGAAAGAGTTGAACTGAGAAAATGCCCCAATTAAGAAAGTAAGATCCGGCTCTAGGTAAGCCTGTAGAGAATTTCCTTAATCAGTGACTGATGTGGGAAGGTCAGTCAGACCTTTGTGAGTGGTGCCATCCCTGGATGCTATAAGAAAGTGGACTCAGCAAGTCATAGGGAACAAGCCAGTAAGCAGCTCCCCTCCATGGCCTCTGCATCAGCTCCTGCTTCCAGGTTCCTGCCCTGTTTGAGTTCCTGTCCTGACTGCCTTCAGTGATGAGCAGTGATGTGGGAGTGTGAGCCGAGTAAACCCTCTCCTGTCCAACTTGCTCTTTGGTCACAGTGTTTCATCTCAGCGATAGTGACCCTGACGAAGATATGTTCCCTTCTGTATTCAGTTTGCATAAGGTCTTTCAAATTGTCCCTGTTGTGTGTTGGCCTGATACAAGAGGCCCCTTTTCTGGGGATGGAAACGGCTTATGTCCACAGTTCACATGAGGTGGTGAGTGTGTGCCTTTCAGTCTGCAGACCCACAGGATGAATATATTTGTACAAAGTCCCCATTCTTTGGGGATGATGCAGACTCGGCCCTGTTAGGTTCAAATGGTCCCCAGCCTATCAGAGAAGTTTTAATATATACAGGTTCCACCAGTGGCTTTGAATAGATCTGCAAGCATCATATCACCAACTTTCTGTAAACAGGAGGATCAGCTGTAAGACAAGATGTGGCCATGGATCATTGAACTTGAGTTGGCTGTTGTCAGGATCTTCTTAGGCCTCCTGAATGCCCTTATATCACTGTCAGGAAGCCAAATCTAAAGAAAAGTGAGGGTAAATTTTATAGAATTGGTGACATGTGTAACTCAAGTCTACATACAGTGTAAGATGGAGAACTTAATGCACATTTATGTGCATGGAATTAAAATATTTGGGGGACTTAAATTCTTTTCTTCTTCCTCTCTGCCCCCCCCCACCTCATTTTGGGCTGTTTTCTCTCCTTCTCCCCCACCCTCTTTGTGTGTGTACGCTGGTGCCTACAGGGGGCAGAAGAAGGTGTTGATTCCTTTCTTGGAGCTGAAGTTAGGTGTCATTGTGAACTGCCTGACTTGGGTGCTAGGAAACTGAACCCAGGTCCTCTGCGCAAGCAGCAAACACTCTTAACCTTGGAGTCATCTCTCCAGACCCAGGATATATTTTTAATAGTGAGATTATATCATGGTATTTTTCTTTTCTTCTTCTTTTCTGTTTTTAATTAAAAATTTCCCAGGCAGAGCTTGTACCCACTTGCAGACTCACCAACAATGTGTGAGATACTTTTAAATGTATCGTGTCACCCCAGGGCTTTAGAAAAATAAAAGGTGCAAAGTGACATTTTATAGTGTGTTAACTCTACCTGACTGTCCCCGTATTTGAGTCATTCTGTGGCATCTGTGTCTTTTTATTTTCCAGATGCACCATCCCTCTTGCCTGCAGCTTCCTTTAGAGTTCCTTGTATATTGAGGAGATAACCTGTCATGGCTATATTTTCTGTTGGTCATTTATGACTCTGTTTGTGGTTCCCCTAACCACATGGATTTTTATTTAATGTGTACATAAACTATTATTCTTTCTGGAATGATGCTTAGTGTTTATCCATTCCAACATGGCAAAAGCACTATCTATTTCCTATTATTTTATTTTAATTTTTTTTATTCAAATATTCCCGTGTGTGTGTACATGTGCGTGCATGTGCACGCATGCACCTTGTATCAGTTTATGTAAGAGTATACAAATGTGTGCGTATGGGTGTATGGAAGCCAGAGGACAACCTGGAATATGTTCCTCAGGAGCCATCCCAACACTTGATTTACAAGCACACACCACCACACCTTGTTTTAACATGGGTTCTGGGGATCAAACTCAGTCCAGATGTTTACACAATGAGCACTTTACTGACTGAGCCATCTCCCCAGCCATATCTAGACACTCAAGCGGTCCCAAATTCATTCTGTTAAATGAGGTGGGGATTAAAATATTTACCTTTTCATATGGCCCCAGAAGTTTCAATGTTACTGTTGGACAGCAGCTCACCTTTTCTTCATGGGTATGAAATGCCAACTGTATAATTTACTAAAGTAAAGGATATATTGGGGTGCTTTTTTCAAACTTTTAAAAATTCTAAGAAAAATATGTAGTAGCCATTAGCACCATGTGCTTGCCAGACACGTAACTTGTGGTCTCGTCCAAGTGAAGATGTGCAAAACAGGACAAAATACATTCTACATTTTGGAGATGTAGTAAAAAATAAAATTTACATAAAATGACTCATTAGCATTTTTTACATTGCTTAACTATCAGAGCAGAAATATTTTGGCTATATCGGGTCAAATAAAATAATTATTAAAATTAATTTTACCTGTTTCTTTTTTACTTTTATAGCTACAACTAGAGAATTTAAAATTCTATTTGCAGCTCACGTTATATTTGTATTGCTCCCTGTGGCACTCATCTTTTCTGGGTTGTCACTGCAGCCTCGATGCTGTTCCAGTCACGGGGATGTCATGTTTTGCTATTCACCCACCGTCTGTGTTAGTTTCCTTGTCCCGGGTTTCTCACTTGTGACAATATGCCTTCCCGCATGAAGTTCAGAATCAGGGCCCTCACTCCCCACTCGTCTTCTGGGTATTTATTTATTTATTTATTTATTTATTTATTTATTTATTGCTAGCTTTGTTTCAGGCATATGGATCCATGAAAGCAGTAATGACAGAGTGACAGCAAAGTGAGCTGCTGAAGAGCATGCCACTCCATGTCCTTAATTCCGTCGGTCTTCAGAGCCTTCCGTGTGCTTCACAAGCTTGCCACATTTCTGACTGAGCAAGTTCTGGAGCTTTTGCCTCCTTCAGAGAGAATTACAAATAGTATCTTTCTGTTCATTACACTCACAACGGGGGCTATTGTTTTGCCTAAGAAAAACTATTGATTTTATTTTATACTAGTTTTGTTCTGAGATGTCAGAATTTAAATTTTTTTTTGTTTTTTTGCTTATGTCTGTACATGTTTGTGTACGTGCGTGTGCGTGTGTGTGCGCACGTGTGTGTGTGTGTGTGTGTGTGTGTGTGTGTGTGTGTGTGTGTGTCCTGCCAATGAGCCCCTATCTCCATCTCCCCAGTGCCGAGGTTACCAGCATGGATTCTCAGGGACCAAACTCAGATCTCACACTTGCACAGCAGGTACTAATGCACAGCATGCACCTTGCCGACAAAGCTGTCTCTCCAGCCACAAATGGAATATTTTCCATGTGAGCAATTATTCTTTATGCTTCTCTGAGATTTGTATATGTACAAAATATCTTCACAGGTGATGATTTCCTGGCCCCACTGATTTTTTTTTTTAATCTTTCATGTTTCATTTCTCATGGCCTGTGTCTGATATTCTTGTGTTTATGACTTTATGACCCGGCTTTTATTTATCAGATACATTGCTTGTCCCAGGCTTTATTTCTGTCTTCTCTGCATCCCCTCCCCCTTACTGAAGTTTGCATTTTTAGTACTGAGCTGTTCTTTTCTTCCCCTGAAGTATTCACCTGAGTGATGGGGCTGCCTGCCTCGGAGAGCCTCTGGGCACAGGGAAATTATGGAATAAAGCCCTTTTACAACCAATAATTAAAAATATTTTCTTGCCATACTTGACATGGAAATTAGGGTAGGTCTGGGGAAGCTCATTAGCACAAGACATTTCATTTTCATTTTCTTGTCCTCTGAAGAAGGGGATTGGCTTTCTCTGTGTGGCTCTTGTGAGAACACTCAGTCTTCTTTCATTATGTCATTTGAAGGACGTGTCATCTACGGGTTTAATAACTGTTTTGCTGTGAAGCTCAGGTGTGAGAGGACACAGAGCTGTCTTCTCAGTGGGGTTACCTTGTCAGTATCTGTTGATTCAAAAGGAATCTCCACCCTTTCGACATTGTGACAGATAATGCCATCCGCAAAGTTCATGCTTGGGAACCTTGCACCACGTTACCCGCAAAAATTGAAAGGAAGAAAGAAACCCTGTAATGTATTAATTAAGTTTAGGATTTCGTTTTGGACTGTGCTCATAGTGCTCCTGAGGTGCAGGGAGAATATGGACCTTAGGTTGGTGTATGCTGACTGTGAGCTCAACACCATTCTGAGCATTGTGGTGAGACACAGTCCAGAGGACAGCCATGCCCTGCTGAAGTGTGCAGACTCCAAGGAGGCAAACCCAGGCATCCCAAAGGGCACGGGGCACTCAATGATCTTCATCAAACCCAAATGGCACAGGCTGTATATACTAGAGTGTCTCTCAGCAGAGCCTTGAAGGTGGGCAGGAGAGAGGATTGTCTTCATTTGGGGAATAGCTCTACAGGGCTATACCTCGGGACACATGCTATGTGTGGATCTCTGGGGGAAAGGCAGGTAGTTTCTAGGCATGAAAGGTTTGCCACTAACGAGGGATGACACAGAACAGGAGTCAGGTCTCTGTCACCTGGGCCGAGGCCAAGGTCAGCTGTAAGTAGGGGGGCATGTGGTGAGTATGGGCTGCTTGAGCCAGCAGAGATTCCCAAAAATCCTCTGTTTCTGGTCCCGGCCCAAATAGAGGCCTTTTTATCAGCTTGTTCAGAGAGCCACTGTGTGGCTTCTGTCTGAACAGTGATGGAGAGCTCTCTACTTGCCAGGTGATCCTTGCTCGTTTCCTGTAGCAACATCTGTTAGAAGATTATTTTCTAAAAGCTGACTTGAACTTCTTTTGAACAAGTCATCTTAAAGATCAGATAGTATCAAATAAGAACCCTGGTTTCTTTATTTGCGTGTGTTATATTTGTATTTGTTTGTGTGGGGTGGGGTGGGGAGAGAGGTAGAGAGGGGGGAGAGAGGAGGAGGAGGAGGAGAGGAAGAGAGAGCGAGCACACATCTGCTCACGAGTGTACTGCTGGGGGCCAGAGGTTGGTATTGAGTGTCTGACCCAGTTACTTCCCTATAGTTGAGTTTTTAAAAAATTCTTTGGGGGCTCTCCACCCAGCTCCCAAAGAAATATATGGAGACTTACTCTTGCTTGAATGCCTGGTGTTAGCTTGGCTTGTTTCTAGCAAGCTTTTCTAACGTAAATTATCCCATTTCTCTGGAGAGCTACTTAATGCTACATAGGAATTCCAGAGCAACCTGGACTATAGGAAACCCATTTCAAAGGAGCCTAAGAAGTGAGGCAGAGAAGATGCTGAGAAAATGGACTCTAGATTTCTCTTTGACTGTGATGGGCAGATTTTTTTCTTTTCTCCCTGAGGCATGCTCCTTGAAAACCCTCTCTTTCCTGTGCTTCATGGTTGCAGGGAGACAGCTTTGAAAAGCAAACAGGAATTCCATGTTCCCAAACCGGGTGTGGGAGGTGGGAGGCTGGTGTGTGTGTGTGTGTGTGTGTGTGTGTGTGTGTGTGTGTGTGTGTTTGTGATCTGGGTTTCTGCTTGCTGAGCATCCCTGCCTTCATGGTGGGAATCAGTTCCTGTGGGTGACCACTTTGGGGGGTCAGGGACATGCTGATGCTATCGGAAAATGGGAAATGCTTCTTTTTTAATTTATGTGGGATCTTACTTAAAACAAGTATAACCTCAGGAGACTCCTGACAAGTCTCTCTCATGTCCTGCTTCAGACATTGTGGGTTGAGTACTGTGGCTGGAGGTGGGGTTCCACATGCCTTTTGGGGAAGAGAGAGCTTTGTAAAGGAAGTCACCTTTTGAACGTGTTTACATTTAGGTTTTCCAGCTGCCGCCTTTCTTTGCCATTTATTTTTTCTGAGTCCCATGAGGGACAAGAGGCATTTTTACCAGCTGGGAAACACGGTTTACGATGCTCCCTGCTCCCACTGGGGATTTCAGTGGCTTTTAGTCAGCTCAGCAGAGATGAAACTGAGACAGCAAAAGTGTTCTGGGGGCCAGTTGCAGAAAATGTATTTGAGTTGTAATGAATGTTTGTGGCTGTTTTTTTTTTTTTCTTTCTTGTATTATGCTAGTGATGGAACCCAGGGCCTTGTACCTGCTCATAAGTAAGTGCTCTACCCCTGAGCGACGCCTTCATCCGTGTTGTGAATAAGTTCGATACAGATAAATCAAGGCCATCTGATACGAGTTTTCTTGACTTCTGGGCTTTGATATGAAAGGGACAGTGGCCTAGTCTCTGCTGTATATGTAGCTGTTTAATTGTGCTGTGTTGTCAAACACTCAGCAGATGGTAGCCAGTCTGGAAAAGCAGAGGAGTTGATTGATGGATGCCCTACATAGGCAGAAATAGAAATGGTCTATTTGGTGATGGTGAACTTTGGAGAGAGCTAGTCACAAGCTTCATTGAGGTGGCATTGCAGAAGCCTGTGAGTCAAGGACATCACTGTACATGCCTATCAAGAAGAAAGAGTAGGGGGCTGGGAGAGATCCAGTTGGTAGAGTAGCTCTTGTACTAGCAGAAGGACCTGAGTCTAGATCACTGGCATCTGAAGGAAATAGCCAAGTGTTGTCACCTGGGTCTGTAGCACTTGCTGGGGGTAGAGATGTGGGGGTGGAGACAGCAGATCCCTAGAGTTTCCTGGTCAGCTAGTCCAGCCAATCAGTGAATTCGGGTTCAATATGAGAGCCTGTCTTAAAAGAAGAGGGGAAAAGTGAGCAAGGAGCACACCTGATGTCAATTTCCGGCTTATATATGCATATACATGCACGTACTTAAACATGTGCACACACAGAGAAAGAGGAGAGAACTGAGTGCTAAGCCACAGACTGACCAGAACATGAGATTTCAGAGTACAGAGAAGCTTGCTGAGGGGCTGGAGGATCCACTTCTCTCTTAAGAGACCTGCTCTTGCAAAGGACCCACAGGAGATTCTCACCACCTATGTCAGATGGCTTCACCCTGTAACTCCAGCTCTTGTGGAACCTACGCCCTCTTCTGGCGTCGTTGAGCACCCACACTCATGTGCATACACCCACCCCCACCTCTGACCCTCCCCTCCCCAACATAATTAAAGATAAATGTTGAAAAGAGTCTTGGGAGGGCTGATGGGAGGTGAGAATTGGTGAGTTGTAAGAGCAAAGGTCAAAGGAATATTTTGGGAGAGATCAAATGCACATGTCCTAAAAACACAGCTATCAGCTCATCCCATGGCTTTTAGAAATCATTTGTCTGTTACTTTCTTAGTTGTTGTAACATAGTTACTGACCAAAGACACTTAAGGGAGGGCTTGTTCCAGCTCACAGCTTGAAGGTGCAGCCCATCAAGCTGGGGAAGACCTGGCTGCAGGAGCTGGAGGTAGCTGGTTGTGTCCACAGTCAGGAAGTAGAGAGCAATGATGCTCCTCAGTTTGCATTCCCTATTTGGAGCCCACACCCCAAGTCATCCCATGGTGTCACCCACATTTAGAGTCAATAGTCCAACCTCCGTTAACTCAGTCTACAAACCTCCTTATAAACATGCCCAGAGGTCTGTTTTCACAGTGACTCTAAATCCCATCCAGTTGATAATGGAGACTGACCATTGTAGTTGTCTGTTGCTGTCTTAAGAGAGGCTCCATGAGTAACCAGCTACTGGACTCAGGGCCCAAGGTCTGGGATTTGAGGAAGACTGCATGGCAGGTGTCCAGTGAAGTCCAGCTGTTTTTCTTTTTTTACCCCTCCCCCCCTTGACTATCATCTCTCTTCCTGTAGTTTGAAAAAGAGAAACCCGATACCCGGTCTCTTTGCTGCAGAGCAACAGTTTATAGTTTCTGTTAGTCACAGGAAAGTAAAGAAGCAACTAAGAGCATCAGGGTTGTAAAGTTAAAGGATGATGCCCAGGATCATGGGAGCCCTATGCTCGTTCTCCTCACTTCACCACACTAGTTGTCACAGCCTCCCAGGCATTGTTTTTGCCTCTGTTCTTATTAGCCTACTCCCATCTTTTCTCTCTGGTCAAATCAGGGCAAAGAACCTCAAAGGCTAAGGTATTCCCAACATGCTTTCTCTACTCACAGATTGTGCTCCAGAGGGTCTTAGTTTTGTTGCATCATGGGACATGGTCTCTGATTACATCTTCATGCATCTCACCTACAGTGAGAAAGTCAGGCTGCCATGGTTATTGTGACTCTCCCCAATCTCACCAAGCCTTGTCTGTGGCGTGTGCCAACTGTCCACTCAAGGACATAGCATCTACTTGTTCTGGGTCCCCTGACTGGTGGTTGCTGTAGCCCAGACCTCTGGCTACTGTGCTTGGAGTAAATGAGGCATGAAGAGTTAGGGTGCACCTGGGCAGGGAGGGCTTTAGTTCCTTGTCAGGCTCTGGCCCTGTAGCAGATTAGGGGTAGAGTGTTTTTGCAGGTGACCTTCCTTCCTTAGGTAAACCGGTATGGGAACTCATACAGACATAGCCAGATTTGTGTCTCCATAGTGACTCAACATCCTCTCTACTTCTTTCTACACCCTGTCTTCAATCTGAAACAACATGGCTGTTGAGGTACAAATACCCCAGAACCTCTATCACTCAGGCGCTCCTGCCTCCTCAAAGCATATTTCTTTTCTAGAACTCATCATCGTATTTCATTGTACATTTGTCTTTGTCTATTATTATATTTCTTTACAAAATTACATTTGCGTCTATTTTATGTGTGTGTATGGTGTGTGTGATGGAGGGAAGGAGAAGAATCTTGAGGGCAGGGAAGATGGGGGGTTAGTGTAGTCAGGTTCACACATGGGCTGTGCACTCCAGGAAGTCAGAAGCAGCCCAGACTCTTCAGTGTGCAGGCTGGGGGATGACCCACTGGTCTCCCAAACATTTAGCTGGAAATCTGCTGATGGTAAGGAACCTTAGGGACTGATGGTTGTTATTCTCCTGGTGACCCTGTGACTCAGCACTCCTTCCCGTTCCTGTGGCTTCACAGGAGAGAGTAGCGCCTGGGAACACAGGCTCCTGTGGTCACTTGTTTCCGGGCACCTTGGCTCTCCCAGGCATTTGGCAGTGTTGTGTAAGCAATCTCTTTATGGTTTTATTAAGTGGACTTTCATCCACCGTGGGAGCTGTTAGTCTGTGACTGCGTCCCCTAATGTGACTCCCTTTTCCCCAGATGCATCGATTGGTGTGTGTGGAGGTGAGGAAAGGGGCATGTTTCTGTTCTGGTGGTTTAATTTGCATCTCTCATAGAAGGTTCTAGAACCTTGTGGTTCTTTCCTGCTTCTCTCGCAGAGTCCCCTCTGCATGCTTTTGACTTCTTACCTTTATCTGTGGCTCTTACAGTGGCTCATTTCTCTCTTGTTCCTAGTTCATCTCACCAGGGCAAGGGCTGTTTCCCTGTTGCCTCAGAGATTCAAGAAGGTTGTTCCTACTTGGCCAAGAACTCATCACCTTCCCCACTGGATTAGTTTCCTCTCACTATCTACAAATGGCTGCAAGTTCAGTAACTTCTGGTCATACCCATCTGTGAGTCCAAAGATTGGGTTAGAAGGCAGGGAGGGAGGATGTGGCTCGGTTGTCTGTTAGGGCTTCTGTAAATGCTAGAGTCAGGGTAGCTGACTTGGTGTGTGGACCCTGAGTTTTCTGATAACCTCATTTCTGTCAGCAGAGTTCAGTGTGACTGTAAGCATAGGGCTGTTTCTTAGCTGACTTCTGTTATCCTCTTAAATCCTTCTCACAGAGCTCCATCAGTCTTCAAGTCAGCCACACACATGAATTTTTTCTTTTGCTCTAGTGTCTGATTTTTCTTTCCAAAGTAGCCAGAGAAATCTCAGGCCCAGTTCATATGAATTCCCAGGTCAGGTCGTCCAAGCCAGGTAATATACTTTGGCTATGGGCTGATGGCCTATCGTGTTCCTGATTCTGGGGAGTCGGAGTAGATGTCTGTTTTCTGTTTAGAAGTCTACCTGCCTCATCTGTGCTTGGAGTTGAAGTTATAATCCTAAAACCCAGCAGAAAGGTTTCTTCTACAGTCTGAGTTCTTGAAGCAAAGAATAGAGAAAGGAAGGTGTGGGTCATCTGTGGTGGGCATAACTCTCTCTCTGGTGGTCTTCCCAGGGGCCCCAGCTGTGAACTTGTGTGACGCTCTAGGGGTCTCAGATTGAAGAATTTGCTTATAGAGTGCCAACCAGCTCGAAGCTCCTTCTTGAGGACCCAGACCACCTTGGAGTTTGGTGATTGTTTTTAAATTCTGCTAAAAGATAAAACAAACAAAAAGGTTTTTAAAAAGTCCAACAGGCAGAATGACCATAGCTTGATCTTGGCCAAGAAGCACGCTCTCTCTCTCTGTCTCTCTCTGTCTCTCTCTGTTTTATGTTGGAGGGGATGGGTTTTTTAGATCAGACTATGACATTAAATTACCACAGTGCTTTCCAGGGAAAGAAGCATTTTCTATTGCCAAGGCCAGCTCTGGTGGGTTCCACAGGGGCTGTCTCCATTGCTCCAGTCTGTGAAAGGAACCCTATGGACCACAGTAAATAATCAAAGTTTAGAAAAATAGATGAGGGTAAAGTTAGAGAGCACATCCTTTTTTTTTTTTTTTTTTAAGCATTTCTGAGGATTATAATGAGGGGAAATGATTACCAAGTCTGGGTTGTTAGCTCAGGGCCCTTGAATGGAAGTGGGAGAGGGTATTGATTAGCTGAGTGGCTCTTTTAAGCACCGGCGATGTTTACCCTCATGCCTCATAAGCAGGCAGCTCTTCTCTGTCTCCATACTTATTGGATTTCAGTTGGCAATGCACACAAATACTGCTTCTGCTGGGTAAACATTAGACTTGTGATTGGATGGGAGATCTCAGAGCCCGTCTGACAAGTGGCCAGGGCTGGAGAGCAATCTAGACTGTGATGCCCAAGCTTATCTGGACTGGAAACACTCTCTCCCATGTCCACTGATTTTTCACCCTCACATCTAAAGTGAGCATCCACAATGACATCAGGCGTGGTGAGGACGGAGGGCAATGGCAGTGGTTACACAGACAGCCTCTAGTCTACTGGGGGGGGGGGGCAACTCACTCCGATTTGAGCAACCTTGACCTTGTTAAAGTCACACTCAGTCTATTTTCATTCTCTTCCCTGTACCTTCCATTGACAAAATAGCCCCAGGAATGGCATTTGCTTAATGATGGTGGTGCTTGTGGTGATGATGATGATGGTGATGATGATGACAGATACTATTAACTGAAAATTTCTTGAAGGCAGCCTGCTAACCCTCTTGATACATGTTATCTTTACTCTCAATGTGGTGACAGGCTCAGGCCCCAGCAGGTTACAAGTAGAATTTGGACCCGCAGCAGGCATCTTCCTGTTCTGGGTCTATGTTTCAAACCATATATGCTTTATGGGTTAAAATCTTGCTCCTCCAAATGGTTATGTTAGGGGCCTACAGTTTCTGTAAGCCCCAGCCCTTTTCTTTTTTAGGCTGTTCAAATTACAAGTTTTGGTGCTATGTGCTCATTTAGGTAGGTAGAGTATGTATGGTGAGCAGTGGGCATTGAGGTAGCTGTGGGATTGGAGCCAGGCTGCCTTTCTGAGGGAGGGTGGTCTTCCTAAAGCCCTTCCCAATTCCCAGCCAGAATGGATTTAAGATGCTTAGGATACTCCATATCCAGGGTTCACTCCTATTCAGGAAGTGGTCCTGTTTGCTCCAGCCCAGCACTTCCTCAAAGCACTGTTGGTCACTGTGGTCAGCGGCATCTTGATCACATGGCTTCCTTGTATGCTTTTCATCTGAGTGAGAAAGGAGAGAAAATGCATTCTCTGACTGGAGAAGGTGGAAATGAAGGCTTTCATTGCCACTGGGCAGTGTGTCATTTCCTGGGGGGGGGGGGGGGGATGAGCAGTAGGCCACCTGAGAACTTAAGGGCTTTCAGAGAAGGAGAGGGAGGGGTGCTTCTGTGCTTGCTTGTGTAAAGTGAAGATGGGTGGCAAGTACAGACCTTGATCTTTCCTGTGAGCAGATTCTTGATGTAGCCTGCTAACCGGGAGCCTCATTAAAAAGATGTGTTATTTGTGTGCGTGTCTCTGCGTAGTATGTGTAGGCCTGTGAGAAGCCAGGAGAGGGTGCTGGATCTCCTGGAGCTGGTGTTGGAAGGGGTTATGAGCTGCCCATGCTGGCGCTGGGAACTCAGGTCCTCCGCAAGAGCGACGAAGACTCTTACCTTCAGACGCCACTCCCACCCCAACCACAGTCTGTCTTAGCTCAAGTTGTCAACCATTTTCATGATCAAGTTTGTCATCAGACGTGACTGTCATAAGCCCTTATCTTGTACTTTATTTATTTCTTCTGGATTGCTCCATGCAGACCTGGAGCATTTGGAGACAGGTCTCTCATTTACTATTGCATAAAGGTGACGCGGTTGCAGGCTAGCTGTGTCTGTGAGGGGTAGATGGGGACATTTATGCAGTGTGCACTTGTCTGCATGTTTTTTTATGGCTGCCCTTGATGGTCTTACTTTGTACTTTGTCTACCTACTTGCTTTTATGTTGTGATGGTTAGTGTTAGAATCACTTGGGAGATGGGCCTCTTGACATGTTAGTGGGGGATTATCTTGATTATGTTAATTGATATAGGAAGACCCACATGATTAATATGGAATACATTATAGGTGGGACCACTTCCTGGGCAGGGGATCCTGGACTGTCGAAGGTGGAGAAAGTGAGCGAGCCCTAGCTTGTATGCACTCATTGCTCTGTACCTGATATGGGATACCATGTGACTAGTTGCTTCTGGCCCCTGTGATTCCCCACTATGATAGATAGCATTAAGCTTCGAGCCAGAATACACCGTTTCTTCTTGAAGTTGCTTTGGGCAGAGTAATTCAGTCAGGGCAATGGGAAAAGAAGTTAAGAGGCACATGTTAATGTCCCGCTCTCTACCCTACCCGGGCTCCTGAGTGCTGTGGCAGTGGAGTGGTTTCTCCAATGCCTCTCTCTAGATCCAGATAAGGCAGTGTTACAAATGGCAAAGGGAGAAGTGGGGATTCCAGGGGCAGAAGGCTATAAGGGAGGAATCTGGCTCTTGGTACCCAGGGAAAACTCAAGCCCTCTGGGCGTGGCTGTGACCTTACAGATCCTGATTTAACCCCTGGCTTCCTTATTAGTTGGCCTCATTTGTTTTGGGAATGTTGGCCTTTTAACTCCCAGAAGATTTTCAGGACTTATAAAAATCATTTGAATTAAAACTAAGCTATCTGACCCTTGCCGGCACCCCAACCTCCCCTGGATCAAGTGCATGAAATGGGGAGTGAGTGTTGAGTTGCTGGCCTGTCCCCTGGGCACCAAATCCCAGGCTCATGGTCTCAGGAGAAGGGAGCTCTGTATTTTCCCAGGTGAATCTGTGGTCTTGAGGACAGTGCTCTTATGGACCATTTCATTATAGGCTGGGATTCATTCTTTGTTGTCACTTCTATGAAAACCAGGTCCTCAATGCTTCATAATTTAAAAAAAAATGAGCGATAAAGTCAGCATTCTCTCTGATGAAAAATCGTTTTAGCATTAAATCCATTCCCCCAGTAACCAGGGAGATGAGTGCATCTTCTCCTGGATGGCTTGTTGGGTGTTAATGCACATCTCAAAGATGTGTATATTGCTGGATGAGTTGAAAACCTAAAGGCAGGGGTGGAAATCAGAACATGGTGACACATTGTTCTTACCTTGATTTCATGGTGTCCACTCTGAGGTAGCGGAAAGTACTCTTTTTCCAAGAGATGCCTTGTTTCTGCCCTCAGGATCATCGTCCCCCTTTAAAGGCATTTTTATCAGCATATATTACTCATGTTAAATACTGAGTTTTGTGTGGCTTTCTTATACAGGCACACCCTGTATTTTGGTCATATTTATCTTAGGCTCCCTTCTTACACCTTCTCAGTGTCCTTCCTTCTCACATGGGCTTGGATCTTCTTTTAGTGGTTTATTGAAATGGATCCTGCTGCCCTTCCCATCACTGCATCTTTTATAAGTGTGGAGGGCTGGCTGGGTCGGAGGACTGTCTCTGCTCCCATGGAACTAGAACATGGGGGTAGATGGACAGATGAGTGTACAATGGTTGAATGCCCTACAGTCTCATGACACATGTTGAAGTGGCAGGCTCAGGGACATACCAGCAGAACTTCCTGTCAGCTCTTGAGGTGTTGAGATGGAGGCCTGTCTTTCTGGGTCTCCTCCATCCTGGGGTCCATCCTCTTGGCCAGACTTCTCTTCTTCCTTATACTTCTCTCCATCTTGGCATCATCAACCATTTTTGCTGTTACCCCAACTCTTACGTGTGGCTCTCTTCCTCTCACAAGTTACACTAACCCCACCTCACACTCTCATGTCCCAGGCTTTAGCTTCTTTCCCACTTAAAAAAAACAGGATGATTAGCTAATTGATATTGTCAACCACAAAGAGTTTTCTGCCTGTTTTTTGGCATTTGAGAAGGATTTTATTGCTTCATTTAAATTCTCCACCCCCTGGAAGTCATCAACTCTCAGCTCTGAGGTGGCTGATGGGAGTAGAGGCCCAGTGGAGCTGCAGCTCTAAATGCTAAATGGCTCACCAGGAACCAAAAATGGCCCTATTAGCCTTGTGCTGATGACTCTAGGCTAATTTGTTCCCATCAAACTAATTACCAAGTTGGTGCTGCTTGGCAGTGGCCTGGGAAACTACCCACTGTCATCCAGCATCATTCTTATTGAGAGGAGTGCAAAGTTGAGCCTTGTAGGAGGACCGGGTCTTGGCTCACTGATGCTGAGATAGGTTTGGGTTCTCTCTGGACTCACTATAGACCTTATACCACAGAAAACGTGTATGTACCCTGAAAGGTGTCATACCCTAGCACACCTTTGGATTATTGAGGGCCTTGGAAGCTCCTGCTTCCTGGACTCATTTGTACCTAAGAACACCACAAACCATATATTACTCCTATGTTGTATAGAGATAAATATGATTGTGCCCAGACATCTGGCTTTTTATTTGCTCACTTTTCTTACTTACTTATTTGTGTTCTTAGGCTATCTGTATTATTGCATTTTATCTTTTGAAAAACATTTCTACTTATTTTTGATAATTTCATGTAATAGTTTTGATCATGTTCTTTCTCTTTCCCCTATTTCTCTCCAATTTCCCTGCTCCTGTCCAACTTCATGTTCTTCTTTCTTTAAAACATCCAAAGCCCTTGCTAGGTGTGAATGCACACACCTTTAATGACAGTACATGGTAGGCAGAGTCAGGTAGATCTCTATTAGTTTGAGGCCAGCGGGGTCCATATAGTGAGTTCCATGCCAACCCCAGATAGCTAGTGAGACCCTGTCTTAAATACAAATAGATGCCTCCAAAACCAAACCAAATAACAAAACCCTAAAACCCAACCAGTAAACACACACACACACATCCATGAATGGAGTTCAACTTGTGTTAGCCAACTACTCCTGAATACAAGGCCTGCTCTGGAGTGCGATTGATTACTAAGTGTCACTCTATGGTATTCTGAATGTAACTGGCTCCTATAATCTCATGGGTAGTAGCACTATTAGGAGGTGTGGCTTCATTGGAGTTGGTATGGCCTTGTTGGAGGAAGTGTGTCACTGTGGGGGCAGGCTTTGAGGTTTCCTTAGCTCAGGATACTGCCTAATGCGTCAGTCAACTTCCTGTTGCCTGCAGTCTCAGCTCCAACTCCACATCTGCCTGCACACCACCATGCTCCCCGTCATGATGATAATGGACTGAAGCTCTGAAACTGTAAGGAAGCCACTCTAATTAAATGCTTTCTTTATAAGAGTTGCCACGGTCTTGGTGTCTCTTCACAGCAGTAGAGCAGTGATGACGATGAGATCTTGTGTTAATTACCATCTTTATTCATTATTGTTTACTTTTTCTTTCTGATTTAGAAGAGGAAACTAGAGCATCTTTGCGCCCCCTAAAGTGGTGCTTTGTGTCTAGGGGGCCGTTTGGCTGTGAGGCCAACAGATGTCATCTGCACGGAAGCTGAACTCAAGCTTTTGTCTCAAAGTTTGTGGAATATTCTGTCTTGCACGTATTTACTGATAGTCTAGAGATGTGGTTCTTGGTCTATGAGGTTGGACTTCTGCTAGAAAGGGTATATCACAGGGACGATGCTTTCTTATAACATTGTTTTTAATTTAGACTTATTGAAATATATCAACCCCAGAAATCTCAGAGGTAGAGGCCTCAGAGAAGAACTTTGTGTGACAGGCATCACTGTGGGCCCTGGTTTGCCAACGTGTTTATTCATTCCCATAAGGTAACCAGACAGCTTCCATATGACCCTGAGTTAACATGACCCAATACACTCTTAGACTAGCAACTGGCTGCTTTTTGAGAGCTAAGAAGTTTGACGAGAGATACACAAATCTCTGCTAGCTTTGAAAAAGAAAGCATCCATGCAGTGACTTGCTCAGGAAAGAGGCCACATGGCCAGAACTGAAGAGTGGCCACTAGGGGCTTAGGAGTGATGGCCACCTAGTAGCCAGCAAGAGGATGTAGATTTCCATCCCTTAAATGCAAGGAACTGAATTCATCCCACAGCTGCTGTCTTGGAGCCTCTGATGGGGACCAGCCTCTACCCCAGGCTTAATTTCAGTTTAGGAAGCTCTGAGCAGGGGTCTAGCTGGCTCACACCTGGATTCCTGAGCCCCGAAGATGAGAAAAGGGTTTCTCCAAGCTCCCGTATTTTGACAGCTTGCTACTCAGTGGTAAGAATCTCACAGGCACATAGTCTCCATTTGATGCTGTGCTTTGGAATTTAGGCATAGAAAAAGAAGAGGGGAAGATGGCGGTTCCCACATGCCCACGGCGGGAAGCAGAAAAACATTCCCTTAGAAGCAAGCTGCTTCAGTACCATGTCAGCTGCCAACTCCTCATCAAGCCCAGATAAGCTGAATAATTAACTCTGCTCCAAGCAGAGAGATGCCATGGATAAAAACCCCATCCCGTTAAAAAGAAATCAGATATGCTTTTCAAAGCCCTAGCTTTTCCTTTGAAGTGGTCTCCAATTCGTTCACACAGTTTCCATAGAGCCTAAGGTTTCCCTCTCCACCTACAGCCAGTCCCATCCTCTCTACTCTCCTGTCACCCAATGGTTCATCTTTTCCTGAAGGCTTGGTTTGCACTGATTACCCTGGTGGACAGCTCCATCTATGAAGCTGTGTCTCAGCCTGGGACATAGAGGTTATCGGGACTCGGAAAAGCTGTTTTCAGAGAGAATTGGTGCTTGTAATGACCAAGATCATGTGGATGTGAGGTTGCTGAGAAGGCAGTGGCCTGGGAGGCTAGGCAAGAGACCCAACGGCTGACCAAGACTTGACTGTGAAGATGAGTGGCTGTGAACGTGACATGCTGGCCTCCCAACACCCAGTGCTAGCCTATGCCCTGGATCCTTTGACCTCTGCCAGAAGATCTGGGAAACGTGTGCTAGCCCTGAAGTGCTGCAGGAATCCAGAGTGAGAACTCTCTTGACATGTTTGGGGGTCACAATCCTTCTCTCCTAGCCTCTTACTGTTGGTCTTTAAGGCTTCTGATGTTGACCCCTGGAGTGGATGGTGAATGCATTAGTGCCCTAGGAAGCTATGAGGACATTTTTATCCCTGCTGAGAATCAAACTCTGTCTTACTTTGCTGGTGTAGCCCAGAGGTCTGCTCTGCAGGCTAGTCTCTTCAAATAAACTTCTCTCAAAAACTGGTGTGTATGTGTGTGTGTGTGGGGGGGAGGGTTGTATGTTTGCAGGTGCATTGGAGACTAAGATAGTGTCAGATTCCACTGGAACTGCAATCACATTGAGTTGCCTAACATGGGTGCTTAGAAGATAGCTCAGGTCCTTTGCAAGAGCAGCAAATGTACCTGTCTTCAGAGCCATCTCTCTGGTCCATGTTTCTGGTCCTTAGAGTGCAGTCTATCCCACCTGGGGAGGCATATCAGCAAGAGTTTAAAGCAAGCGGCCACATTGTGCTTCAAGTCAGGAAGCAGAGACATGGATGCCAGTGCTCAGATCAATCATCCATTTTCTGTTTGCCCCTGTGGGATAGTGCCACCACATTCAGGGTGCATCTTCCTTCCTCAGGTAAACCTCCCTGGAAACTCCCTCATAGACATGCCCAGGAGTGTGTCTCCTAGGTGACTCCCAATCCAATCAAGTTGGCAGAGACATAAACTACCACAGGGGCTCATCCAATTGAACTACTTTGTTTAGTTCCCACTTTCTGTAGAGGGTTGTCAGTTTGTGTGTGTGTGTGTGTGTGTGTGTGTGTGTGTGTGTGAGAGAGAGAGAGAGAGAGAGAGAGAGAGAGAGAGAGAGAGAGAGAGAGAGAGAGAGAGAGAGAGAGAGAGAGAGAGAGAATGTGTGTGTGGTAGGGGTGGTTACATGCATTGCTGGGGAGGAGGAGGATGAGGTTTAGGCTTTGTTTTTTGGTGTTTCTACCATGTCAGGAGACAGAGCCTGTACCTAAAGGAACATCCATTGCCTAGCGGTGGAGATTTGCTGCTGAATATAATGACTCACAGGCGAGCACCTGTGTGCACATAAGTTCTGCCTGTCCTGATGGCGGTGGCTGTTTTCCTTCTTCCCTCTCCTCCTCTTCCTCCCCCTTCCTCCTCCTCCTAGTCGTCGTCTTCTTCTTTTTTTTGACTTCTTCAGTGGGGTCTTGTTATATAGAAAAGGCCAGCCTGGAAGTCACCGTCCTGCCTCAGCCTCATAGTGTGGGGCTGACAGGTGCATCCTTGCTGTGTCTGGTCTAATATTACTTAGAGACACATTCCTTCCAGCACATTGCTGGTTGCCCCTTGGGAACAGTGCTGGACTGGGTGAATGGTGGTATTTGGAAGCAGAAGATCTAGCTTCAAATCTTGTCTATTTGTGGAGGTAGGGGAATTGTACAGCCTGGGCTTCATAATTAGTTCTAGACCTAATGTTAAACAACAAAACATTGGAAGAAGGGGGTCAGTGGGAGTGAAAGATAAAAGAGGTCAGTGTGGAGTGAATATTATCAAAGTACATTGTAAACATGTATGAAAATGTCAAAATAAATCACATTATTGTGTATAATTAATATATGCTAATACACAATTAAAAAATCCCGCTTGTTCTTCTGATTGATAGCATGATGCTCAGCGAGTCATTAGCTTCTGTAAACACTGTTTCCATAAATGAAGAAGTGATCGCTAGGGCTGTAGTGATGAAGTCCCCCGGACTAGATGGCTTAAAGCCTAGACATTTATTTCCTCACAGTTTTGGGTGCCAGACATCAGAAGCAAAGGTGCTGGCAGGGTGGTGTTTTGCAGAAGCCTGGAGGAAGGCTCTGACTACACTCTCCCCAGCTGTGACTGACAGCTCTGTCTCCTTTTGTCTTTACACTGTCTCCTGTACATAGCTCTTTTGAAATCTCTTCTTAGAAGGACATTAGTCATTGGGGTCGAGCCCACTTCATTTAAATTATTATTAATATTTTTAATAATGAATTCACTCTCACTCTGTGTGTGTGTGTACATGCATGTGTACCTTCACACTACTGTAATGCGAAAAATATTGTTCTACAGTTTGGAACAATGAGCCTCTTTCTTCCCTCCTTAAACTGCCACCCCCAAAGTGTAGAAATCCTTGTCTCTGAATTATGTACTAATACAGAGGCTGGGGACAGTCTGCAGTGGTCCAGTCATTGCTTTACCATGCTCTAAAATGTTTACTTAAGTGAACACTCTCTGGGCCTACTACAGACCATCTATGAGAGATGGTTCTCTCCGTCTTCCATTTGAGTCCTGGTGACTGAAGTCAGGTTGTCACGTACAATGACAAGTGTCTTTACCTATTTTCTCACCCCTCCTTCCTCTAATTCAATCTTAATGTAAGGGCCTCTCTCAATACCCTGACTCCAGATATGGTCCCTAATTTTGATGTATAGACCAGCCAGATAGATCTTAATGCCACATGTCCAGTAGCATCACTATTGGTCTCAGACAAAATAAGAGAAAGCAGGGCTAGATTCTCATGTTGTGTGGCATATTCCTTATCCCCATGCACATGGCATGGATGGCAAAAGTGTCACAGACTCCTCCAGGATGACACTGATCCTCTGCATCCCCATAAGATCACCACAGATGTAGTCACCCTTCCGCAGGATGCCCTGGCTTGGTTTGGTCCATGGGACAATAGCAATTTTGATTCAAGCAGAAATTTGACTACTACTCGACAGTGGAAGCCACTTTCAAGTTAACCACAAACCAACCAAAGCCTACCTGCATAGGGGATAAGTATTCCCTGCAGAGAGGAATCAGTGGTTTGCAGCCAGTAGTCTGGACATCGACCAGATAGATGTATGTATCATCCCAGACCGCTAACCCCCTGGTGAGCCGCTAGCTGGCTAGAAGCATGAGTGAGACCCAGCCCAACAGCACCAGAGCCTAATGGTCTGCAACAACAGTAATTGATGCTGGTTTAAAGCCAACAATCGGGATTTGGGGTTGTTACCTTAGCAACAGGTGCCTGAAATACTTGTTTTTTTTTGTTTGTTTGTTTTTTAATTTAGGGATCTGAGGGTCTTTTGTCAGATAGTCAGGAAAACATTACCTAACAGAAGGGACTCACTGGCTTACAGGGATACAATTTAGCGCTATGCAGGACAAGGGCTGGGATTATATGGCAGACACGGAGTCTGTAAGTGGAAAGGAAATCACTTTATTATACGAAGTACCTTGCATTTCTTTATGTCTTTGTTGTTTTCAGGAAAACTACATTTTGAACAGAAAGAAACAGCATACTGACTTGGAAAGCTTCCACACCCTGTCTCTCTGTCACCCACACCAGCAGGACATCCAGCTTTTTGGATCAAAGCTGGGTCGCCTACCTAGAATGCCTCTTGGCTATCTCTCTACAGGTCCTCTCAGAGCTGTACCTTTGTAGAACAGTGTTGTGTTTTAAAATCTGTTTGATGTGATTAAATAGGCTTGATTTATGAATAGCAATTGATTGGTATCAGAAATAGGAGAAGGCTTCGTCTCAAAAAGACAGTCTCCACACATTTATATAGCTTAAGTGTAGCCAGAAATCAGTAATGGATGGCTTCCATGTGGGGGTTGAAGACCAGGTCATCTATAAGGTGAGAGGAAACAGAGAGATGTGGCCTTGCCTCCAAGGTTTCCAGGTGGGAAGAGATCACCTGAGCAGGGAACAGGCTGGGCTGCCAGTCCTGTGTCTACCAGGAAGGGGAGCCGAGTGAAACAGTTTGGATGGAAAGTTCCACTCAAATCTTCTGATCTCGAGCCTCATACTGATGGCTTCTCATGACCATCTCGAGCATGGAAATGGGGATGGGGAGGGGGATTTCTGCCTCTGTGATCATCCAGAGTGATGAGGTACGTTAGAACCCCCCCCCCCCCACACACACACACACACTTCCCTTGTCTGCACCGGATCCTACTCCTTCCTTGTGTCTACATCCCCTTTCTCTGTAGATGGTTTTCTTGATTCGAAGAGTTCATTGTCTTATTAATCCCCTCAAGTTAACTATGTTGAAGTGTGTGGGGCCCGCTTGAGGAGCTTCATGGTTATAGCAGGACCACAGAACACAGTAAGCTTTCATTTTTTCAACAGGTGGCAGAAACAAGTAGATGTCAGGGGCAGACAGAGGGAGCACATTGGATCCAGAGGAGGCTGGGTGCATTCACGAAGGCTTCCCAGAAGAACACGAGAACTTGGAGCTTTAACCCTGCCTTGCTGACTGTTCCTTGGATGTGGCATTCTAAGAAGGAGAAACTGATGCTGAGTTAGAGTAGAAAGACTGTGTCCCGGAAAAGCTGAGGGTTGTACTTTATAAGCCACTAGTCATTTCCATGACCCCACAGTCCTTGAGTGTCTAGGTAACTTGAGGTGGGGGGAGGCATCAGTGATAGCAGCAATCTTAGGGCATGAGGTAGGTCTGTACCCCAAGCCTCAGTGTCTGTTCCACACTGTGTCCCCATTTGCTTTGAGATGGCCATTCCTCATCCTGAGCCATTCTGGCCCGGGGCAGAAGGCCATGCTGGGCTCCCTTTGGGAGAAAGTCATTTATTATGTAAGTGTTACTTCATATTTTAGCTGGTGATCAAAGGTGACATTTAATTTTTTTTCCATGTCGAATAATTTAAGATTATGTTATCAGTGTCATTTTTATGGCAACTTCTCGGTCATAAAAACAGCATCAATTATTCAGTGTGTCACCTTGTGTGTCTGGGTTACGTGGAGACGGTGGGGGGGGAAGGTAAGCCCAGGGGTTAGTTCAGGCAGGTGGCTCTGTGGACCCTTCCTGGTCCCTGCTGAGTGCCTGATGACTCAGTCCCTTCTCAAGGGCCCCGTTCCCTTCTCACTTGGTGTAATATCCACCAGAATGGTGCCAATTAATTCCCTGACCTTTCTCTGAACTCTTCCCCAGGGAGGTCTGACCTCTTTACAGACCTTACTTAGAGCCTTTGTTCTAGGGGACTTGGTGCTCATACCTCACAGAGTGTAAGCTATATAACACTAGGGACAGAGTTGAGTCTCCATTCCAAACCCTTATGAGCATGATGGGCTGCTATATGTAGACTTGGAAAGGTCAGGTCCCAAGGACTGCCAGCCTGAGAGCCTGGCCAGCGGTTTTTCTTCCTAGATTTTGTTGTTGCCAGCTTTGAGATGCCCCAGCAGGGAAGAAAAAGAAGCCATGTAACATGAAGCAGGTAAAGGTCAATATTGGGACCAGAGGCCCATGTGTCAGTTTGTCTACAGTGAGTTTGGAAGATGGTAGGATCTTCAGGGACCGGTGTAGTAGGAGGTTTCTGGTTGGACTTTCTGGCCTAACCTCAAGGTTTAGGACCCCCAGACCCACAGTCCCGCAGTCCCACAGAGACATACAGATGCTTACAATTAGTTTTAGGCTGACCGGTCAAAGGCCCAGGCATATCACTTGCTAGCTCTCTACCCTTCATCTAACCCATGTCTCTTGTTCAGCCATGAGCTCGGTACCTTTTCTTAGAGCTGCATAGTTGTCCTCTGCTTCTTCTGGCTTCTCTCTGGCATTCTGCTCTGTTCTTCCAGTTCCCAGAGTTCTCTTAGTCTGGTAGCCCCGCCCATACTTCCTGCCTGCCTTTGGCCAATCAGTGCTTTTTATTAAACAAGTGGTTGGGATAATTATTTAAAATGAAGCAACACAATCTCCCACAGACCGGGTGCTGACTACCATTTTTATATTTGTGTTTTATGTTTAGTTAGCTGTTTTATCCTTCAATCTCAGAGTGGGAGGTGAAAAATGTTGGGAATGCCCTCAGTAAGTGAGAATGGAGCCCTGGGATGCTGCTGTCTGAGGGTGACTATGCCCCTTCCATAATATTATAATATTCTCTGGAGGATGTGTGTGTTAGCCAAGATCAAGAGCCATCTTGTGCTTGGTGATGCCTTCCGAACCCCTTCCCCATCTGTCAGGGGTATCATGAAGAAGCCACCAAAGCAGAGTTCACATGTCCCTTTGGGAGCTGTTCTTGGAAGGGGAGGGGGCATATGTCTGTCTTTTCCTTATCAAAGTCTGAGAGTGGATGGTGAAGTGGAAGGTGTGTGTATGTGTGTGAGGGGGGGTGGGGGGGGGGTGTGAGTGCCTCCTCCCCAAAACCACAGGAGGTTGATTTTACCTTCCCCCTTATTTGAGACAGCATCTTGTCATTTCTGCATGGGTCAAGGTAACTGGCCTATATAAATGGCTGGAACATCTTGTTCTGCCTCCCATCTCCCTGTAGGAGTGCAAGGATTTCAGATGTGTACACTGATGGATCTGGGCTTTCACGTGGGTGCTGATATCCAAACTCAGGTCATCAGGCTTATATAGCAAGCTCTTTATCCATAGAGCCATCTCCCGAGCCATATTGACTTGTTTTGGGTGTGTGTATGGGGGTGGTTCTGGGCAGTTTCTCACCTGGAGACAGCAAACCAAGGTGAACAGAACTGGCCCTAGGTTCCAAGTGTGCATATGATATTCTGAGGCCTTTTGTGTTAATGTAAGGCACGTGTAGAATCACTTTCCTTGTCTGTTCCTCTGCTCCTACCTTCCTTTTATCTCTTTCCTCTGTGTATTTCCTTTCTGTTTCTTCTGGAAAATGCTATTCATCACAGCTCCTGCCTCTTTGCAGGAGTAGGTGGAAACAACCTTGTGTTTTGTGGGCCGGACCCTGGCCTCAAACCACACACAATAAAAATAATAACAACAGTAATAATTGTAATTCCACTGCAGGAGCATAGAGATCTCCAATGCTGGAGCCATGGATGGGTGTTGCCTCCTACCTCCAGCAGCCCACTCTTGACTTTCTGCTTCGAGTTGGGTTAGGAGTCGTGGGTGGAAATGGGGGAGGAAGGGCAGGGCAGGAGGTCGGAGGGGAGTGGGAAGGAAATGGAACATTCTTCTTGTAGCTTAGGAAGGAGCCTCCTATTTTACAGGTTGCCATTTGGAAGCTGTGAGGTGACACAGCAAGCCTGAGCTGTCCAAAGCCCTTGTGGTGGGGATGGGGAGGAAGGTGACTCACTGCTCTAATCATCAGCCAGGCACTCTGAGGGCTGTGGCAGAAAGTCAACAGCTGGCACCAGTCACATGTGTGTCCTGGAGAAATATATGCTCCCGTTGCCTATCTTATGGGGCTGTCAGGTTTCAAGGAGGGAATGTTAATGGGAAAATCATTATGGAGATTAGAATGAATTAGTCCCAGAAATGGAAGGAAGACTAGCATATCAAGATGGCTACCCTAGCATCGTAAGAAAGGCACGAAGGCCTTTCGCCCTCCATTCCTGATGCCTCCTGCACAGGCTGTGGCTGTGTTTATGGAGGGCATCTGTATGTAGAACTCTGTCACTTGGTCACCTGGACACCAAGTGCACAGCAAAGCCGGCACTCCAGAGCAACAATGCTGTTTGTTAGCACAGGTCAAGAGCCACCTTGTGCTTAGTGATGCCTTCCGAACCCCTTCCCCCTCTGTCAGGGGTATCGTGAAGAAGCCACCAAAGCAGAGTTGCCGTGTCCCGTCGGGAGCTGTTTCTCGAAGGATGGGGCGGGGCATTTTTCTGCCTTTTCCTCATCAAAGTCTGAGAGTGGATGGTGAAGAATGTTGAATGAAATCAGCAAGTGGGAGAGGAGCCCTGGGATGCTGATAGGAGAAGAAGGGGTTCCATCCCAGGTACCCTTTGAGATGCTTGCATACCTGGATCCTCCTGTCTGTTTTTAAGTTAATACTTACCAGTTGCCCATATTCCATTCATGGATGCAGCAGGTATGGATGAAGTCTAACTTCCTTTTTCTGTTGGCCCCTATTTTCCTGCTCTTTCCACCCCCTAGGATGTGCTATTATAGTTCTCAGTCTGACTGTCCAGTGTCTTGTATGAAAGAGAGCCTGTGGTTCCTGCCATTCTGTGTCTGGAACATCTCACCCTCATCCATTGTGCTGTAATGATGATAGCATTTTGTTCTTCATTGAGGTCAAGTTGTGTCTACATCACATTCTCTCCTTCCATTCTTGTGTTGACAGACTGCCGTGGTCAATGTGCTGCAATACACACAGGCCTCAACTCTCGGAAGGGTAAATAAATGTGTGATCAAGCACATGATGGTGGGCGCACGTGGGCATAGACATGGCTGAGATATCTTGGTCTTGCTCCATCCTTTTAAAAAGGAAACCTCTTGGATCTGGAGAGATGGCTCAGTGGTTAAGAACTTGTTACTCTTGCAGAGGATCCAGGTCCAGTCGCCACCACCCACATGGTGGCTCACGACCATCCATAACTCCAGTTCCAGGGGGAACTTATGCTCTCTTCTGACCTCTTTGGGAACCAGGAGCTCATGTGGTACATAAACATAAATGCATGTAGCCAAAACACACATGTAAAATAAGATAAATGACATTTAATGTGTGGGGGGTCTCATTTTAAAAAAAGTTTACTTAGTTGAGTGTGTATGTGAGAGGCGGAGCGGGAGGGAGAGAGCACAGGCACACATGCAAAAGGAAAAACATAGAGGTCAACTTCTTTTAGGAATCTCTTCTCTCCCTCTCCTTTGGAATTTGGGAATCAAATTCAGGTCTTTAGGATTATACCACCTAAGCCAGTGGTTCTCAACTGTGGGTCAAGACCCCTTGGGGTTGAACCATCTTTTACAGGGGTTGCCTAAGATCATTGAAAAACACAGATATTCGCATTCTGATTCATAGCAGCCTCAAAGTTACAGTTATGAAGTATCAATGAAAATAGTTTTATGGCTGGGGTCACCACACTATGAAGAACTATATTAAAGAGTCACAGCATCAGGAAGGTTGAGGACCACTACCTGAAGCCCTCTTGATGGCCATGAAAGGTCTTTCTGAGCGCATTTGGGATAGACTCTTTTTAGTGACTTCCTTCTACTTCCTAAAACATAGATACAAAGCAACGCAGTCACCTGGATCTGGGCTAATGAAGTGGTAGAAAGATCTGAGGGTCAAGGGGATACCACGATTTGGTTTTCTTTTTCTTAAACGCTATCTTCGCAGAGAGGCCACTGTCTACACTGTAACCCAAGGATCACACCTCCCTCCATGTTTAATCATGGTGAAGCTTCCGTGAATCAGTGAACATGTCATCTGTCACAAAGTTGGGAACAAGGGTGGCTATAACCCTTGACTACGACATACTTTTCCTCATTTGTGTGTGCATTTACTCATTGGACATGTGTGGGTGAAAGCATACATGTATGCACATGCATGTGATGGCCAGAGGGTGATGCCAGATGTCTTCTCCCATCTTTTTTGCCCTTCTTTTCTGAAGGGGGGGGGGGTCTCCTCAGTTCTATAAGCTGATTGGCCGGTGAGCTCCAGGGATCTGCTTGTCTCTGGCTCCCGGAGCCGGTCACAGGCATCATCACCGCTGTACCTGGCTCTCACTTGGTTGTTTGGGGCCTAAATTCAGTTCCTCAGGCTTACATAGTAAGCACTTGACCCACTGAGTCACCTCCCCAGTCCATTTCTTCCAAACTTCGTCACTCTTCAGGTCTTTGATTATTCAGTCTGTCATTGATTATTTGTTTTGGTCTCTCAGAGGAGAAGGGACCATTCCTGCAGAATGGGAATCGGCTCTTTTATATCTCGAGGAGCTGCAGAGCGTCGGTAGACAGTTGATGCTTAATTAAAAATGTATCAAGTTGTGAGTGCAGGCAGGCAGCAGTCATCCAAGAAAGTGACAGAATTTTTTGCTTGGTAGCAACAAGAGCTTAGAGTTCCCAGCATTAATCTGCAATAACACAGGGAGCTGTGAGGTCCTGGTCAACCTAAATCTTTCAGAAGCAGGATTCTCCACAGTAGAGATGTTGTCATTTGGTTGTCTTCTGCTCTGAGGCTGTCCCATACACAATAGGATATTGAAAAATATCAGAACCACCCACACACCCACAGGAACAGCCCAAGATGCTTATTTCTGTTTTCTGAGGCCTGGGGGAGGGGAGGGAGGACCAAAGGCATCTTGTTAAAAACCATTGTCCTAAATCAACGTGATTGTCTCAAAGCTGTGCCTTTCTGGAAGGCTTCAGCTGGGTAAGTGGCCCCAGCCTTCGCTTGGTGCATATGAATACAGTGGCATTTCCCCCATAATGAAGTGATTCCCCACCTCTATTTTTCTCCCAGATCGCATTGTTAAAGAAGGAAGACAAAGGAAGAACGTCAGCTGATAACCCTTTCACTGTGAGGCAGGCCTTTTATTGCTGCAGTGATCTGTCAGATATCAGCGGGAGATGTAGAATTAGAAATAATTAAAGCATATAAACAAACAAAGAGCTGTGACTCTATGGCCCACGGCTCATCACACAGATACCAGCTGTCACCCAAAAGTAGTTGAAGGGGCCTTCTGCAGAGGTGTGGGCTGTCTTGCTTGGAGTTTCTCATCCACTCAAGATTCTGTCCATCTGTGGTGTCAGCCTTGACCATGGTGCCAAGAACCAGATGCCACTCAGTATGACAAAGGGGGATTCCAAGGCTCAGCATAGAAGCTGGGGACTGTGTGGGACTGGCCAGCCAGGGATGGGAGCTACTGCCTCCTCCCCATTTTCAAACAGTGTTAAACGAGACATTGGTGCTCATGGTATAAAGTATTCCATAGACGCTTTGGTGTATAAAGAATTGAAAAACTATAGATGTATGACAAAAAAAAAGATACGAGATTCTCTGGAGTGTTCACGTTTAATGTTTAATTGGAAAGAAATCTGAAATAAAATATCTGTGTCTATAGAATTTCTTTTTGTCCTTGATCATCATGGCCATGTGAAAACACGGAGGGATGGTGTGTGTGTGTGTGTGTGTGTGTGTGTGTGTGTGTGTGTGTGTGTCTGTGCTTGTGTGTGTGTGTGTGTCTGTCTGTCTGTCTGTTGCCTCTCTGTGCTTGTGTGTGTGTGTGTCTGTCTGTCTGTGCCTCTCTGTGCTTGTGTGTGTGTGTCTGTCTGTCTGTTGTCTGTCTGTGTCTCTCTGTGCTTGTGTATGTGTGTCTGTCTGTCTGTCTGTGTCTCTCTGTGCTTGTGTGTGTGTGTCTGTCTGTTGTCTGTCTCTGTCTCTGTGCTTGTGTATGTGTGTCTGTCTGTCTGTCTGTCTGTGTCTCTCTGTGCTTGTGTGTGTGTGTGTGTCTGTCTGTCTGTCTGTTGTCTGTCTGTCTGTGCCTCTCTGTGCTTATGTGTGTGTCTGTCTGTCTGTAAGGTACAGTCTGGCACACCTTTTCTAAAATTATTCCCTGAAAGAAACATCCCCTATGAAAACTTCCATGTGTGTGCCTTTCTTGACTTCTTGGACTGCCATTCTCTGAACTGTTGCCCAGTACCATGTCTTCTTCTCTGTGATAGAATGAAAGCCTCTGAAACTATAAGACAAAATAAATTCTTCCCCTTTCTCTATTCTTTTGCCAGGACTTTTGGTTATGGTGATAGAGACATGACTAACCCTGATTATATATTTCTCAAATCTTTGAAACTGGTATGTAGGAACAATTCAGAAGCAGTTAGAGGTGTGGGCCATAGATGCCTTAGAAGCTGTAAGGGCTTAGTGTGTGATTCTGCTTGATGCTCAGGAGACCAGAATCCTATAAAAAATTTAGTAAAGAATGTGCTCATCTGATTCCTGATGGGGAGAAGCACTCTTTTGAGAATTGGACTACAGACCATGCATGTTATGTCCTTGCAAAGACTTTTGTCTACATTTACCTGTGTCCTATAACTTTGTGGGAGGCTGGCTTTAAACTAATAGATAGGGGGTAAAGAGGTGACTCAGTGGTTAAAAGCACACACACCACTCTTGCAGAAGACTTGAATTAGATTCCCAACACCCACTCACAACCATCTGTAACTCTAGTTCCATGAGTATCCAGTATCTGTGGCCTTTGTGGGCATCAGCACTCACACACACAATAATAATAATAATAATAATAATAATAATAATAATAATATAATAAAAAGTAAGAGATAAATTAACTTGGCAAGGGTGTTTCCCAATAGCATAACCTTTGGTTGGTAGGATGGTTGTTGATGACTTTTAGTCAGATTTATAGTGAGAATTGTGAGCAGAAGAACCAAGAAGAAAAATGTGAAGGCTGAAGGCTGAGAGAGGAGTAAGCTGAAAGTTGTGGACAAGGAGGGTAGAGTTTGTAAAGAGATTAGTTACATTAAAAAGAAGCCAAACACTTTTCACTCAGACAGTTGAATGTTGGGCCAGACCCACTCACAACACGCAACACGCTCCACGGTATAAATCTACAAACTCCTTTGAATGATTGGTGTGTGTGTGTGTGTGTGTGTGTGTGTGTGTGTGTGTGTGTTCACACATGAATGGTGCACACATCAGGGTTTCTTGCTTGAACAGGGCTATCTAGGGAACTGTTTTCTCAGATTCTTCTACCCGGGCTCCTACAGAACAAACCTGGTCTGACTATTTACACATGGTAGCAGATTTTGAATTTGCTTTCACAGGCATATTGAATGCAAGGACAGTGGTGGTTTAGAGGCCTCTACCGAGATGTGGATGGATTTTTTTTGGGGGGGGGGGGTTACCAGCTCACGAAAAACAACACTTTTGAGTGATGTTGAGACCATGACTTTGAGGACTTTTGGAGGACAAAATGAACATTGTTTTGTGAGGTGTTCACAACCCTATTGCATCCTAAGAGTAGAACACTGTAGCTTAATGTGAGGTGTCCAAGTGTCGTGTTGACCAGCGGCAGCCTGTGATGGTTGATCTTTACGGTTGACTGATGGTGAGGCTCATCTGTGGGAGTGTCTGTGAGGGTAATTTTGAGAGTGATTGCCCAGGGTAGAAGATCCCTTTTATATATGGGCTGGGCCATCTCCTTACCTTACAGAGTATGGAAGAAGTGGGGAAAAAGAGAAAAGTGAGGAAGTATGGGCTTCTCTTCTTCCTTTGCCTCCTGGCTCCTGTGAGGTGAACTTGTTACGATATGGTTTCCTGACCCCAGCTGGCCAGAGGTCCAAGACCCACAAACCTACAGTCCCAGACTCCTTAGCTGCCCGCTGGTTCTTAGTCCTCCCACCTCAAATGACTCAGATGCTTATATTAACTTCATGCTGTTTGGCCTATGTCTCAGGCACATTGCTAGCTAGCTCATTTATCTTAACTCAACCCATTTCCATTAATCTGTCTGCCACATGGCCCATGGCTCACCTGTGTTTCTTACATGTTGCTCCTTTGGGCAGCTGGCTCGATCTCCCTGACTCTGCCCTGCTTCTCCTACCTATGCTCTGATTTCCCCTCCTACTTTTTCTATGGTGCCTGTCATGGACCAAAACAGCTCCTCTATTTAAAGATTGATATTCAGAGCATACAGAAAGGCATTCCCACATCATGAACTACACTGCTCTGCCATGCCTTCTCCACCATCAATACAGACTCATTCATTTGAAATAGTCAGTAAATTAGCCTTTTGTCCTACAGTCTGTTCAGTCAGGCATTCTGTCACAGTGACCAGCAAAGGCAGCTACATGTGGGATGAATGAGTCACCCCAGGGGCTTATTTTAATAGGTCATGTTCTAAGTCTGTTATGCTCTGTATCCAGCAGCAATAAACACTCTCTCTCCCTCTCTTTCCCTCTCCCACTCTGTGTGTGTGTGTGTGTGTGTGTGTGTGTGTGTGTGTGTGAGAGAGAGAGAGAGAGAGAGAGAGAGAGAGAGAGAGAGAGAGAGAGAGAGAGAGAGAGAGAGAGAGTGAGTGTGTTGGGGAGATTGACATTTAGGGGATCAGTGCCAACTCCTTAGATCTTGGATTTTGGAACCTGGAAAGTTCTCTGTCCCCAAAGCTTGCCATATTCCACATAATCTGACCTATGACAACTGGATTGTATCAGGTCCTCAGCCCGTGGCACTCTTAGCAGGACATGGTTCCTTTGTCCAGATATCTGTGGGTCCTGAGGGTCTGGGGTCCTAAGGACATCGAAGTGTTGTAGTGACAGATCTTCTTGTTTCAGGGTGCTGCAGAAGACCCCCAGATGGCCCTGGCACTGAACTTGGACCCTGTACTGATGAAGAAGTCTGATCCCGAGGGCCCCAGCACACTGCTGTTCCCTGAGAGGGAACTTTCCATCCGGATAGGTAGCACTGGTCTCCTTTCAGGCAAGCCTTCTGCTGCAGATGCTGAGCTGGGCTGGAGGGAGGGGCCAGACCTGGGGCTGGTGTGAGGAGAGGAGAGAATGTGGAGCACTGTGCTCTTCTGGCTGCTCACCTCACTGTTCACAGTGCTGCTCTGCCCAGGCCCCTTTCTCCCATTTGCTCAAGCCAACTCTTGTTCATTGTACAGGCATAACAGCTTTGCTGCTATTTCCAACTTGGATGAATGGACAGGGATCACTCTGAATGGGATGGGGCTGGTTTAAGTTAGAGAGGATGGACATTGGTCCCCCCATCTCCCCATTCCTGGTGAAGCCCTAGTGCCCTTTTCATTTGTGAGATACTGAGTTTCTGATTCATGCGCATGAATCAGGGAAGGAGTGCATGAATCTCTTGCATTGTCTGTGTGGAGGCAGGACACTTTAAAGACAATAGGCATGGAACACCGTCATTTCTGCTGAGTTAGAGGGAAGGGACTCCCCAAGGGAATCAGCTAAGACTCCCTAAATCTCAGAGAGGTCTGGTTTGAGCCCAGATTCTGCCCTGCAGCACTCTGAAGCTTCTCGGTTTCCATTCAGATTCTGCCCTGAATGTATTATCCAGGGAAGACCTTGAATGTCTTCTCTCTGGTTGACCCTCTCTGTATCCTACAACTTCCCAGCTTGGATATAAGCAGGAAATAAAATTCATCTAATAGGATCTCAGGCTGTAGAGGGCCAGCCACAGCTGCCCTCTGTCACCCTTCACACATCTCATTCATACTCAGCCTACAGTGATCAAGCCATTCTCTCCCACAGGATTGTAGTTAAGGGCTGCCTTCCACCAAACTTGTAACTTTCATGCCCAGTCCTGAACTCACAGGCTGAACTCACAGTCACACAGATCTCTCTGTGAATTCTCGCTAGCAATTTCTTTGCTCAATTCCTGTGTGCCCTTGTAGGGTATACCTGGCTCTACCTGTCTTTTAAAGTAGGTTCAGGGTGGCTGTCAACAAACAATGTGAAAACTGACTCTCTCTCTCTCTCTTCCTCTCTCTCTCTCTCTCTCTCTCTCTCTCTCTCTCTCTCTCTCTCTCTCTCTCTCTCACACACACACACACACACACACACACACGGGGTGAGGGGCAGTGAATGCATGTGTTGTGGAAGCCAGAGGACAACCTTTTCCATTACTCCTCGGGTGTTCTGTATTTCTTGAGACCAGAGGGTGGTTGGTTGTCTTACTGATCTGGAACTTGCCAAGTTGACTAGGCAGGCTGCCCACAGATCTCTGCCTCCTTCCTTTGGGATTGCAAACACACAAGATCGTGTCCATCTTTTGATGTTGGTTCTGTGGTTTGAACTCAGGACCTTATGCTTGAAAGGCAAGCTCTTTACAAACTGAGCCATCTCTCTAGCCCCTCAGTAGACCTTTTCTAGGGAGCTTTGGGAGATTTCTGCATCTTATCAGGCAACCAGTGCTCATTGGTGGGGCTGTGTGGAGGCAGCTGCCATCCTTCATCCCTCTGCTGAATGCAAGGCATCACCTGTTACCAGGTTGCCGAGCAGTCCTTGTTGCTGACCGTTCTGATATGGGCCCGGATGCAGCCCTTGAAGATGGTTTGCTCTCTGTCACCTCATCTCACCTGGATGTGCCTGTGAATGCCAGGCATCTGGAGACTCTCAGACTGATAATGCTTATTTGCTGCCTGGCCTCCTGCAGACCAAGCCTGAAGGGACACTGTTTGTGCCATCTGGATTTGTCCTTTAGCTTGCTCTAACTGGAGCAAAGAGGCCAGCTTAATGGGCATTTAGTGACAAACATCAGCCTTTAAAAAACAATCATGGCACTGCTATCATGTCCTGTAATTGGTTCAGCAGGGGGAAAAGTCTGAGAAGCCATGCCTTGGGTAGGAAGTTGAGATGCCCTGGGTGGTAGCAGCTGCCAGGCTGGGGAAATCATTTATTAGACACTTATCTATTGATGGCTGTCCACGCCTAATGTTTATGATATCAGCTATTCTCAAGGCTGGGGGTATTTGGGGATGTAGTGAGGCCAGAAGCTCCTCTGTTTCTTTTTCTCTCCCTCTCCCTCTCTATCCCTCCCATTTTTCTTTCTCACTCTTTCCGTCAGCCACCTACCCATCTATCTACCCACCCACCCTTTTTATCTTTCTTCCAATTCAAAATGCAATAGCAAGATTTAAAGAGAAAGTGTGGCTTTACTTCTAACCTCATATTACGTGTAGTTTAGTCCCCCTATTACAGACATAAGCACCATTTCCAGTTTCCTGTGTGTCTGTTAAGGATTTTTATGCCCATGCTGTAGCAATCCTTGGACCATTGTTCTGTATCTTGTGATTTTGAACTTTACCAAATTTTTTTATTGTATGGCGAACTCCTGGATCCATCCCATTCTGCTACTGTCCATGACCTTGTATAACTGATAGTCCTTTGGATTGATTCTAGTGTTCTGTTGTTATCAAGAATTTGGCAGAGACGTTTTGACATTAGTGAATAATTGTTTGTATGTTTCGTATGTATCTGGGGGTCTGTACATGACCATCAAAGGGCTAATTGGCCTCTTAAAATATGCAAAACTTTTGTATACTTGTGCTCATTATATTGAGTTCTTTGACAGTTTTATACATGTAGATTATACATTCTGGCTAACTACCCCCCACCTTTTATATTCCTTCTGCTGCTATCAACCCCTCTCTTCTCTGGTTCCTTTTTAAATTTATGACTTTTGATTTTGTTGTTTGACCTGATCTATGTGGGTTTTTTTTGGAAGGCAGAGGTCTGTAGCTTTTACCTTACTTAGTTCAGATTCCCTGAGACTGATGTATCCTAAAGTCTTGGGCCTTTGTGCCTCAGTTCCTCAACCCTTCTGAATTATTATCCTCTTTAGGGTAGGAGAAAGTTTTTTTCCCTCAATATCTTCTTAGGATCAGGCCTGAAGCCTGGACTTCATTGTTGAAAGGCTGGGAGCAAAGGATGGTGCTTATTAAAATGTGCTATGAGGAAAGAAAACAAAATGAAATATGATAGGACCTTTTGTTTATGCAGAAGGCTAAAAAATGAAGGGCTAAGATGATGGTGGTGATGGTGATGGTGATGTTGGTGGTGATGGTAGCGGTGATAATGATATCAAGGATGATGGTGACGATGATGGTAGTGGTGATGATGGTGATGATGATGTCAATGATGATTGTGGTGAGATGGCCAAGATCTCTTTATCACTGTGGGTGTTAAATAAAGCAAGTAAACGACCAGATATACTTTCTTGAAGTAGGTTCTATGTAAGCCAAGTGAGGCAGTTACATATCTTCGCTTATGGGGCTGTTGTCAGATGATGCACTTTCAAAACTCTTTCAATCTCTGAAGAGTGTTATAATTGGTCTCCTTCCTCTCACCCCTTCTTTTTGAGGAAGGCAGGTTTGGGGCAGTTTTTCTTGTGGCCTGGCCAGAAGGCAATGTGATATTCTCATAAACCTGATTGAGCTACCCCAACAAAGCATGCTAGGATGCTAAAACAGAGGAAATGCCCTCTCCATCATCACCCTGACCCGCCTTGGGGACAGAAAGTCAGATGGAAGTGTCTAGGTGCATGGTTGCTTCTTTAGAGGCCTGTTATTGGCTTGCAAGTGGCTGATTTCTCCTCTGAATGTCGTCCTGCCATGTGGCACTATTCCTAGGGAGTTGAATACCACCTAAGACCAACTTTGTGAATCAGTGGGCTTTACTGAGGTTTACAGGAATAGAATTACCCAAAGTTTCATCACCAAAGCCCACCACCCACAGGTGACAGCTCACAAAGATGAGAGTCTGGGAAACACTGTACAGCCTGCATTTCAACAGGTTGCAGAGTGTCCTTTGCTGGTGATAGCTCTGCTGGTTTCTGCTCTTCATTGCTGCTTAGCTTCTCAGAGAGCTATTCCTATCAGACTTTCTGCTTATATACTTTTTGGGAAGGGTGGGGCTTAGTGAATCTGGTTGGTTTCAGGGACTTCCTAGAGCGATTTTGAGTTGTTTACTTCTAGACTTAAGGTGCTTCCCTGTAAGATGGAGTGTTTCACTCTCCCTTAGAACATCCTGTTTCACTTGTAAACAGCCCGTTTTAAAATAGTTCTGTTGTTTTACTTTTCCTTATATGCTGCTGTCTTAAGATGTTTCTCTCCAAGATGCAAGGATTTAGCCTTAGAAGAAACTGCTTACTCAACACTGCTCGGTCCCCCTTGTTTGTGAGGACACAGGCCCAGTCTTAATGACCTCGCCAAGACTGTCTCCCTGTACTGTTCACCTCAAGATATGCAGTGTTAGGACTCCAAAAAGTGGGGATGGATTCCCAAGTCAACCCATCGTTGTTACTTTTCTCAGTGGTACAGAAAAATACCCAGCACAAACAACACAAGAATGGGCTTTTTTTTGACTCAACATTTAGAGGGTACTACCCATCATGGCAGGGAAGTCATGGCTGCAGAAGCGTGAGATAGATGGTCGCATTGCATCCATAATCACTCAAGGTGTGGGTGTGGGTGGCCGCTGCTCCTTGGTTGTTTTTCTCATTTTATTGCAGCCTGTGACCCAGCCCATAGAATGGCACCACCCACATTTAGAGTGGGTTTTCCCCCAGTGGAGAAGCGTCATCACTGGCATGCCTAGGAGTTTGTCTCCATGGTGATTCTTAAAGCCATTAAGTTGACAATCAAAACTAACCATTGCATCATTTCAGTACCAAGCTTGTTTTGAAACATCTTCTCACACATGGTCCTGAGCCTCGAGGAATCCCACATGGCGAGAAGAAATGCGTCTCTTGGTTTCTTTTAGATTCTTTGACTATAGTTCTAGTCTCGAATGCCAGCCAGATCTAGGTTACTTGGTATTGGAGAATGCTGTCTTCCATGCAAACAGTTGCTATCTGACCAGCTGCACCTGTTGGCCAGAGGCCATCAGGAGTAGGTCTGGAGACTGTGGATGCTCTCCCAGACAAGGAGGAAGCAGAGAGGGTGACTGACCCCTCACCTAAATTTTAAGCTTCCCCCCACATCTCCCTCCCAGCTGTTTCTGTATAATCCTACCACAATTGTATCTGGAGAGGTACTAGAATATAGTTTGGGGAAGTTAATTGGAGGGGATGGCTCAGTCTGCAGCTCCAGGGAAGCCGTCTTGACATGGTGGATGGGCACTTTCCCAGTGACTCCTTTGGGATCCCCCCATGCCCTTGTCATAACCCTGCACCCATGCATACTTTGTAGATAAGCCCAACTCGCTTATCGGTTCCCTAGAGTGAATGTTAGTAGAGTTTGGTTTCCTCATGACTGCATCTTTCTGCCCTTTGACCAGTGCTTACCCAGCTATGCACACACACAGCCCTAGTTTCCAAGTGAAGTCACGTTTTGAGGTTCCAGGGAGACCTCTATCTTTGTGAGAGTACTATTCCACAGGGCACATACACCACCCATCCTCTGCTCACCCATATCTGGGCTCAGGAGCACAGTTTGTGTAGGGGATGAGTATCAGGTACAAGTGAGGGAGCCTGGCAAAGCTAATTCTGCCCGTAATAGGATGAAAGCCTTTTAATACGGAGCCTTGGAGCCAGTTGCCTGCAGCTCTGCTTGAGGTATTCATTAAGTGCTACAGAGGAGTTAGGGATACTGTCTCCTTATGCAAAATTTAACATTTGCTTGGTTAGCAGGCTCCATCATATTTATAAGAACCTGACACATTTATTTCGGCTCATAAGTCTATTAAACAGGGTAATGTGTTTTTAATGTGCACTCAGGAAACCAACTGAGAAGCGGCCAGAGCCCCACTGCCCAGGTCAGGCTATTCCTGCCGGGCTTTTATTACCCAGAGATTTAGAGGGCTGCTCCCAGAAACAACTGTCTTGGTTGTTTCCTGTATTATTTTGTTTTGTTTTTCAACTGTTGCTTTGCTTTTTTTTTTTTTTTTTTCTTCCTTCAGCTCTTTAAACTCAAAACACAGGGAGTGGGAGGGTAGCACTTGAGTGTTCAGGACACTTTTTTTCCGCCCGCCTTTGGTGGCGGTCAAACTCAAGGCTTCATGTAGCTAGACCAGCAGTTCATACCTGAGCTCCATCCTCAACCCTTGAGTGTGTAGGATCATTGGGGGTTTTCCTACGTGCTCTCTCCTAGCTCTGTTTCTTCTTTTTTCTCTCCCTGTTAGTATCTTGCCCCATATGGACCAGAGTCTTTTTTTTTTTTTTGGTCATGTGAGATTGGATGGAAATTGACGCCGCTTCCAGTCTGCCAGATGGAAGGGCCTGAAGGAGGTGCGGAATTGGTTTTTTGAACCCAGGTGAAGTTCACCATAGTGATAACATCTGGAATGTGATGGGTAAAGCCAACCCAAGGGGGTTGGTGATGGGGTCTGTGACGTGCTCAGCTTGACCTGACTGTTGTAACCACTCCACACTTGGATAGGAAACAGTCCCAATATCCTCCCACACTCCCTTTGGCCACACATGTCATCAACCCTAGCCACTTATGTAACCCTTGGCTCTGTGGTTTCACTCCTCAATAGCACCATCTAAGTGGAATCATCTAGCCTTTGTAGCCAGACTGCCTTAACTTGGTGTCATGTATCTGAATACACTTCATGATATTGTAAGTAATAAGAGTCACTTCTTTTTATGACTTAACAACTTTCCGTATAATATGGACATATTATTGTTTATTCATTCTACAGCTGGAAGACATCTGACTTGGTTTCCCAATTGGGTGATACCACTATAAATATTCACATATAGCTTTGTGTGTGAGCAAACGCTTTCATTTCTTTTAAGGCAGAGTTGAGTTTTGTGGTGCATGTATACTGGACTTTACAGCAACCCTGCAAAGTGTCGTTCAAATGGTTTGCGTCATCCCTACCAGACTTCCACTTTCTCTGAGTCCTGTCCAGCCTTGACAATGGAAACTTCTTATTTTTCCTTTTACATCTTAGCTCCCCCAGGGGTCTCTGTGCTTTTAATTTGTGTCTTCCTAATACCTTGTGTTGTTAGGCATTTCTTCGTGTGCTCCTTTACCATCTCTATATTATCTTTGGTCTCAAGATCCTTTGCCTATAAACAAAGAAAAATGTTTGTTTGTGTTCCTGCTGCAGAGTCCTCAGAGCTCATTATCTGCATCACAGATAAAAACCCTTTGTCAGATTTGTGGTTTTTATTCATTTTTCTCCTGGTTTCTAGCTTTACCCTTTTATTTGTCAAACAATGCCTTGGGGGGGGGGGGGGAGAGGTTGAGCGAGAAAGCAAACTTTTGGAGAAAAAATAAGTCCAGCTTACCGGTTTTTTCTTTTTCCAAATTATGCTTTTGGTGTCATGTCTAAGAATCCTTTGTTTAACTCATGGCCACAAAGATCTCCTCCTATGTTTTTTTCTGAAAGTTTCGCCTTTTACATTTAGGTTTTGGTGATGGTTTTGTTATTTTACACAATCTGAAATCACCTGGGAAGAATTTCAATGAGGGATTGACTAGATTCATTTGGCCTTTGGTCAGGTCTGTAGGGGGTTGTCTTAATCGCATTAATTGAGGCTGTAGGGATTAGCCATCCACTGTGGGCGCCATTCCCTAGGCAAGAAATCCTGGACGGCCTGAGAAAGCGAACTGAGTCCTGGAATGCATGCATTCATTGCTTTGTTCTCTGACCAAGTACACAGTATGCCCACACCTGTTTTAAGTTCTTGGTGCTTTGCTTTCTATAGATTATGACTTGCAAATATATCTGAAATAAAGTGCCTTTCCCCTAGGTTGCCTATGAGGGGGATTCTGAAACAGCAAGACGAAAGAAGTCCACACAGTTTATGACCCAGCCTGAGTTATTTTTGTTGTTGTTGTTAAAGAGTTGTTTTATTTCGAATGATGTGTAATGTGTGTGAATCTGTATGTGGGTATGTGCACATGAGTGCAGGTGTGCATGGAGGCCAGAAGAGGGCATCAGGTTCCCTGTATCTGGAGTTACAGGAGTCGTGAATGGCTTGACATGGATGCTGGGAACCGAACTCTATCCTCTGGAAACACAGTGTACACTCTTCATCACTAAGCCTTCGTCCCTCCAGCCCATTCAGCTGTATTTTAAAATACTAGCCAGAAGTTTGCTGACCCATCTTGCCCTGTGGTCTGGACAGTGCTCTCCCATCTGTGGCCCCATTTTATGTGGGCATAAAATCATTACTCAGAGGCTCATATTAATTATAAATTGTTTGGCCTATGGCTCAGGCTCATTGCCAACTAGCTTTTACTAATTTTTATTACTTAACCCATTTTTATTAATGTATGTATTGCCACATGGCTGTATGGTTTTACCTGTCTCCCATTATGTCTTGCTTCCTTGGGCAGCAGCCTGCTTCATTTTCCTGCCCGCCCTCCTTTGCCTTTATCTCTGCTTGGATTTCCTGCCTGCCTCTAAACTGCCCTGCAAGAGGCAAAAACCCAGGTTCTTTATTAACAAATGGTAGTAAAGTACAGTCACGGCCTACAGAAAGACATCTCACATCACTAGTGCTCTTGTGAAATACAAATGGCCATTTTTTTTTTTTTTTGTAGTTTTGCTTTTGGATTCTTCATATGGATTCATGCGTGTGTCCATGTTTCCCCTAGCTGTACTGTCTATTATTGGATTTGTATAATGCTTTTGAAATCAGATTTTATGTCCTCTTGCTTGTTCTTGTTTAGAATTGTTTTGGCCATACCATCTCCTTCATCATTACACACAAATTTACAATCAGTTTGACAAAATCTACAAAAAAAAAAAAAAAAATGAGATTTTGGTTGGTATTCCATCAAATTCATTAACCTAGAGAAAAAAGAAATCTTTAAAATTTTGAGTTTTTCACTTATGAGTCCTGTATATCATCTGATTTATCCATGTTTCTCTGAGTTCTTTTTGTATTTTCTAGTTTTTTTGTTTTTTTTTTTAAGCATCTACGAACTGAACATTTTGTTAGCTTTATATCTCTATGTTCCTGTGTCTAAAAGATAGAAATGTGTTTTAAACTTCAATTGCTCATGGCTAGTGTGTAGAAACCCAACTGACTTGTGTGTACACTAAAACCATATGTTAAAACAACTAAAATCATTTATTAGTTGCAAGAAATTTATTTTTATATCGTCAGAGATTTTCTGTGTCATGTCCTGTGAAGGATAATTTCATTTTTCCTTGTGTTATATTAAAACATTTTCTTGCTTTGTTGCAATGGTTTAGGTTTCTAGTGTGATGAAAGATGGGAGAGATAAAGGCAGTTATTCATACCCTGTCATTACTAGTATGCTGTTCTCTGTAGGTTTTTGGTTCATGTGAGCTCATTTCTAAAAGTTGTCATGATATATGATGTAGAATTGGAAAAGGTCAGAGAATAGGTTGTAGTTTTGACATGCTGGGTTAGGAGTGTGACTTAATCCCTTGGCCTTAGAGTTTTCAGGAAAATAGACAAAGTTAGTGCATATAAAATGTGTAGAATAAAGCCTATTTTATTGTAGGTCCTCTACAAATATGAGCTGTATTTTGTTTGTCTGAATGATAATTAAAAAATGGTCAGAGATCCCAGAAAGCTTGGATGCAAGATTGCTTTGGTCTAAGCTGCTCCTATGGGAAGCTGGCAAACTCTGGGTTTGGAGGTGCATTCATTCTTCATTCACTGAGCACATGGGTATCTGCAGTGCTTTTGAGCTACTAAACAGATGAGCCATTTAGGAATCGAATCTCCACACCCCAAATTAATGGACTGTACTGAGTTAGAAGATGAGGCTTCTCTGCAGAGAAATGAATCTCTGTAGAGGTGAACAGGCCTACTCATATGGATTAGGTAAAACTCATGACAAGATAGATGGGGAGAAGCACAAAGGACTGGTGGTAGGGTACCCAGTTGTGTGTGAAGAACAGGAGGCTGAGTTAGGTTTGCAGCTGTAACATGAATACATGGTTCACTACTATACAGGCCGACCCTGTTCATCTTCCCATTTCCTCTGCTTGGGAGCCAGAGCAAGGCCTTAGAGTAGAGGATGGATAAGGCTCAGTGAACCCAAGGCTGGGACCTTCCCAGGGAGTTTCCTTTGTGTAGCATGAGATTCAAGGTTGAGGAATTTTATACTCCGAGATGCCCCAGCCACAAGCCACCAAGGACATCTGTGGGAATGGCAGTGTCCAGGAGCTGTGGCCAACACATCTGTCTCTTCAGCACACAGGAAAAGGGCTCATATGACATTACAGTCTGGGGTTGCCGATGAACAGGGTGGGGTCTGATGGGTATCTTGGAGTGTGGGGATGGAAAGTGGGCTACAGGCTTTACTACACAGTCTCCCAGCTGAGAAGCGGGATGCAGCCACTGGAGGCAGTGGCTACTTTCTCTGGTCTTACTTTTAAACAAGATGTTGCCATGGTAACTGTAACCTTTCTCCTCCTTCTCTGGGGTCCGCCAGCCCTTCTCCACTTTGTTAACTAGTTTTTCTTACTCCAGTTTGATTTTGCCTCATCCTACCTCTTTCCCAACCACTCTTGACTTCTTTTGCTCATTTCTTTGATCCCTTTCTTTCCATGTGCACGCCTCTCGGTCTCAGTGAGCTGCCTTATCCCCCAGTCTCTCTCTCACTTCTGAGCACTGGCTACTCCTCGGAGGATCTCAGGGCTCTGGGGGCTGCAGTGGGGACATTGTTCTGCCCCAGTAGTGACATAACACTTGGTGATACTCCAAATTGAAAAAAATCCCTCCAGAGGCATTTTCTTCTCTCTCCAAATAGAGATCTACGGGGGTAGATGCTACCCCAGGGCTCTTCTTCTCTTTCTGGAAAATTCAATCTGGGTAAAGTTTCCTCCAGGCCCTTGCTTTGGGCTGACAATACAGAGCAGAAGCCCATTAGCCTACAGTGCTAATTAAACACATCCAAATGGTGTATCTCAGGCCTGCCATTCACTGGGTATCAGCAAGGAGCCTGGATATCCAGGAGATTTGTCACATATTTGATGACAATATTTCATCTGTCCCTTGCCCAGCTCTACTTAATTAGTTATTAACCACCTAAGTGTCAAACTGTTTGCATATATGCAGTGCTGGTCTCCTTCACATGGTCTTACATTCCAACACAGTCACCTGGAAGAGTCATCCTTGTGTGGCCTTGGCATTGTGTACCTGTGTGGGACTGGGGAAGACGGCCAGGGATAAAGATTGCCCAGGCATCTGAGGGGCCTTGTTATCTAGTCAGAACCCTTCTTTGGTAGCGATCGGATTAAGCAGCCCTGAGGCTCTGGCTGGTGGATAAAAGTGCTTGTAAGGCTAAGGGACAGGAACCGGGACAACAGAACATAATTGAAATGACTCTGAGAGCTAACAAGCTGTCTCCTGGCTTCCTGTCTAGCCTGCTCTTTGGAGGCCCCATGGTTGGTTTGCCATGCTGAAGGCAGAGGGTATACAATGCCAGTTTTGATTTTGATTGTACGTCTTGACCAGTGTTTGGTGCCCTTTCCTTTTCTCAATGTGAACAGGACTTTTTTTAAAAAAAAATACCTACATTCTGAAAGCCTGATTAGGAAAATTCTAGAAGGGCTGTGGGCCTGTTTCTCCTTGTCTCTCTCCCTCCTTCCCTTCCTCCTTCCCTCCCTCCCTCCCTCCTTCCCTCCTTCCCTCCCTCCCTGCCTCCCTCCCTGCCTCCCTCCCTTCCTCCCTCCCTCCCTCCCTCCCTCCCTCCCTACATGCCGCATTGTTAACATCATTGCCACTACATACAGATATTTGTGTCTCATTTCACCAGTACACTGAGGCAGTTACTCGATCCCCTCCCCCCACCCCAGGACTCCTCAGTGCCATACGTTAGACACAGACAAGTGTTTTATTTTCTAAGCATGGTATTTTCTTTAAACTAATTAGTAATTAGTTTCTTTACAGGGCATATCATAGAAATTAAACACATGGATTCTAGAGCCCCCAAGTCACCCCCAACTCTCACCACAGGGCAGCACTGGGAAGATTAGAGGGGCGGCCTCTGCTGTGTTGTCTCCAAGATGCTCCCCTGCCCCAACACACACAGGGCCATGCTAGGAAGATTGGAGAGGTTGGCTTTCTCTCTCTCTCTCTCTCTCTCTCTCTCTCTCTCTCTCTCTCTCTCTCTCTCTCTCTCTCTCTCTCCCTCTAGACAGGAATGCCACTTTAAGCTTAAAATGTGAACTTTCAGTGTTTGAAAAGGTTCAAGTTGAAGGGGATTGTAGGGAAGGTTCAAGTTGAATGGAAAGGCTAGCTGATCAAAAACATCCTCCGAGAATGTTCCGATCTGTCTAGATACTCTGAAGGAGCCATTTACATCTTTCTCAATGTACTCTGAATGGAATGACCCCAACCTCTTAAAATACCCCCCCCCCCCGTGTGTGTGTGTGTGTGTGTGTGTGTGTGTGTGTGTGTGTGTGTGTGTGTGTGTGTGTGTGTGTAAGCACATGAGAAGATCAGAGAGAAATCCTGACTATCATCCTCTAGGCACTTACCACTGTAGTTTGAGGCAGGGTCTCTCTGGCTTAGGTCTTCACCAGATATGTTAGGCCAGCTGGCTAGTGAGCTTCAAGGGATCCTGCTATCTCTACTTCCTACCTCACCAGAAGGGGGACGGTAAGCATATGCCACCTTGTCACTTAGGAGTTGTATAAGCTGCTTCCAGGAAAGGCTCAATGCCCCTGAAGTTTGATTTTAAATAGAAACTGTGTGAAATGTGGAGATTACCTTTCATGCTACCGCATACCGAAGGAGGTGGGATTGCCCTCTGTTCTGTTGAATACCAGTGATGCCCTTGCAGGGCATGCCTCAAACGGTGCACTTTACAACAAGGTGGTGGGTTTGGTGATGCTTCAGGGAACACTGGTTCAAATCCACTCCTGAGAACTCAAGTGTTGTCAGCTGCATGGAGGATTTTAATGCTCAGCTCAGTGTTGGGAACTGTGATCTCTCAAACAGTAACCAATATGCTGTCTCATAAGGACACGGACTTATTAACAAAGTCTTTTAGCTTCCTATGTACCTACACCCAGCTCTTAGTGTCCACTGGGATCAGGAGCAAAAGAGCCACTAAAACTTGCCAGCATCCGTTCTGAGGCACAGTCATCCCTGTCAGAGTAAAAAACCAGCAAATATGTAAATGCATGTGGCAGAACCTTTCTGAACAAAGGATCCTGGGGTTGCCGGAAACACTGCATCTGTGATGTTGGCTGCTGTGCTTTGGGTACTGTGTGTCACCCCTGTAGGAGTTCCTGTGTCAGAATCTTGGTTTTCAGGATGACAGGACTGGGTGGTGGAATTTATAAGAGATTGAGGCCTACCTCAAGATAATGAGATTATGAGGGCCTTGCCCTGGGGAGGAATTAATTAATGCCCTGTGAATTCCCATGAGAGAAGGTCATTAACCAGAAACATTCCTAAAACAGCTTTCTCCTCTTTAACATTTAAACCTTTACTAGGCAAGAGCGGCCTCCATTCACCCTGCTGTTCTGATTAGGAGAGGAAAAAATCTCCAGGCAAGCCCTGTCCATGGGACTATGATCATAGAACATTTTTTTTTTTTTTTAAACTTGTATCTGGCATCTTTGGCTTCTGATAGCTTTCTTCTGCTTCTTGGAGTTGTCAAGGATAGACACGAGGCAGTTATCAAATGCAGGGTAACAAGCTGTGCCCTAAGATGGGTCTGACCACCTGTCCTCAATGAAACAATAAAAAGAGCCAAGTTAATAGTGAAAAACAAGAGAAGAGATTTTTTTTCCCCCAGTGGCCACACTGGAAGAAGATGCAGCAAATAATTGTCACCTTAATTGCCAATCTTCCACAGGTGAACTCTGAGCTACCATAGTGGCTGGCTTGGCAAGGCATGCCCACTGTATAATAATGGCAGGAACGTCATAGGGTAACCAACCATTTTTTGTTTGGATTTAAGACCCACTGTATGTTATGAAACTCATAATTCATACCATTGTTGGGCTAAGAATCTGCGGCTAGTGAAATTAAACTTAAGAGGGCCATGGATATGCACATCTATGCAGGCCAGGTCAAGGTGTGGTCCTGCCCATCTTTGACCATCATTATCTGGACTTCAGTCTCATCCTATATGGGAGACCCATTCCCACACCGTTTGGTGCCCTTTGCTTCTCCCAATGTGAAATCCCTTGGGAAATTCTCATTTCTATGGGGCCCATTGTTCAAATAGTCTGTATCCATTGTTCAGATAGTCTGATACTCAGACTGAGAGGCACAGGTGTTCCTTTGAAACATCTTCATATCTCCCAGGCAGGCTACAAGGCCACATTATGAGTGCCCCAGGCATCGAGACCAGGCACGCTCTAGCTACAGCTGCTGTCCAAAGCATAGTTGGTTCAAAATAAAAGTGTAGTTGCCATTTCTTCCCCATTGTTATTAACTTTTGCAGTTAGATGACTCACAGAAATGATGGAATTTACCTAGAGTTTCTCGGAGCATTTGTATAGAGAAAATTGTGCTCACAGGTGCTTTTCCATGGAGGAGGAGGCTTGAAAAACCTAAGGGCTCGTATGGGGCTTCGGGGTGGTTGCTTTCATTAGGTTCTGTGCTGCTAAGAGCTGGAGCACCGGCTTCATTTGTGTATTGTAACAGGGTGTGTGTCAGCTTCGCCCTGAGAATGCAACAGGCAAAGCTCAGTAGTTTGCATCAGGAGATGGTATTTTGCTTTCAGAAGACATGCAAGCAACAGGGTGGCTCTGTCTCTAACCCTCCTTTACTTTCTGCTCCTTGGTCCAAGGCTGGCGGAGCAGCTCTTAGGAAAGGCATGCTCCGTGTCATGGTGAGGGACAGAATAAAAGAGCGAGCTGGTAGATGCCCTTTAAGAGTTCTTCAGGGCAAGACCGGGGATGTAGCCTGTTTGGTAGAGTGCTTGCGTAGTATATACCAAGCTATGAGTTAGATCCCTAACACTATATAAACTGGTCCTGGGAGCCCATGCCTGTAATCTTAGCACCAAGGAGGCAGGAGGATCAGAAATTCAAGGTCAAACCAGCTGCATAGCAAGCTCAGGTCCAATCCAACAAGCCCTTATCTTTTATTTGTTTATTAAAATTTCTGCTGAGCTCTGTGACATTCACGTCCATTCTCTTTCCATTGTCCAGCAGACAGAACGGTGGGATGATGACATTGTTCAGAGGAACACACTTGGCAGTTTGCTTCTGTTCTGTCACAGATCATCATGTTTGTTTCTACGTTTTAGGAGGCCACTGTTCTAGGCTAAGCTTCTGTGCCCAAACACATCAGAATGAAGATCAAAATGGGGTCACCCCCAACCAATTTTCAATACTAAAATTGAAACAGTTCATCCAAGAATCGGGGATGAAGGAGGCAGCTGCTAAATTGTCCCTAAGAATCCCGTTTCCCCAAGCCTTTGTCCTCACCCATGGCACACCTGCCCTGTCCTTTTGCGAGGGATGTAAACTGCTGACTTCTGGGAAGAGGGAGGAAAGGCCTCCAGCCGACTGGCCTGTAGGCAAGCCTGTGGTTAATGATTGATGGTGGAGGGCCTAGCCCACTGCATGTAGGGGTGCCATCCTTGGGTTTGGAGTCCTGGTAGATATGTGAAAGCCATGTGAGCAAGCCATGGAGAGTAGGTCAGTAAGCAACATTCATCCGTGGTCTGTGCTTCAGTCCTGCCCCAGCTTCGCTGCAGATGGACTGACTGAGATTGGGATGTGTGAAGCAAATAAGCCATTCCTCTCCCCCAAATTTTCAAATTACAGCAACGGAAAGCTAGTATGTTATACACTGTAACCTGACCTACTCTGATATTAGACAGTTATTTGGGTTTTGTTTTTCTGCCTTCCTGTCAAGAAAAGTGACTTGCAAAAGGCTTTCTTAATTAAAGCTTCTATTGCTATGATAAAACACTAAGACCGAAATGCAGCTTAGGAAGGAAAGTATTTATTTCATCTTACAACTAGTCCATCACTCAGGAAAGTTAGGGAAGGCACTCAAGGCAAGAGCTGGTGCAGAGGCCACAGAGGAGTGCTGCTTACTGGCTCCATCCCCTAGCTACCTCAGCTTGCTTCCTTATAACTTTAAGGACCACCAGCCTAGGGGTGGAACCACCCATAGTGGACTGGGCCCTCCCATCTCAATCCTCAATCATGAAAACAGCCCCACAGGCTTGCTTACAGGCCAGTCTGATGGCGGCATTTCTCAGTTGAGGTTCCCTCCTCCCAAATGACCCTAGGCTATGTCAGGGTGACATAGAAGCTACCCAGTGCAAACCAGGGGGTTTTATTTCTGCATTTCTGTGCATAAAACCAACTAACCATTGTGCTTGGCTCAGGGGAACACTTGTTTTCTGTTCTGGTATGATATATTGCCTGATTTTAGTATTGAAAATGAAGCCTTTGAAGAGCTTTAAATTGCTGTAATTTGATCATTTGATAGAGCCAAGAGGAGGGTTGAGGGATGGTGAAGAGCCACCTGTCCCCACGAGTCTTCTTTCTATACTAGATAAAAAGGAGAGCAGGGGCAGCCGCGCCGTAGTCCCCCACAAAGGCTTCCGTATGACCTTATTAAGGGGAAATTGGGAGATAGGCTTAGAAATGAGATTGTTTGGGAAACCTGGCTTAGTTTTATCTTGTCTTTTCTCTGGTCAGCATCCCTTCTTCCTGGGTTCCTTAGACTCTCAAGAGGAGACAGCACCCCAGCTTGTGATGACGGCCAATGGGGTCGGTGTATTTATCCCTCAAACTTCCCTCTGCGGTGCACACATGTCTCTTCACTCTGGGACGCCCTACCCCAACCTGACAAAACTTTCTTTGGTTCTTTCCTTGGTGAAAAGGTAAGGAATCACGCACCTTTGTTTCTATATCTCTCTTTCGGCTCAGAGCACTGTCTGAGCCAGGTCATTAAATTCCACTTAAGCACTTGTTCATTGCGGTGTGAGAAGGGCTGGCTCTACAGTTGTTATAAAAACCGATGCTCCCTAGAGTAAAAAATATGAATTCTCATCTGGGCTTCTGGAAGTGCGTTTGAATTACTGCTGGGTCCTTCTGCAGTGTTTGACCCCTGGTTTCCAGAATTTATTTTGATTTTTTTCTAGTCACAGCTGGTTGCTAGAGTATTTTGATTTTTTCCTTTCTTCTCCTCCTTTTTTTAAAATGACAGTATCTTATTTATCCTAGCCTACCTGAGTACCCCATTATATAGATAAGGATTCATGATCTTGAACTTCTGATCCTCCTGCCTGTACCTGTAGTAGGAAGTTTCTGGCCTGGACTAGCCCCGAGATGCAGACCAGCAGTCCCAAATCCTCACACAAAGGCATATATTAAGTGCATGCTGTTTGGCTAATGGCTCAGGCATATTGCTTAGTACCTCTTGGATTTTCACCCATTTATCCTAATCTATGTTTTACCATGTGGCTTGTGGTTTACCCGTACTTTGCTTTCTCAGTGGCAGCTCACAGCATCCCTGACTCCACCCTCCTTCCCCTCTATCTATGCTTGGATTTCTGCCTGCCTATAATCTGGCCTGCTCTAGGCCAAATAGTTCTTTTATTATCCGATGATAATTCTCAGTGTACAGAAAGACACCCCACATCATCTACCTCTTGAGTGCTGGGATTGCAAGTGTGGGCCACCATGTGTAGTTTTGTGTGGTGCTGGGGATTGAACCCCAGGCTTTGAGCGTGTTAGGTTAGGAACTTTATCAACTAATCTGTATTCCTGAGAAATCCAGATCATTGGAGATTCTGTCTTGGTTAGAAGGTGGCATGCTGAAGGGCAGGCATTCACTTAGCCTGTGATTTGAGCTCTCCCTGAATTCTGGCTGTATTCTTACTTATAATTTTAATTAAACACTTGCGCACCTATTCATCATCTGGGACCAAGTAAGTTCTAGAAGAGACTAATGGTGTTTTTGAAGTATCTGGGGTTTAGGAGGTGAGAGAGAAAAGTAATCAGGTATATTCATATCAGCCCTTCTAAGTCACAGGAAGTCTGGATTTTGTGCTGAGAGTTCCATTAAGTTTCTAAAGGGTCTGAGCCTAGCCTGACTGAGATTTTGAAAGTACAACCCTAGATCCTTCAATGGAGATAGGTCAGAGCCTGGAGAGCACTGATTCATATCCCGGACACGTTTTCTCTTCCCTCTAAACTGCTTCCCTGGTTCTGGCAACATTCAGCAAGCAGAGAAAGCCCATGTTTGTAAAACACTTCCCGAGAAGCCCCTTTGAAATGTCCACACCATCCAATTTTTACTGAAGCTGCTCTTACTCCCAAAATAGAATACAATCCACTTCTGAAATACCATTCAGGGAAGTGAAATTCAATAGCAACTAAGGACTTGGGGGCGTCCCTTGAAATTTCTGGTGGCTGGACTTGGCCTTGTCAACCCTGGTGTTCTCACAATCAGCCACAGCCCCATCTTGCATTCCCAGCAGGGCACTGGGGATGAGCTAGGGTGTCTAGGCACCAGGTCACCCTGAATTTCTGACTCCTCCAGCCAGGTCACAGTCAGAGACAGCCAGAGAGAGGGCTCTGAGTGCTCTCTGTGGGATTGAAGGTTTTTGACCTTTTTTTTTTCTTCAAGAAAGAGGACCCCCACACACACATACCCCCTGAAGTTGGGCAATTTTGTCAGAAGTCTGTCCAGTTGACCTGCTCTGTTGCTATGGTCTACATCGCTCTCCCACCTCTTTCCCCAGGTTTACGATCACTTATACTTAGATAAGGCACACTTCCCTCCGATAACCCTCCCTTTTTCCTGCCTCTTACTTCTCACCCCCCCACCTCTCTCCTTCCTCCTTCCCCCACTTCAATTTTTTTAAAAAAAGATTTGTTTGTGTTGGGGTGTGTGTGCACGTGTGCATATGCCTGTGTGTGTGTTTGTGTGTGTGTGTTTGTGTGTCCATAGGGGTCAGAGACAGGTGTTAGGTCTCCCAAAGCTAGAGTTGCAGGTGGATGTGAGAGGCCCGGTATGAAAGCTAAGGTCCTATGCAAGAGCAGCAAGAGCTGTAACCACTGAACCATCCTTCCCACTGTCATTTTTGTTCATTTCCAAGACTGAGCAGAGAAGTTTTCCAGCACACTTCTCGTCCCTTTTTTCCCCCTTCCCTGACATCTCAAGAGTTCACAGTGGCAAACTGGGACATTCACAGATGAGATTGGAGTTCCCACAGAGAGGCCCAGTTGGAGATGGGCGTTCAAGGAGTTGTAAGGTGTTATCCCTCGGCTTGTGTCTGTACAAACCAAGGGCAGGAATTCGGGGAATTGAGGTTGTAGAGAGGGACATTGCTTGTCCACAGTTGTCTTATAATGTCAGCCGTCCTCTACTCACTAGCTCCACCCCCCCCCCAACACACACACATTTTCTGGATGGCCCTGGAGTGGGGGGGGGATGCCCTTGTGGGAGACATTTTAGATCAAAACTGTGCCAACAGATGTGTGAGACCCAGTCACTGATGTGAAGAGGAATCTGGAAGGGCACTGACATACGAACCCTCATCACACCTGTGGGGGATCTGGGTTTAGGTCTCTACCCCGACCCCTCCGGGTCTGTGAAGACCAGAGAGAGGGTTTTATGGGGTTGGCAAGTGTGAGGGAAATGTATGCACATCAGGTCCCTTTTTAAATAATTAAAAAGACATTTTGGCTGATACTGTGGTTGAGTTTTGAGTGTCCCCCAAAGATGTATGTGCTGGAAACCAGCCTGAGGTGCCAACGGGATATGGTGGTATCTTCAGGAGGTGGAGCCCATGGGGGAAAAGTGATGTCATTGGGGTGTGCTTTTCTCTCTTTATGAGGTGAGCATTTTCTCTACTACATGGTTGCGTTATGGTGTGCTGGCTGCCACAGACCTAAGTGGCTGTGAAACAAAACCTCTGAAGCCATAAGCTGAGGTGCGTCTTTTCTTGTCTTGGAGTTGACTTTCTCAGGAACTTTGTCTTTTCCACAGAAAGCTGACGGACATAGGTTTTACATCAAGGGTATGTGCATTGGATGTTGTGGTGGGATTCAAGTATAAGCTGATAAGGCCCGAAGATGCTTATTTAGGGTTCCCGGCTCCTGAAGGGGGAGTGGCCAACCCCATTCAAGGGGCTGCTGGGATCTTGGGGCCCCATTCTTGGTTGTTTTTTTTTTTTTTTTTTGTGCTCTAACCGGAAATCGAACCTGGGCCACTCACCGCCTCGGCCTGGGTTCATTTCCCAGTCGAGAAACAAAACAAAACAACAACAACAAAAACCAGGATCCCAAGATCCCAGCAGCCCCTTTTGAATGGGGTTGGCCACTCCCCCTTCAGGAGCCTGGGACCCTAGATAAACATCTTTGGACCTTATCAGCTGACACCTGAATCCCACCACAGGATGTGGACCTTTGAAGTTACCTTTTAGAGACAGAAAGATACCATGTTCCCCAGTCGGGGAGTGGCAGGTCCCAGATGGCCTGGTGTGTCTAGGAGTTCAGTCCTGTTCTTTCCTCTTTTTTCTTTGGCTCTGTATCCTGAGGTAACTGTCCTGAGGAGTCTGGGCCTGCAGGTCCCATAAGCCTCAATTCATTCCTGGGCCACCTGCCAACTTTTCTCACTGGCCTCCCTGGTGGAGGAAAGTGACCATCCTTGTGGAGATGGAAAGCCCAGGCAGACCAGGCAGCATCCCTACTGGAGGGGCTGGAGAGATGGCTCAGCAGCGAAGAGAGTTGGCTCTGCCCAAGTCTGAGGACCTGAGTTTGTATCCCAGGAGCTAGCGACCTAACAACCCAGGTGTAATCCCACGTATACCTGTAACCACAACACTGTGGGAACTGGAAATAAGAGGTTTTCTGGGAGTTGCTGCCTGTATGTCTAGTTGAAAAACATGAGAGCTTCAGATTTAGTGAGAGACCTTGCCTCAGAAGGAATAAGGTTGGAGAGGGGTAGAGAGGGGACCTCAATGCTCCTCTCACATTTCCATACACATACATGCTCACATACAGCATATGTACCTACACCACATTTAATTACTCACACCCACACTTTTTTAAGTGTATGAGAATATCAAGTGGAGAAGATACTGTAGGTTGTCACCTGGTGCTCCTGCGGGGACCGGGCACCTCATTTGAGCTGTGGTCATGCTACAGATTCACGTCATAGTAGGTCGCACACATTTCCACATTTGTAAACTCAGCCTTGTGAGAAGCTACAGGTGGATCCACAAGTCCTTTCACAGTTGTAAGGCCAGTGAAATTTTATTTTGAAACCTTTCTCCTCCCCCCCCCCACCTGTCTAGACTTCTCTCTGGCCCTGCAAGGCTCTCTCCATGGTGAGGCGCTCTCCTGAGCTGTGATATTGCTTGCCATCTCTCACTTGCCCGTGGTGCTCTCAAGGCTTTTCTCTTCCATCTGTCTTCTCCAATTCACAGCCTTCTCCAAATGTCTTTGAGTTGGAAGTATTTCACTGTGAGATACTCATACATTATTTCTAGAGAGACAAGAACAAGTATCTGTTCACTCTGGATAGGAAACTAGCAATGGATCAAAATAATGATACTGCCAAAGTCAAGTTTGAGGAACCAATGAGTTTACTGGGGTTCCTTGCAGTGGTATGACTGAGAGGCTAATTACAGGAGCAGGGATGACTCAAAGGCAGCTGCATCATTGAAGCCCCCATTTTCAGTATGGGTGATAGCTCTTGAAAGCCAGAGCTCTGGCTCTTACTGTAGAACTTTCAGGCAGCTCAGCAGGTTTGAGTCTCTTCCAGGCAGCTCAGCTGGTGTGTGCTTCTCCCAGCAGCTCTGCTGCTATCAATTTCCCCCTTAGTCCTTACTGTCTGTATAATCTGGAGGAGAGAGAAACTTTGAGCATCTAGTCAGTTTCAGGGACTTCCTGAGACTTGTAGGAGGAAAGGGCTTTGTGTGTCTGGTCAGTTTCAGGGACTTCCTAAGACTTATATGTCATTAATTTCTTCAGTCTCAAGGTGTATCTCTCCAGAATGGAATGTTTTTAACTCAGAGGAAATTGCTATATAACACCAAGCAGGTGTACAGTGTTTTCTTAGGTCACTGAGGGCAGAGTAGGCAGCCCTTGACAATACTGTAATCACCCACTTACACAGATGCTCTTTTCCCTGTTTCCTTTACTCTCTCTTTGTATGTTCTTAATTTGCAGATGCTCTGAAAAATATGTCAATCCCATCTCAATATTAATGAAATACTGTGTTGTGGGGTAGGGGAGCGGTGTAGAGCTATTTTTCTCCTGATCTGAGGAAGAAGTGTCTGCTAGTGGTGACGTTTACCTCTGGCTGGGTAATTGTAATATTTGGTAAATCACGTTCATGGTTTCACCATAAGCTAATGTGTGGAAGCTGTGGTGTATCTATCTCCTGGTAAACAGAAGCCAGAGTCGCCTACATTCAGGAAGACAGCTTCAGTGGCTGCAGGAAGGCTTTAGTCTACTCTTTGAACTTGACCTTTGGCCCATGTCTTATTGTTAGATTACTGCCTAAATACCAAAAAAGGAAAGTGGGAGGAGAAACGTTTTTGTAGAGGAGAGACATGGGATATAGACCCAGGGGTCTAAGGATTGCGCTGTCCTGGTGAAGTGGCAGCCATGTCCAGCTTCTTTGTAATGACAGCCACACATGGTCTTCTCCAGTTTAGAAAGCCCAGGAAAGAGGATCAGAAAAGGAATGGAAGGTGCCTTCACAGTGAAACTCTGGGACCAGCCTTCAGGACTCACAGAAACACAGGACAGAATTTGTCAGAGGACAGGGACCTAGCTAGGTCCGTTAGACAAGAGTTAATGACTAGGGCTATGTGTATGTGTAAAGTGAATAAATGACAAAGTCTATTTTTCCTTCCTATCATAAGATTTTAAGATATTGATGTTTGGCTGTGTGTGCCCATGTATGCATTTGTGGGCATGCACGCCTACGTGCATCCACATTTCACCTCTGTGAGTGTGGCTGACAGCATGCCATGTCTCAGAGATTAAAAGCAGCGTGGAGATTAATGGGATACTCAGAGATGGTTAACACCAAAGCTGGCTCATTGACTGAGTGAAAATTCCTATTGTTCTGAAGACAAGCTGCTCCCACTTGATTCCCTCTGGAGAAACAAAAGCCTCCTTTGTGTATGCCTATGTTCCTAGGCAAGGGCAGACGTGCGGACGTGTGTTGCAGGAGACAGCACTAGACATTGGCATATGGTGGTGTGGGAGTGAGTGGCTGGTTCCTAGTTACACAAAGAGAAAGTACGGGTTTCTGAAAAATGTCTACTTAGCAGACTTTTTATTTTTGAGGATCCAGGGACATTTCAGTTAAAGGTGTGAATCCAGGAGCCGTGGGGTGTGAGCTGCTCCTGGCTGATGGGCGCATGGGGACCATCTGGGCCGGTGGCGTGTGCTTACTGTCAGCCTGGCTCAGCTCTGCCCACTGCCAGGATTAACAAGGTAGCAGCAAATGAGTGAGATGCACGTGGAGGGTGGTGGGATGGAGGGTCTCATGTGTATCCACAGTATTTTAGTTATAGAAAAGACCAAGAGAAAGAAAGACCAAGCTATAGGAAAGAACACAGAGAGCCGGCGCCATGGGAAGAGAATGGGTCTCTTATATGACTAAGAACTGGACACACCACATGAGGTAGAGCCAGAGGAAACCAGTAATAAGTAGACATTAAGGTGGAGGGGACAGTGAAGGTCAGAGTGCAGGCTTCTCTGAAGAAGCTACTGTGGGTCTGGAGAAATAGCCCAGCTGTCAGGTTCATGAGTTCATTTCCGAGCACTCACATCAGGTAGCTCCTAACTGCCTGTAACTCCAACTTCAGGGTGATTTGTTTTTCCTTTCTGGTTTTATAGACATATGCACTCATGTGCACACAATCCCCACATATATGCACAAAATTAGTGGGAAAAAAAACCATTAAAAACCAAGAAGTGAAATCCAAAGGTGATATGTTCAGGATGGGCCAGGGTGACTGACTGGCTGTGGTCTCTGTGGGCTGTTGCTCTGTCCCTGATGCCTAGGATTAGCCCTGGGTAAGTGAGGAGGTGACTGGCATGTACGTGAGAGACACTTCCTTGAGAATCTCTATTCTCTGTTCAGTCTTTAGGAGTTAGCACACTGTGGAAGGGACAGTAGCCCCTGAGTCTCTAATACTCCCACAAATGTTAAAACAGTCTACAACTGGAAATAAAAATAGTAATAGTTAGTGCCCAGGATAGGGATGACATACATCATACAACGAAGAGAACCCGGATGCTGCTTTGGTTTACACAGCAAAACATCCACAAATGTGAAGAAGCAAAAGAAGCACAGTCAGCAAAGCCTATATGAAGCAAAGGCTCCGAGGCCACCACTTTAAGAGAGACAATAAATCCCTCCCCTCCCCCACTTTTTGGCAACTTCATATTTCAACTTTCTAATGCTTGAATGCAGACATTTTTGACATCTGAAAAATTTCCTAGTGAATGGGAACTGGAGACACTTGAAGAATATATAATAGATTATAGATTATGTTGATTATACAATTGCGCTATATGCAGGCTCAGATTTTCCCACTAGGTCCCCCCCCCCCCCCCCCCCGTTCCTCTGATGAAGAAAGTGTCCTGGTTACTAGAGAAATGGCACCAAACCTGCCATGCAGTGGGTGGTTCCCATGTCAAGTTCATGGTCCCCGCCTCAGTGAAGCCATAAGTGAAAGGTTAAACCTGGGATGTGCCCCTCATGTGTTTCCTAGGATGACTAGTTCAGTATTTACCTTTTTCCTCACTCCTGACAATTTAGCTCTTTCTCCACCCCTAGCCTCATGCCCATGTTTGGACATTTCCTCTTTGACATATGAAGCCATCTCCTGCCTCATGAGGCCCATTGAGGCCCCTGGGACTCCATCACTTCTTCAACTCCTAACTTTGCCTCCCTCTTACTTCTGGCCTGATCACCTCAGAGGATGTGAGGTATTCTGTCTTCTGTAGAATTTGTTTGCCCAACCCCATAATCGATCTCCATCCCCATTCCTTGGGAGCTTGCCTGTATGGTTAGCTCTCCTTTATTACATTTACAGTATCTGCCCTGAGGGTTTCTTTTAGTCCACTCAAGGATGTTCAATTTTTTCTTATTAAAAATGGTATTTTGAGCCTACACCCTACAGTTTCTTCCTTGGCATGGCTCTTTCCTCATTGTGGATTTATTTGTCTATACAGCTGTAATGGCCTAAAGATATTTTGCCCTTACAATACAGATCAGGACTTTTCAGAATAGCTAGAACTTAGCAGAAGAATTTTATCCCACCTTGTTACTCAAGAAGGAGGGAAGGTGGGGAAGCAGCTGTTATATATTTTAATTTCATCCCAGAAGCACATCTGGGGATGCTCCTGGTAGACCAGGTGTCTGAGAGGTCAACACCTACAAGCTATTTGCCAGTGGAGACAGGAGGGACAGAGAAGGTGGGCGGGGCTTATACCTGGAGTTCTGATGGAGGTGATAGAATTGGGTATTCAATGAAGGATCCTTGTAGCACTGACTCTCTGGTCACTTCTGTCATCTCCCATGCCATCGTGTCTCTGGCACACATGGGACCAAGTTCAGCAGTCCTCTGTGGTTGGTTGGTAGTTGCTCCTTATCCAGCATCCTTTTGTAACCATCATTGTTGGAAACAGATTTTATTTTGTCTGTGGGATTTAAGGAAGCTCCAGGTTTAGAGTCGGGAAAGGAGTTAAGACTGAACTAAAAAGTCACTTATGCTTGCACCGTAAGCATGCCTCACTTCTGTTTTTAATATTTTTATTTGAATTATCTTTGTAGAGTAGGGAGTATTTTCTCTCTGTAGGCGATGTTCACAGTACAAGTCTTGACTGTCGGTTGGGGACAGGTTTCATTCAGATTCTAATGAGAAGCCCTTTCCCTGTCTCTCACTTCCTGAATTTCTCTTTCACTGACTGAATTTCCCCTCGAGGACTTCTATCCATTAATTTTATTTTTTAATTATTTATTCACTTTGAGAAAGGTTCTCATGCATCCCTGGATTGACTTGATGTTGATATGTAGTAAAGTGACCTTAAACTTCTGGTCTCCCTGCTTCCACTTTTCAAGAATTGACAGGCTTCGGCTAGCACTTCTGGATTTATGTGGTGCGGGAAATGTATCCACACATGCTCAAAGGGCATTGCTAGGGAATTACCAAACAATGGAGCTCCATCCCCAGCTCTTGCATCCCTCAATCTTAAAGGCTCGTGATGGCCAAAAATTGGTATTCTGAAGCATCTTCATTGCATGAGAGGAATGTAGACCCTGTCTACCTAAGGGACAACAGTTTTGATCTGTTTGAATAAAGGGGGTTATGGAAAGGCTTGTATTTAGGGAATGGAAGCCCCCTAAAACTTTTCTCTAAGAAATGTCTCTGGCATCTTGTTACAGCATAGAAGAAAGGGAGATGTCAAAGCTCACACCTCTACTGTGGGTTTATTAGGATCAGGATGCCCTGCTAATAGCCCAAGTGGTTATGAGCAGCTGTTGCAGACACCAGCTACAAAATTTCTCAGTTTCAGTGATGACAGACACAGGTTGGACGAGTCCCAGATCGCCAAGAACAGTGTCTGGGATGTCTCACCTGTGTGGGTCCAAGAGAAAATGGATACCAAAGGAGGGAAAGAATGCATTGGAAGAAAGCTGTCTGCATCAGTGATGTTAGAAGCCAGGCCTGGCCAGGTCTCTGTGCATGGACAAGGACCCAGTGTGCTACTAGTGCTCTGGTGGGAAGATGAAGTCATGCTGTCCACACGCTGTCTGTCTCCTCTCTTCTCTGCCATATCTACAGGCAGCTTCCCCGGCCCCAGAACACACACCACTTGCTATGGTTGAAGAGTAGCAACTATCCTCCTGCATCTCCACTTTGTCCTTTCTTTCTGTGGGGTCCCCGTAGTGTTGACCCATGGTCTATTATGTGGGACATAGGCATGGGTTCTACCAACAGTACCAACGGTTACTCCTGACAGTCTCTTGATGGGGTTGGAAGATGTGACTGGACCACAATCGGAGTGCCCAAGTAGAGTGGAATAGAGGGAGGAAGGGACTAGTTGGCCCCTTGTGTTGTTTTGGGGGTAAGAGGGTGGTGTGAAAGGACAGCTATTTCTGGCTGCTAGTGGGATAGGAAGCCCTTTTCCAGTTCTCACGTGAGTCCTGCCATGTGGACGTGGGCAGGAGGTCTCACACTGTCCCCCTGAGTCATTTTCTTCACTCTCTTAAAAACTCGAGAGAAAGCACAGGAACTGTCTCTGCTTCCTAAATGTCAGCTCTCCCTCCCCACTTCTCTCCCCTTGTGATTGCCTGACGTCAATGGCTGCCTTTTGGTTGCTGGTCTTGCCTGCTTTGGCAGATTTGGCTCTCAGAGCATTTCGGGCAGGAGCCAGAATTCTGAGTGGCAGCCAGGGCTCTCGGGTGCAGGGTTGAGCCCAGACTGTGTCCTCTGGAGAATGCTTTTCGTCTCATCACACACATCTCCAAGGCAGGGTTCCAGCCAAACACAATCCGGCCCAAGGAAGAGCTGTAATAGAGACATGTAAGGTTGGAGAGATTATCTGAGGCCCATGTGGGTTTTAATTTTAGACCTCCAGTGAGATTTGCATAAGAGAGCTATGTAGTGGATGTTGTATTATCTATATGTGTCAGCCTGGTTCCATTAAACATACCTACAGCAGATGGGTTGTGTTGTATTATCAATGTGAGCCTGGATGGTGCAGAGTCCCTCAGGCAACATGGTAGCCTCCTTGACTTGGACATCTTCTCAAACAACTTCCCGTTAGGAATTGCCAGGGCTTGCACCTCCTAGGCCTCTCTCCAACCCACCTTTACCTCCTGTGTTCACAAAGCCCTCTGAGTTCTGAGTTCCAGTTGTGCTAGGGAGGGATCTTACCATGCCAGTCTTCTCTTGACTCTTCACACCCCACAATGGGCTTCCTGGATGCTTGGTGCTCAGATATTTGACTTTCTTTTGTTACCTGTGGATTCTTGGTCTGGGGTAGGGACCCTGTCTGTATCCATTTTCCTTTCTCTTTTCATTTGCCAAGGTAAACCTCCTTGAGTCTGACCTCTAACATATGTGACTTATGGGACATTTTAGATATTGCAGTGGTTCATAGGAAAATGGCCCCCAAAGAGAGTGACACTATTAGGAGATGTGGCCTTATTGGAGTAGATATGGTTTTATTGGAGAAAGCTTTGAAGTCTCCTATGTTCAAACTATCCAGTGAGACAGACCACTTCCTGTTGTAGGCCTCTCTGCTCCAACACCATGTCGGCCTGCATGTCTCATGTTGATGATAATGAACTGAATCTCTGAACTGAAAGTGAGCCACTCCAATGTTGTCATGGTCATGGTATCTCTACAGCCCTAACTAACTAACCCTAACTAAGACAGTACTTGGTACCAGGAACTGGGGTATTGTTGTAATAGACCTGACCATGCTTTTATTTGAAGGAATATGAATCTTGGAACTGTGGATTAGAAAATCAGTGGAATGTTGAAGCACCACTTAATAGGCCATATTAATAGGAGCATGAAAGACAGAGAGAGGTATTAAGAGTGATTTGACTTGTGGGGCGGAGGAGGGGGGTGCTAGCTCAAGAGAAGAATTTTAGTGTATTGCCTAAAGAGTGTCCATGTGTTATTTTGGTGAAGAGAGTGGCTGCTTTTTGCCCTTGTGCAAAAATTCTACTTGAGGATAGAGTGACGAGGTTTAGATTAATTCTTGTGGCAGGGGAAAATCCCAAAGCAGCCTAGTATAGACTGTCATGTGGGTATGAGTGTCAATTCTGATCATCTATAGCGAAAAGGAGAGAACGGAGCAAATACAAATACAAAAATGTACATACTGAGAAAAGGGCACCAGGAAGTGGAATAGGACTAAACCCATGTTCAAGGAGATGAATGGATTAAGAAATGGAATAAAGGGAGTAGTGATCTCGGCAAGATTCCACCCAGCTAAGTTTCCAACTTGATAAAAGGAACCAAGAAAATCTTAGAGCTAGGTGTAGTGGTGCACACCTTTAAATCCAGAACTTGGGAGGTAGGGGCTGGCAGATCTCTGAGTTTTAGGGCAACATGGTCAACAGAGAAAGTTCTAGGAAAGCCAAGGCTAGGCACTGAAGAAAACTATGGGAAAAAGAAAGCTGATGGAGATGTAATTGGATGTGGGGGTCATGTTTCATCCCCACCACAGCTTTGGTGGCACAGTTCTGGAGTCAAGCATAGAAGAAAGGGCTATGGCCTTTGCCTCCGGGACTAAGAAAAGCCACTGAAACCAGACATATACCAGAGATTTTCCTGAACAGAGGACTAGAGAAGTCATGAAGCTGTGAAAGGAAAGCCTGGGTTGCCTCGGCGACCCCAGGATATTGGAGATGCTAGAGCTGTGGGGTATCTGTTGAGGAAAACTGCTAACAGCATGGAACCAGCCCAAGAGAAAGAAGTGGGCTGTAGTCAACAAAGCTGAAGGAAGTTGGAGATCTTTTGACATCAGACATGGAGATGAAGAGTTTGCCCACCTGGTGTTCAGTCTTTTTGTACAATATTTTCTCACTATGCTTCTTTCCCTACATCTGGGAATGGTAAAACGTGTATATCCCGTGCCATTTTATGTTGGAAGTATGTAATTGGTTTCTTTGATTTTGATTTTATATGGAATTACAGTTAAGAGACTTCATGAATCTGAGAAGAGACTTTGAACTTCAGATTTTTAAGTGAGTTTCTGACTGTTAACAAATTATGGGGACTCTTGAAGTTGGACTAAATGCATTTTTGCATTATGATATGGCTGCAAGCTTTGAGGACCTAAGATTGCAATGTAGTGGTTTGAAGGAAAAAGTCCCGCAAAAGGAGTGGTGCTATTAGGAGGTGTGACCTTGTTCTGTAGCTGTGGTCTTGTTAGAGAAAGTGTATCACTATGGGAATGGGTTTTGAAGTCTGCTATGCTCAAGCTACTCCCAGTGAGACAGACCACTTCCTGTTGCCTACCTATCAGTTTGTATGCTTCTTAGTTCCAGCACGATCTCTGCGTACATGCTTCAATGTTTCACCATGATAATGGACTGAATCTCTGAACCGTAAGTTATCAGACACTCCAATTAAATGTTTTCTTTGTATAAAAGTTACCATGGTCATGGAGTGTCTTCACAGCAATGGAAACTCTCATTAAAACATATATGTGTGTTCAAGATGCCACATCCTGGTCATTCTGGGTCACTCTATCCAGTTTTGATCTTAAAGTCAGCATTAGGCATTGAAGGCCTTGCCAGTCTTCATGCTAAAGATATTAGCTACAGGGTTAGGGATGCTAGTGTGCAAGTGGTGGCTTGTTCACCAAGTGGCACAAAGGTTCCCTGGGAAGTGATGTTTAAGAGTAGACCAGACTGGAATCTTTTGGTATGCGGCTAGTAGTCCCATCCAAATTGAAGAATGGAGATGAGTTGGAGTTGAGGGCTGTCTGGGATGACTTGCTGTTAAGATAAGCATTCATCATTGTACTTTTGACTCAGGATGTGTTCCTGAAGATGGGGTTATTCTAAGCCTGTATTCATGTCCCCACATGGGACAAATACCAGAAAAATTTTCCATGGCTTTCATTCAGAGCCTTAGATGATTTTTCTGAAGGTGGTGAAGTTAGTGCACTGTTCTAATTAACAGGAGCACAAGCACCTGAGTGGAAAGCTGACCAGGACTATGTGAGCAGATCTGGGAAGAGGGCCTAGGGCATTTGTATCTATGTGGCATCTATGTGCTGCCACTGTCTTTTTGCTTGCCCTGTGGTTGACTTTGTTTCTTCCAAGCAATTCATAAGAAGTCTTATGAATGATTAATGGAGGTGAAACAAGGAAATGGGGTTGGGAGCAGTGCTGCCTCATGCACCAGATATTTGGTCCATGTCCAAGCATGCTGCTTTCCGGGGGAGTTCTCAAAAGTGGCAGCTCCCTGAGAATGGGAGAAAGAATGATAGGAACATTATTTTCGGCTTTGTAAAGTTCATGTCACTGAGGTGTTTCTTGAGTGCACCAGTGGTGACTTAATGCCTAAAGTATAGCCCAGTTACAAATGGTGGGGCTCAGGACTGTCAAAAGTTTCTTTATTTCATGACAGGACTTCCTGTCAGTGCTGTAACGAATCACTGATAACTTAGCTGTAAGAAGTCCACACACATTTATTCTCTTGAAAGTTTTACAGATCATAAATGCAGAATCAATTGTAGTGGGACTATGTGTTGTTGTTACATTGTAAATAATTGTCTTGCCTCACCTACTAGTTTAATAAAAACGCTGATTGGCCAAAGGCAGACAGGAAGTCTGGGCGGGGCTACCAGACTAAGAAAACTCTGGGAACAGGAAGAACAGAGCAGAAATGTCAGAGAGAAGCCAGAAGAAGCAGAGGATAACTATGCTGCTCTGAGAAAAGGTACTGAGCCACATGGCTGAACAGGATAAGAATCATGGGTTAGTTTAAGGGTAGAGAGTTAACAAGTTATATGCCTGGGCCCTAGGCCAACAGCCTAAAATTAATACCAGCGTCTGTGTGTTTAAGTGGGACTATGAGACTATAGGCCAGAGAGTCCGGGCCGTGAGGCAAGACCAGAAATTCTGGGCCAGTAACCAAATTAATTGTATGGGCTAATGGAGGTTAAGACCCAATAGAATTGATTCCTCTCTCAGCCTGAGACTGTGACATCCCATGACTTTTGTCTGAGTCACTCTATCTATGCATGATATATCCTTCTCCGACTATCCTCCTGCTTCCCACTAGTAGGGGCAGTTACGATTATATAACCATTAGCCCTCCACTATTACCCAGAACAGTCCTCATGAATTTAGATCCTTAGCTAAGCTCCATTTGCAGACTTCTTTGCCATACAAGATATGGTCATAGTTTTTAGAGTTTAAGATGTGAACTGCTAGGGTAAGGTGTTATTCAGCCTGACACAGAATCCCACTGAATCATCACACTCCCTGAATCATGGTTACCTAACATCCTTCCCTTCTAAGGACTTCAGCATGGTCAAAAGACAGAACCAGGATCCATGTAACCACTGGTGTCCACATCTTCACAAACCTTCACCACTTCTGTGAACTAACTCAACTACATAAGGATTGAGTTTCCCAGAGGTGGGATGGGCTCCGTTCCATAGCCACATTCTCCTTCTCCACTGTCTGGTCCATATCATCAGAAAATTCCTTATGCCTTAAGAGTAGATAGTTGCCCTCAAAGATGCCCAACTTATTTAGGTGGACAGGCCAGCAGGAAGGAAACACAGCATGCCAAGATCCCATTGAAATTTAGCTGGCTCCTGTCTTAGTTAGCATCCTGTTGCTGTGATAAATACCATGACTTAAGCAGGTTTTGAGGTAGAGGGTTCAGTTTACATTTCCACATCATAGTCCACCATTGAAAGAAGTTAGGGCAGGAGCTCAAACAGGACTCTGGAAGCAGGAACAGAAATAGAGATGATGGAGGGGCAATACTCGCCAAGCCCATATCCTTATACAGCTCAGGGGCAATTGTAAGGTAAAAGGGCCCAGGGAAACCACTCCCACCCCCTGAATATACCTGAGATACGGATCAAGGAAAAGCACCCTGACCCTGACTGGATCCCAGGACCAGGGCTTGAAATTGCACCAATCCCTGAGCTTGCTCTACAGTCAGGTTTCAGAATCCCACCAATCTCTGAGGTCTCTAAGCTTGAAATACCATCAGTCCCTGAGCATAAAATGTCACCAATCCCAGAGCTTGCCCCAGAATCAGATTGCAAAAATCCACCAATTCCAGGCTACCCTGGAAAAGCTCTGCCCCCCCCCCCCCCAAGAAATTCTTTACAAGATCAGTTCAGTTTTATACTCGAGGCAGTCACCCTCCTGGATTTTCCTTTCCAATAAATCTCTTGAACGATTGTGTGGTATGACATTTTCACCAGAGTTGAGCTCAGCTGTAACAACTTTCACTTCAGAACTGTAATACTTTTGCTGGGGAAACTTTCCTCTAGCAGAGCTGTAACACTTCACTGGACCCAAGCTTAGAAATAACTTCACAGGGGAAACCTTTCCCTGGAGCAGGGCTGTCAGCTGATACCCTAACAGTGACTTTGTGGTAATCCTTGGCTCCCGACTGCCAGGATCCCTTTCCATCTGGCTGCAGTGCTTACAATGAATGGTACTGCCCGGAGTACTCTTCACATCAGTTATTAATCAATCATGCATCGGGCCAGTTTGCTGAGGCAGTTCTTCAGTTGGGGTTCCCGCTTCTCAGGTGACTCCGCTTTGGGTTAAATTGACAATCGGCTCAACTCTTAGACTAGACACCTGGCTCACCCAGCCATCCATGGCCCAAGAGCCTGGGGATCATCTTTGTTGCTTCAAGATGTAACTTTTTTTTTTTTTGTGGTGAAAATTTCTGAATGAAACATGACATGATGGGACAAGATGATGAGAGATGCTGTGGACTTGTAGACATTGTGTCTTTGGCAACCTATCCCATTCTGGACAGCACATCAGGAAACTTAGTGGACACCAAATACTCCAGTGGATGGTTCATGACTTGAAACACCATCCTTTCTATTCCCAGGCTCTGATGGCATGGGAAGGAACAAGCCTTCCTTCATCCCTGACCCTTTTCCATCATCCCCCTCTCCCTAGAAATAACTGCTACAGGTGATTAATGGTTTGTGAAATCCCTCCCCCAGTGAGACCCTCACTATGCCTCCTCCATGTCAAGCTATCATGTGCCCAGGACAGCGTGGCATGTGTAGCGGGAGACCAGCCTCTGAGGCCAACAGGATCCCAGGCAGTCAGAAATGTTTCCTGTGCAGAAGCCCACTGGCTGCCATTGTGTATGCACAGGAGTGAGGCGATGGGAGGCATAATTTCAGGGCCAGAGACACTGCTGCCTTGTTTGAAACCTGGATTTTTTCCTCCTCTTTTATCCTAAAGGCAGACAGATCTTTCTAGACAATTGAAAAGACCCATCAGGCCCAATTACTTTGAAAAATTCTCGTTGTTTTCTTCCATTATCATCTCTCCCTGCTGGTTCTCTCTTGAAATGTAATGGTGGGGGAAACGTGAAGACAAACACCGGAGGGCTCCCAGGCTCTGGGAGATATCCTGTCTGCAGTCTCTGAGGCCGGGCTGCCCTTTTGTGCTGCTGGGCTGGCTCGCGATTCGGGTAGCCATGACTGCCAAGTAAGCCTTTGAGAGGGTCATCGGAGAGCATTATTTCTAGTGCTGACTACAGAGTGTGACAACACGGGAAATGTTACGGGTGGGAAGTGGCCGAAAGAGCCCTAGAGACAGGACATTGGTAGGGGTCCCTGGACATCCACGCTCAAAGCCAGCCTGACTTGTGTGCATGCTCCACCGCTGGTCTCTTCCAGTGCACATTTTAAATTTTTACTTAATTGTTTTATTTGTTTGTCGAGGGTGTGTGTGTGTGGGGGGGGGTTTCTCAGCGTGTAACCCAGGCTAGACCAGAACACCTGGGTTCCATTCATTTTCCTTTCCCTGGTTTTCTAAGTAGCTGGGACATCACGTACGTGCCATCGTCTACCGTTTTAGTTAACTCTGTTGGCGTGTCTAAATAACTTTTTGTTTCCCAGACTACAGTTTATGATTTTTGACTAAGACAGAGAAAAGCCCCAAGTAATTTTTAGGCTCCACTGTGTATTTGCAGGACAGGACCCACTCTGTAATATCTCAGGAAACTGGGGGTGGGGAGGTGATTAGCAAAGAGAGAACTGGGCCATGGGGTAGCTGCCAGAAGACAGTGGTTTGTTTTTGTTTTTGTTTTTAAACTAATCTGGGCTCTTCCATCAGCTGCATGTGAGTTCCTTCCTCCACTCTCTGGTTTTCATAGTTGTCTGGTCCTTCCATCTTCTTGTTCTCTGCCTGTGGTCGTGGACCACTCGGCCCTTGCTCACTTCTTCCTAGCTATGATTCTTTCCCAGCGTGGCTGTAATAAACCATCACACACTTGGATGACTTTAAGCAATGCTCATTTCTCTTCTCCGCAATGACATTAGGTGTGAGTGGGGATATGTTCCTTCTCTTGGTTCTTGGAGGGGATCATTTCTTGCCTCTTCCCAGATTCTGCTCATTCCCATCTATCTAACCTGTAGCTCTGATCCCACACAACTCTCTGCTTCTTCTCTGTGTGTCGCCTCCACATTTGCTTTGAGGTTCACCCTCATATGATCTCATTTTAATAATGTCAGTGAAGGCTCTGCCTCCAAACTCATGTTCTATAGATCCAGGTCATAATGAGTTTGGAGGGGACACTGTTCTGTCCTCATGGCATCAACCCCAGCCTTCATGGAGTTAGGTCCTGTTTCTTCTGCAGGGACCAGATCCATGGACAAACATGGCCCACCAGCCATGAACCTACAGGCTTCTGGAGAAGATGATGGCTACATCATTACCAGATATCCAGATTTGAACCAGAGCCACCTTCCTGTGCCCGCTTTTCTGGTTCCCCTGTCCGAGTAGTTGTTTTCATGTGTCTCTGGTCTAGGGCTCTACTTAGGGACACACTCAGTACATCCCTGGTCCTGTTGTCTGTGCTCAAAGACAACAAGGCTAGTTCTCGTTGCCAGCCTCTGCCTTGTGCCTGCAGTCTCTGCCTCTGGTAGGATATCACAGGGAGAGTCCTGCCTTTCCTCTGATAGGGTTTCAGCTGACCACCAGGATGTAGTGTACCTTTGCTTTAGCAGGGGCCAGCAGGTCAGTGAGTAAAGCTTGTATCTGCTGCAGAGATTTACTGTTACCTAATAATAGTGGTACAGCTCTGTCACCCACTGTTCTGTTCCCAGCATTGGAATTCTACCCATGATACCACCTCATTGGCTTCCAGCCTTCATTCTCATAAATCTCCACAGAGAAATCGCTCTGACTTAGCTCACACCCATTTTTTCACATTTTATCAGCTTTGTGGAGAGGCTCTTAAATTTCTTCAATTTGATGACCTCCTGCACAATAACTCTAAAAGGCAATGTGTTTACTTTCTCTAGTGGATGCAGGCATGTGGGTAATATCTGGAAGCCTGCTTCCTGCTTAGAAAGAGGGAGCCATCAAAATAAGGGCCTCCCATGCATCGTTGCTGGTGAGAGCTCAGACTCTCTAATTGTAGCTCTTCCCTAATTAGTGCCTTTTTCTCCAACACACTGACTTGATGTGCTTATTAGCTTGGATGTTAAAGGGTGTGTGTGTGTCTGTCTAAGTATGAGTGAGTATGTGCACTTGTGTAGATGCATGCCTCTCCCCTATGTGTGTTTATGTGTGTGTGTCCAAGTGTGAGCATGTGCACTTATGTAGACACATGCACAGGCACCCCCACCCCATGTGTATATGTGTGTGTGAGCATGTGCACTTGTATAGATGCATGCCCCCCACACTATATGTGTGTGTATGTGGATACTCATGCATGAGGATGGCCCTGGCTGTCATTCCTCAATTGTCACCACCTTGGTTCTATATTTTATTTCTGTTATGTGTAGGTGTGTGTACCTGCATGTGGGCTTGTGAGCATGTGTGCAGGTGCCCACAGAGGTTAGAGGCAATGGATCCCCTGGAGCCAGAGTTACAAACAGATATAAGTCACCGTGTGGGTGCTGGGAACCGAACTTGGGTCCTCTGTAAGAGCAGCAGGTGCTCTTAACCACTGAGCCATCTCTCCAGTCTCGACCTTGGTTCTTGAGACAAGATCTCCCATTGATCTGGAACTTGCTAAGTGGGCTAGGCTGGCTCAGCAGCAAGCCCCAGGGATCCACATGTGTGTCTCTGCCTCTCTCTTTTCTGTATTTTCACTTTCTTACCTTATTACAGTCATCTAGTATGTCAGAAAGATTACCAAAGATAGACCTGCTTCCCACTCTGACGTCTCTCAAGGACAGGCTTGGTTATCACTCATCTTCTGGTGTCGTATTTAGTATAGATGTCTATCGAGTGCATGAAGGCATAACCTGGAACACCCTCCAATGTCCCTATTGGCTGAGGACTGCATGGTAGGCTCTTAACTTTCTTTAAAATCTCATCTATGTAAAGTCACATGATCTGAATGCTAATCTTTTTTTTTTTTTTTTTTTACAGCACTTGTAAATAAACTAGATTCTGAGGACTTCTGAGTTTAAAGGCTTTGAATCAGACCAAATGCACACTAAGACAAAAAAAAAAAAAAAGATTAAAAAAATTTTAATAGGGCCTTGGGATTACAAGCACTTCATTAAGCACTAATTCCTTCAAAACTGGCAATTTGTGCATGATATATATTAGCAATTTTCTCTTCACTGCTGTATTTGGCTAAGTAATACCCCTTCCCAACCATCCTTCAGAGGAGTTTATTGAACATTCTCAGTTGGGTTTTGCTGATGGTAATGTTCAGATGGAATTTTCTTTTCTTAAACAAAAGCACATGGCAGAGACCAAGGGTGGTAAACAGAAGGCAAGAGGGAGGTAGACATGGGGTCATGCCACGGAGGACAGTGAGCTCAGTCAGGTGTTTGTTTCTCTTTAAGGGGAGGCTCCGTAGAGTTGTGTGTGTGTGTGTGTGTGTGTGTGTGTGTGTGTGTGTGTGTGTGTGTGTGTGTGTGTGTGTGTGTGTGTGTACCTTTTTTTCTGACACTGGGATCCACTCAATAGGCTAGGTTAACCTGGCCAGTAACCCCCTGTCTGTGCCTCACCAGTGCTAGAATTGTAAGTGCACTTCATCACAGTTGGCTATGGATGAAGCTTAGGTATAGCTGCTTTTTTTCCCCTCTCTTTGGGGGTACCCCCACCACCCAGTTCTCAAATAAATAAATACATGGAGACCTATTGTATCTTATGAATGCCTGACCTTAGCTTGGCTTGTTTCTAGCCAGCTTTTCTAAGTTAAATTATTAAGATTTTCTTATCTGTTTTGTCTCTGGGCCTTTTACCTCTCTTTGTTCTATATGTCTTTCCTTTCTTCCTCCTCCGTGGCTTGCTGGGTGGCTGGGTGGCTGGGTGGCTGGGTGGCTGGGTGGCTGGGTGGCTGGCCCTCCTCTTTTTTCTCTGTTTTTTGCTCCTGGCTCTTTCTATTTATTTTCTCTGCCTGACAGCCCTGCTTAGTTCTCTCTCCTGCCTAACTATTGACAGTCCATCTCTTTATTAGAGCATCAGGTGTTTTAGGCAGGCAAAGTAACCCAGCTTCACAGCGTTAAACAAACACAACATCAAAGAACGCAGCACATCTTTGCATCACTAAACAAATGTTCCACAGCATAAATAAAATGAACACAACTTCAACTATTATTCCACAATACTTAGGCACACTCTAACCCTAACCCTATCCCTTGCACTTTACAAATGGAACTAACTCCTTAGCCCCAGGGTTTGTTTTATATATATATATATATATATATATATATATATTCAGTATATTCACAGTAATATTGGGTCATTTGGGGTAGTTTTGAAACCAGGCCAAGGATGTTTAACTCAGTCTTTAGTACTATATTGCAATCTGGCTTCTCTTGGTCCTTCTTCCTCATTGTTCCTGGGTCTCCCAGTCTTCCAAGATACCCATAATTCTTCACAATGTATCTTAGACCCATCAGTACTGCTAATGCAATTTACTATAAAAATCACCAAGGAGAAATCTGATTTTAGTGAACCAGTTAAGCAAAGGTATGAGTGAGTGGTCACTTAGTTATTATTGTTCCAGGATCTGGGAATCCGGCAGAGTACTGTAGCCTTTAATGAGCTGTATTTTGCCAGCTCTACCACACTCACCCACTCCTATGATGCGAACCTCTGTGGTTGAGATGGTCTCCTCTCCTCCTAGAAGTTTCTAAGTTAATTTTTAAGCCTTATGCAGCCATCCTCTATGGACCCCTCTCCACCGAGGTTGCAGTGTATCGATCTCTTGTAGATCCCTGTACTTTTCCTACCTACTGATGATTGGCTGTTCGGCTTTGGATCTCATCAAGTTTGTGCATTAATTTCTCTTGGGGCTCATTTCTGTCACTTGAGACATTGTGCTCTCTGACCTGATTCTGTCTCCTAGCACGTGGCTCTAAGAGTACCTGAGATATGACAAGTATTTGGCAGCTATTTCAAACGATATATCTTTGATGTTTTTAAAGATTTGTTTTATTGGTTTAAAATTATTTCTGTATGTGTGTCTCTTTATGTGCACATGATTGCTAGTGCCTGCAGAGTTACAGCTGGAGTTATAGTGTGAGTCACCTGACTGGGTGCTAAGATTTGAACTCCAGTCTTCTGCAAGAACAGTTGTGCTTTTAAATGCTGAGCCATTTCTGTAGTCTAAAAAACCAATATTTTAATCAGGCAGTCTAACTGTTGCTTTATGTGCTTTTTCTGTCCTGTTGATTAAATTTCTTCTTTGACAGGTTCATACATGTATAGAATACTTTCTGTGTACTTCCACCCATGTCTCTTCATTCATCCACATGCTTGCCATCCCCCACTTTTCCCTACAGCTCCTGTTACCACAGTCTTGTCTTGCTGGTTTTGTGACCCACCGTTTTTAACCAGGGTTATCTGTGTGACCACAGATTTGGAACTATCCATTGGAGTCTGATAGGCTCACTGTTGGGCACACAACTGGAAGACAGTGACTGTTCCTCCCTCTACCAGGATCCATCAGTCACCAGTAGTTAGTTCATCAGGGAGGGGTACCATGGTCAACTGTTGAAAGACCCAGTCTTGGGCAGGTCCAGTGCACCCCGCATCACTACTGTGAGAAGAGCATGTTTCCATGATGGATGGCATCACTCATCTTAGTTAAAAGGTATGGATAAACTGAGCTGGAACTGTGCTAAAAGCTCTCTTCCTACTGACTAATTTTCATGATGCCAGCAGGTGCTATTCCAGCTTCTGGGGAGGAAAGGGCATCAGAGTCTTAGTCAACTAAGAACTCTTGGGACTACAGTGCTAAGCTAGCAAGATGTAGGAATTGAAACAATAGTGGTTCAGCTGTTCTGGGAGCAACCACCTACTCTCAGCTTGGACTTGAGGTTTGGTCTACAAGGGAAAGAACGTACATTGTCACTTTTCTTGTTGATATGAGAAATTTCTGGACAAAAAAAAACTTTAGGAAGGAAAGGTTCATTTTGGCTCATAGTTCGATTTTACAGTCCATCATCACAGAGAAGCCATGGGGCAGGAGCTTTTGGCAGCTGGTCATGTTGTATCCAAAGTGGGGAAGGGAGAGGAAGAGGGGGGAATTCTGGTGCTTAGTTCACTTTCTCCCTTTTATTAAGACAAAGATCACAGTCTGGGATGATGCCCCCCACATTCAGGTTGGGCTTCCCTATTCAGGTGACTTTTCTGGAAACATCTTCGCAGACACAGCAAGAGGCATGTTTGCATAGTGATTGGACACCCAGTGAATTTGACAATGAAGATTTCTATGTGCTTTAGTGTAGCCCAAGGGAATTTATAATTTCCTCTCTGTCCAATAGTGGCATTCCTTACCTCATCCATGACTCTGAGCCACCACCTCTTACTATAGCATAGTGGCATCATCATGGTTTAGACCAGGTATTCCTTTTTTGACTGCTTTGTCAGTGCTGAAGATGGAATCCAGGAGTCTCGCACATGCTGACCAAGTGCTGTACCACTGAGCTTCACTCCTCAGTGTCCCAAGGTCCCCAAGGCTGTGTTTTCATCCACCCCTTTCTGACCAGGGCATATTAATTACTACTGCTATCACTGTGTCAGGTCACCTGACAGAAAAGTGACAGGAAAGGAGTTAGTTATTTAGATTCATCATTCAGAGTGTATGGTCTGTCTGCCATCTGGTCACATCCTAGTGACATTCAACAAGCACAGATCTCCACTGGAAGTAGGCCTAGGACTAACACCCCAAGGCCCTCCACAGTGACCCACCACCTCCTGGGAGGCCCTACCTCCTAAAGGTCCCATTGTCTCCAAAACTGTACCACCTGCCGGGTAACAAGGTTAAACACATGGGGGATACATTTCATAATTAAACCATAACACGTTTTGTTATGTATTTTGGATTTTTATAGCAATTAGAGCTCCATAATTTACCCATTAGTTTTCCAACATTAGCTTTTCCAGTTATGTAGCAGAAACCACATATAAAGAACAGATGCTTTATAGGATTAATTCTGTTTTGAGCTTCTGTAGTCCCCATGGTTTCATTCAATAGTATCGGGCTTCTTTCTCCTCCTCCTCCTCCTCCTCCTTCTTTTGTTTGGAGATGGACAGGAGGTATTGTTTTCTTTAAACTTCATATACTCAATTGTTTTGACAGGGCAACATTAGTTCTCTTTCTGATTGGCACTGCATTTGAAATCAGAGTCACAGCTACCATTGTGAAGACCTCCCTCATTTCCCAGTGATCAATTTAGCATGATTGTCTCTCAGAGAAACCACCCTGTAAAATACATCAGTGCTATGTGACAAGCCACATTCATTGGCCTCCTCTCTCTTTCTCTTGACCTTTTGATGTAAGCCATCTGCTCATCACAGGAAGGGTTTTGGTGGCAAGTCTATGTTCTGGATGGTCCCTCATGGAGCACTTTGTAACTGCAAAAGCTGTGTGGTCTGGACAAATGGATGGATTGTAAACCAGTTGTTGCTGTGTCGTGCCATCTTGCCCAGAATCTGCAGAAATTGATAGCATCTTTTAGCCCTGGAGTCTAGAGATTCAATTTACTCTGTAGCTCACTTATAAAAGATAGGAAAAAAATAACGCCAAATCAGTGGGGAAATCGACTCTCCAATCTGGAAAGAACCATACAATATTATTTAATCTATTTCTCTTCATTCTTTTTCCTACCCACGAAAAAGAATTATCTCTTTTTTTTCTCCTCCCCAAGACTCTTTAGAGTTGAAGCTGTTTTCTGTTTCTTTTGTCCCTACTCCCAATTTTATAATTTGAGAAAGTTATGATTGTGCGCCTTCCCACTTCCACAGAGGCTCTTTCTATCCTGTGCACAATTTGTGAAGACTTGACTCTTGGCTCTATATTGACCACCTTTTCTTTGCACTGCTGAGGCCACCAGGAATGTTAGGCAAGCATGCTTCACCACTGAGCTGCACCCCAGCCCAGTCAGAAAGTCCTGCCTCCCATGTGTTGAACTATGGGTTGAACTCTGAGAAGCAGTCACACCAAAATAGAACAGCAGAATCCTAGATGTATGGGCTAGTAGGGAGACAGATAGCCACTTTGTTTCCTGACAGCCCTCTGAGTATCTGGATTACAGACAGCTTGCCATGTCTTCTGGCATTTATGTGGATGTTGGTGATCAAAACCTGAACCCTCACTCTCCTGTGGTAATCACTTTATCCACTGGGCCATCTTCCAGCCCTTGAGAAGACTTTCAGAAAGGATATAGAGCAGAGACTAAATCCTGAAGTGCTAAGAGAGAGTAAAGAGAGAACCTTCCAAATTGAAGAACAGCAAAATATAAGGTCTTAAGAGTTCTGGGGGATGCATGTAGGAGTGATGTGAACCCCAGGCATACCAGGTGCATACCATGTGCACGTGTGTGCATATTTGTGCACAGGTATGTGTGCCATATACGTAGGCATGTTTGTGTACCATGTGTGCATGCATGCACGCCTCTGTGTGTGAGCTCAAGGAAACCCAAGTCTTCCTGTGATCAGTCAGCCCAGCAGTTTGGCTCTCTATGGGAGCTGAGACCTTCTGTAACACCTTCCACAGAACCCAGCAAGTGTTAGCCTTCAAGGACTCCTCACTTCTTCCCTTGCATGCACCTGCCTCAGACACTGCTGTGTATTCACCAGAGACCCAAACAAAACTCTGATGTGGTCCATCCCACTTTGCCATAGCTCTTGTCCTTAGTTCCCTTCCTGCTTCTTTCATTCTTTCCTTCCTGATCTACCTGGAATAGATGCCATCAACCAACACTTCATCTCTCCTGCTAAAGCGTCTCATTTACCTGGGTCTTGGACCCACATCTGCAGCTAGGACACCACCCTATAGTGTGCAGAATCTGTTTATTCTCCCTACTTCTCAGGCCTAGAGGCCACAAGCTCAGTTCACACTGTTTTATGCTCTCAGTTCAAGCCTTCTTCAAACTCCTGTGTCTGGCTAGAACACTTTTTTTATTCGGTAGGTAGCTGTGGTAAAAAATGGCTGCTAAACTCCGCAGTAAAGTCTTCCTTCACTGAGTCTCATACCTTGTACCTAGCATCTGTGGATTAACTCAGGGGGAGGCAGATGGGACTCTGATCCATGTTCCTTATGCCAGCCAGTCCTCTGGGTCCTTTCAGATGGTGGTTTCTGAAATCTTGGGATTCTCTCTCGGGTCCTTTGAGATCCAACTATAGACAACGGAAGAGGGGAAGCCGGGTGGATTTAGTGAGGCTCAAACACTAAGTCTAGACATATCCTCAAGCTGTTGCTTTTGCCTACATTCCTATTGGCTATATTGGAGTCACATGACTCACATCACTCACAGGGAATCCTGGAGAGTGCTCTAGAGGAAGAGGAAGCCGAGTGTGAGGATCACAGAGTGGTCTCATTGGTGCGAATAGCACCATGAGGGCAGTTCCTGATGTCTTTGCCTATGGCCACTCTTGAGTCGCCTTTCAGTTCAGTCTTGAACTTCAGTATCAAATTCTCTAACTTAGTGCCCAGTCTCTCCATGTTTCTCCTTCCGCCTTGGACATTTTCTTTCCTCTCATTGGCTTCTTCCTTCTCTTCCCCTTCATCTTGTGGATAGTCCTCTTCCAAAACCTCCCCTTTCTTCACATTTTGTCCTTTGACTTTGGCATTGGGCCGTTCCCACCTTCTACTTCTCACTTTCTTTACCAGAGCTCCCAATGCATGATGAGAAAGGCCATGAGGATGAACATCGCCATGCATTCAGAGCCCTGCTATCCAGGCTCTCAGGCCTTAGCAGCTTCTTCTCTTCCAGATGATTCTTCAGAGCTTTGCCAGGCATGTCGAGCTCCCTTCTCAGCCCTCATCCTCCTGCTTAGCTCCCCCTTTTCCTTTGACTCTCCCTCTGCTCTCCCCAGCTCCATGCTGGCATGCCCAGGGCATCTGCGTGATTCACTGCTTGCTTCCTTCCCCTCTGGCAACCCCCTGTCAGTATCTCTCAGGTCTTCTTTGTTCTTAGTTGACAGTTCACCTAGCAGCCCCGCTTCCATATGTCCTCCATCGTTTCTTCAGCTTTCCCCTCCTTGTTGCCCCATTCCCTCTGGGATACCTCACTCATGCTCACACTTCTTAGAAACCCTGGGTTGGGGATTCCAAGCCAACGTGCAGCCATGCTCTCCCTCACGAATGTAGAGTCAAACATCCCTACCCCTCCTGAATTTACTCGTTTGTCCAGCAGCCATTTATATTCAGTGGGTCTAAAATGGAGTACACCGGCAGATCTGCTGTTCCCCAAACCTCCGCTTTCTCGGTCTCTTTCATTGCTTATTTCGGGAAGAATTCAACGGAACCAAATTTGCTCGGCTTCTCCAGCCTGAAACCTCAGCATCATTTATCTATCTTCCCTTTCTCTAATCCTCAAATCCACTTAGTTTACCAGGCTCTGCTGATTCTGCTTCACAAATACTCCTCAAATCTCTGCCTACTGCTCCTGCCGAGATCCTCACCGTACCTCACCCCGGCCATCGGTCTGCACCCCCTCCCCCGCCCCGCCTCTGGGTTCCTGTCCTCCTTCGCCCACCTAACTCTGTGTGTTCTTTTCATCGAGTCAGTTCCCTGTCCCTCGCATGGCACACAAGCCATGCTGATCAATACAACACACGGCTCTCTAGTGCAAATCAAATCTGCTCCTACAAGATAAATGAAACCAAAATGAAAAATGATCCCGGTGCCGTGAAAATGGGTCTTTGTGGCTCGGGATAAAATGACAAGTGACGGTGTTATACAGGTGGGTTATAAAGGAACAGAATCTTAACTAACTTAAGGGGGAGCAGAAATTACACGCTGTTGAAATGTCATTCAATAACAGAAAGGCCTCTTGTGGGGGAGCAATGCCAGCATCCAAGATGCTGAGGTTGGAGAACACGGCTGTGTGAGATATGTAAATGGGCAAAAGGAACCCCTCTAATTGGTGCATCTTATACAATATTTCACAGATGCATACAAAAGGGAATCAGCTCATCATTACTGGTCCAAATTTGGGTATTGTATCCATAGCTGTCTGTTCAAAAATATACATGCTATGTTGTATAATATTTGCCTTTTCAGTGGGAAGAACAATTTGCTCCATATTCAGTCATTGTGTATTTGGGCAATATAAAAGATTATTCAAATTTTGCTTAAGGGCTTCTCCTAATCAATATGCTTAATCACTGTAGCATCATGGCTCTGCAGCCTGTCCCTCCCAGTTAATATTGACCTGGTATGAAGGAATAGGCAAAATATCACTGCTGCATGGACACTGAAAAGACCATACATGCTTGAAAAATCTCTATATAGAGCAAAGAAGGTTCCAGAAGACTTGGTCATCAACCAAAGCAGTCACATGTAAGTGTCCACTAACCCCCAACCTTGGGTCATGTGTAGATCCAGGATACTGAGGCCCTATTATGATTTCACTTAGATTCTGAGGTCCCCGGGTTGAAAGTACACAGAGTTCTACATGGCTTTCAATGGTGTGGCCACATATGCAAGCATACAGATAGTAAACTTTAGGCCTGCAAACTCCTCAGAATTTAGTACATTTAAAGTAGGAAAACTTGAGAGTTAGGGGCCAGTGGAACCGTCCTGGTGGAAATGAAGAGACACCTGTCTCTTACTCTTTGGTTAAGCTGTTAAAACAGTGGACCCCAGAAATCAGAATTTCCCCAGGTGTCTCATGCAGGGAGAAAAAAAAAAGCGGAAGCCTGGTGCCAGGGAAGGAAGCTTGTCTCCCGAAAAGAGATTTCACACAGTTCTGGCAACTTGTCAGACCATCTTATAGGACAAGACTAGACCCGAGAAAGAGGGCTGGATGATGGACAGGAAAGCACCTAGACCAAACTGCTTAGGCGTACCTCTGATGGTCCGTGTAAACTTGAATCTCATGTTAGTGCCCCAAAGGTGGACTTGGGAGTGGGGGTGGTCGCTAGACCTCTTTGCAATTCTTCCCAGTATGGCCAAATCTCTCCTTTCAGCGTCTATTACTTGAGTATGGGAAGCTGAGCCTGGCTTGTTCTGGGTTTTGTGACCTTAGACTCTGACTCTAAGCACTCCAGTAACACAAAGATAAGCAAGCTCCCCATCTGATGCCCTTGGCTTCATTCCGAGGTCCTGATTAGTAGGATTTGGGGAAGAATTTTTCCAGTTCTTGAAGTATTTCGGGGAATTAAAAAAAAAAAAAAAAAGCCTTTTCTTTTTTAGAAACAGTGATTTGGGTGTGAGGGAAATGGAGTTTCCAAGGCAGGCTGGGATCAACTCGGGAAAGTTTCATCTCTAAACTCCCACTCAAAAATCAAGATACAGGGAAACATCATGGGTACCAAAGCAAACTTGCATTTAGTGTTTAGCTAGCTTTGTGTTCAGCGAATAGAATGGGGAGACAAATGGAAGCAGAGTTCTGCTCAGCAGGGCTGGTATTTTTAATGACCAGTTTTTTCCCTCTTTCCTATATTCTATATTTGCAGTAATCTGGGCAAGCGCCTACACAAATAACCACAATTTGTAAATTGTGCCTGACATATTTTCTGCTCTTTGAATTCCCTGAGTGCCTGCAATATAATTAGAAATAAGCAATCTTTTACATCAGTAATAGGAAAAGGGACATGGTTTCAGCATGCAAATAAGACGTTACCTAAACAGAATATTACAGCTGCAAAGCTAACTGTCGTCACCATGGAAGAAAGGGGCTCTTGAAGGAGGTGGGACCGGTTGCCAGTTTTGCACACTGACATTTTCCTCTTATGTCCAGTCACCTGCTGAGTATACAGGCAGAAGGAGGAAACTCAGATGATGCAAGACCTTGGGGAGAAATGCTCTGGGCTTACGTGGTGGGATTGAGACTTTTGAGACCGACTAGTGGTCTTCCTTTGCTTAATTGCACAGTTCCCTCAGCCAGACCTGAGAGGTGTCTGATGTGCTTAAAAGTTAGTAAGCCAGTGTCTGCCCACTGGGGGATAGAGGTAGTTAGAAAGAAATAAGATTCCAGCAGAACAGAAAGAAGAGTAGCCTGGGAAGATGTCCAAATGTCAGGAGGAACTAGTTTCATGGGAGACACATAGGTTAGAGTTGGTGGCAGGAGGATCGGGAGACATGCGCAGTAGTTGAGAAGATGTGTATGATGGGGTCTGAGGTATGGTCCCTGGGTTAGACCGAAGAGCAGCAGTACCCTGGCCAGAGCATCCTTGGTGGAATGGCAGAGGTGAAGAGCTGATGAGAGTGGGTCAAAGAGAGAATTAGAGATTTGAAAGTGAAGACGGTGAAAATAGGAGATCTGCTGTGGAGCTTTTGCTGTAAGCGGACTGGAAGAAGAGCAATGATAGGCTGTGACATCTAAGGAAGGACACTTTAAGATGGCTATAGAGAGAGGATGCTCATAGATGCAGGAGAGAAACTGGTGGCTTCGAGAACTGCAGGGGCAGCGTTGCTGAGAGGCAAGAGATGAGGAAGGAGTTAGGAGCGTCCATTGTGAGTTCGATGGGGGCAGAGTGGGTGGCACACACATGGGGACACTGGTGCACGGGACTCCATGGTGGGCTTTGTTCCCAATTTTCAGTAACATAAGAAATGTAAATTATCAATGGGAGGGAGGGAGTTTTGGAGACTTGAAGACACAGGTTACACGGAACAGGCACCTTTGGCAAGGGAGGCTGCTCTTCTGAGGAGGATCTTGTAGAAGCACCGTGCAGCCCAGATGATAAAGGAATGATGCACGTCTAATATGGATGATCCCAGGGGAACCAAGGAATGATCGGACTGGGGGTACACTGTGAAGGAACTGGAACTACAGAGGGCCAGTCATAGGGATGGTTCAAGTTGAGATGTAGGGGTTAGTTTTGTTATTAATAATGGGTATGGCTGTGCTTCATGCCATTAATTCTAACATTCCAGAGGCAGAGGCAGGTGGATCTCTGTGAATTTGAGTTCAGCATGGTCTACATAGAAAGTTCCAGGCCAGCTAAGGATATCATCTGCATAGATAGTGAGACCCTGTCTCTAATCAACCAGTCAATCAGACCATAATAAATAAATGAATAATCCCTTTGGGGCTAATTGGCTTAATGTGTAGGGCAGTGCCATTACGTGGTGGGACTTGGGTAAGTCTTGGATCAGGACTTATTGAATGACCAAATTCCCACAATATTGTCATCGGAAGTGAGACGAGAAAAGAGCTTAGATAATTTGTTTAACTGTGTGAAGACTGTGAAGTCTTCCTAATTGTGCCTAAGTCATCAATGAATGGGGGAAGGGGCAGGTGATTGGAAGAGGGGACCCACTAACTAGCTAGTAGTAAATAGTTGTTTAAAAAACAGCCACCACCAACAATGCTACACTGATTGAATTGTTTCTGGCTTTGTGATAGACTCATGGCTTACGGACCCAGCAGTTTATTAGAATAAATAGGAACTGAGTTAAGTACGCAGTAAATGTTGACATCCCAAGAACTACAGGAAGCTGTCTAGTCTGAGCTAAAGAGGAAGCTGACTGAAAATGCAAGCAAAGTCTAGAAGCTGGTTTTAGATTTCAAATGTAGCACATAGGAAATCTCTTCCATTTCAGTAACCCAAGTACCATCAGAAGCCCTGTGATAGCTGAGTAAGAATTGCGGTGTTTTGGTGGCATTCTAGAAACACCCCTCCCACCTGTCAGTCAAGGCCAAAGCCTCTTATCTACAGGCTTCCTAAGTTAATGAGAGACTGCAAGAAAGTCAAGGATTCTTTCACAGCAAGAAAGACCTGCTGTAACAATTGCTATTTCTATCATTTAGCGATGTACCCGTCACAATGTGTTTTTCTTTTCCAAATGAACTGTAGGGCCTCTTTAATCCAATATATAAACGTATTGATCAGTACGTACATATACTGACAAAGCTTCTGTTAAAGTTATTCATTTGAACAGAGTTGGTAGCTCTCTGGTTCTTGGCCTTTCTCCACAGAGACCGCGATCATGTATTCCTCAATTTATATTTTAATCTGTCTCATGCTTTCCTTCTTTGCTGAATTCTAATGTCCACGGGAGACACCAGCCCTTTGCTGCTTGCATAACTCATCATAGCTAGAGTCTGTTCATTAAGATACTGAGCAGGACTGCAGTTGGAGGCCACCTGGCTGATGCCAAGCAGGGTCCAGCACAGGTCGGCAGGTGGCCTGACTGCTTCTCTGCACTGAACCCCATTGCTGAGGGCAGACTGGCTGCCTCCAGCAGTCCCTTGTTGAATGAAGTCTTTTCTATAGGGGTAGTTATTATCTTACTTACATCTCTGCTGCTGTGATGAGCACTGTGACTGACTCCAGCTGAGGGGAAGAACAGATTTACATGACATACTTCCCCATCAGAGCCCGTCACTGATGGAAGTCAGAACAAGAACACAAGGCAGGAACTTGGAAGCAGGAACCAAAGCAGAGGCCGTGAAGGAACCCTGCTTACTGGCTTGTTCTTTGTGGGCCCCCTCAGCCATCTTTCTTATACAGCCCAGGAACACCTGCCTTGAGGTGGCATTGCTTACACGGGGCCTGGATCCTCCCAAATTTATCATTAATTATTAGTCAAAAATTAGCCTCACAGACATGCCCACAGGCTTATCTGATGGCCACAGTTCTAAGGTTGAGGTCCCCTCCTCCTAGGTGGCTTTAGTTTATGTCACTTTGGCAGAAACTAACTAGCATAGTTATCATCCAAATATTTAAACCTAAGGATTCTGAGCCACAGCTCTGTGCAATGGCCCCTCTATAACTGTAGGGTTTGTATTCATGGAGTCAACCAACCATGAATAGAAAGTGTTTGAAATATTGTATCCATGCTGGACCTGGGCAAACCTCTTTTGTCTCTACTCCTTAAGTCCTACAGTATGATTATTTATATAGCATGTGCGTTGTGTTACTTAGTATTGTAAGAAGACATGAAATATGCAAAAGGGCATGCCTAGGTTATATGTGAATATTATGTGAATTAAGACACCTGAGTACCCACAGATATTAGTGTTCCTTATGGGGAGGAAAATTGGCTCTGGAACCAGTTCCATTAAGGTCAGAAAAACTATCCTGCAGTAAGCAAAGCAGGGTGGATGGAACCAGCACCCTGAGGAGTCCTTGTTGGGAATACAATGTAAAATATGCTGTTAAAGCTTGGTGACGTGTCCAGTAACATGGCAGAGACTGGAAATCCCCAAGAAAAATCCACACCCGTGTTAAAAAGATTGTACCTAGTTATTTATTGGAATGCTTGTAACAGTGGTGAGCTGGAATGCTGCAGATCTGGAGTCAAATTACTTTGGATAGTTTTTAGCCTCCTTAGAAATTGTCGCCCACCCCATGTGTGCACAAACACCCTGTGACTGTCAGGCAAAACTTTTTAGAATATACATTCTGGCCCATAAACTCCCACAAACCCTAAGTCAAGAGTGTTATGTGAGGTCTATAGCAGAGGCTTCTGTTTCACTGTGACTGCCTACCTGCTGCTCCCATCAATGTGTGACTGGGGAGGTGGCTCAGTTGGTAAAGAGCACACCTCATAAGTGTGAAAATCTGAGGACCCCAGAACCACATACAAACCTAGATGGGGTGGCATGTGCCTGTAATTCTAGAGATGGTGAGATTGAAGGCAGAGATGGGCCAGCTAGCCTGCATTACATGGCAAAGTTCCATGCTCCAAAGAAACCCTGTCTCAAGCAGAAGGTAGAAGGTGTCTGAAGACCAATACCTGAGTTGTCTTCTGACATTTATATACATGACATGCCACGTGGACCCCCACCCACATGTACCCCCTTCTGCAAGTATGCACATGCACATGACAAGAAGCCCAATAAATGTGTATTTATGACTTTCTTTGTTCTGTTCCTATAGAAATGTCATGAATCTCCTATCTCATTGGGCCGTGGTTTGGGGAATAACCCAAATCCATGTTTCCAGATCATGATGATTCACTTTTGTCTTGAGAATAAACTACCTTATTATATTTGGGATGAAACTGTTTTTGTGTAGCTAGTGGCTCCTGGCTGTCAGCAGTAGAATGCTCTTCTTTTGAGCCAAGCTGTGTGGCCAGCAGGCCCACCCAAAGCCACTGTGGTTAGTTCTAACGGCTTCTCGTTTTCATGGCCAAGATCCCTCCAAGACCACTACACACTATGACCCCCTATTGGCCTACCACTTGGGCCAATAGGGGGCCATAGTGTATAGTCTTCCAACTCTGCTACATAAAGATGGTCATCCTTTCCCTCTACTGTAAGAAGTAAGGGGACACCTACAGTGGCTATACTTATAGCCCTTCACTGGCCAGTTCCTTTTTATGAAGCTAGAACACGTTTATATGTGCATGCGTGAGTGTAGTGAGCATAGAAGCCAGAAGAGGAAACTGGATCCTCTGGGGCTGGAGTTGCAGGCAGCTGTTAGTCACTCACTGTGGGTTCCGGGAACTGAACTTCTGCTGTCTACAAGAGCAGCATGCACATCTCAACCACAGGATCATCTCTCCAGCCCTAGAACACATTTTTTAAGTTAGCTGTTTCTCCCTTACAACCTGACAGGTTTATTGACTATTTCTCAGTGAAGTGATGAGCCAATTCACCTGCTCACTGACACCCTGCTCTAGTCTTAAGGACAGAGAGCAGAGTTCCGAATATGTTCCCAGATGCCCTCTGAGTACCTGGGCAGCTCCTATCCCATGAGACTTTGAGAAGATTTGGAGTGAATGAGGTCTGGCTAGCATCATGTGCATATTGTCTAGGAGTGCTCCCCCAGCTGGCCCTGGCATTAAGATGATGACTTGCGGGGTCATCTCTGAGATTTTTGAGCCAAATTTTATCAGCAACTCGGCTGAGGAATTTAGGATTAGGAGTGGTACTAGTCCAGATGGCTGGAAAATACCTCAGCTTGCAAAGGCAGGTGGTTTAGAGTGGGCGCCAGCAGTGCTGCGTTGCTCTGCACAGGGCCCAGCTCTTCTCCATGGCTCATGCAGCTTTGAAGCATTTATTCTCCTGCTCTCAAGATGCCACTGAGCCGGTCACAAGTTTTGCGGACTGCACAGCAAACCATCTTCATCATTCCCTGGAGTCGCTGTGCTTCAAGCATCCTGCAGGCTCTTTCATCATCCTGTCTCAGCCAGACCTTCCTCCTGGTAAGGAGTGAGGCTCATTAGGGTTTCAGATGAAACGCAGGGTACTGAATTAAACACTTGCACCAAGCCACATACATGAATAAAACAGCCAAGCTAGCTGACTTAATTACATGCTTAACAAGACTTCCATATACAGCTGCAATTCCGGTGGTGAGGGGAGGGGTGTCATCCCTTGAGTACTTAAGGCATGTATGAAATTAACCAGACATTGTGGTACTTTGAGAGTTCAGGAAAATCCTCCTAATCATCATAATTTATGAGTGCAACAAATTCATAGACGTATAACTGACATGTGAACTATAAATTTTAAAAAAGATTTTAAAATTTTTAACACTTTTAAAAATTAACGTGTATTGGTGTGTCTCTCCGTGTGGGCATATGCATGTGGGTACAGATGCTCAAGGAAGCTGGAGGCATTGTGTCAATCTTCTTGGAGGTAGAATCACAAGTGGTTGTGAGCCGCCTGATGTGGGTGCTGGGAAATGAACTTGGGTCCTCTACAAGAGCAGGGCATGCTCTTAACTGCTGAACCATCTCTCCAGTACATCCCATTTAAATGTCTTCAGGATTAAATTATTATTAACTATTTGTTATAACCAAATGAGTATCCTAATAGTTTACATTTAAAGGGCATCAATCCATAAACCATGCCGTACACGTACGCTTTTGAAACCACCACTGGAGTTGATTGCAGCTACCTTCTGTTGCTTACTGTGTACCGTGGTCTGGTTGTTACCACTCGCTCACTGGCGGACACTGAGCCCAGTTAGTTTGAGCTAGAGCAGACATGTGCACACAGGTCTTTCTCTGGACACACACTTTCAGTTTTGCGCAGAGCAATGGACTAGCCAGTGGGTGTGCATTTTAATTGAACAATTTAAATTCATTCTTTGAGTATTTTATACATGCATCTAACATATTGTGATCATCTTCCCCCTCACTTCCGTTCTCCAGCTCCCCCAAATTTTATGTCCTTCCCATTCCCTAACGTGTCCAGCAGCACATAGTGTGGCCAGGCATATCATTTTAGCTTAGCAAGTATGTTGTATTTCCTTGTGATTTAATTTCACATTTCTTCAGAGTCTGATAAGATGGAGCATCTTTCTTATGCTTATGCTGTCCACATATATTTTTTTGTCAATTAAAAATGTACTTTTGGTTGTTTGAGACCGAGTCTTACTACCACAGCTTGGTTTTGAACTCCTAAGCCTCTTTCATCCTCCCAAGGACAGGACTAAGGATTTATATCGCCACACCTGGACGATTGTTGCCTTCTTATTGAGTTTTGGAAATGTTTTATGTATAGTGCTGCTTGTTTCCTTGTGGTGTTGTGCTGTCTAGTTTCTGTGAACTTGAGGGAAGCCCAGATAAGCTTGAAAAAGCAGAACCATAACCCAGGCACTGCCTCCGTTAGCAGGGCCTGCAAGCATGTTGTCTCTGCAATTGATCTAAGAGGCTCAGTCCACTGCGCATGGTTCCAAATCTAGGCAGGTGGTCCTGTGTGTATAAGAAAGCTAGCCAGGCAAGCCAGTAAGCAGCATCCTTTTCATGGCCTCTGCCTCAGTTTCTCTTTCAGAGTCCGGGCAAGTCAGTAAGCAGCATCCTCCATGGCTTCTGCCATGATCCTGCCTTCATGAACTGCCTGTAAGCTGAACCAAACTCTTTGGTCCTCAAAAGCTTTTGGTGAGGAAAACAAAGCAGGATGGTAAGTTGTGTGAGTTAAAGTCAGAGCTTCCAGCTGCTGGACAGATGTTCTACCACTAAGCAGTATCCCAGCACTCCTGTTTTTAAGCTTTTGTTCGAGCAGGGTCATACAAACTAGGTGTTTTTTGTTTTTTGTTTTTTTTGTTTTTTCAAAGCAGGAATATGATGAACAAATGTTTTATGTAACTCTTTGTCTTTTTAGTATCTCCCAAGGACCAGGGCATTTATCTGTAGTAGGAGGTTTGTGGCCCGGACTTTCAGGCCTAACCTCAAGGTTTAGGCCCGCAGACCCACAGACCCACAGTCCCACAGAGACACACAGAGGCTTACTATAGTTTTAGGCTGATCGGCCTAAGGCCCAGGCATATCACTTGCTACCTCTTTACCCATAAACTAACCCATGTCTCTTATCTTGTTCAGCCATGGGGCTCGGTACCTTTTCTTAGAGCAGCATAGTTGTCCTCTGCCTCTTCCGGCTTCTCTCTGGCATTCTGCTCTGTTCTTCCAGTTCCCAGAGTTCTCCTACTCTGGTAGCCCCGCCTATGCTTCCTGTCTACCTTTAGCCAATCAGCACTTTTTATTAAACCAGTGGGTGGGACAATTATTTACAATGTAACAACATAATCTCCCACATTTATCATTGAAGTTGGCTTATTAATTGCTTCGTTAATGGATTTTGCTTACTGTGTAAGAGAAGAAACCTTGTTTTATTGAGCTGGCAAAGAGTTTTCTCTTAGAGGGCTTGTGGTTTTGAGATTTACATTGAGATTGGTCATCTAACATGAGTTAATTTTTATGTATATATGGTATGAGTTGTGTGATCTAAGCACTTCTGGATAATTAAACCGCTCAAGGCCCATTTGTACAAAAGACTAGTATGGACTTCCTTTGGGTCTTTATAATGAATCAGTTAACTACATATGAACATTTCCATTCATCTACTGTCCTGACCTGTGGACCTATCATTATGCTCAGACCCAAGCATCTCTAAGATTGAAGCTTTATGTTATATATATATATATATATATATATATATATATATATATATATATATAAAATTTGAAAATATCCCCACATATCCTTTTTTGTGCCAAATTTTAAAAAAGGTTATAGCTAACGTAAGAAAAACCATATACAATAGGTACAATAATTCTATACAATATATACAAACAATAAACGAGTAATGTCCAGTCCATTAACAGTTGACAATTCAAGGTAAATATTTCATTAATTATCCTATTTTGATGAGTCCAAAGGATTATACATAATTCACTTTCTTTCTAACTTGTATCACCAATTAAAAACCATTATTTTGGTGTCTCTTGACCGTATACACTTTAACTTCAGACTCTGTCTGGAAAGAAACAAACAAACTAACAAACAAAAAAAACAAAGACAGGAGGAGGTGGATCTGTCCTCTGATATCTCTGACTGTTTTTATTATATTTGAAACATGTCCCCACGTGTATATGTGTATACATGTATGATGTGTGAGCGGTGGTGCATGTGTGCCATGCTGCATACCTAGGGGTCAGAGGTCAACCTTAGTGACTTTTATTTCTCCCTTATTTGAGATAGGGTCTTTCGTTGTTGACTACGGTGTACGCCATACTTGCCAGCTCATAAGCTTCAGGTTTATGCTCCCTCATAGAGACATGTTGGGGTTATAGATACCAGTGAGCCCCATCTCCACTTCCCCCATGCTGAAATAACATACATGTGCCACCACACCCAAGCTATTAAGATGTATTATTGTTGCTATTTTATGTTTGTGGTGTTTTGCCTGCGTGTGTATCTGTGCAGTGTGTGCATGCGCTGCCAGTAGAGGCAAGAAGAGGGCATCAGATGTCCTGGAACTGGAGCTGTAGATAATTATTAGCTGTCATTCAAGTGCTGGGAATCGAACCTGAGTCCCGTGGAAGAGCAGCCAGTGCTCTTAACTCCTGAGCTATCTCTCCCCAGCTCCCACACCCATATGGGTGCTGGAATAGTAGAACCCATAGGATCATGCCTCCATGACAGCACTCTGCTGGCCCAGCTGTCTTCACCTACCCACCCACACTCCTTTTGCCTGCTGTAAGATCCAACATGCGGAATTGCCGTGGTACAAGGCTCCTGTGGTTCAGAACTGTGGAACCACGGTTTCAGACTGCTGTTTTGATCTCCTGTGTCTTTTAACACACCCTCTTTTCTTCATCAGTAGCTGCATGAACAAGCAAAACCTACAAATTGTCTAAATGTAGGTTAATTTCTCACTGGATTTAAATGTCAAGTCTGAGGAAAAATGCATAAAAAAAGATGAGAATTTTTCTTTGTTTAAAAATGGATAAAGATTTCCTAGCTGTAGGGAATTGGTGTTGGCTGAACATTAGCCACAGGAAGGAAGGGTGGGGCTGGAAATGTGGCTCAGTGGTTAGGAGCACTTTATATTCTTATGATGGGCCCAGGTTTTAGTTCCCAGCACCCATATGTATCATACAACTGTCTGAAACTTTAGTTCCAGGGGATCCAGCATTCTCTTCTGGCTTCCTCAAGTACCAAACATACATATGATACACATACATGCATGCAGGAAAAAAGCTCATTGCACATAAATAAATCTTTAAAAATAGATATGATTTGGGGTGGAAGGTTCTGCAACCCCTCCATAAAGCAGCTTGTTGCTTGTCTTGCTGGAACTTTTTGTCTTTGGGTCATGATTTAATAACTCAGGGTTGCTATTAATCATGGAATTGTGTGAGGTTGCTTGGAGGGTGTACATGTGCAGTTTCCTGTGAAATGAGCTGGTACGTGTCATCTTCAGATTCTCCAAATGTCTGCACCCATAGAAAGACATTATGAACATCACCATAGGGAATGTGCTAGAGTCTGGGGAAAGGCAACCCTTCCATTCACTTGCTGATGTGAGATTAGGCATGTGGCTGTGTAGTCATACCCCACATCATCCACCTTCTATTTGTGAGACAGTGATTAGGGCCTCACGAAAGCTCCTATTTTCCAGTCACTGTTCTTCAACTCCAAGTGTAGTTTGTCACATAAGAAGAAAAACCTTCACAACAATCAGTGTTAAAGCTTCAGACATACTGAAATGAGTATCAATGTCAGGGTCTCACAGAGCCAGATTCGCAAACCCAGAACCAAAGCAGGTACGTACGTACGTACGTGTGTGTGTGTGTGTGTGTGTGTGTGTGTGTGTATACACATATGCATGCAAGTGTGTGTGTGTGTGTGTGTGTGTGTGTGTGTGTGTGTGTGTGTGTGTGTAGGCTAGACTTTCACATTGGGTGGCTTTCTTTCTAGTCACTTATCTTTTGAGTCAAGGTCTCTCCCTAGACCTGGAGATCACCCATTAGGCTAGGCTAGCTGGCCTGTGAGCCCTCTCATCCATTCCTACTACACACACAGAGGTTACAAATGCCTGCCCTATCTACCTTCCTCAGTGGATCCTGGGAATCTGAACTTAGGTCCTCTGGCTCATTGGGGAGGCAGTTTACTGAGTCACCTGCCCAGGTCCCAGGCACTCAGGTTTACTAGTATAAACTGTAATTGTGCAAGATAATGGGCTTCATTGTGTTTTCATAAACATACGTAATATTCTTTGCTCATATTCCCTCATTACATTTTCCTGCTCCCTCCCTCTTCCCAGGTCACCCCTCTCCTACTTTAGTGTCCTGTTTTAAAATCTAGGCTTTGTATAGGCAAGAAAACACATGGTGTTTGTCTTTCTGCCTCTGGCTTATTGTGGTTATGATGATTTCCAGTTCTGTTCTCTTTCTTGAAAACATCATGATTTTATTCTTTATACTTCTGCAAAAAGTCATTCCTTATCCGTAACAGATTCTTTTCATCTATTAGTCTGTTGGTGGATGGCTGATTCTGTGAGTTGGCTATTGTGAATACCGCAAAAATAAATGGTCGATGGAGGCATCTTGGTTGTATGCTGACTTGAATTCTTTCAGATATATTTTCGGGGGTGGTAGAGCTGCATCATGTGGTAATTCTGATCTTAGATTTTGAGGAACCTTTATATCGATTTTCATGAGGACCTGACTGATTTAGATTCCCACCAGAAACACAAGAGCATGCTTAATTCATGGCGACCTCATGGCTTTGTTGTTTGTCTTCCGATGTCTCACTAGGGAGAAGTGACATCTATGATGTCAATGAGACTTGGTTCTTATCATTATTTGTTTTATTAAAATGGTCTTACTAGATAGTCCAGGCTGGCTCGGAACTCACTGTGTAGCTTTGAACTGCCTTGAACTTGAACTGCCACCCTCCTGCCTCAGCCTCTCAGATAGTGGGATTGCAGGCCTGCAACACCACACTGGACCTCAGTGCATTTTCATGATGGCTAAAGGTGTTGAAATGAGTATTTTATGTATTTACTGGACATTTGCACTTCTTCTGAACGTGTCTTTAGCACATTTGCCTGTCTCTTGGTGGGATTGTTTATCCCTTTGGTGTTTAATTTTTTTTTTTGATCATTGTATATTCCAGACATTAATCCCCTGTGAGATGAATAGGCTGGCAAAGAATTTTTCTTATTCTCCAGGCTGTACCTTCAGCCTGTCAGTTGTTTCTTTTGCTGAGCAAAAGACTTTATTTCATGCAGTCTTGCCCATTCTTGTTTCCTGAGCTATTCAGAAAGCTGGTGCCCATGATTATATCTTGAAGTGTTCCCTTTATGTTTTTCTCTAGTAGGTTCAAAATTGCAGGCCACACACTAAGGCTTTTTGATCCATTTTGAATTGAATTGATTTTCTCATAGGGTGTGGTGGTTCCAAAGAGAAATGCTCCCCCAGAGGCTCAGGTGTTTGAATACTTTTTTCTCAGGGGGAGTCTCAGGGGGTGTGGTCTTTCTAGGGGAAGTTCTTCACTGGGGGGTGAGCTTTGGGAGTTCATAGCCTCACCTTGTTCTCCATTGGCTCTCTCTGCTTTGTGTCTGCTGTTGAAGATAGCTCAGCTTCCCATTCTTATCACACCTGCATATGCTGCCATGGCTCCCCACCAACATACTCCTATCCTTTTGGAACTTTACTGAGTCACCTGCCCAGGTGCGAATGGAGGAGGATCTCTGTGAGTTCAAGGCCAGCCTGGTTTACAAAATGAGTACTTGCTGTCCTGGAACTTGCTTTGTAGACCAGGCTGGCCTTGACCTCACAGAGATCCTTCTGCCTGTGCCTCCCAAGTGCTGGGACTAACGGTATGCACTACCACTGCCTGGCTGTTGGGCCTTGAACTTACAGAGATCTAGATGGATCTCTGTCTTCCTAGTGACGAGATTAAAGGCATGGGTCACCACTCCCTTCATGGCATGGCTCTGTGGGTGAGTCCATCCTCTGATATTCCAGATTTTTTCTTTTTATTAAATACACAATATATCACCACAGTCATGTTTTCTGCAAGTAAATGGTAATTCAAAGCAGAAACTCTTGATAAATGGGATGGAATTCTTTTTTTTTTAATGTAAGATCGCCATGCTCTTGCCAATAGACGAGAGAACCCACATAAACCCTGACATTAACATCCTTAATTTGTTTTCCAAAAGAAATTTAAGGAGCAACAGTACAAACCACTTAGGTTGCTAAGAGCATTGAGGACAAATTGATTATTAAAGATGACTAGAAACAGAGGCAGCCTGTTTGCTGAGTATGAGCAGAGTGGTAACTGCTGCAGGAGGGGTTTAGAGGAAGGAAGTGAGATTCACTAAAAACAGGAAGAAGAAACTTCTGTCCTGGGACTACCATGAAGTACAGCACAGTGATCTGGGGCTGCTAGTCTAAGGAGGCATTCCTTATTTGGGCCTGGAAAAGATACTCTTTTGGTCAAGCTGTGGAGCTAGCAAGGCAGCCCCATGGGTGAGCTTTAGCACCGATCTAGGATCCGCAAGTCATTCTAGCATCTACATAAAACCGTGGGAAGAAACCGCTCCTGGCGCTGACACAGGCTCATCTCTCCTGGCATATGTGAGCATTTGTTCAGTGACAGCTCTGCTAATGTTCTCTGGGTGGAAGTTTGCAAATGAAGCCCTTAGGGCTCCTGAAAGCTCACTCTCTGAACTGAATGATATTTTGTCATTGTAGGTATATATGAAAAAAAATTAGACAAGGCTAATCTGGGTAGCTCTTCAATTTCTAAGAAATGTATGAGCAGAGAGGATAATGTATAAAGTTGGTCCTCTTTATCTGTGCAATATGTTCGCTGTGGAGTTCTGGCCTTGGCCATCCCACCTGCACCCTGGTGACAGGCAGTGAATGAACACTTAGAATTACATAAATGTCTAGAACTTGAGAGTGTCTCTAGAGACATGTCTAAGAGGCTAGATTAGGACCTGAGGAGACCTACCTTATCTTTTATTCTTTAATTAATTCATTTATTAATTTTTGAGATAGGGTCTCTTGTAGCCCAGGCAGGCCTCAAACTTATTATGGAGCCAAGGATGATCTCCAACCTCTGATATAGCTGCCGCCCCTCCCAGGTGTTGGAATTGTTGGTGTGTACCGCCACTCCTGGTTCATCCAGTGCTGGGGATCTCACCCATGCTAGGCAAACTCTCTACCAAGTGAGCTCCAGCTCCAGCCCTTACACTGTCCTTTGGAAATTGCAACTCAGTTATGTTGACAAACATGTTGCCTGGATTTTGTGAGCACGTAAGAGAAAGGACAAAAAGCAAAGCCAACACAGCACCACAAATAAAAACTTCCCACATCTTATGTTGCAGAAATAGCACATGTAAGCATTCTTTTTTAAAAAAATCAATTTTATATACCTGCCTCTGCATGTGTATGTGAAATTTTAAAAATAAGTATAAAATTTGATTTTAAATGATATTTAAGTGGTCTACTGGTCTTTATAGACATATTTGCTCCCACAAGTGGTAGACAGATGGAGATAGATAGATAGATAGATAGATAGATAGATAGATAGATAGATAGAGACAGACAGATGGATGGACAGACAGATGGACAGATGGATAATAGTCTCCATGAGCTTCCTCATTGTTCGTGTTTAGTTCTTTGATTTTATAGCCATGTATTATACGTTTCTCCCTTACTCTTAGAGTAAAAGCGTGCAAGGCTTCCTGTCCCTCTTGGTCCATATGCATATCAGTAAGCAGTTAAATAAACCAGGGGAGAAGGAACAAGTGATTACAGACACATTGGAGATGGTGTAGTAGAGGAGACAGTGGATGCATCAATTAATAGCTTTGGTGATGTTTCACATTAAATAATATTGTGTGTTAATTCTGACCGGTGACACCAGGACCCATAGAGGTGAGTCTGAAAGAATTTACTCCATGTGATTTTCATGTTCCTGTGTCTTTTCGTGCATTAGAATGGTTGGCTGGGCCCCTGCTCTGTGCAGGGCTCTATTAAGGATGGGGAGACCATTGGAACCCAGGTTCTGTAGTTAGTGTCCATGTAACTGAAGTGAGCCTTGGATGTGTCCCGCTTTGTCTTTGGGG